>CM034473.1:5330367-5949388 GCA_019925255.1 Litchi chinensis | reverse complement strand
CGATTGCGTAAAGCTCGCGGTAGCAACGGAACCGGGGAAAGTATACATAAGTATACATAAAAGACAGTTCTTTTCTATTCTATTAGTATTTTCGATTTTATTAGTATTAGATTAGTATTAGTTAGTGATCCCGGCTCAGTGAGTCCTTTCTTCCGTGATTAACTGTTGGCACCAGTCCTACATTTTGTCTCTATGGACTGAGGAGAAAGTGAGCTTGGCGGGAAGAGGATTGTACCATGAGAGAAGCAAGGAGGTCAACCTCTTTCAAATATACAACATGTATTCTGGCAATGCAATGTAATTGGACTTTCTTCTTCATCCGAATGAATCATCTTTTCCACGAAGGCAAAGATTTGCCTGATAGGCAAGAGGATAGCAAGTTAAAAATTCTGTTTCGGTAGACATGTATTTCTATTACTATGAAATTCATAAATAAAGTAGTTAATCGTTTTGTCAATTTTTCGAGGTCTTAAAGGGGCGTGGAAAGACACAAGAACTCTTGAATGGAAATGGAAAAGAGATGTAACTCCAGTTCCTTCGGAAATGGTAAGATCTTTGGCGCAAGAAGAAGGGGTTGATCCGTATCATCTTGATTTGGTTCTGATTTCTCTATTTTTTTAAGAATACCGCGTCTCCTACCCGTATTGAATAGAACTTCTTCATGTAAAACCTGCTTGATTTAGATCGGGAGAATCGTATGGTTTTATGAAAGCATGTGCTATGGTTCGAATCCGTAGTCAATCCTATTTCTAGGAACAGTTGACAATTGAATCTAATTTTTCCCATTCCATTCATTTCGTATCCGTAATAATGCGAAAGGAAGACCCGGTTCCAAGTTGTTCAAGAATAGTGGCGTTGAGTTTCTCGACCCATTGACTTAGGATTAGTCAGTTCTATTTCTTGGTGGGGGCAAGGAAGGGATATAACTCAGTGGTAGAGTGTCACCTTGACGTGGTGGAAGTCATCAATTCGAGCCTGATTATCCCTAAACCCAATATGAGTTGTGAGTTTTTCTATTTTGACTTGCCCCCCCGCCGTGATCGAATAAGAATGGATAAGAGGCTCGTGGGATTGACGTGAGGGGGTAGGGATGGCTATATTTCTGGGAGCGAACTCCAGACGAATATGAAGCGTATAGATACAAGTTATGCCTTGGAATGAAAGACAATTCCGAATCAGCTTTGTCTACGAACAAGGAAGTTATAAGTAATGCAACTATGAATCTCATGGAGAGTTCGATCTTGGCTCAGGATGAACGTTGGCGGCATGCTTAACACATGCAAGTCGGATGGGAAGTGATGTTTCCAGTGGCGGACGGGTGAGTTACGCGTAAGAACCTGCCCTTGGGAGGGGAACAACAGCTGGAAACGACTGTTAATACCCCGTAGGCTGAGGAGCAAAAGGAGGAATCCGCCCGAGGAGGGGCTCGCGTCTGATTAGCTAGTTGGTGAGGCAATAGCTTACCAAGGCGATGATCAGTAGCTGGTCCAAGAGGATGATCAGCCACACTGGGACTGAGACACGGCCCAGACTCCTACGTGAGGCAGTAGTGGGGAATTTTCCGCAATGGGCGAAAGCCTGACGAAGCAATGCCGCGTGGAGGTATAAGGCCTACGGGTCGTGAACTTCTTTTCCCGAATAAGAAGCAATGACGGTATCTGGGGAATAAGCATCGGCTAACTCTGTGCCAGCAGCCGCGGTAATACAGAGGATGCAAGCGTTATCCGGAATGATTAGGCATAAAGCGTCTGTAGGTGGCTTTTTAAGTCCACTGTCAAATCCCAAGGCTCAACCCTGGACAGACGGTGGAAACTACCAAGCTGGAGTACGGTAGGGGTAGAGGGAATTTTCGGTGGAGCGGTGAAATGCGTAGATGCGAGCTAAGAAGAGGTCGCTGAAGCAGAGATTCAAGTGAATAGGACAGTAAGCTGTGAGTGTGAAAAATTTTTCTTTATGTTAAATGTTTTTCAGATTTTCTACAATTATTATATAAATTCTCATAAATTATTTTTAGCTCATCAATAATTCATGTTTAGCATGAAAGATTAGCTTATTTGAAATATAAGAGTAGAAAAAAAAAAAAAAAAGTAAAAATTTTCAAGGACTAGTGAAACGGCTCAAGCTTATTGATAGATAGACCTTCTAGCATTAGACTCGGTCGGTATACCCCACAGTATAGGGCAAGTGTTGGGAGGGTTAGTCCTGTTAACATCGGGAGGATAGAGTCTGTCATGTTTGTCAAGTCGCCCTTTTTACATTTGTGGGGTATTATTTCGCTTGCGATACGCAATGATAGTTCCGCCACACAGTTGCGGGATGTTTTTGTAGCTTTGTCACTGTGCGTGATGATAGATATTCCGCCACGTGACCCCTTACATTGAACGGGGCTGGTCTACCCGTTCATGTGGTTGTAGCTTTCTTGGGTTCCTCATTAGTACATATTTTAAAAAGAGAAGCATAACATGAAAAACAGATTTTTGGAAAGAAACCATTTTGGAAAGTATTTAGAAAAGCTTTTAAAAACATTAAAGAAAAATTTATAAAATCCAAGATTTTAGAAAATAAATTATTTTACAAAAAATTATTTTCGGAAGGAAATTTTATAAAATTTAAATTTAGCAAAACTCTTACATACTCACGAGGCTTTATGGCTTACAAACTGTTTTGGTTTTATGTTACAAAAACCTCCCAGATGCAGGAGCAAGAAATCAAGATACTGATTCGCCGCAATCAAATTAGGTGAGTTAGACGACTGACGACGCTGCAGAGTCTCTCTTTTGTTGTAACGAAAGACGAAAGCTTGCTTGAACTTGCAAACAATCAACCTTAATGTTATAATATATAGCAGAGTCATCAGAGTTGTTAGACAAAAACAATTCATCTCCCCCACCAAAATTTCCAACCTCACCCGTTTCATTATCTCAATGACCATCTTAGCTCCTCACAAATAATCATCAGATGGCTCTCCCTCTACACAAAATGATCTTGCCCTACAACAAACATGGGCAACAGACCTCTGCCTTCAAATAGTCTGTAACAAATCCAATTACAGGAGGAAAGTTGCCATATCCGTGGCTAGCAGGAAGAGGGCATGGAAAGTTAACATGTACAAAAGGCAGCCTTCAACTTAAGAATGACTATCCTGCGGATCTGGACCAAAAGACAGCAAAAGAAGGAAAGGAAGAGAGTATGATGGTTAAAATACCCGAAAGGAAGTTAGCAGACACTTGGTCAGAGATCCATGGTGCAGATGATTGGGATGATATGCTTGACCCCTTGGATCCCCTCTTATGATCTGAGCTCATGCGCTATGGGTAAATGGCTCAAGCTTGTTAAGATGCATTCGATTGTGAACCATACTCCAAGTACTGCGGCAGTTGCAAATATCTGCCTAGCAAGTTTTTTGACTGTCTCGGCTTGAGACATGGGTATGAACCTCTTACATCAACGCCACATACAATGTCAATTTTCCAGACCTTTTTCAGCGATCAGTATGGCCTGAAGGTTGGAGTTCAACATTGGTTACATTGCAGTATCGAATGATGAAATGTCAACCCACCCTGGACGGAGAGACATAACCATTGCTTGGCGGGGCACAATGACAAAGCTGGAGTGGATAGCTGACTTTATGTCCTTCTAAGGCCAATCAGTTTGAAGAAGATTCCTTGTCCTGATCCACGGGTCAAAGTTGAGTCTGGGTTCCTCAATCTCTACACCAACAAGGATGCTAGTGGCCAGTTCAGCAAACACTCAGCAAGGGAGCAAGTTATAGCACAAGTCAAGCTATTAATTCAGAGGTACAAAGATGAGAATTTAAGTATTAACAATCACAGGTCATAGTCTAGGGAGCGCTCTAGCAATATTAAGTGCATATGACATAGCAGAAACTGGAGTAGATGTCATGGATGATGGGCAGGTTGCCCCAATATGTACTTTCTCATTTGCAGGGCCACGAGTTGGAAATATCAGGTTTAAGCAGCGCCTTGCAGAATTTGGCGTGAAGTTGTTGAGAGTGGTAAATAGTCACGACAAGGTACCTGAGGCACCTGGGATTTTTTTTAATGAGAATCTACCACCTGCACTCAGGAAACTGGGTGAAAAGTCACTTTGGTTGTACTCACACGTTGGCGTGGAGCTTGCTTTGGATCACAACAACTCACCCTTCTTGAAGGCTACTAGTGACATAGCATGCTTCCATAATATAGAAGCTTATCTTCATCTACTAGACGGGTTAGTATATTCCTTTTAGAAATATAATCCTATCATGAACTGAGAGTCAAGCTGCGGTGAAATAATTAGTCACTGTAAGCAATAGGCATTTAAGCTAGCTCATAACCATTTGTCAATTAAAGTTCTTTCTTGACTAGCATGCAGTTTAATCTAACACTGAATAATTGCATTCATTATACCAAAAAAAAAAAAAACACCTAATATATGGCATTTGATCCTCTGAAAGCCCTTGAAAAAGCCAAAAAACCAAGGTCTCAGTTAGAAGATAAATTTCATCAAGGCAGTCATGCAGTTTGCGCGCCAGTGTCAAATGTTTCATACCATTACGTATCTTACTCATAAATGAAATCTACTTCTACAGACTACAAAGTAATAAATATGTAGATGTAGAATTGTAGCAAAATTTGCCACATCCACCAAATCTTCTCCAGCATTTTGAGGAAGAGAGCACTTTCTAATCAGAATAAAAATTTTGCATTCTCCAAGACCTCAATAATATTTTGTCATCATTGTTTTTGAATTATTTATTTATTTATTTTATTTTTTATTTTTTTAATGACACACTCTGCAAGTAAAAGCCATAAGAATCGTAATTTAAGGGCAAGTTTGAGAATTTTATGAGAGTATGTCATAACTCTTTTATTTCAAATTGAACAGGCACCATGGAAAGGACCAAAATTTTGCACTTACAAGCGGAAGAGACATTGCATTGGTGAACAAGACATCCAACTTCCTAAAGGACGATTTCCCGGTCCCACCAAATTGGCACCAGAGTGAGAATAAAGGGCTCATAAGAAACCATGAGAACTGCTGGGTGCAGCCTGACCCACCAAACATTGGAGATCATCTATAAGAAGTAGATCACAACATCTGGAAATTAAGATTACATTGTGATGACACAAATTATATACCAACAGGAACAAAGCAATGGTTGCTTGGTAGTAACTCTAGTCAAGTATAACTGGAGATCCTTGGAGTGACGGCATAAATGACACAAAATGCTGCATGTAATTGTCTATACAAGAAGGTCAGAAATGTAATGGTGTGATTGGTAAGTCTTTCGCGTATTATATAGACAAGCATGTCTGTCTTTGTTAATTACAGACAAGACTTTTTCTTTATATAATTTTATAGCATAATATAAATCACAATGATGGACATGTTATTACAAAAATTACCCCCCAGCAATAATGCAGTTAACCGTTTGTCAATCCCAGAATGAGGTTGAAGATTCACCAGTTAATTAGATACATATGGCAAAATGTGATTGCACGGACTGATACAAAGGCCTTGAATTATCATTACTTACATTCAAAATTTAATCCTTTTAGGCCAAACATCAGCAGGGTCTCTGTTATTTAAAAAAAAAAAGTCAAAATACCAGTTTAACCAACAATGAGACAGAAGACCGGAAACCACTACCATTTTAACTCACTGTATTTGATTTTGAGAAAATAATTCTTTCGCATTATGTGCTACCTTGGCTTCAATTACAGCTTCCAGCAAAATCTCTGATCCTTTAGCATTCTCTGCCACCAAATGTAAAGGGTAATTGTTAAAAGTATGTACTTAATATTGCGTGCATGTCGGCTAATCCTCTGAAAGAATTGTACAGAAGCAGGTGTAGATGCCAGAAAAAGGTTCACACATTCAGTTAAACATTGAAACACTGCATTATGGCAAACCTCAAACTATTTCCTGGAAAAAGATTCAAGGCTATGCTTTAAGTAAAAAATTTCTTCTTCCTTCTGAAGAGAAAAGCCGGCCCAAATTGTAAAGAGAATTAACATATCATCAAGCTGATGGAAAGTTACTGCCTGAAATTTTTTTACACCTCTGTTTTATCTTATACACATTCATGCAAAAAACCAAAGTAAAAGAGAGGAATCAAAGAATCCCAAAACATTTTGCACAGTAAATAGATATCGTAGATTTAACCCCTATCAGATATAAGAACTATACTTTTATTAACAATACTAAAGCTGTTACTATCATAGCCATGGAATAATTGACCTCAAAGCACATAAAAAATTCTTGAAAAATAAAAGACAGCTGAATACCCCGTAACAATAGTCTGATAACCAATTATTTCATAACTTCCAATGGGAAAAAAATATGAAGATTTAATCCGGCAAAGCAATGGTTCAATGTCAAAATAATATTTGAGTTGAGGGGCAATCAACTACAAAAACACTGGATTCTGAGATATTAGCAAGCTGGTAGAAAAGGTTATAGTGAAAAATAAAGAAATGTAAATATTTGACAAGCATTGAGTACTTAATGGCCAAAAGTTCTTCATCGTCTTAAAGAATCTTATGAGATTTGTTTTTTTTTTCCATTAATCTGTCCCCTGCTTCGCTAAAAAGTATTTTTTAATAGTTTGAAGTTGAGCTACTTAGCACCTGTCGACGTGATTTTCTGGTTGAAGAGAATTCAATATCCAATATCTGCAATCAATGTGAAACGGCACAAAAACCAAGAACAAATAGGAGATAAAAAGGTCAAGAACAAAACAACACACAAATTTTTTACGTGGTTCAGCGAGTGCACTTACGTCCACGACTGTCTCTCCACAATTCGGCAGAGTGATAGTATGTTATCGCTTGTATATCTATTACAATGAATTCAACCCCTATTTATAGAGGAATGGATGTTACAGATTAGGAAGAGTTAAAATAGATAAAGAATTTCATAATAAATATACTTCCTAATTGGTTGGAGCAGAATCAGGAAACTGCCCCGTATATCTCGAGATTATGTTGACTGAATTTGAATTTGAATTAACTTCCGTTTTTGGTGATAGAATCATGATCAAATTGGGTAACTGTCTATTCTGGAAGATTTTGTAATAACTGTCCACTGGGCGAGCTGTTGACTGCCTTGAGTGACCTCGAGCTGGATCTCGTTGAGTAGCGAGCTATGCATAGAGCGAGCTTCATAACGATCTGTAGTCTGGCTATGAAATGAACTAACTGATGTGAGCTTGTAAAGCTCGCTAAGACGAGCTGTAAAGCTTGCTGGGCTTGGGGTTGATAACTGGGTCTTGTCTATTGGGTCTTTGCTTTGGGCTGACTTGTTGGGCCTTTATCAGGCTTTTACTAGCCCATTTGGTGAGTCCAGAAAATGCACATAACATCAGCCCCCCAACTCTCAGTTCGTTCTGTGAATTGGGAGCTCGAGCTCTCTGGGAAAAGCTAACTTGAATTTGTCGTTTCACGCCTTTTCAAATTCATTCCTATCAGCTCTGACACGTGGCGGTCATGCAGGAGGTAACTAAACCGGCACTAGCACTTCTCGGGCCATGCGCATTTAATGTGCACGTCTTTCAACTGACGGCTGCATGATTAGAGAACTGTTACTTGTGTTGTACCGTCAGATGCAAGGCGGTTATATACTCTCCAGATCGAACAGTTGGGGCTCAAGCTCGATCACTTATATAAACTGGTGGAGCCCTTCGTTGCCCTGTTCACTTATCATTTTCTTCCAGCCACCAAGCTCTTTGTTGCTGTGTATTTCACCGGTTCTCTAAAAATCTTTACTTCCAGTCGTCGTTTTTTGTCATTTCATCAAATATTCACGGTAATTTTCTTTTCTAACTTCAAGCCTTCAGTTTTTTATTTATATTTGCTGTGTTGATGTTGTGTTGTGGGTGTATTGTGCTCTCTGTTTTTGGCATTGTTGTCGTTCTAAACCCTTTGCATCCTTGATATTGAAATCTTTATTGTTCTGGGTTTCTTGTTGAGCATGACTCTTTATTTCTTATTGGTTTGATCTTTTTACCTGTTTGTTTGCAATTTGATTGTTGCTTGTGGCATGTCATGCATGCGAACTGTAGAATCAGGCATTTGTAGATTACTAGCTCGTAGGTCGTTTCTTCATAGGTTAAGCCTCACTACTGCACGAGCGATCTGTAAAATAGGAAACTTAGAAAATTTTTGACATTTTAGTAATCTGTTCGTTGTGACCTAACCATACCCCCTTTGTACAGATGTCTTCAAGCGGAGCTCGCAATATTAATGAGACAACTCAAGGTGGAGAGCGAACTGAAGCTCGGGTCGTCTCTGAATCAGCTCGTCGACTCGCAGAGGAGAGGCAAGCTCGCAATGAGAGGGAAGCTTGCAAAGTGTTTGCTCATTACGAATCTTCAGTAGATGCTTTCGAGTTAGAGGGACTTGCTTTTCAATTCCACATCCTCGGGAACTACAACATGATGGCGCTGGCTCCAGAAAACTATGCATGCTAGCTTCCATGGGGGTATGTAGCTGTCAGTACCCATCATCTGGAACACCGGCTAAGGTTCCCAATCCCCCCTTACTTGATCAAGTTCCTGAATACTGTCAAGCTCGCGCCATTCCAGTTAACACCGAACTCATGCAAGCAGTTGACTTCGTTAACTCTGGCCTTCCTTAGAAACAGTCTTCCTCCCCCAACTCCAAAAATCATCCAACACCTCTACAGCATCAAGGCTTTGAGCACTTCAAAAGGTGGAAAGCGAGATGACATTTATGTTGCTCTTAATGACTCGAGTTCAAATTTCACAAGTTAACAAGTTAGCGGGTTCCGTCCTGATTAGCTCGTGGCCACGCTAAAACGAAAAGAGCCTAAAAAGCAGGTGATGTTATGTACCCCTGCATAGCTCGCAAAAATAAGAGCCTAAAACGCAGACGACGTTACGTACCCCTGCATAGCTCGCTAAAACAAAAAGAGCTTAAAAAGTAGGCGAGGTTACGTACCTCTACATAGCTCGTTGAAAATAAAAAGAGCCTAAAAAGCAGGTGAGGTTATGTACCCCTGCATAGCTCGCTTAAAAAAAAAAAAAAGCCTAAAAAGCATGCGAGGTTACGTACCCCTACATAGCTCGCTGAAAATAAAAAGAGCCTAAAAAGCAGGCGAAGTTACGTACCCCTGCATAGTTCGCTAAAACGAAAATAGCCTAAAAAACAGGGGAGGTTATGAACCCCTACATAGCTCGTCAACAATTCAATATGGTAGATAAGGTTTCGACATGTTGCCAATATCAACAGATTTTATTAATTGGTGAATTAAGTAATTACTTGAGTTATTATATCTGATCACGGACAATGTTATATTATAATAATTAGCTTGCATTAAGCTTCATAACTTACAAAAATGAAGATTATAAAATATGTTACAACAAATACAATAACTCAAGCACATTCAACAGAGGAGATGTGATAAAAGAAATTTCATTAAGTTCAAAAATCCTTTACAAATTGAAGACTAAAAGAATACATGTGTAATGAAAAAGGCAAAAGATAAGTTACTAGTCTCGAGCTGGAGAACTTGGTCTCAAGAGGGAATCTTCGCTAGAAGACGTGCTAGAAGATTCAGGGTCACCATTAGGATCAGCTTGAGAAGTTGCGTCGGGCACTTGCGTTGTCAAAGGGACTGCATCAATTGGAGATGAGGTGGCCTCTGCCTCGAACCCCTTCACAGCTCGGAGTCCCTCATCGCCAAAGATAGAAAAATCCATTTAGAATGGGACATCTATAGCGTATAAAGGAAGTTAAGACTCGTTTGTTCCTCGGCCTCATTTTTGGCTTCAGCAACCTGCGCCTTCGTTTCTTGAATAGATCTCTCTCTAAAAACCATCAAGTCTTCGAAGGCGTCATTTGCACGGTGATTAACGACCTCAACTTCTCGATTCGCGGCCTTTATTTGTTGCTCGGTAGCCTCAGCTAGCTTCTCGGCAGCCTCAGCTCTTTGTAGCACATTCTCCATTTGCTGCTCAGCAATCTCGGCTCGTTGCACTGCAGCCCTCACTTGTTGCCTGAGCACCTCAGCTCGGTGTTCAGCTTCTTCAGCCCGCTGCTCAGCAGCCTCAACTCGTTGCACTGCGGCCTCAACTTGTTGACCGAGCACATCGACTTGTTTTTCTGTAATCCCAACTCAGTGTTCGGCCTCCTTAGTCGGCTGTGCTGCAGCCTCCATTCTTTCAGCCCGTTTTCCGGTTAGTTCGGCCCGTTACTCAGACTGCCTCAGGTCGTCCTTCACTTTGTTCAATTCATCCTTTGCCTTGTCACGTTCATCTTCACAATTACGTAGCAGGGTAGTAAGATGCAACCTGGTAGCCTCGTAATCACTCTCTACCCGCTCCAGAGCTTCCTCGGCTGTCTGTTTAGCTATGTTCGCCACAGCTATCATTGCCTCATGGCCCTGCACAAACTTTCTCCCGTCTCGGGCTCTCTCAGTCAATGACGTTATCTCCTCCTTCGCTTTCTCCAGCTCGTTCTCTAGCTTCGTTATTCGATTTTCAGCAAATCTGGTCTCTCTCCCTTGCTTTATTGATGCGAGAGCGGCCTGAGATTCCACAAATTAATATTTGATAAAGTAAGAGAAGCCTGGAGATAAAGGAAAAATGAATTACCAGCATGGCATGTCTAGCTGCGTATTCATCTAGGTCCGTACCCCTGAGGGACCTATTCTCTAATGCTCTTGTGTAAGTCATCATGATTGTTGGCCAGTTGTCAAGAAAGGAGCTTAGATATCTCCCCCCAGGTCCGTCTTCGGGGTCTGGCATCGTTGGCAATGGAGTCTCCTCAGCCTCTGCGACCTCAGGCTCTTCATTCTTGTAAACATGACGTCACATGATAGAGGTGCGTTTAGCCCATTTCTTTTTTGTACTCCTACTAGTACCAACTTTAGTCTCTTGGGGTGGGACCTCAGATGGGACGTCCCTTGCTTTAGGTTGCGAGCTGGGGGCTGGAGCTTAGGGAAGATCTGTTGCTGTTTTCGAAGGAGGCACCTCTCTGGGAGCTGTGACCAAGGGAGTTTTTACCTTAGCAGGTCGCTTCGAATGCTTTGAAGGAGCAACTGAAGAAGCTGAAGCTTCAGCAGGCCGCTTTGAGGGAGTAGAAGGGGTTGAAGCTTTAGCAGGTCGTTTTGGAGAATACTCTAGAAGAGTAAGCTTTCTCCTCTTGACTGGAGCTCGCCCAAAGGAAGAAGCAGAAGCTAGAGGAAAAGCTGTTCGAGATGCACCTACTGGTGAAGTGCGAGCTGGAGCCGGTGTTGCTTTAGCAGGTTATGGAACTGTTGGAGTAGAGGTTGAATCTGATGGAGCAGGTGAAGATGGAGCCTCTGGAATAGTTGTGCGACCTAGAGAAGGAGATGAATCTATCTGCACAACAGGAGCTGCTCGAGTTGAAGTAGGAGTTGGAGCTATTGTTTTTGCCTGTGAGGTAGAGGTAGGAGCTGGAGTTGGAGCTGATCGAGGAGTAGATGCATCCTCTTCCTCAACAGGAACTTCAAGAACAGAAGGGAGATCGAACTCTCCGATTTTCCCTATATCGTTGTCGCTATTAATTAATGAAGAATCTTCAGGAGAAGCGAGGCCATGAGCCTGAAGAAGAGCAGTGCCAGACTTGTTACTGATACTCGCTGCACCCGAGTGTGCGAATACCTCGAGGGCCCTTCTCTCCTCGCTACTGAGAGGAGACTTGTCCATTTTCAGCTCTGCAAAGCAAAATGTTTAAAAAAAAAAAAAAAAAAGCTCGCTAAAGATTTCCCTCTACATACCTGGGCTCAGGACAAAGCTGAAGTTGTTAAGATCTGTGAGAAAAGGGCACGAGACGACAAACCAGTTCGTCTTGTATGCCTCTACGTTGGATTTGCCTTTCGCACTTCCTTGGGACAAGAGGCTCTTATACTCTGATGGGCGAGCTGCGAGATAATAAGATATGAGGAAATTGGAGTTTTCATTAATCATAATAAGATTGCATTACAAATTAAATATATGTAACAAAGAAGTTACCGATAATATGGTCGAAGATGTTCGGCATTCCAAGCTTGAGGGACTTCTGCTCCATTCATGTTGGTTAAACGATAAGCTCCATTTTCCAAGTTTGTTTTGACGATATAGGGGCCTTCCCAATTTGGGCCTAAGGATCCATCGTTGGCTTTATGAGCTCCAGGTAGAATGAGGCATAATATTAAATCTCTCGCATTGAAACTACGAACTCGAGCTTTCTTGTTGTAGTACCTCGCAATCCTCTGCTGATAGACTGCCACTCTCAACCGTGCTGCTTCCCTTGTTTCTTCAAGCAGATCAAGATTTGATTCCAGCAACTGGTCATTATCTTTTGGATTGAAGGTCGCTCTACGCTGCGAGGTTACTTCTAGCTTTGCAGGGATCATGGCCTCAGATCCGTATACCATTGAGAAGGGCGTCTCACCTGTGGTGCTGCGAGCTGTGGTCCTGTAAGCCCATGACACTTTCTGAAGCTCGTCTACCCACGCTCCTTTCTTCGCTTCCAGCTTCATCTTCAAGCTCTGCTTTATGATCTTATTCACAGCTTCAACTTGGCCATTGGCTTGTGGATGGTCCATTATTGAGAAGCTCTTTACAATCTTTAGGTCGTTGCAGAACCTAAGAAACTGGTCGCTGCTGAACTGTGTTCCATTATCCGTCACAATCTACTGAGGAACCCCAAACCTGCAAATAATGTTATTCCATACGAACTTTTCGATCTTCGTAGTAGAGATTTCTGCCAACTCCTTAGCTTCGGTCCACTTGGTGAAGTAATCAACTGCGACTACAGCGTGCTTGCATCTTCCGCGAGCTGTTGGTAGAGGTCCGATCAGGTCCATTCCCCAAATTGCAAAGGGTCACGGGCTCACCATTTGTTGGAAATAGGCTGGTGGAGCTCGTGGGACCTGGGCGAACCTTTGGCACTTATCACACTTCTTCACCAAGTCAATAGTATCCTGCTTCATCGTGGGCCAGTAGAAACCCTGTCGAAGTACCTTGTGAGCTAGAGACAGCCTCCCAGCGTGATTACCACAATGACCCTCATGTATTTCTTTCATCACGATCTCACAGTCTTGGCCATCAATGCATCTCAAAAATGGAGCTAAAAACCCCTTCTTGTACAACACATCATCGTAGATGCAATACCTAGCTGTTCTAGCTCGCAGGCGTCGTGCTTCTAACTTATCACTTGACAGTTTTCCATCCTACAGATAATTCAAAATTGGACCCATCCAAGAATCAGGCTACACAGTTATGGCCATCATTGAACTCTTCTCTTCAGTACTTGGAGCGGGCAAGAACTCTACTGGGATCGCCCCAAGGAAATCTGCATCTCGAGTAGTCGCCAAGCGAACTAGTGCATCTGCATGCGAGTTCTGAGCTCATGGGACCTGCTTCACCTCGTATTTCTAGAAAACACTTAGCATTTCATGAACTTTCTGGTGGTACATAGCCATTTTCTGTCCTCTCGCCTGATACTCCCTCAAAATGTGGCAAACCACGAGCTGTGAGTCGCTGAAGACCCTCAATTGCTCAGCTCGCATCTCCTTAGCCAAGCGTAAACCTGCGAGCAATGCTTCATATTCAGCTTCATTATTTGTAGCATGGAAACCAAACCTCAATGCACAGAGGATTTTATGACCTTCAGGACTAATCAATAGAATTCCAGCTCCAGCTTTCTGCTCGCTAAATGATCTATCAACATAAAGCTCCCAGGTTGGTCATTCAGACGATTCAGCTTCATCATTCGCAGGCCCGATAAATTCTGTAATGAAGTCTGCCAAAGCTTGGGCCTTGATTACCGTCCTTGGCTTATACTGAATATCAAACTGTGCGAGCTCAACTGCCCATTTTAACAAGCGACCTAAGGTGTCTGCTTTCTGCAAAACTTCCTTCAGCGGATACTGGGAGAGGACTTCAATTGTATGAGCTTGAAAATAAGGTCGTAACTTCCTCGATGCAACCACCAGGCAGTAAGCGAGCTTTTCCATCTGCGAGTACCTGGTTTCAGCATCCTGCAATCTTTTACTTACATAGTACACTGGAAGTTGCATCTTCTCCTATTCTCTTACCAAAGCAGCACTTAAAGCTTGCTGAGATACCCCCAAGTACAAAATGAGCTTTTCTCATTCTCCGGGCTTGGAGAGGAGTGGAGCTCACCCCATATATTCCTTGAGCTGCTGGAAAGCTAACTCACATTGCTCGATCCACTCGAAGCTTTTTGCCTTCTTCAAAATATCAAAAAATGGGATACATTTATCTGTAGCCTTCGAGATGAACCTGCTTAGTGCTGCGACCTGAGCGTTAAGGCTTTGCACATCCTTTACCCTGGTAGGCAACCTCATATCGATCAGTGCTTTGATCTTCTCGGGATTGGCTTCAATACCTCTACTGTTTACCATAAAATCCAGAAACTTTCCAGAGGCTACCCCGAATGCACACTTGTGTGGATTCAGTTTCATTTGTTACTCCTCAGAATCTGAAACATCACCTCCAGGTCGTGCATATGATCACTCATTTGCTTGGACTTTACTAACATATCATTAACATAGATCTCCATGGTCTTCCTAATCTGCTCTTCAAACATCATGTTCACCAAGCGCTGATAGGTCGCTCCTGCATTCTTCAATCCAAAGGGCATCACCTTGTAACAATATAGGCCACGATCTGTCACGAATGAGGTGTGCTCTTCATCCTCGGGATTCATTGGGATCTGATTATAACCCGAGTATATATCCATGAAGCTCAGGAGTTCGTGGCCAGTTGTAGCATCCACGAGCTGGTCTATCCTCGGCAAGGGGAAGCTGTCTTTTGGGCACGCCTTGTTCAAATCGGTGAAGTCGATGCAAGTTCTCCACTTCCCGTTTTTCTTCTTTACTAACACAAGATTGGCGACCCAGGTCGAGTAGTAAGCTTCTCTGATAAACTTGTTCGCCAACAGCTTATCTATCTCTTCTTTCAACACAAGATAGCGTTCCCCTGTCATTGCTCTCATTTTTTGACGAACTGGTTTGTGGTGAGGATTAATATTCAATCTGTGTGACATCACCTTGGGATCTATCCCTACCATATCTTCGTGATTCCATGCAAACACATCCAAGTTCGCCTTAGGAAGTCAACGAGCTGAGCTCTTAGTTCTAGAGCTAAACCTCTTCCCAACTTCAAACATCTTTCAGGATCCACCTCGTTAACCTGAACGTCTTCCAATTCCTCAACTGGCCTAGTAGCTCGCTCTGCATCCACTTCGCGAGGGTTAAGATCATGACTAACCCCCTTTTCAGTTATAACTCGTGGTTCGCCCCCCGAAACCATGTTCACTTTCTTCCCTCTTACACTCATCTTCACAGCATCCTTATAGCAGCGTCTGGTTAAGTGCTACTCTCCCCGAACACACCCAACGCCGTTGGGAGTTGGAAATTTGACTGCAAGGGTCCTGCTTGAAGTAACTGCGTCCAAATCGTTCAACGAAGGTCTTCTTAGAACCACATTGTATGCTGATGGGCAGTCGATAATCAAAAAATCTGCTAACACAATAGTCTGGCGACCTGTTTCCCGAAAGTAAGTGGCAGCTTGATCTGGCCCACTGGTACAATAGTATCTCCAGTGAAGCCGTAAATGGGTTCTGGGGATGGTCTCAGTTGCTCTGCTCTTAGCCCCATCTAATCAAAACAGCTCATGTACATTACATTCACTGAGCTCCCAGTATCAATCATAATGCGTCATACTTCCATGTTGCTGATCTTAGCTCGGATGACCAGCGCATCATTATGAGGCTAGACCACACCTCTAGCATCTTCATCTGTGAACACGATTTCGTTCGAGGTCGTTCTCGCCTTCTTTGCAGGTCCCTCCGACCCACTGACCTGAAAAGTATGATTTGCTTCTCGGACATATTTCTCGTGCAACCTGTTTGAAGCACCTGCGATATGGGGGCCACCATGAATTGTAAAAATAGTCCTTACCGCAGGCTTATGTTCTGGCTCGGGAACTCCCTAGGGCTACTGCTGTGTTGGCTGTTGCTGTTGAAGTCGTTGTTGTGAAGGTCGCAAGTTTACAGGTCTCACCACGTAATCTCTCAAGCGACCTCTCCTGATTAACTTTTCAATGGTGTCCTTCAACGCCAAACAATCTGAAATGTTGTGCCTGACCTCATTATGATAGACACAAAATTTACTCTTGTCTCTATGCTGAACATGGGCTCTTAAAGGGTAAGACTTTCCAAAGTCTTCTCTGTTTCTCTCTGCTGCAAAGATCCTATCTTGTGAGTCTGACAGGATGTTGTAACCCTCATAACGATCTAGACGCTGAGGTCGCTCATTCTTAGGCTCTCTCCTTGTCTTTTTAGCAATCTGATTGTTTGAGCCACTGTTTCTACCTTCTCCTTCGTTCCTGCCATTATTTCCCTTTTTCGTCTGGTTGGAACTACCTGCTTCATTCTTCTAGTTGGACTTCTTCAGGCCGAAGGTTTCCTCCCACCTGATCTCTTTTGCAGCTCGCTCATAAAATTCTCCCAGGTCCTTCACTGGAGACTTGTAAATGCTCTCATAAAGTTTTCCATCCTTGCGCAACCCAGCCGAGATCGTAATCAATATACTCTCATCTGATAGATGCTCAACATTTGCGACCTCGCGTCTAAACCTGGTGATATAATCTTTAATGACTCACCTTGACGCTGGAAGATGGTGGCCAAGTGGCAGGATGGTGCGAGCTGCCTTCTCAATGCCCTATACTGACCAACAAATTTCTGTTGGCACTCCTCCCCACTTCCTATACTGCGAGCTGGGAGATTTTTGAACCAAGTCCGTGGAATATCCCGTAGAGTAGCTGGGAAGACGCGGCACTTCACCATTCGATTATCCGTCTGCAAATCCATCTGGACATTAAAGGCATCGAGGTGATTATAAGGGTCGGTGTCCCCTTTATACTACTGGATGCTAGGGACTTTAAATCTGTGAGGGAGAGGCTGCATCTCGATCTCCCTTATAAACGAAGTCCTCTCTCCGTAGTGCTCATGCTGGCCTTGGGCATCAAATCGCGCTTCAAGTTGTTGGACCCTTTGAAGAAGTTCCTCCACCTGCAGGTCTCGGGGCCCATATCTCCTCTCATGATCGTGACCTGGAGAGCGGTGCTCTGGTTCATGCCTCTGACTTTCTTTGACCGAGCCACCAGCTCGATACGACCTTGCATGTCGCTCTTCTTCCTCGTCCACATGTCAAGCCGGGGCTCGGGCTCTATCATTACTAGCTTCTACTTGCCTGCTTCGATCCTGACTTGCCCTTATCACCAGGCTTGCAAGGCGTGTAACTTCCCTTTCTTCCTAAACAAGGGCGACCTCCGGCTCTAGAGTACGCATTGGAGGAACGAGTTGAACCAGTAGGTCGTTGCACCTCTCTAACTGGCCTCTCTGACCCTTGCACTTCATGTTGTGGAAGTACCTGCCTTGGAGCCTCAACTTCAATCTTGGGCGCATTCTACGCCTGAGCTTGCACCAATGAGTTCACTACATCAGCGAGCTGTTTGACCGTAGCCTCCAACGCATCTTGCCTTTGATACCACGCTTGCAACCCCTCGACTGGAGCACCTAGAACTGATTGGCGATGGGGTTAAGGTGGCATGTCTGCTGTAGCATCTACTACCTGACCATATGACGGGCATGCTGCATGCATGGGTGCATCGTCCATCTGCTACGCATTGCGCTGATGCTGACTGGTTTGGCTCTCTGCTTGATCAGCCTGTGAGTCCACGTACTTGGTTTGTTTGGTTCTTGCCATGTCTGAAAACTGAGAGATTGAATCAGGACAGATTACAGTCTGGTCCCTCCTTCTAGCGCCAAAATATTGACGTGATTTTCTAGTCGACGAGAATTCAATGTTCAGTACCTGCAATCAATGTGAAACGGCACAAAAACCAAGAACAAATAGGAGATAAAAAGATCAAGAACAAAAACAACACGCAGATTTTTTACGTGGTTCAGCGAGTGCGCTTACGTCCACAACTATCTCTCCACAATTCGGCAGAGTGACAGTATGTTATCACTTGTATATCTGTTACAATGAGTTCAATCTCCATTTATAGAGAAATGGACGTTACAGATTAGGAAGAGTTAAAATAGGTAAAGAATTTCATAATAAATACACTTCCTAATCGGTTGGAGTAGAATTAGGAAACTGCCTCGTATATCTCGAGATTATGTTAATTGAATTTGAATTTGAATTAACTTCCGTTTCTAGTGATAGAATCACGATCAAATTGAGTAACTGTCTATTCTGAAAGATTTTGTAATAATTGTCCACTAGGCGAGCTGTTGACTGCCTTGAGCTACCTCGAGCTGAATCTCGCTGAGTAACGAGCTATGCATAGAGCGAGCTTCATAACGATCTATAGTCTGGCTGTGAAACGAACTAACTGATGTGAGCTTGTAGAGCTCACTAAGACGAGCTGTAAAGCTTGCTAGGCTTGGGGTTGATAACTGGGCCTTATCTGTTGGGCCTTTGCTTTGGGCTGATTTGTTGGGCCTTTATCAAGCTTTTACCAGCTCATTTGGTGAGTCCAGAAAATGCACATAACAGCACCAAAATGCTTTAAAAAGCCTCCATTAAATTACTGACTGAAAAGCCCACATAACAGGACATGATGTAGATGTTCTCTTCCAAAGAAATAAGAAACTCAAATGTTTTTCGATAATTCATCATTATCAACAATCAAACCAAAAGGCACCCCTCTAAATTGCCTCAACACTACGAATACAGTGCCAATATCCACTAAATTTGCAAACAATATTTGTGTCAATAACAAGGAACCTAGACAAGTTCAAGGATAACGTTTTCACTAGACCTTAGCCAAAGTTCCCACAACTAGCAGGTTAACTCCATAACGAGATAAAAATCAATTATAAAGAATACAATAAACTTCCCCAAGGAAATTCCTAAAATTTAATGTTTATTATGACACAATATCACAGCAGCATATACACTCAGACTCAGCTACATCAATTAATCATATTGGCTGTCCTTATTATCCTGTTCACCAATCATTAAATTCTATCTTATGAGAATAGATTTCTGGTACCAATTGGAGGAATGACGTATTTTGTGAGATCCCACATCGGTTGGAGAGGGGAACGAAACATACTTTATAAGCTGTGGATACCTCTTCCCATGTGACGCGTTTTAAAACCGTGCGGCTGGGTTTAGCCAAAGCGGACAATATCACGTGGCGGTAGGTCCGGGGCTGTTACAAATGGTATCAGAGCCAGGGCCGGGTTGGTGTGCCAGCGAGGACGCTAGGCCCCTATGGAGGGTGGATTGTGAGATCCCACATCGGTTGGAGAGGGGAACGAAGCATGCTTTATAAGCTGTGGATACCTCTTCCCATGTGACGCGTTTTAAAACCGTGTGGCTGGGTTTAGCCAAAGCGGACAATATCACGTGACGGTATGTCCGGGGCTGTTACATATTTAGCTGCAACATTTATATCTAATTCTTCTTTTACTTCTAAGAAATGAAATGATCCATTTGAATAAAAGGAATAACCACCCAATTTCAGCCTCCAGCAACCAACATTTGCTCTCTTATTACTCCAAGTGATTTTCTTTTGCAAGTAGCTGACAGGAATGATTAGCAAACAACAAGTGATCATATGTACAATACCAATTAAGCTGCAAGAACGACACATTTCAAAAATCAAAGACAAGTTTATACATGTCCAGAAAATAATTATCATCCTATAAAGCCAACATTTATACTTTCACCTACTGCAACAAAAAGTTCACTAATTTTCCGCAACTGGAGACAAAAACCATAATTTGAAAATATGCACCAAAAATGCTCATGTTTTGACGCACATTACCAAAAAAACATGTATGAGTAACTTGTGTCTATGGTTGTCATAAAACAAAAGGGGGCTTTTTCAAGGTTAAAGGCTCTCCCTTTTCTTCCAGGTTGGGTTCATCAAACAGCAATGGAACACGACCAACTTAAAGATTGGCCCAATAAAGGAATATAGAAAAGAACCAAAAATATGAGAATAATACTTAATTATTAAAAATGCTGTTACCTTTGCGATTTGGAAGCATTCCAGCGGTTTCAGCTGACAGTGGAAGAATGGTAAAAAGGCCGTCTTCAATATTAAAATTTGCTCCATCTACACAGTTCTTCAAAGAACCGAACTTTACAGCTTCAGATTCAACCAATTTTGAATAAGCAGTTGCTTGACTGTGGATATTTACCGAGCCAGAAGGTTTGAAAGTATAATCCTGAGGAAGGTCCTTTCGAAAGAAATTTAAGAAGATTCAAAGCCGGCTTTGATATATGGGATAAATTTAATGGGATTTATTAAAATAAATAAAATTGAAAACCTTCACCGCAGCATCTGTTGACTTCTGCTCTCCTTCAGACTTCTCAGAAGAACCATTATCTATTAATATAAATAAATAAATAAAGACAGAAAATATCATAAAGAGAAGATAAAAGCATGCATAAACAATGCCGTAATCAAACGTTTAGACTTCAAACCATACCATTAAGGTTGAGCACAGGCTCTAGAGGAACATCCATCAGTTTTCGAGTCATAGGAACAGGATTGATAAAAGATACACTTCTAATTTCATGACGAATTGCCTCTAGTTGTTGCATTGCATCTTGAAGTTCTTTTTGTACCTTAAACGACATAACATAAATGAGCAACACTTTCCGAATTCATTCCTTTTGCTTTCCACCTACCAAACATAGCATCTGCAATTGTATGTACAGCAATATCCAAAACTAAGACTAGCAGTTAATGTTCCACTAAAACGGTTCAGTAATATCATTTCTACGAAACATAGAAAACAAAACACTAGCAGTTGCCTCAGATTTAACCCACTAAGACTAACAAAATTAAAAACCAAAAACGACCCTTGTTGATCTTTTTTCTTTTTCTCCGATAAAATAACAAGTCCATTGATTAAGGTGGAATAAAAGTACCTGGCGAGCCTGAGACTGTTGCATAACACTGTCGAACTGGCCACGAGCTAATTGAACATTATTAAACGGTCAAATACGAGCACGATACGATTATTAAACGAGTTAATAGGTTGACTTTTTTATGAATTCAACCCCTTTATACTATTCGTGTTGGATTCTTATTGATCCATCGTGTCAAGATCCAAATTGCCACCCCTAGTTACCATTCAACCATATATTTTCCATTTAATTAAGTAAAACTAAAACTACTAAATATACGAAAAAAAAAATTGAGATTATAGAGTTTATTGATTAAATGTAGTAAATTAAGATTTGACAATTTAAAATTTATTGATTGGAAGTATGTCAAACTAAATTATAAAATATAAAAATAAAAATAAAAAGAATAAGAACTAATTTAAAATAAAATAAAGCTATATATATATATATTAATTTATAACATAAAAACAGTTGCCAAGATTTTTGATGATTTTTTAGAAATTAAAATGTTTATTGTGCAAAAGAAGATGAATGGCAAAATAAAAATTTAATGTTGGTTGCTAGAAGAGAGCAAAATTAGAAACAAAATAAATTGTGCAAAGTTAATAACCCATAAAAGAAAATCTAAAAAGAAATCATATATATATGAAAAAATCTGAAATTTTAATTCAATAATTTTAATTTTTCATTGCCTCCCCTGGGCCTATATTAAGTCCGGCATTGTGGAGAGATATATGAAAAGAAAATCAACACTTAAGTTGGAATTATCTTCTTCAAACAAAAACAAAAAACAAAAATTGTGATGTAATCAATTTATTAGATCTCTCTAACAATCTAGGGCTTCGAACTAAAATATGAGATTATATATTTAATATAATCTTAATTTTTGAAGTTATAATGCTTTATTCATGTGTCCTCCCTTTAGAAATCCTCAGGGTCTGCCATTGATTGTAAAGGGTTTATTGGAATTTGCTAAGATAAAATATTATTCACTGTCTATAAATCTACCCTAATAATGTGAAATATTTACTATCATCATAATGATTTTATGATGGTTTTGTGACCGTTTTCAAAGTCATAAAGTCTTGATGGTTATTAGTTGTGATAAAAATATGATAGTTAGAAAACATCATAATTTTGTAATATTTTTAGGAGTCTTTCTTATTGTAGCACCAAAAAACGAGGGAGTTTGGAAAATAACACTAAAAAATTGAATTAAGTTTATTTTTAGTACTCTCACGACAATTGTTAGTGTCTTCATGATTAAGACCTGCATAATTTAAATAAAAAATAATAATAAGTAAAATCTAGACAGAAATGCTCTAAAGTAATTGCAAGTTTGGTTTTAACAATACAAACTTAACCTTCGTACACCACCTTGTGTAAAAGCAAAAGGAGGCCCATCCTATAAAATTCATCAAAACACATACTAAAGTACTTAAATAGAGGATGAAATCAATATGCAAAAGCAAAATACCATCCAGCAGTACTGCAACCTCAAATTAATGGGCCAAATTAACCTCTGAAATCGATCACACCCATGAAATGAAACCAATGACGAATTGAAAAATTATATATATAAATTAAATGCACTATGTGCAAACTTTTCGTAAATTAATGGAAAATTAAACTTAAAACTATAAAAAAAAAAAATTACAACCCTAAAGTTACCTGTATAAGTTCTTTCCACCATCATAGAGTGTAGACCACACACCCACTTTTGATTTGAAAGAGATGACAGAAGATATATAGATCCTAATTACAATGTTAAACACACCTACTTCCTATAGTCAAAAAAAAAAAAAAACCACATAAAAAGAGAATAAAGTTGACAAAATTGAAACAATCTCATAAACATTAATAAGAAGTCAAAATCATTTCGATCATGATAAATGAAGAATGAGAGAGGAAGAGAGTTACTTGGATTTGCAGAGAAAGTGTAATATGATTGAAAAGAGTTAGTGAGAGGGATGAGTTAGTAAATTAGTGAAACTCTTAATGGAAGTGAGCAATTAAGAGGCATAACGTAATGGGATTTTTTCTTTTTCTTTTCTTTTTTTTTTGTCCTAAAGATTTACGGATAATTAACAATTATTATTTTAAAATTAAAATTATATTTTTGAATAGTCATTATGGTTTTTATATATCAACCTTTCTTGACCATTAAATGTATCACCACTCCTTGATGGTTTTTTAAAACAATAAACTCTAAATGAATTGTCAACAAACAGTATGAGGACTTGGTAAGGGACTCTATGTCAATATTGATATTCTACTAAACTTTTTATGAGAGAAGTTTAAGTTTAAATGATGTATGAAAGAGAAAAATTAACGTAACAATCTTGACTATCTATCATTTTTTATGTTGATGTGTCACTAAATTATCAAAAGTTTAACAATAAAAAAAGATGACAAAAAATCATTACTTGAAGAGTTGACACTTTTAAAAAAATACCAAAAGTAACTATTATATAACATTATATTTCTTGTAGTGCGAGAAAACTTCCCTGGAACTCAAACTACTATCTTAAATATAAAGAGGAAGAGCAATGGCAGCCTCAAAAATTTAAGTTAGAGAGGGTATTTAATAAATAAAATTAAGGAAATTAAAAAGTATAATAATTCTTTATGTGTATATATATGTATGCATGTATGTATGTATATGTTTATATATATATATATATATATATATATATACACATGGAATGAGGAATTCGAACTCAAAACCTCCATTTTGTGGAGCTTTGTGGTTGCTATCAAATTATATGTCTTTACCTACATTTTTATTTGGTTAACTTCTACAATTAATTACACGACAAAGTTTGTTGAAAATTCAGATATAAAATAAAACTATGGGAGGGATGAAAAAAAAAGTCTTAAATCTCTCAAAATATTCTAATTAAAAGTGTAATTAAATTAAAAAAGAAAACCTGATAAGAAGTATGTAACAAATTTACTTGTATATTATTGACTGTCCAAGAGAATTTTGTAACTTGGAATTAGGTTTTTTTATTTAATATTTGTCAATTTTTACATTATTAGTTTGTAAATGACTTGAATCACCAAATTAATATAGTAGTTGAAATGGATTGAAACTATGAAAATAAAAGACAAACATAAGAGAAAAAAATTAATCATGTTTATAGATTAATATTTTTAATATAACCTAAGAAATATTAAAATTAAAAAGTTGAAGTGACTTGTAGTAATCTAATACAAATAAATTAAAAGTAAACTAGCACATAATGCAGATGAGTGGAAAAGAATAGCATGAGTAAATAAAGGGGAGAGAAAAAGAAATTGGAAGCTGTAAAATTTAGAATAGAAATGATAATATTAATAATAACAGATTGGCAATTTTGAGCTTTATATTTTCTAGATAAATCTACAAATTTGTTATAATTATTAAATTTTAAAAATAAAAATAAAAATTTCAGGAGAGGCATGTGTCCCTCCTGATCCTTAACCACATCCGTCAATGAGAAAGAGCACTAATTTCTTAAATTATGAGTAGTTGCATTGCAACTCCTCTAGCGACCCTTTTCCACATGATGATAATTAGACATCTTTCAAGCCATGTTCACGTAAAAATTTGTCAGCATGTTTGCATCGACTTATTAGATCTTGGAAATTTAGTAGCTTAAGTAAGCGAACATTATTGTCTTCTTCTCCATCAATTCAAATATTGAACCACATATGCTGTCTGCTTCGCCTTCAATTCCTCTTTGTTTCCTATTATGGTAAGAGAATATCACAAGTAACCGAAGTCGGTCATACGGATGATGTATTACATATAACATGTAAAAGAGAAAAATGGTTGATACGGCTCAATCTTTTTAATTTTCACGACCAATTGCATCTTCATTTCGTTAAAGACTATGACTGAAATTTGATGGTAGTAAAATTAAAGTACCAACACTTTCAAAAATAAAAATAAAAATTAGAAGTACCAACATCCACTTTGATCAAGAGGAGGCTGACCTTATTCTTTCCATTCCTTTGAGTCGTAATAAAAGAGAAGATTCTGTTTTTTGGGTGGATGATAAAAGAGGACTCTTTTCATTCAAGAGGGCCTATCGCCTTGCTGTTCAATTGACTTAAAGTGGTTTTGGTTCTAGTTCGCATATCACCCCTTCTCTTTGGAAATCTCTTTGGAGTTTGAAGCTACCACAAAAGATCAAGATATTTGCTTGGAAGGCTTGTAAAGGTATACTACCTACTCAAACTTTACTAGCTAAGAGAGGAATTGTAAATGCTGGCATTTGCTCCCTTTGTTCTGCATCAGAAGAGACCATTGAACTTGTACTGGTGAAGTGTACTGAAGCTGTCAAAGTGTGGCAATTAAGTCCACTTGGGCATGTTTTGATTGGTGTCACTTCTACTGAGTTTGTGGACAGGGTAAGTAATTTATTATTGACGAGGAAAAAAGAGGAGGTTAGCCACTTCATTGTAATTGCCTGGTTCATTTGGTTGAGGAGAAATCTTTTGGTGAGAGGTTTGGATGGAGGAACAGCTTATGGAACCTGGGAGAAAGCTCATGATGTTATGAGACGTTTCGTGGATATTCATCCAGTTTATAGTTCCTCTCTTCCGTTTTCTGATCGACCCTTGCAGGTTCGTGTTTGGACCCCTCCAGCCTCTTCTTTTGTTAAGATGAATGTGGATGCAGCAGTCGATTTAAGTGGAAAGAGAATAGGTTTGGGTGTCATAGTCAGAAATGCAGCACGAATTTGTTTGGCAGCTGCAGCTATTAGCAAGAAGTGTAGACCGGATCCAGAAATTGCAGAGGCTGAAGCTATTCTGCAGGGTCTCCATTTTGCTTGTACCAAAGGTTTTAGGGATGTTTTAGTTGAGTCTGATGCAATGAATGTGGTTAATATGTGTTTGGGTAACTTGGTTGTTAGAGGGGATATTGCCAACATCATCTTTGATATAAAATAGTCCCTTAACAATTCAAGTATCTCTTCGTTACAATATGTTTCTAGAGATGCTAATTCTGTAGCACATGAAATAGCTAAGTGGGCAGTTAGCAAGTGTAGCACTACTGTCTGGTCAGTTTGTTTTCCAAGTTGGTTGCTGTATTTGTGTCAAACTGATGCATTTCCAGATTGTTCTGGTTTAGTTCAATGAATTACATATTTATTCTCAAAAAAAAAAAATCCACACTTAATATTCCATTTTCAATCAACGATAAGATGATTCCAATTCAGTTGAAGGGGCATATTTCGGACCAACTATTCCACACTATACTTAGAGCCTGTTTGGCATAGTTTTTGGAGGGACCAAAAGCTCTTCTTGAGCCCAAAAGTAACTTTTAGGCTTGTTTGGATGAAAATTAAAAAAGAACTTTTGGTGCTTGGAAGCTCTTGTAATGGAAGCTGCCTCCAGTAGCTTCATAGAAAGGAGCTTCCTCAAGAAACACGCGAAGGTGTTTTTCACTTAAATGAATTTTTCATAATTCCCATTTTAGCCTTAGTGGAATGACCAAAGCTGCTGTTTTCTTCTCTCGTCAACTGTTGTCCTCTTTATTTTTTTTCTTCTTCAAAACTGTTCTGCTGCTCTCATTTATACTGCTTTGCTGCCCCCTTTTATACTGCTCGGCTGCTTTATTATATACTGCTGCAATTTCTGATTTTAATAAATTAAAAACTACTATTTTCCTTTCTTAATTACAGCACTATTTTCTTATTTCCAAAAAATTTGCACAGCAGCTTAATTCTTTAAAAATCTGTATAGCTTTCCTTTTCTCTTAATTAAAAATCTGCAACTTCCTCTTCTTTCTTGATTTGTTTCCTCTTTTCTTCAATTATTTATTTCCTTGTCTCCACCAATTTCCTAATTGCATGACAAAGATTTTAGGCAAGACTTGAATGTTTGATTGATTGGGATTTGACTTGACAAAAATTGTAATTTTTCCTCATTCAGCACACAAATATTCTTTTATTCTTGTTTCACCAAAAACACAATTAATTAAAATAAACTTAACATAAAATTGGACTAATAAATCTCTATTTAAGGGTAATAAATGTATATAAATTATGTGTAGCAAACAACAAATAAAAAATGTCTTTCATATCCCATTTGAACATTCTTCCCCTTCTGAAAACATTTGGAACCTGATTTTATTCTACGATGAAATTGAAATCTGGTATAAACCTAATCTATGATGAGATGAAGTTGTATTCTTCTTGAAACTTCCAGGAGTCGTCTTTCTCCGCCACTTAGTTCGATCTCCGACCGTCGATTTCCTCGCGGCAGATCCATCTCAAGTTCAAATCAACGAACCGATGACCTCCAACTCCGTCCTCCACTAGAACTATGTTTCATAGTAATAATAATAGAAAAATATCACACATGAACTATGTTTCATAGTAATAATAAAAATATTATTATTTATTTATTTTAATAGGGTATGAGTATTATTATATTATAGTTAGAAAAAAATTTCTAATAAAATAATTTCAAGAACTCTAATGGAAAGGGTAGAAAGGTTTATTTCAAGAAAAAAAAAAAGAAAAAATAAAATGATCATGTTATAATTTATAAAGTTTTTAAAATGTTTCAACTAAACAGTTTTAAAGTTCTTTTGAAATATATAATCCAAACAACAATCTAAAAGTTTTAGTTTTTGCTTCTCTTCTTCTATTGTTAAAAGCTAAAAGTAAATGTTATCTCAAACGAGCCCTTAAAAGCTCTTCTAGAATGGTATAAAAGTCATATCATACTTTGAAGAGATTTCAGCAATATTTCAACCAAACAGTCTCAAAAGCTCTTCTAAATCTAAAAGCTCTTCTGAAATATATAATTCAAACAACATCTGAAAAGCTTAGACTTCTGCTTCTCTTCTTCTACTGTTAAAAGCCAAAAGTAAAAGCTATCCCAAACGGACCCTTAATAGATTATGATATGTTACGGACTTCTATGATAGTTAAAGAATATTAGTATAAAAAAAAAAAAAAAAACAGTGCATCTTTAAAGATATTATCAGATATATCAATTGAGTGCATCTTTAAAGTTACAGATTATGGTAATAAAATTATAAAATTTGTTTTTCAAGGTTAAAACTATTTATTCATGTTTTAAAATAATATATATATACACGTGTGTGTGTGTGTTTATATGTACACTGAAGAGACAAATTAAGGGTATTATTTTCAATTGGTGCACGTTTTTATGTGTGTGAGAGATATGTTAAAACATTTTTAAATAGCAAATGAAATAAACTTTTGAAGGAAGAAAAACCAATATTTTGTCATTGAGAACGGAAAGTGCTTTGAAAATACAGAAAAGAATTGACAGACATATATGTTTTTCCTAAAATGAATGCTAAAGACAAACAAGCAAGCTTAGATGTGTTTTGCTTCTTTTCGATAAATTTGATTGGTGCATAGACAATTGAAAGTGCAATTTAGATTTTTTTTTGTTTCCATAAATATGTTAGTCAAATTAATTATTGTTTTCGTCTTCGTTGAAGTGTGAATTGCATTATCATAATTGAGGCCGTACCCCGACAAAACTTGTTGGAGGTCTGGGAAATTCAAGTCAGAAAAGAGTTCTTAATGCTTTAGAGTGCTATCTTTCTTTTTCTTTGACGGGTTACATCATACATGGAGGTATGTACACATTATGAGATGTAACTTGGTTTAATTAACGTCGTACATAAACAGATTTAAGCAACTTAATTACCAACTGCATGGGTTTACAAAGAAGATTGAAGAAGAAGATTTCAAACGTTATTCAAATATGCAGAGATAACAAATGTATATATACTATTGCATTGGGATGACTTGAAGTTAAGTCATTAATATGTAGATAAATGTCGTTTGTTATCGAGCCACATTGAATAGTGATATACATAATAATATTTTTTTTGGGTAATGGATCATATCATCAAGTCTTTCACTTTAAGAGATGAGGTTGGGTTCACTCATCCCTTCTCTTGCCCCAACCTTGCCCTATCTTCATTTAAGGTCTTATTTGGTGCATAGAATATAATTGAATTATTTATAGGGAATTGGATTATATTGAATTAATTTAGATATTATCTCATGTTTAATGAAATGTAGGGTAACATTAAAAATAGCACGTACAAATTTGAATTTTAAAGAAATTTAGAATATAATTAAAAATAACGTGTACAAATTTGGTTTTTAAAGAAATTTTTCAGGGATTTTCCAAAAATTTTTAAGATGTTATATTATTTTCTAGCTTGTCAGACTGTACTAACATATTTTCGTGAGCAACTTACCTCCACCACCACCACCACCACCTTCCTCTCTCTCTCTCTCTCATCGCCTTCCACTTCCCTTCCTTCGCCTCCCTATAACAGGTCACTCTTCACCATGACTGTTAACAAGATTCGCTCATTGATGTTAAGGAGAAGAGGTCAGAGGAGAAAGAGAGCTCCCGATGCCAAGATTTGTGATAAAGCTGATACGACGACGTCCGCACGGCGATGATGTGACTGGAACGACGACAAATTTGTGGGTGTGTTGGCGACGAATCTCTCTGGAATAGTGATGGGTTTATGTGTGTGTGTATGTGTGATGCGACAAGTCTTGGTGAAGAGAGAATTTTTTTTTTTTTTTCCCTAACTTGTGTTCACGGGTTTGAGTTCTCCTAATCAAACGGGACAGTATAGTGAAGGGATAACTTTGTGAAGACTTATTTGACTAGATCAAACATGAGTTTAGATAAAATTTAATTCAAATCCAGTTCAATCTTGAAAAACAAACGAGACCTTAGTGAACAAGAATGGGGGTTGGGGGGTGGGTCCACACCCACCAATTTCCCCATTTTGTTAGTTTCCAAGGTTCAGTCACGACGCTTTTTGGATACAAAATCTACATTAGTTATAATGTAGATTTACTTTTTTCCTTTAATTATATCGTAAAATTTCTTCATTAAATATTACACGAAAAGAAAGCAGCGCAAAGTAAATGGAGAAGCGGACTTGGGGTTAGAATTTTCAGTAAAATAATGATTAAGCAAGACAATTAATCGTTTATGACGTTTATTTCCAAGTAATTTTTCAATCGTTTCCCTATCACAGTATAATATGCGGACAACAAAGATTTGTGTCTCTAGCTGTTAGTATACATAAAACATGTGTGCTTCAAGAAATAATTTATTAATAATGTGACTATGCATCCCTATAAAATAGATGCAAAAATACATCATACACCTAAAAATAAAAGAGTTCTTAATAAATTTGAGATATTAAATAGAGGATTACGACTTAAATTTATGGTGTTTATTTTCAAGTAAATTTTCACTCATTTCCCTATCATAGAATTATATGCACAAAGATTTGTGTCTTTAGTTGTTAGTGTACATAAAACAGGTGTGCTTCGAATATAATTTATCAGTAATATTACACTACTCAAAAATTTGCGTAAATAATATGACAAATTTATATGTAATTACCATATCATCAATTTATCATCTCAAAATTAATATAGTAACTATAAATTAACTTATCATATCATTTCAACAAATTTTTTGAGTAAATTTGTTGGAAGTATATTATTATTCATAATTTATTGATAGTGTGACTATGCATCTCCAACAGCGACGAATCTAGAAATTCTCACTTACATAAAAGAATAACAATAATAATGAAAAATTAATAGTATTGCCAATATGATTTATTATAAAAATAAAATTTGATAACGCGATGAAATTTAGATAAAATAAAATAAATAGTACATTTAATTTAGCTTAGTCAAGTAGTCTAACATTCAAAAGTTCTAACTGATCGAGGTATCAAGAAAATAAAAACAATATAAATTATATATTGTTATAATTTTCCTTAACCAGACTTCTTATTTTAAATCACTATAATCTCTTTATCAATTTTATTGAAAATATATGTCTCCACATAAGTAAACAAACTACCATTCAACCATGTATTCCTCATTCAATTAAGTAAAACTAAAACTATTAGATATACAACCAAAAAAAAAAAAAAAGATTATGAGGTTATTGATTAAATATAGTAAATTAAAATTTTACATTTTAGGATTTATTGACTAGAAATATGTCAAATTAAAATTATTAAATATAAAAAAATTAAAAGAATAAGAACTAATTTAAAATAAAATAAAGCTACTTTTATTAATTTAGAATATAAGAAGGGTTGCCAAGATTTTCGATGACACAAAGAAATTTTAAATATTTGTTGTATAGAACAAGATGAATGATAAAAACAAAAAAATTAATGTCGGCTGCTAGAAGCAGCAGTATTGAAAAAAATAATAATAATAACAGCGCAATGTTAAAAATCTATAAAAGAACATGGAAAAGAAATTATGTATAAGGAAAAATCTGAAATTTTAACCCATATAGTGTCCACCATTTATCCCCATACAATAGAAATAATAATACATTACACATCTAGAAACAAAAGAGTTCTTAATAAATTTGAGATATTAAATAGAGGATGACGAAATACATTATACATCTATAAACAAGAGAGTTCTTAATAAATTTGAGATGTTAAAGACACACACCCACACACATGTGCACACACACGCGCACACACACATGTACACCCACACACACACACAAAGATATATATATATAAATATATATATCAGATTTATTTTGACACACACACACAGATATATATAAATATATATATATTTATATATATATATATATATATATCAGATTTATTTTGAGACTCAGGCAGAAAAGTAAACTCATGATCAGGCAAAGAAGAACATCATCAGAGGACGAGTTCTTTTAATCTTTCTTCTACTATTGAAGTTTCCACACCAATTCTAGGACTGATAGCCTGCAAAAAGATTATTATATGATGTCAAGAATGAAGGTATTTAATTGAATATTTAGCATCTATTTGAACTTGTATGATTATATTTGGTTAATATTTAAAATGATAAAAAGGATAATTCAAATGTTAAAGAAGAAAATCTTTGACAAAAAAGAAGAAAATTTCTAAAAGATTGCATCCCGTGATTAGGAGAATTCCATGCACAAACTTGATATCACCATTTGTTAGAAAGGATTTATATATATAAATATATATATCACTAAAGAACTGGGTATATGTTTTACAAACATTAAAGAACAGAAATGAATTTTAATGATACTATTTAATTATTCATAAATCTTAATGACAAAATTATTCTTATTTTAAAAGTTTAAAAGTCTATGAAAACAATCAAGGCGTTGAATTCAACGCCTTTACGAACTCTGTTCACTTTCATAAACAGATGACAATTCAATTGGGATGGGATTGGATTGGTTCAATTAGGGGTGGGCGTTTTCGGGTTCGGGTTGGGTTGGGTTGAAAATCCCTCAACCCAACGTGGGTTGGGTTGAAGTTGAAAATTTTTCAACCCAACCCAACCCAATCAATTCTTCAACCCAACCCAATAATAATCGGGTTGGGTTGGGCTAAGTTGATCGGGTTGACACCTTTTTAAAATATAAAATATTCTCATTAATCAACCCTTTCAAATATAAAACTAGAGGTGGGCGTTTTCGGGTTCGGGTTGGGTTGGGTTGGGTTGAAAATTTTTTAACCCAATCCAACCCAATAATAGTCAGGTTGGATTGGGTTGGGTTGATTGAATTAGATTTAATTTATCATAAATGCACAAATGGTCTAGTTGATAACTTTCTTAGTCTTAGCAATTTGATTACAGATAAAATGAATACAAATAAAGATCCATTATTATAAATAAAAGAGTAAATTCAATATAAAGGTTGTCCTTCATTTTTATCTTGAACAAATGTTCTTCTAGAAAGAGAGAAAATCTTGGATTTAGAATTGGGGATAGACATTTATCGGGTTCGGGTTGGGTTGGGTTGAAAATTTTTCAACCCAACCCATCCAATTTTTTTTAAAATGTAACCCAACCCAACCCAATAAAAAATGGTCAGGTTGGGTTGGGTTAGTCGGGTTGGGTTGAAGATGCCCACCCCTAGGTTCAATGGTTTTCACTTTGGACTTTGTTGGAATAGTAATGTCAGATATCTCAACCTAAATTTCAAATAATAAGATGTTAGTTTAATTCAGTTCATATGTGAATACATACTAATAGATTGCTTATACGTAAATATTTGTGAGATTGACGTTAAAATATAAAATTGTACAACAGTACAATGGAAATGCGAAACAAACTTCCCAAGCTCTAGTACAAGTGAAATTTAATCGTAAATACCTGTTATGAATAAATTAAAAGATATTTCAGCTTGCTGATCAGTTGTAGCATATATATGTGTATATATATATATATATCTGTTAGTTTTTGAAAAAAAAATTGTGATTTTATACCTTGGACTTGATAATGTAAATGATTTTATCACCCGAAATCATGTGCGCAGCATCTATAACTTCAGCTCCTTCTTCCTGGAGAACACTTATAATCTCATATAACATGAAATTTTTGTTGGAACCAGAAACCAAGTTGACTTCCAAAATGGAATCAAAAGTTCTTATGTTGATTATTACTGGTAACGTGGGTGGCCCATTGTTTATCAAATTATGGTCAATAGTCTTGTCTCCTCTCAAAAGTGCTTTCTTTCTCTTAAGAAGTTCTCCATTTTTCTGCAGCAGCTGTATATAACTGGTGGCTTGATTCAGTATCTGAGTCACTGACAACTATTTATGTACACATTTTTAATGTTAGAATGCATCTATCCATCATGAGTAAGCATTTAACCTTATATTTTGAGGCAAATTATATATAGAAAGAGAGAAACCTTGGAGGGATGAGGCGGGAGTAGAGACTCAAGTCTTGCAAGGAGATTTTTCATGTAAATTCTTCTGTTCTTCTCGTTTATGTTCCTCTCAGCTCTAGATGACCTACCGATTCGCGCCATAGTTTCTTCTTTGAGTCCTGCGAACAAGACAAATAAATTATATAAATACAAAAGCAAACTTTATACACACACATATATAGAGAGAGAGAGAGAGAGATAGAGATTGAGAGAGAATTCGTGGTTTGTGGGTCACTGGTGGGAGATCAGGAATACGAAGCAAACTTTGGTTGAAACTTACCAAAGGAAAAGGGTAGCTAATGAGTTGAATGAAAAAGCAGCACTTGGTTGGAATCATTTATAGGGAAGATGCGATGAGATGGAGACTCTAATTCCTGGAAACAGCTTGTCTAACATTTCATCTCTCTTGAAGAAAGTTGAAAGACACATAGTGTCGAACCGTCAATACTCTTTTTTATTAAGATTTTTTTTGGGCAGAATTCATTTTCAATATTATTATTAGTTTTCATCGGACCAAAAAATTTAAGATAACAAGAAATACCCCAACTATAATATTTAAGACTCGAGATTGATACGTGACACATCCCCTCATATGTAACGCGGACAGATAACAGATGTCGGATATATGTTAAACGTCTCCTCCCGTATAATTTATATTATGAGAAGATTTTCAAATAAAATGGAGAGAAAGAGTTTGAATCAAGAACCTCCAAGTTCTGATATCAAATTAGGTTTCATTAGACTCAAAAGTTTAAGATGATAGAAAATAGTCTAACTATATTATTTAAGATTCGAGATTGACACCCGTTAATTATATTTTGACAAATTTTTAACCACGTATTGTAAAATTTTAACTGTGCATCATTAAAGGACAAGATAATAATGCCCACTGCAGCCTTATATGAAACGACAAAAGCTTCTTTAGTCCATCATGTCTATAGTGTAATATAAAACATCCTTCAATCATTTGCAGACCATCGACTAAGCCCATTCTGATATTAAGATAACAATAAAAGTATAATGTGAAATGAAATTATGCCACCACTTTACTTTTATATGTGTCAAGCAAGCATAGTTTGCAATCCACATGTAAGGAAGTCATTTTCACATTTCATGCAGCCTAGCACACGGCAACTTAATCGTCAATTAGGCCAATGATTTACAGTACTCCCATAAACAGCAGTGCTATGGTTGTAAATGGGCGACTGAAAATATGTCAGAAATATGTTTACTCGTTTGTTTGAGTTTTTTCATTTTCGATTTTGTTTTTTTATATTAATTTCTCATTGTTTTATTTAGCAAGATTTCGCATACGAAAAAGAATCCTCAAAGGAGTGATAGATTTATTCTTAGTTTCCATTTTATTTGATTTATCTCATATAATTATTTTGAAAATAAATTAAAAAATAATAAATAATTGTCGACGTTGATTTTTGGTTGACCGGAGATTCTAAGCCCAATACCTGCAATTAATGAGAAACAAAACAGAAAACAAAGAGGAGTGCAAGAGGAAGAACAGAGATAGCACTAGAACAACAACAAAAAATAGATAGATGCAATAAAAACAATTAAAAGCGAAAGACTGCGAATGTGAGAGTAACAAGCAAATAACAATAGATAAAAGCAACTAAAAATGAAAGAGAAGAGAGAAAGAACAATGAGTGCGAAGAGATTTTTACAAAGGATTTCATCCCTATTTATAAAGAGGAGTTTACAATTTAGTGTCGTAGACGTTAAGAAATGAATTATTACATCAACTACGCTGTCATAGCATTTTATTATATTTCAACTGCTCCGATATTTCAACAACTGCTCTGATATATCAATCCTCTTTGAATTCGGGGTTTGTAGAGATCTTATCTGACACCAGCTCGATGAGCTGTCGTATCAATCTTGTTTCTAAAACTGAGCAGAAGGCAACCTTACGACCTGAGACCTGAAATCTGAGAGCTGAGAGCTGAGACTTGAAACCTGAGAGCTGAGAGCTGAGAACTGAAACCTGAGACCTGAGATTTGAGAGCTGATTCTTGCGAGCTAGATGGTTAGTGAGCTGAGAGCTCATTCCTAAGAGCTGGATGTTTAGCGAGCTGGGAGTTGGGAGCTGGGTCCATTCCTTAGATCCTAGGCTTTATCCATTGGATCAACCCTCTGGTTCAGTTTATTGGGCTTTTACCAGCCCATTTATGTAGTCCAAAATATGCCCACAACATTAGCCCCCTAGCTCTCAGTGCAATCTTCGGACTGAGAGCTAAAGTCCGCTAGTAAAAGCTAATGTGTTACTATCTATTGTGCCGCCTTTTCAGATTCTTTCTCATCACTTGACTTATGACGACTATCTGGGTTAAGTGTTTATTTGTTGCATTTCAGACCGCTATGGGAGCGATGAAACAATTGGAGCTTTACGTTCTCGAGGAGAAGAAAGAGTTTGAGAAAGTTGTCTGACGAGCTACGGTTCACGACAATAGAAGCTACGAGGAAAGTACTCATTCAGTCGTGGAGTCGGATTTAACCATCAAGTTCCTTAAGAGTGAAGAAGAATTAAACAAGGTAAAGAGTGAGCTAAAGGACAAAACGTAGCGAGCTGAGGGTGCTAGGAGCTGAGCTGAAGCTGCTGAATAGCGAGCTGGAGTTGCTGAGCAGCGAGCTGGAGCTAAAGTAATGAGCTGGAGCTACTGAGTAGCGAGCTGGAGCTACTTAAAAAGAAGTTGTCAAAGCTCGCTCCTCAAGATCACCTGTAATGAATATCTCTGCCTTATTTCGAGGTTATCATTGTTAAAGAAATTCATCTTGTTGCTAGTTTTCTTTGAATGAATTTGCTTCTTCAAGTCTTTGAATTTCCTATAAATCAAGATGTTAAATGATAAGTAAGTAAATTAGCGGTAATAATACCTTATGAGAGCTTTAAAAGTCACTGATTTTGATGCGACGTAGCTCGTAAGTCATAGTTCGCAGATTGTAGCTTGTAGACATTAAACAAAATATTAGCTCGGTCACGCTTTGTAGAGCTCAATAATAATAATAATAATAATAATAACTCACAAACGACAAATATATCTTCCAGAGTTCGATAATAATAATAGCCTCCTAAGTAGAAAATATACTTTCTAGAGCTCGATAATAATACTTGCTCATAAGTAGCAAAAATGAGTTCGATAATAATAGCTCATAAATAGCAGATAAGAGTTCAATAATAATGGCTCAGCTCGATAATAATAACTCACAAACAGTAGATAAAAGTTCAATAATAATAGCTCATAGGCAGCAGATAAGAGTTTAATAATAATAGTTCATAAGTAACAAATAGGAGCTCAATAATGAGAGTTCAGCTCGGTAATAGTAGTAGCTCACAGGTAGCACCTTTCACGAGAGCATAGATAGCAGCTCACAGGTCGCGCCTTCGTGAAAGCATAGATAGCAACTCACAGGTAGCTCCTTTCGTGCTGGCATAGATAGCAGCTCACAGGTAGCTCTTTTTGTAAGGGCATAGATAGCAGCTCACAGGTTGCTCCTTTCATGACGGCATAGATAGCAGCTCACAGGTTGCTCCTTTCATGAGGGTATAGATAGCAGCTCACAAGTAGCTCCTTTCGCAAGTGCATAAACAACTCTTCCCACAAGTAGAACCTTCGCGAGCTCATAAGCTAAGTGGCCTTCAGTTAGTACATTCCAGAGCGCATAAACAGCAACTCCTTCCACAGGTAGGACCTTCGCGAGCTCATAAGCTAAGCGACCCTCAAGTAGTACCTTCCACAGCGCACAAACAACAACTCCTTCCACAGGTAGGACCTTCGCGAGCTCATAAGCTAAGAGGCCCTCAGGTAGTACCTTCCAAAGTATAAGATATAGCTAACAACGTATGACAATGACACTTTGCCAGGAGGAGACTAGATGGAGAGGTGACATTTCACTTCCATGTTTGGCATTCATTATAGGAATCAACAAGGTAACAACAAAATAATCTGAGGAAATTGGAGCTTCTAGTAATTTTTTCTCTTCCCATGACGATGGAAAACTCAGAAAATTACAGTCTGGACCCTCCTTTTAGCACCAAAATGTCGACATTAATTTTTGGTCGACCGGAGATTCTAAACCTAATACCTACAATTAATGAGAAACAAAGCAGAAAACAAAAAGGAGTGCAAGAGGAAGAACAGATATAGCACCAGAACAACAACAAAAAATAGATAGATGCAATAAAAGCAATTAAAAGCAAAAGACTGCGAATATGAGAGTAACAAGCAAATAACAACAGATAAAAGCAACTAAAAATGAAAGAGAAGAAAGGAAGAACAATGAGTGCAAAAAGATTTTTACGTGGTTCGTCAATGGTACCTACGTCTACAGGTCACTCTGAATATATTTTTGGCAGAGTGACCATATCACTAAAAAATGAGTTATCTCCCTTTACAAATGATTTCACCCCTATTTATAGAGGGGAGTTTACAATTGAGTGTCGTATACATTAAGAAATGAATTATTACACCAACTACTCTGTCAGAGCATTTTATTACATCTCAACTGCTCGGATATTTCAACAATTGCTCTGATATATCAATCTCTTTTGAATCCGGGTTTGCAGAGATCTTATCTGACACCAGTTTGATGAGCTGTCACATCAATTTCGTTTCTAGAACTGAGCAGAAGGCAACCTTGCGACTTGAGACCTGAGATCTGAGAGTTGAGAGCTGAGAACTGAGAACTGAGACCTGAGATCTGAGAGCTGATTCCTGCGAACTAGATGGTTAGCAAGCTGAGAGCTCATTCCTGAGAGCTAGATGTTTAGCGAGCTAGGAGCTGAATTCATTCCTTTGATCCTTAGGCTTTGTCTATTGGATCAACCCTTTGGGTCAGTTTATTAGGCTTTTATCAGTCCATTTATGTAGTCCAAAATATACCCACAACAATAATTAAAATAAAATTTGATTTCCAACATCTATCTCAAAAGATGGCAATGAGAAATAAGATTAATTAAACAAAATTTATAAAATTTATAAATAAAAAAAAGAAAGAAAAAGAAAATTACATTTGGTGGAGATCTATCCACAACCAAATCGTCACTGATCTATTGAGACACCAAATTGGTGTCAATTTGATCTTCATAAAATCGTAACAATTTGATTCATCTCCAAATACTAATTTGGTTTACCATTAGATCATCAAGATGTGTTTCATCACCAGATCATCACAATATACTTTATCACTAGATTGTCAAGATCTGGGATTAGGGCATGTCGATTTAGTGTCCAAACAAATCAATGACTATCTAGTGTGGATGGATCTTCGTGTGTTTTTTTTTTTTTCATTTTTATATTCTTCAGTTTTAATTTTATATTTCTATTTTAGTTTCTTAATTTCATTTTAATTACATTTTATCTTTACCATCCACCTTAAAGATAGCCAGCAGAGCTCTATCTTTTTTTCTTTTTTTTTTTTTTACTTCTTAATCAATTGGATCCAATCTATTAATTTTTATTTATTCCATTAAAAAATTAAAATTGCACTCTTGAATATAAAATAAATACTTAATTAAATAATTAATATATTTAAATCCTTAGCAATTTTATGGAACATGTATTCTCATGAAACATACCAATAATTAGGGATGTTAAATGTCATCTTTCTATGAAGATGATTGGTCTTTTTACTCTTTTTTTGTTGAATGTGTTGCAGTTTGAGGGAGTTTGAAATTTGCTTTCGTTCATAATTTTAGACCTCAAGTTGTGGAAACAAATGCTTGGTTGGTTATCTTGATAATTCGGGCAAGAATTTTTCTGTTATGGAAGGTCATTGCACTAGGGATATTTCTTCAATGTTAATTAAGTTAGGCAATGTTTAGTGTCAATTTACCCCTGAAAAAAGTAACGAGACAACTCATAGGCTAGCAACTCAAGATTTTAGAAGTAATTTAAATCAATTTTGGTTTCATTATGTTCTACATTGTATTTCAAGCATTATTTCCGTAGATGTTTCTTGACTAAAAGCTTTTTGTTTATTAAAAAACAAAAAAGAATATTCAACATTGAATTTTGTTATCCAAGCCCTTGTAAAGCCCATAAGGTGGCATTTACTTTTACATATAACAAGAACCATGATGCCTAGATTTGTAATCAACACATCAAATGTACTAGGTCATTTTGTTCAAGATCTCCGCTTTGGTGGCAATATGGACATTGCATTGGATGGTCAATGCTTAGTGTTAACCACCGACCATTAACGGCAACGGTAATTTTATTTTATATATATGTATATATATAGGGAGAGAGAGAGAGAGTAATATTATTAAGAAACAAAATAAGAAGGTATGCATTTTTTTTAATTTTTTTTCTTATTTTAATTGACTATTCAATTTTTAAGTAATAACTATTAGGGGTCAAGTGTATAATATTTCAATTATAATTACTATTATACTATATAGTCCATAAATTTATTTAAAAGTTTTGTACAAATCATATAGCTAACAAGTAAATTATGAATTAAAACTTGCACCATACGATTCCATGAACTAGGTTTTTTAAATGAAAAAAAGTAAAACGTAGATACAAAAGGTCTTAGAGATTCCAAATGATGACGATTTTCCACCTATGAACCTCCTAAATTCCACACGATTGTTTTTTAAAAAAAAAAAAATAAATAAATTCCACATTGTTGTTCCTATGATAAAGTATGATCACTCATAGCTGAAATAAATATGCTTATATTTTACATTTGTAATAACACTTTATATATGTTTACTAACGTATGTAGGATATTTTCTTTAAGTAAATATCTCATAGTATTATGTAAGTTGATTTTCAAATTGCAAATATAGTGTTTAATCTAAATATATTTTAGTAGACCTTTATCTATTTCTCATTTTTTTTAAAAGAAAAAAGAAAAAGCCTAAATGCCTTGTTTTGTGTACGGATGAGATCAGATTAAATGAGAGTGAATATGATAAAATTAATACTATAATTTATTTAGTGTTATTGGATTAGATTGTATTTAACTAAATTAATTTATTTTTTATTGATATTAAAATTTTAAGCTGTATAAAATTATTTCAAATAAATTTAAAATCATTAAACATATTTAATATTATAAGAAATTATTATAATTTTTAATAAAAAATTTAATAAAAATTTAAAATTAAATATAAGAACAATAAAATCTTACATGAGTGGGATTTTAAGACTGGGGCCCACGTGGGTTTTGATGGAGTTTTCCCATCCTTATCCTTAAGATGCACCTATCACCAGTAATGATCAGATGGGAAAAAATTCTCTAAATCCATCATATTTCCTAAGCCAAATACGCTCAAAATGTTCATATCTAACCCTTATTTTTATATAAATTTTACTTGATGAAATGTAATGAAATTTTATTGCATATTTAAACAAGATTTTTATAAATATCCTTAAAAATTAAATAATACACCAATAATAAATTTGAACTTATTTTCTCGCTTTTTATTATTTTTTCTTAAAAAATATCGATAAAAATAGTTCATATACCTAAGAAGTCTTAAGATTTTTTTACAAGTCTACTTCATTATTTGTATCATATATACGAAAAATCGCATCAAAATTCCATAAATTTCATTAAATTTCACCAAAGCTATTCAGATTATACATATATATAGTGGTTTTATAGTCAGTGCTTCCTAACTTTAAAAATGTTAAAGTAAAAAAATCTCAATCATCCAATAAATTTGATAGATATAAAAAAATAAAAAAATAAAAAAAAATAAAAAAATAAATAATTATCATTTGATTATTACTATTACAAGAAGCTTTTATAGAAGCTTTTATAATAGTAATAATATAAAAGCTTCTTATAATAGTAATAATCAAATGATAAAAAAAAAACTCATAAAAGCTTCTTATAATAATAATAATCAAATGATAATTATTTATTTCCATTTTTATCTTCATTTTTTTTTTTTTTTTGGTGTATTAGATCTAATGGATAGTATTTACTCTGACATGTAACAAGAATTATGATATCTAGATGTGTAATCAACACGTCATATGTATTAGGTCATTTTGTTTAAAATCTCCGCTTTGGTGGCAATATGAACATTCCATTGGATGGTCAATGCTTATTCTTAACCGTTGACCATTAATGACAAGGGTAATTTTATTATAGATACACATATGTATGTATATTATATTAAGAAACAAAATAAGAAGGTATGCATTTTTTTTAATTTTTTTTCTTATTTTAATTGAATATTCGATTTTTAAGTAATAACTATTATGGGTCAAATGTATAATATTTCAAATTATTATAATTACTATTATACTATATAGTCCATAAATTTATTTAAATTATGAATTAAAACTTGCACCATACGATTCCATGAACTAGGTTTTTTAAATGAAAAAAAGTAAAACGTAGATACAAAAGGTCTTAGAGATTCCAAATGATGATGAATTTCCAGCTATGAACCTCTTAAAGTCCACACGTTTGTTGCCATGATACAGCATGATCACTTATAGCTGAAATAAATATGCTTATATTTTACATTTGTAATAATAAAACTTTATATATGTTTACTAACATTTGTGAGATATTTAATTTTTTTTAAGTAAATATCTCATACTATTATGAAATTGATTTTCAAGTTGTAAATATAATATTTAATCTTAATAGATCTCAGTATATCTTTATCTATTTTCACTTTTTTTTTAAAAAAAAATGTACATAAATATCTTGTTTTGTGCTCAAATAAGATGAGATCAAATGAAAGTGGATAGGATTAAATTAATATTATAACTTATTTAGTGTTATTGGATTAGATTGTATCTAACTAAATTAATTTATTTCTAATTGATATCAAAATTATAAACTCCGTAAATTTATTTTAAATAAATTTAAAATTATTAAATGTATTTAATATTAGAAGAAACCATTATAATTTTTAATAAAAAATTAAAAACTAAATATACAAACAATGAAATTCTACATGAGTGGGATTTCAAATCTGGGGCCCGCGTGGGTTTTAATGGAGTTTTCCCATCCTTAAGTGCACCAAACACCAGAAATGTTCATATCTAGCCCTTATTTTTATATAAATTTTAATTTAGCACCAGGGCACCTAAAATGAATTTGACAAGCACCTTTGAATCTTTGATGAAATGTAATGAAATTTATTGCATATTTAAATAAGATTTTTTATAAGTATCTTTAGAAATTTAAATAACACAATTACAATAAATTTGAACTTATTTTTCTCACTTTTTATTTTTTTCCTTAAAAAAATATCAACAAAAACAGTGCATACACCTGAAAAGCCTTAAAAATGTTTTACAAGTCTACTCCATTATTTGTACCATATATAAGAAAAATCACATCAAAATTCGATAAATTTCATTAAACTTCACCAAAGCTATATATATAGAGTGGTTCTATAATCAGTGCCTCCTAACTTTAAAAAAATTAGGACAAAAAAGTTTCAACCATCCATTAGATCTGATGGAAAGAAAAAATGAAGATAAAAATATAAATAATTAATTATCATTTGATTATTATCATTATAAGAAGCTTTCATTAGTTTTTTTTTTTGTAATAATTAAATGATAATTATTTATTTATATTTTCATCTTCATTTTTTCTATCTATCAAATCTAATTGATGATTGAGATTTTTTTATTCAAAGTTAGGAGACACTAATTATGGAACCATTTTTCATATATATAGTAATTCTATCATCAATATTTCCTAACTTAAATAATCTCAATCGTAAATTAGGTTTATTGGATAAAAACAGAAAAAAAAATGAAATTAAATAATTATATTATATAGTGTTAAAATTGTACCCTTAACTTTTATTTCAATTTATGTTTTCTCTACTTCTGTCCATTAGATCTAGGACAAAAAAAAATTATGTTATATTTATTTCAAATTTTATATATATATATATATATATGTATGTGTATATATATAATATATATATTTGAATTGATGATTAAAATATGTGTGATTAGCAAATGGAATGAAGTGCGCGTGGCGTGTAGAGTAATTTGAAGTACAGAAAATAATGATAGGTTGAAAAAGGTAATTGGTAGATGGGACGATAGAAAAATAAATTGTTATTATACAAATGAAATGATGCAGGCCCTGGATCTGTCCCGATACAGTTCATGGACTCAAAAAAAAAAAAAAAAAAAGAAAGGATGAGGAGAGTCAATAAAGCGTTTCTCTAGTACAGGTTAACTTGCAAAGCTTTAAGTCAATTTACAACAAAAATTTATTCTTTAATATTTGTAGCATCTGAATTTTCTTGAAGAAGAATTGACTTGTTATTGTGGATCAATCCATAATGTAGGTTTATTTTACTTGAGGAGAAAGAAGTATTCTATTTTTCTGGATCAATCTAGGATGTCCATCACTGCCTTTAACATACATATATATATTTCATTTATTAATTTTTATTATATAAAAAAATACATATTTATTCGAATCCTATTGAATGTATTTTTTTATTTATATTTATATTTTTATTCAGATAGTGTATATGTAATAAATTTATTTCGTATATTAAATGTAAAATTTTATTTTCGTTTGTCATATTTTATCTTTTTTTTAATCATAAGTTGTATAATATATTATTTAAATTTAATATCTTTAGTGTTTCCTTCTAATATATCATTTAATTTGAAATATGATAGTAATTATAAATTATAATTGTCAAAATATAGATTGTCTATGTTTAAATAAAGATTATTGATGTTATAACATTACCTATAATTTATATTTGATAAATTTTATTACTTAAATATTTTGTTCAATTTTTTTACTTTTTTTTAACACATTTGTTTATAATATGAATTTTATAGAGTAAAACTTATTATATCTTCTATAATTAGGTATTTATATATTTTGTAATTTATAAAATATTTTTATACTGTTGGAGTTTATTTAAAATATTTATTCTAAACTACTCTAATATCAAATCTTGATTACGTCTCTGTATTAAATCTAATTTACAGTTAAGATTGTTTGATTTTATTATATTTTTAAATTAAAATATATTAATAGTAAAATTAATATATATATATATATGGAATGCAAAAAGTTAATTAATGGGTGATGTGTTGATTTTTTATTGGTGGTGGACCCCGAAAGTTTCTGCCTACCGTTCATCGAAATATTGATTATTGTGTAAATCGAAGTCTTCCGTCGTTTTACGTTTTGGCTTTTAAAAGCTTGACCCATTATCAAATTTGATGCAAAATCTTGCATTTGGTCTTTTCGTGGGGGCCTCAATTTTCTCCTCTCCTCTTAATTACGAAAAATCATTCGGTGCAGATTTAAAAAAAAAAAAAAGAAAAAGAAAATCATCCGATGCAATTGATGGACTAGCATTTTTCATTTATTATTATTATTATTATTTGGTATTACAAATATAATTATATCAATAATTATATCTATCAGGATCATTAAAAATCTATGAAACTGTCCGGAATACAAAACTATTTTTACTCTACTCTCTAATAATTGAAAGAGAGAAATTCATACTAAATGAAAAAATTATCTTTTAACTAAAGAGGCTTATAAATAATTTATTCACACACAAGTAGGTTAATGAAGTAAATGTTTACTTTTTGTAGACATAGGTGTTTGAACCCTACTTACTTATGAAAAGCGGGCTGAGTATGTTTGGCCATTACGCCAAACAACTTGAGACTAGCATTTTTTTCATTTATATCAGGCTAATTAATTATACATATTTTTGTTTTCAAAAAAATTATATATATTTTTAATACAACATTGTACAGGTATAAATGAAAATTATGCTGGTGCATCTAAACTTTTATGTCTAATAGCATGTAAAACCAAAATGGATAAAACGGCTCCGTTGACTGATGGTCTTCCTCTTAGTCACATGTTCAGTCCGTCCAGGTGCCGACCAGGCAAAATGATAACAAAACGTAGCGTCGTATTCTTAATTAATTGAATCATTTGGGAGTCTGGGACCGACAAGTTTGAAACTCATCTCACCCCAACAGTTGGAAAAAAGCACCTTTGGCAAAATTGCAACGCAGGGAATCTAAATCAGTTGACAATTTGCCTCCAACGAATTGACAAGATTGAGTTTTTTGGAAAATGGCAATTTATGTAAGATCAGTAATGCTACACATAGCAAATGTTTTGTCCACAAGTTTATTCCAAATAATGAGATAGATGATTAAGGAGTGGATGAGATGGCATTTGCAAATTATTATTATTATTTTTTATTGACAATAGTCTTTGACAAAAAAAAAGGATCACCTAGAATTAGAAGGTGTTTGAAACATTTTCTAAATGGTTTTTTATTTTCAAAGACAGAAAATGGAAAAAATGTATTTGGGTGCATGTTTTGTAAAATATGTTTCTAAAAATGAAAACATTTTTTTTTCTTTTCAGTTATAACTATAAAGTATAAAAAAAAAAAAAAAAACCATTTTTTTTTTATATTCTTCACCATTTTCTAAACAAATTTTCAGAACAAACCGCTATTTCCTTCTTCAAATAAGTATTTTACTCATTTTCGTAAATAATACCAACCACTTTTCCATCATTTCAATTTTTTAAAATAACTTTTGAGAAATTTAATCAAAGGTATAACATTCTTAAAAACGTCATTTTTAAAATAATTTTCAAAAACATTATTTTGAAGACAATACCTAATACACCCTTACTGTTTTTTATTTGCAATAGTCAAATATAAGTCATCTCTAAATTAAAAATTTTAAGAAGAGAAGATGAGAAAGGTGGTAGACAATGCCACAATGCGGAACATGAAAAGAAGAATAAATTTTGAATCACAACAAAAGCAGGAAAACTTTCTGTATGCCAAGGGCTGTTAGGCTCCCAGTCCACAAAACAATTTCAAAGATATGGTTACATTAAACTTAAAAATAAATAAATAAATAAAACAAAAGCATAAATTTTATATTTTCGCCCTCTTTGTTTGGAATTTAACAATCTGAGCTTGGAAATAAGCTATCCAACTCTTAATTGTATCATCAGTAACTTTTTTTTTATAATAAATTAATCCTAGTGATATACAAATATACTTTTGTAAAAGTTAAATTCTACTAAAACAATATTTTTAGAACAAATTTTACAAATACCCTTGAATATTTAGGTATGATTAGAAGCACAAGAAACTTTTACTTAAAATTATACAAAAATTCCCTATTAGTTGATTTATGAGAAAAATTTAATATCCTAACCTGAATAAATGTGAAAAGACAAAAAAAAATTATTTATGTTCAGTCTAAATTTGTAACTATTGGGATTTTTATAATTCCTTATTATGAGTTTACATATTAAATGATAATTATATTATAAACTATCATTTTTAATAGAGTCAGATAAATAATCTATTAATTGGGCTCTAGAGATATCTATTGGATATGTGTTTTAATGTGTACAAACCCAACACTAATTAAATTAAGGTTAATAAGAATCTAATTTAAGTTAGTATATAAAGGGACATTATACAAGTTGTGGTCCCAAAGTCAAATTAGTATACGTAAAAAATGAAATAAAATAAAATAAAATTTGCTCATTTTCTTCTTTCTCATTCAAGAAGAAAATCATAGAGCATCTTAAGAAGATGTGACTGTGGAAAACTCCATCCTTCGCTAGTTTGTTAACATGGATTTAGATATGTTTTCTCTATAATAATTCTTGATAATTTAACATGAGATTCTAGATTTTAGTAATGGTTTTCATCTATTAAAGTTTTCTCCAATAAGTGGTACTAGAGTCCAGAGCCAACTCATGTTGAATTATTGAGAAATATTTTCTTATTCTTCATTGATCTATATGTCTGAAAGGTAGATTATGTATGTGTCCATTTCTGGAAATTAATTGGTTTAGTTTGTTGTTATTGTAATGGAAGTATGAAGAAAAATATATTGAATTGCCAATATGCCTTTCGTGTGTTTTTTGAAAGTGCAAAGCAAGATGAGTGCTTTTAGAAAACAACTGAAGAATATTTTTTTTTAATAATAGACATTATACACTGTTGTTATGAATATTCTTATTCCACTGTCTAGTGTTTTGGTGTCTCATATATAATTCAATGGAGGAGACTATTTTGAATTGTTATGGAATTTTAGTTGTTTATATGTAATTAGTGATGATTGTTTTTTTTTTCTTTAATGCGTTTGAGCTTAGAGTTTTTGCTTTCTTTCGTATTTGAAAGGTAGTTTAATATTTCAAAATAAATTGATTGAAATTATATATTACCAAAATAACCTTTATAATGTAAATTTATTTATTTTGGAATATTAAGATATATATGTCTATTGTTTATGCAAATAACAATTGGCCCGGAGGAAGGTTGTTATTTTACCAAATAATGGGCATACCTATAGTAATAAATGTGTGATGATAATTAGGTCTTTTATATGAGCAATAAGTCAATCCAAAGAAAGGTTTATTGCTTGACAGGATTAATTGTTAATATTTAATTATTGCATGAAGAATACCACTTAGAGTTGACAATTTTATCCAAAAACTAAATGTCAATGATGTGCTAGGTATCTTGTTTTATGACCCACCATTATGTAAATTGTTTAATCGTGTCATGTATGAATTTATTAATAGAATATTCTTATGTTGTGATATGATTATTAATTATGAGCTTATTATTTGGTTTTGTTATCGATTTAGTTATCATTTCTGCTTCAACAATATTTGTCAATATCAATTTCATTCATGTGTTTAATGGCACGAACTTCAAGAATAAGAAAGAAAACATTATGATTATTCTCGATTGTGTGGATCTTAACCTTATGCTTCAAAAAGAACAGTCTGCACCTCTTAATGAGAATAGTTCCATTGATGAAAAGCGAGCATAGAAAAGTGGGACGGTTCAAATCATATGAGTCATGATGATGAAAAATTTCATTATAGAAACTTTTATGTCTCTATGTCTAAAGAAAATATGCTAAAAAGTTCATTGAAGAAATAAAATAGTGTTTGAAAAAAACAAAAAGGGTGACACAAGTACCCTTTTGGCTAATCTTGTTTCAATGAAGTATAAAAGAAAAAGGAACTTAAAAGAGTACATCATGAAAATGTCTCATATCGCTTCCAAACTAAAGATACTAAAGTCACAGTTGTCTGAGAACTTGCCGGTGCAATTAGTTTTTATTTCTCTTCATGCATAACACAATTTGTTTAAAGTAAGTTACAACACTCATAAGGACAAATTGACTCTTAATGAACTCATATCCCACTATATGTAAGAAGAGGAAAGACTGAAATGAGAAGAATTTGAAAGTGCCAACTTAACAATCATCTCTAAAGACAAGAAAAGAAAAGAGAAAAAAAAAAGGTACAGTTGAGACATCACAACATAAGATGCAAAAGTAACAGGATGAAGAGTTTACTTGTTACTTTTGCAAAAAAGCTAAACATATGAAAAAAGAATGTCTAAAGTATGCTAACTAGCATATCATGAAATGTATACTTCTCAATTTGATTTGTTCTGAAGTTAATCTAACTTCTGTACCTAAACATACTAAATCAATAGATCCTGGTACTACTACTTATATAAGTGTATTTATACAGGGTTGCCTGTGAAGTCGACAATCAAGTGATACAAAAAATTCATCTATATGGGTGATGGCAAAATAGTTGCGGTAGAAGCTATAAAAACTTTTAGATTATTGTCAAAAACTGATCAATTTTTAAATTTGGACTAGGTTTATATATATCGTCTTTTTGACGAAATTTGGTTTCAGTTTCCGTTTTGGACCAATTTAGTTATTCTTGCTCATTTGGAAATAAAAAAATTTAATCTTTTTCAATATTAGAATCTTATTGGTACCGGTTATCTATCCTTGTATAATAACCTATATTCGTTTGATACAAAATCTTCAATTAATGACACCTTACATACAAGTTCACGAGGTACAAAACGAAAATTAACTTATAGGGATTTCGCCACATTATGATGACACAAGAGTTTAGGTCATATCTCTAAATAGAGAAGTCAGAGACTTCTGTCTGACAAGACTCTTGATCCCATTGATTTTGTAGATTTTGAAGTCTACTTTAAGTGTATCAAAAGGAAATAAACAAACACTAGGAGATTAAGTGTCTATAGGTGTTCTGATGTCTTAGTACTGATTCAAACCGATATTTGCAGATCATTTCCTATGGCCTCTTGGAATGTTTAACAGTATTTTATTACGTTTATAAACAACTATTCAAGGTATGAATACCTATATTTGATTCATGAAAAGTCTTAATCCTTAAATGTATTTAAGGTCTTCAAAATTGAAGTTAAAAATCAACTTGGTAAGAAAATTAAAACTGTCAAATCTGACTGTGGTGGTGAATATTATGGTAGATATGACATATTCGGTAAATAATGTCCAGGACCTTTTGTAAAATTTCTAGAGGAATGCGAAATTGTCTCACAATAATGTTAGACAAACCTAGCATGAATAGTGTTATTAAGAGAAGAAACAGAACGCTTAAAGATATGGTAAGAAGTATGATCAATCATTCTTCTTTACTAGAATATGATGCGAACCCTATATATAAAAATACAACACTCATAATCAATTGAATCAACAACCCCAAGAAAGTTTAATTTAGACACAAATAAAAGAAAATAAAAAGAAGATATCTTGACTCAATAATTAACAAACCACAAACTAAGATAATAAAAATGTCACTCCGAAAAACAAGCGAAGGAAGAGAGAGATAAGTCAAGCTGATAACTCAAGAATTAATCTTTAATAAATTCTCAAAATTCATGAAAAATAAAGAGAGAAAACTCAATTTTTCATATCGAAAATGTCCAACCTCATTTTTGAAGCTTACATAGTCTTTTATAGGCATAAAAAATGAAATCTTAGCATGGACATCCCGCATGCTTAACACACTCATGTGGGCTTAAGTTAATAAAAACATGAGCTTAAGTAAATTAAATGTTCAGCCCAAACACTTTAATTAAAATTAATTTGACATTAAAATTTAAAACATACTTAAGGCCTAATAATACCAAAATCTAATATTAATCAATTAATTAAATAAAATAACTAAATTAAAACTAGCTCATAATACAAATTAGGCCCAAATAATATAAATAAATGCAAATCGTCCAATTTGCCTTCAAATAGTCTTCCAAGCTTTTAATATTGATGATCTTGAGCTTGGATAATGTTTTGAAACCTTGGTGTCCTTTCCATACCATCCAACCATTGTCGTGCAAGACTTTTGAACCTAATTTCTTAAATCAACCCATTTAAATCCTCTTTCATTTTCTTAGCCCTCACCCTTGTCATAGGCTCTCCATTAATGCTTAAATGATTATTAGGTCTGCTTCTTTGGTTTCCATCATTCCCCTCATCCTCAAAGGGGTTTGCCTTCAAATCTATATCTAAATCAAAATCAAAAGAAGAAAGATCGAAAACATTAAAGGTAGCACTAAAATTATGCTCACTTGTCAAGTCTATCTTGTATGGATTGTCACTGATGCATTCAAGCAATTAGAATAAACCATCTCCATGCGACTACAATTTAGACTCCTATTACTCATGAAATCACTCCTTATGCATATGCACCTAAACCCAATCTCCTGGTTTGAACACAACTTTCTTTCACCTTTTGTTAGCTTGCGTAGCATATTACTCAGTCTTCCTCTCAATATGTTGCCTAACTTTTTCATATAGTTACTTAACAAAGTCAACTCTCTTCTTCCCATCCAAGTTCACTCTTTCTTCATAGGCAAAGGTATCAAATCCAATAGAGTAAGTCGATTGAACCCATACACAATTTCGAATAAGAATAAGCAGTAGCCAAATGCACACTCTTATTATAAGCAAAATCTACATATGTCAAACAATCTTCCCAATTCTGCAAGTTCTTTTGGATGATGAAACGCAATAAGGCACCCAAAGTCCTGTTAACTATCTCCATTTATCCATCGATTTGTAGATGACAAGTAATAGAAAACAACAACTTTGTTTCAACTTTCTCATAAAGTCCTTCAAAAATGGCTTAAAAAATTTGCATCTCGGTTCAAAAACAATACTATTTAAAACTCAATGAAGTCAAATAATCTCTTTAAAGAACAAGTCAGCAACAAGTATAGTATCGTCAGTCTTGTGACATAGTATGAAGTGAACCATCTTCAAAAACTTGTCAACCATAATAAATACAGAATCTCAACCATTTTAGACCTAGGTAAACCCAATATAAAATCTATAAAAATATCAATCCAAGATTCACTAGGTATAGGCTAATATGTATACAAACATATGATAAAACCTTAGATTTCGACCGTCTGCATGTTATGAATTTATCACAAACTCTCTTAACATCTCGTTTTATGTGCAGCCAAAAGAAATATTCATCTAACACATCTAAAGTTTTTTTTAACACTACAATGTCTCATCAGTCCACCCCTACATGTTTCTTTGACTAACAACTCTTCATAAACCCTTAAGGAATAAATAGTCTATTCTCTCTAAACAAAAATCTCTTATACCTATAAAATTTACCAAAAGTAGCTTTCTCACAAATAATATACATAGAAGCAAAATCAGGGTCATTCACATACAATTCTTTAATATGATCAAAAACCCAATAATCTTACATTCAAAGTAGATGTCAACATATATTTGTGAGATAATACATTAGCTACAATGTTTTCCTTTTCTTATTTATGTTTGATCACATAAGGAAACGTTTTTATGGACTCTACTTATTTAGCATGTCTTCTACTCAACTTATATTGTCTTTTCAAGTACGTCAAGAACTCATGAACAATATGCATTAGAAATTTCTTGGGCCACAAATAATATTGCCAAGTTTCTAAGGCCCTAACTAAAACATAAAACTTTTTGTCATAAGTAAGATAATTCAATGATACTCTACTTAGTTTTTCACTAAAACAAGTTATAAGATACCTATCTTGCATAAGATCAGCCCGTATACCTATCCCCGATGTAATACACTCTAACTTAAATGTCTTAGAGAAATCAGGCAATGCAAGCAATGGTGTAAAACACATATCCTTAATCAAATCAAATGCATATTGTTGCTTAATACCCCACTTGAAAGCTACACTCTTTTTCACAACCTTAGTTAGTAGTGCAATGATGGTGTTATAATCCTTAACAAACATCTTATAAAAACTAACTTGACGGGCCCCGACTTCTATTCTCCAGGCAACCCGCCCAGCACTCCACGGTAGCCTTCCAGTCGAAATTCTCTACGGCTGAAAAACTCTTGTGAAGCTAAGCCTTTTTAAAATTATATTATGAAAATCTCTTTTTAAGGTTTATTTTCCAACAGAATTTGGGTGGAAACTTTTTTATTTTAAATTTTACACTTATAAACAAAATTTTTTATAAAAATTTTAGCAGCACAACGGTTATTTTTCTAAAAATACCATCTTGTAAAATTATATTTAAAATACTTGTACACTTCAAAATCATTTATTCTCTCAACTATTAGGCCTCAGACCTTTTTTCCACAATTTACAACCATCCACAAACATGTATCAATTTTAAAAACAATTTGATATCTCAAAACATGTCATGCTTGAATATATACATAAATCAAAAGAAGAGTATATTTACATACAAAATATTTCACAAGATTTAACAAAACATAACATCATACATGTATTGCTAAAAGAATCACAGCTGCACCCGACAGAAATCTATCTACTCTGGATGCGAAGTCCCGGCTACTGGAGCGTCTGCACCTGTACTTAATTCTGGGAGGTTTTTATTTTAAAACAACAAACTAAGGTGAGCAAAATACGCTCAGTGAGTGTCATTCATTTCTATTTAAATCGATATTAAAAAATTTTCCTCCCTAAAAGCATTTATAAACTCATTTTGTGTATAAAATCATGTTATGGAATTTAAATACATAATTCGAGAACCATAAACATTTTATAGGATGAATCATCATTTGTAATATACACATATATCGTAAACTAATACTTAAAGCAATAACTTGAAAAGCAACTATAAATATCAATGATTACTGTCAACTGCTTTTTAAATAATGAAATGTGCGTAACACAATATCTCACACACTTTCATTCACTTTTCTTATTATTAAAACATATCAGTGATGTCAATTTATATTTTCGAAAAACTTTTATTTAAAACAAGTCAACCACTGTCATTTTCAATTCATATGGTATTCGAAAATAAATGCATGGCAGAGCGGAATCCTATATCGTCTCAGGCCATACGTGTCCGGTGTTACGTAGCGGAAATCATACAACGTTACAGAGCAGAATCCTACATCGTTTCAGGTAGTAAGCTAGCTTAAAATGTACCCTGTAAGGAGCAGAATCCTACATCGTCTCCCAGGCGAAATTCTACATCGTCTCCTAAGCGAAATCCTACATCGCCTTTAGGTACTCTACCAATACCGGAAATCACAGAATATATATACTATATGTTATAAATCATTTCAAATACATGTTTCTCATTTCAAAACTCATATTTCATGAAAACTTTTAGTAATTCATGCAATTTAATTCTCGTTCGAAAAACTCGTTTTTCGTATAAAAATCATTTTACAATCATTAACAGCATGAATATATATATAAATATACAAATCTCATATGAATAGAAATAATAACAATTCAAAACATTTTCGTTAGAACACTTACCTGAATTCCGAACTCGCTATTTACTCTAACCAATGAGATATTTCACTTTGCCTTCAAATAACCAACACATTTCCGCAATCTAATTTCAGACTATGCTACGACTAACGTAATTCGCACGTACATACATTTATGCATCAACCAACTAAATACTTAACCAATCAAATAACTCGAAACACTCAACTTTAATTCATTTTAGTTTCAATCATTCGCATTTAACATTTGTTCGCAATTCTAATTATTTAAACGCTATAAATATTTCAATTTGGGATTAAATTCACGCGAACGAACTTAAACGAAAATTTCGAATTAACACTTCTTCATTTGACTGAATTCCACACATAGTCTTATCATCATTCTTTTTACGTGTTTACATTCGAACACATCAAGAATTCAACACTAATTTCACTTACAACCATTAAATATCACTTCCAAATAATTACGATACGTTAAATCGCGAAGTGACCAATTAGTATTCAACAATTTCATTTTTAATTTCCGAGTTTATTTTATCATTCAAAAGTTCCCTAAAATTACGTCAATTAATCGAAACAATTTTTAAATGATCAAAATACCCCTTCGTGGACGAAACTAGAATATATGCATTTTTGTTTTTGAAATCGATCCAACACCAAAATCATTCACAAACCAACCTCCGCACTAACGAGATGGTATATCCCAAGACCCAATCATATATCCATAATTATTTTTCTGAAAACTTAACAAATTTCTTCGAAAACTAAAACTCACCTTCCAAAATTATTGGAAACACTTTCTAGATAGCTTTAACCTTCTTGAATAGGTCTTTTTTCTTCAAAAACGCTACCAGCTCCTTATTGAATGCATTCGGCCTCCACCCCCCTTGCTTGGCCGTGACTTTTTCTTAACTTCAATCACCTTACTTCTTGCTTCTAGCTTCTTGTTTCTTGTTCCTTTCCTTCAAAATCATCTACCTCCTCTAGATCCCCTTTAAAACCGTGAGATTAAGTGAGAGGCAAAGTGAGATCCGAGAGTTAGAGAGAGAAGAGAACCGAGAGAGGTGCTTGAAAGGGGTGTACTTACCGCAAGCGAGAGGAGAAGGTGCGAGTGTGGAGCTCGTGAGAGACGAAAATGGAAGATGGAGAGGAGAGAGCTCGGTGAGACGAGAGAGTGAGAGTGAAGTCGAGAGAGATGGAGAGAATGTATGTGCTTGAGTAAGAGAAGAAGAATGAAAAAAAAAAAAGAGTAAAGGAGATGAATGTTGACCGAGTGTGTGGTTGACATTTTATCTTGCAATTTTTTTTCAACTTATACTTATAATATTTTAATTATTTGATTGTTTATTAACTACCTTGCACTTGTCCCTCCATCTCATTTAATCTCCATCCACTTGTCATCTATTTCCCTCACACGCTTTACAACTGTCACCCATGCACAATTTCCTTGTCACTTGAATTATTTCATTATTCCAAGCTCTTAAAAATCTCTTTTTGCATTCGGAATCCTCTCGGGTCCATCTAAAAATTTTATTAAAGTCCAATTTCAAATTCGAAAACTTCGTTAGTATTCTACTAATTATCCGGGTCCGTTTGTTTTAATTAATTGTGGAATTTCGAAATCATAAACCTACTCTGGACTCATCCGAAAATTTTTACGAAAATTCAATTACTTATCCTGACTCGAATAATTTAATAATTTTACTATTCCGTATATAAGAATAATATTTAAGGGATTACCTGGATGTCGGAAGAATATGTTCCATAACTAGCCCATGAAAACTACGTATCTCACTAACATTCATAAGTATAGACTATTCCCTAATAGTCTTAACCTTTTTCTCATATACTTCTATCCCTTTTGACATTATAACATAGTCTAAAAACACAATCTTTTTAATGCAAAAGAAGCACTTTTTCAAATTAGCATACAACTTTTCTTTCCTTAACGCATTAAGTACATAAGGCAAATACCTAACATGTTCATCTATGCTCTTGTTGTACACTAATATGTCATCAAAGTATACCACAATAAATTTTTCAATGAAAGAGCACAAAACATGATTCATTAGCTTCATGAAAGTGATTGATACATTAGTTAAACCAAAAAGCATTACTAATCACTCATATAAACCATGTTTAGCTTTAAATGCGATTTTCCACACATCTCCTTCTTTCATTCTGATTTGATGATATTCACTTTTAAGATCAATTTTAGAAAACACACAGAATTCATACAACTCATCCAACATGTCATCTAATCTAGGTATAGGATGTCGATACTTAACTGTAATTTTATTGACAACTCTACAATTGATGCACATACGTCAAGTCTCATCATTCTTAAGTGTCAGAAAAACCGGTACGGCACACAGACTTATGCTTTCCCTCACACACCCTTTCTTCGTCAACTCCTCAACCTATTGTTGAAGCTCCTTTGCCTCATCGGGATTGTTTCTATATACAGGTCAGTTTGGAATTGTAGTCCTACGTATGAAATCAATTTAATACTCTATTCCCCTCTTCAATAACAATCCATCCAACATCTCCTCGAGGAATATATCCTTGAAATCCTATAAAATAGTTATAACAATACTAGCAAAAGAAACACCAAGGTCAAAGTTAAAAAAATACATTTCTTTGTATAAAAGTACAAACATTTATTGCTTAGCCAAAAAAGCAACTCTCACATTGTTCCTTTTTGCATAAACACTCATTTTTCATTTCTCGCATTTCTTTCTCCCATTCTCCCTTTTACATTTGACTTTTCCACTTTTCTTTTGCTCACACTTTAATGTTTGGTCACTCTTTCTCTCTGCCTCACTAGTGTTTGAACTCTTGACCTCTCTTTTTCTCTCACTCTCTTTCTTTTGCTCACTCTCTCTTATCTTCACTTGATCTACATACACCAATCTAAGTGTTAAAGGTATAAGAGTGATTGTTCGCTCATCCATGGTGAAGGAATACCTATTCTTAAACCTATCATGTGGTACTCTCCTATCATATTACCATGGACGACCAAAAACAAGTGACCCACTTACATAGGTATAACATTATATAACACCTCATCTTTGTACCCACCAATAGTAAAGGATACTAGCACCTGTCTTGTTACCTTAACTTTTCTGCAATCATTCAACCATTATAGTTTGTATGGTTTATGATGTTTTAAAGTGGGTAAGCTTAGTTTCTCTACTAATTTAGTACTAGCAATATTGGTGCAACTATCTCAATCAATAATCATTCTACAAACCTTATCCTTTGTATGGCATTTAGTATGAAAAATATTATTATAGTGCACCTCATCATCTTTTTTCGCTTGCAAACTTAAAGCACGCCTTGCCACTAATAATCTTTCATCTACAGGATACGCAACCTTAACATCACTAGCTTCTTCTAATGATGGAATCTCATTATCTTCACTCTCATTTTTGGTTTCCATGTCTTCATCCTCCTTTAGGATAATATCTCTCTTATTAAGACAATGAGAAAAGATATGACATCTACCTAAGTATTTAAAGCATTTAATATCTCTATTTCTCTTTTGAGTTTTCTCATCTTTGCCCTTATCGTGACTACCACTACCTTCCTTAGGCTTAGTACTCTCAACCTTAGGCTTGAAAGGTATCTTTTCATCCTTTTTACCCCAATTCGACTTCCATGTGGATGTAGAACCCGAATTACGATCATATCATGACATGGTACCCCTTCTTTTGAGTTACCTCTTCTTCTATTCAACACTAACTGATCCCACCAAATCACAATATAATTCATAAACTCAATTACGGCTAGCTTCACCTTTTTTTCCTTAGCAAAGTTAGGGCACTTAAAAACCAACTCTACCCGTTTCTCTCACTCAAGGTACACATCGAGATCCATCTTACCTTAGAAAAAGGATATCTTCATCTTTATACTACTAAGATCCTAATCTTATCTATCTTCCCATCTTCTTCTCTCGTTCCTAGTCCCATAATTTTTATTATCCCCATTAAGATTACTTCTACCTCCACGTCCACATCTACCACCTCTAAAGCGGATTTATTAGCATTGATAGCAGTGTCATTTGCTTACAACTCTTCCTTATATAAATCAGCTTTCAATTCATCGTCACCACCATATAATTCCGAAGTTTCTTTATGAATCTCCTTATAAGTTAGCTATGACAACGTCTTGTCCCTCCATTCAATCCCTAATCTTTCTAAACACCACGTTTATCCTCTCAAATTGTTATTGCATTGCTTTGAGCGTGAATAACACATCCATCTTTTCTCTTCCTTTAATATCTTTATCACTACTAAAAGACATGATTGAAACTTGCAAAGAATGTTAGAAAGAAAATGATCACATAACACTCTCTCACGTGTTTCACTCTAGTCCTTACGTGTACATCACTCATCACTCTTGTTTTTACTCAACACTCATGATTTAACTCAACGCTCCTTATCCACACTCAAAGTTTTGTCTCTGGGTTCTTTATAGAACTAATTGATCACACCAAAGTTACTCTTGAAGTAATCGGTCCAACTAATCTCAACAAAAAAGGAACACACATTTATGAAAGAAAAGAATAGAAAAACAAAGAGATTTAATAAACATTGAAGGAGCAAAAAGGAATTAATTGCAGTTAAAGTGGGAAATAATGGAAAACAAGAGAATTTCAAAGAAAGAAATCAGAAAAAAATAATAATAATAAAGTTTATTCCCTTGATTTAAGCAAAAACAAAATACGAAAGAAATAAGTTTTATTCATTTAATTTAAACAAGAACAAAATAGGAATAAAATAAAATTTATTCCTTTAATTTAGGCAAGAATAAAATAGGAAGAAAATAAAATTTATTCCTTTAATTTAGATTTTTTTTTTATTGTAGGATGCCCAATAAAGAAAAAAAATAAAGTTTCTATCTCCTCCAATTAAGATTTTTTTTCTTTTTTTTTTAATTTTTTTCCTTCCTTTCTTTTTCTTCTTCCTTTTTTTCTCTTTTTTTTTTTCATTTTTTCTTCTTTTTTTTAATATTAAAATGCACACACAATGAAAAATATTGAAAACTTACTGATTGAAATTAATGTTGACTTGTGAATTCAAAGAGTTCTAATAATAACTTGCAAATCAAGAAAGAAAAAGTAAAAAACTAATTATGTGAATAGAAAACAAACAACAATAATATGCAGAAACAAGATGAACAAATTTGAATTTTTTTTAACAAGTAAATGAAACTTAAATGAATTAACCTGGCTTTGACCAAATGATGCAAACCCTGTACATAAAGATACGACACCCACAATTAATTGAATCAACAATCTTAACAAAATTTAATCCATGCACAAATAAAAAGAAAATACATTGACACGAATTAAGATAATAAAGACGCCACTCACAACAAAAAACAAAGGAAGAAAGAGGTAAATTAAGTTGATAAATTAAGATTTAATTTGATAAATTATCAAAGTTCATGAAGAAAAAAAAGAGAAAACTCAATTTTTCATATAAAAAATATCCAACCTTGTTTTTGAAGCTTACATAGCATTTTATAAACATAAAAAATAAAACTCTAACATCCTAACCCTAGCATGGACGCCTCACATGCTTAACACACCAATGTGGACTTAATTTAATAAAAACATTGTTTTAAGTAAATTAAATGTTTAGCCCAAACACTTCAATTAAAACTAATTTGACATTTAAATGAACTAAGGCCCAATAAAACATACATAAGGCCTAACAATACTAAAGTTTGATATTAATCAACTAATTAAATAAACTAACTTAATCAACTAATTAAATAACTAACTTAATTGAAACCAATGCATAACACAAATTAAGCCCAAATAATACAAACAAATGAAAACCACCCAATGTGCTTTCAAATAACCTCTCAAGCCTTCAATATTTGTAATCTTAGAGTTGATCTTGAGCTTGGATAATGTATTGAAGCCTTACCGTCCAACCTTTGTTATGAAAGATTTGTTGTCCAAATCTTTTGAATCAACCCATTTAAAGTCTCATTTATCCTCTTAGCCCTAGCCCTTATTATAGGATCTTCATTGATTCTCAAATGATTGTTAGACTTATCTCCTTGGTTTCATTAGAATCCCTCTGAAGAAAAGCACTAAAAACTACAGTATATATCCTCAACAAATTTCAAGCAAAGTGATAGCTAAAACCCTTTATAAACTATGGAAAGGCAAAAAGCTTAGTATTATGCATTTACACATATGGGGTTATCCAACTAAGGCAATGTCTTACAAGCCAAATAAAAGGAAACTGGACTCAAGAACTGTAAGTTACTACTTTATTGAGTACTCTGAACAGTCAAGAGGTTTCAGTTTTATGATCTCACACTATTAGGACATTTTTCGAGATGGAAAGTGCAAAATTTCTTAAGAAAGTTGAGTTTGTGGGAGGACATAAGGTTAAAGATATTGTCTTTGAAGAGAAATTTGTTTCTCTTCCTACTATTGCATTTGATAATGATTAGGTTTCTATTCCTAACATTGTTCAAAATACAAATCCAAAGTATCAAGATAATATAGAAAAGCTCCCTATGCAAAATGAAGAAATTATACATGAAGTGCAAACTTAACAACCTTAAGAGTATATGCCATCGAGAAGATCTACTAAAGAAAGGAGAAAAGCGAAAGAAGAAATCCGATTTCGGATGACTATGTAGTTTTTCTCTAAGAACATAAGGTTGATTAGAAGTGGTGAAAGATGATCCAATAAACTTCTATCAAGCCAAACAAACTTCTAATTCTTTAAAGTAGATTTATGCTATGAATGATGAGATAAAATTCATGAAGGATAATGACGTTTGAGATCTCATTGAATTACCTAAAAGTGCAAAACTCATTGATTGCAAATGGATATTTAAGATCAAAAGGGATTCAAAATGCAATATTGAGAGATATAAGACTCGTTTAGTTGTTAAGAGTTTCACTCAGAAGGAAGACATTGATTACAAAGAGACTTTCTTTTCGGTTTCAACAAAAGACTCTTTCAGGATCATAATAACATTTGTAGCTCATTTTGATTTGAAACTACATCAAATGGATTTAAAGATTGTGTTTTTCAATTGTGACATTGACAAAACAATATATATGACGTAACTAGAAAACTTTGTATTTCAGATGACTTAAAGAAAATTGTCAGCAAACTAAAAAACTTCATCTATGGTCTCAAATAGGCTCCTTGTCAATGGTATTACAAATTTCATCAAGTTATCATTTCGTATGGATTTAAGATAACTAAGGTTGATAATTGTGTATATCATAAGTTCAATAGGAGTAGTACGTATTTCTGTTATGTCGATGACATACTACTTACTAACAGCAATATGAAGTTATTACACAAAACCAAGAGATTTTTAATAAAGAATTTTAAGATTGTTCTCAAGGTATCATCGAGTTATCATAAAAAAAATAAAAATAAAATAAAAAAAAATTATCGACAGAGTTCTTAATAGATTCGACATAAAAGATTATACACCATAAAATACCCCAATTACTAAGGAAGACAAGTTCAACCTCGATCAATGCCTCAAGAATGAGTTGGAATGGAAAAAAGTGTAGAACATTCCTTATTTGTCAACTATAGGAACTCTAGTATATACTCAAGTATGCACGCATCTAGACATTGCGTTCATAGTGGGAATATTGGGCAGATATTTAAGTAACCCAGAGATAGATCATTGGAAAGTAGCCAAACGGGTTATTAGTTATTTGCAAAGAACAAAATATCACATGCCCATTTATCAGATATAAGATCATTTAGAGATCGTTGCATATTCTTATTCTGATTTTATTAAATGCCAAGACAATAAAATATCCACATCAGACTATATTTACCTGCTAACTGAATGAGCTATTTCTGAAAGAGTGTTAAACAAACACTCATAGCTTCTTCCACTATGCCAACTAAGTTCATAACTTGTTACGAGGCATCTAACAAGGGATGTGACTGCAAAATTTTGTCACAAGACTACAAGTTGTGGATTGTGTTAAAAGATCATTAAAGATATGTTGTGACAATAACTTGACTGTGTTTTATTCCTATAACAATAGAAGCTCTATGAAGTCAAAGCACATAAACATCAAGTTTTTCGTTGTTAAAGAAAGAGTTCAGAGTCATCAGGTGGCTATAGAACATATTAGAACAAACTCCATGATTGCGGATTTGCTTACTAAGGGATTACCACGTAAGGTCTTTCATGAGCACATTGCTCATATGGGTGTTGTTTTAGTTGATGATGTGCATGTTTAATGAGAGTTAATATTTTGATGTTCTTTGTTACAGACATGTTTTATATTTATTTTTTACAGAAAAAAGCATATGATTCATTTATAAACTCTAAATATTATTTGTGTTTCATCTCACTTAAGATTAAAGTTTGACTAGTTGGAAACAGAGATGTTTGATATCACATTGCATGTAATTCTCATGTTACACACCCATACTAGATCTATGTCATTAAATATATTGGTATGATTACCATTAATAGGTCTACTTACGAATATATGTAACAAAGGTCACTTTGATTTCATACTAATACTAGATGGACCAGATTGTAACCGAGGGAATATTTTAGAACGGATGCACTTAAGACTATAGATAATATAATTGTTTCAGGAAATATATGTAGCCAAAGTGTGAGATATTGTTGGGATTGTTGTAATTTCTTATTATGGGCTTACATATTAAATGACAATTATATTATAAATCTTTTTTTTTTAATAGGGTCAGATAAGTGATATAGTAATTGAGCTCTAGAGATATTTATTGAGTATAGGCTTTATGTGTAGAAACTCAATACCAATTAAATTATGATTAATGAGATTCTAATTTAAGTTAGTATATAAAGGGATATTATAAGGGTTGTGGTCTCCAAGTTAAATCAGTATACATAAATGAAAAAAATAAAAAATAAAAATTGTTCTTTTTCTCCTTCCTTATTCAAGAAAAAAATCATAGAACATCTTAAGGAGATTTGACTGTGGAAGACTTTATCATTCTCTAGTTTGTCAATATGAATTTAGGTATTTCTTCTTTATAATAATTCTTGATGATTTAATATAAGATTCTAGATTTTAGTAGGGGTTTTCATCTATTAAAGTTTTCTTCAATAGTAACTTACAACTATAAAGCCACCAAAAATAGATGGGTAGCCGCATAGGAATAGAAGACAATAGGTATAAGGAAAATAATAATAAAAAAATATTAATGATAAAGTAAAAATGGAGTAACAAGGGAAGAGTAGCCTAGACCTAGTAGGAGAATGAGACGGTAGATATTCAGAATTCCACTTTAAACTTTAAAGGAGGCACAGAATACATATATATATATATATATATATGTATTTGGTTAAATGACCATTTTGTCACAAATAAGACAAACAAATAATATAAAAAAAAATGGTGGATTCCAGATTGATCCTCCACCGTCAAATAGAATCCATCAAACAGTGAATATCCAATCTGGATTCCAACAACAATTAAAAAAAAAAATCTAAGGAAAAAAAAAAAGAAAAATTCCTTAAAAAATATATTAATAGTTTTTCTTTAAAAAATAAAATAAAATTCCAAAAAAAAAATAGTAAAAATCTTTTAAAAAAAAAATCAAAAAAATGTTTTTTTAATTTAAAAAAATATTAAATTTTGTGGGATGGAGGTCCAATCTTAGATCATCATTGTAAGGTCCAAATCCAAATGTTCAAAATCATAAATGGAACTCAAATAAACAAATCAAAGAAGCCCATTTATATAGCCCAAAATTTAAATGGACCTAACTTTTAAGAGAGCCCAAATAAAAGGGTAAAAGCATATGGGCCGAACTAAGGAAGCCCAATTTAAGTGGGCTTTGATTAAGTAAATGAAAGCAAAAACATTTGTTTAAAACAAGCAATAAGACAAAGTGGAAGCTCGATGAGTCAAAAGAAGAAAACAAACAGTAAAAGCAAAAAATAAATTCAAAGAACAATCAAAGCAAAAGCTTTGTTTGAAATAGAAAAGGAAAAAATCATGGTGGTCAAATAAGAAGAGAGATGGTTGCAGAATTTTATTTTGAAAAGTCTCTCGTTTACAAACAAGCCAATTGAAATGAGTGAATTCATATATATAATTAGAGAGTGAAGCGGCTGGGTGTACATATATATACTTAGAAGCAAACCACAACATGGCCGAAATTTGTAACAGTAGAAGAAGCAAATAGTGGGCCGAAGAGGAAAAAGAGAAATAAGGAAAATATTCAAGCGTCTAATTTATTCAGATAAATGATTTTATTTCAATGAGATTTGAATTCCAAGAAATTAGTTAATTTTTTTATAAATTTTAGATTAAATTTTATGTAATTTTAGAATAGATCCAAATTTATCAGAAAATAGATGAGAACACGCTTTAAATCTAGGTTTGAGCAAATAAATTCTATGAGTAAATCTATTTATTTTAAATTCATTTATTTATTATAATTATTTAGATTTTAGTGTTCATTATTTATTAGAAATGAATGATTATACGAATTATGTTTTACAAATGAAATGAGAAATTTTTACATATTCATATATTTGTATATGTACTAGAAATTTCAACCGGAATTTTATGCTTTCAGTTTGAATTTATTATGTGAAATATCCAAAATGGTTTAAGTAATATTATTTTATGTTTGAGAAAGCAAATTTATTATGTTTTGAGAAAAGCATTTATTTAGAATTATATATGTGTATTTAGAAACAAAATTTGTATATTTTATACGGAAATCGTTTAAGATTTGAGTGTGAAATAAAGATACTCTTTTAGAACACTATTGTCATACCCTTCCCTCTAATGGTCAGACATGCTACACATGCATGAGTCATAGATTCGCCATGCAATTGTATGATAGATGTTATTTCTCACTCTGCGTGAGTGTTGAATATCTCCATCATTATGGTAGTTTTTTCGAGTACTAATTGATGTTGATTTTCAAATTACAGATGTTTTATACTAAAGTTGATCAGTATAGAAAGAGATTTACAAAATATCATATTTACATAAAGAGATTTTAGAAAAGTTTTATAAATTATAGATTTTCAAATAATATATTATTAAATTTATAAAAGTGATTTATATAGAAGTTTACAGTTATACTATAATATAAGATTCAAATTTAGTTTTATTTTTCAGATATGACTGCATATGAATCACTAAAAAAGTTTTATAGATTATAGATTTTATATACTGAAATTGATCAGTATATAAAAAGACTTACAAAATAACATATTTACATAAAGAGATTTTAGAAAAGTTTTATAAAGTATAGGTTTTCAAATTATATATTATTAAAGTTATAAAAATGATATATATATATATATAGAAGTTTACAGTTATACTACGATATGAGATTCAAATTTAGTTTTATTTTTCAGATATGATTGCATATTGAGAATTATTTGTTATTACTAAAAATATGTTATGCTAGTTATTATTGAAAAAAAAATGATTTATTTACTTTTCAAAAATTATATCCACACACTAGGCATTAGCATTCACTCCATTATAAAAGCCATTTTTTCATATATTCATCTCAGGTTCATGCAAATTATTGCATACGTGAGAATAGCCTCGTTATGATAACAAAATGTATTAATATTGTTTTTAAGTATAAATATTTTTACATTGATGTATATTATTTTTAATTAACCAAATTTTTTAAATGTGTTTTAAGAATAGTTTTTAAAATAAAATATCTTTTTCAAATAATTTATACAAGTGCCTAACACGAGAAATGTAAAGATTTTCAATTTGTTCAATTCATATTTAGAAAGCGATCATGAGATTTATGATGATTTTTCTAAAACTCCATATTCCAATAAGAAAGAAAATAATTTTCACGGCATCCTCTTGGACTCAAGATAGAAGTTGGAATGAATTTCATCAATTTTTACGGGATTCTTCTCTCAAGAGGAGAGTGAGGATGAGTCCCATTAATCATATTCAATTGAATATTTGAGTTTTGAACCTAGATTTGGGTTTGGAACCTAGATCTTCAAAATCTTCAAAGTTCTAGTTTCATGAGTTCAAATTATCTTCAAACAAAGAGAACAAAAGAAAAAGAAAATGACCATTATCTGGCAAGTTCATTATCATTAATCATCAACAATCCTATCACATACGGAAAATTGATTGATAATTTCCCTCCATGCGTATGCTTGCACGCGTGTGCAGGTTTTCGTGTGTACAGGCACATGTGTGTGTCATGTGTACACCTGTGCATACGTGTGTGTCCACTTTCGAACAAAACGGGATCAAAATGTTCAAGAATCATTCTATAAAGTATTTTATTTTACTTGATACATATCAAAACAAAACTATAGGGAAAGTTCAGTTTAGTCATTAACATTTCAATGTCATTTTGTTTTTTAAACAATATGAAAACTATTTTCGCATCATTTTTCTTTTATTATACCTTAATTATGAATAAATAATATCGATATTTACATAAAAGTTGTTTAAATTTTTTAAATTATTCATTTTTAGTTGTTTGCTTCATATTAAATAAAAATACATAATAATATTAAAAAAGTGCATAAATATCAATTTAATTGTTCAATAATTTTATTTTTAAAAAAATAAACAAGTTAATATTATATTCAAATATAGAAAAAAAACATGTTATTCAAATTGAGGTTTTAGTCATCACTACACAATATTTAGTAAAATTCAGGATTGTTCCCTTCTAAAAAAAAAAAATAAAAAAACTACCCTAAAATTGATAATTCTTTCATCAATAAAGAATAGTTATGGTTTTGAAATTTTCCTTATACTTAATAAAATTCTTCCAAAATAGATTAAATTCTTTATCTAAATACAACTTCTTTTTTTATATGTAAGATTATTGGTCAAAACTCACGTATTATTGAAAAATGAAAAAAAAAAAAAAAACCTACAAAGAAGGACAAAGCAAAAAGCCAAAACAAAATAAATAACCGACTCAAAAGGATGCATGTTTACAACTCTTTTTAAAAGAAAAACAATTGTCAAAAATCTTATTTTTTTGGTACTTTTTTTTAATAATTTTTTTTACTAACAATCTTTTATTTAAAATGTGAGAAGAAAAATATTATATCATGTCTGATGCGTCACAATGTATTGTATATATAGTGTTGTATTAGATTTGATGATATTTGATTAGATTATACTACTTTTATACAATCATATGTTTGGTGATGATTGTATTATATTACAATTCTCAGTGCATAAATAAGGTTAATATCTATTAAATATTAATTTTACAAAACATAATTCATGTATAATTTTAAATTTATAATAATAAAAATAAAAATACTAAAATAATTTTCACTATTATAATTTTTCAAATAATATTTAAAAAAGTTTTGTTTATCTAATATTTTATTTAATTAATACTTTTATTATATATAAATATTTTAATAACTTATATAAGTTACATTTGAGAAAAAATTGTCACTCAAAATTTAAAAAATATATGACAGCCTAAACCCATCCTTTTTGTTTGTATGAGATAGTACAGACCTTGTAGTACTGTAAACACTAATTTCACTAGTTAGCATAGCATTACCTAGTATATTTTAATTCTCTTTTGCAATAAAATATATAGCAACAAACAAGCCCCAAGGGCAAAACCAATGTCAAAGAAACACAGCTTAATTAGAAGTTGTTTGGTAGGTTTGATATTAAAGTGGCAGGCATTGTTTTCCACCACTTCATCAACTTCTCTCTCGCTTTTTCTTTTTATAACTTTATTAAAGTGTGAACTGTAACTCACTGTGCCTAACAACTTTTAAGAAGCTAACCCTACGTTTTGTTAACATGTCAATGAAGTCGCCTACTAATTTGGCTTACTTGGGAGTAAATAAATTACTAATTATTTTGTTCCACATCTAAAGATAATATTTTCAGTATATATATTTTAATCTTTTTAAATTTTCTAATTTATCTCACAACAAATTTAAATGTGCTTTCTGGTTTTGAATTGAAGATTATAGGAGAAATTTTGTTTGTAGTTATGATCCAAACTAAACAACCTTTTAAAAAAAAATAAAAAAATAAAAAAAAAAACAAAACAAAACTATTTCCTAAGATTTCAATTTTTTGTTTCAAAGGACATATCATCTTTGAAAAAACAAAAAAACAAAAACAAAAATACAGCTTCATTGGATCGAACCTGACAAATATTATTAGGATTAATTAACACTTTTTTACAATTAGACCACATTAGAATATAAGTGTACGTTTGGTATAACTTATCTACTAATCAAAAGTACTTTTTTAATGTCAAAAGCTCTATTTGATTTTTTTTATGTTGTTTGGTTGACATCCAATAGAGCTTTTAGAGAATTAAAAAAAACTGAAAAATATCTACTTAGAAAAACTCAAAATTTGAGTTTTTTTTTTTTAAAAGATCAAAATGTCTGTTATACTCTTATTTTATTTTGTTAATATCTTTATACCATTATAAACCTATTACCCTTTATTTATAAATAAAAACACATAACCTCCATTTTCATTCATTTTTTATTTTATAAAAACTTTTAGAACTCATTTTTAATTAGTAAGTTTTATATATTTTGTATTTTTTTTATTACATTTTTTTTATCTTTCTTATCATGAATATTATATGTCATATTTGTTTTATATATATAATACAATTGGTTTTGTTATTGGTTCATTGATATATACTTACATCAAATGATTATTAGTTACTTGATTAATTAATTTTTTATGATTGAGGTTGAAGTCATTATATTCCTATAATAAATATATCACTTCTCTATCTCATACCATTTTTGGTAAGTTAATAATCTAAAAGTGTTTTAAAAATAATTTATTAAATAGTCTATAATTTAAAATAGTTTTTTTAATTGACAATCAAACAATCAATAACTTTCTTCCAAAAAATCTACTTGAAGAAACTGTACCAAACGAAGCCTAAATAAAATTTCATTTTGAAAATAACAAAAATAGTATATATCTATTGTTAAAGAATGTTATTTACTATAAGATTTTGATACATAATTCGGTAAAATATATATATATATAGTCAAATTTATAATCAATTAGATTTCCATATTGTTATCACTTTTACTTGTAAGAGGTTTCTATTTTTTTTTTTAATTTTTTCCTTTTTCTTTTTAAATGTATGCCCTAATTAAAACACACTAACTAACAAAATTAGGGGTGGACCTAGCTTGGGTTCAGGCGGGGCATGTGTCCCTCCTAAAAATTTTAAAAAATTAATTAAGTTTATAATATTAGTTATTACATATTTAAATATTATAAATAAATTGTTATATAAAGTTGTCGAAGTGTATGAGATAAGGAACATAATAGTGTATTGATGGCATAGAGTTTGTATTGAGTTAAATTGTAAATGAATTAATGAATATTAATCTCAGTAATTTAAATTTTTTTATTCTTTTTGAAAGAGTCATTAATTTAAGTTGATTTAGCAAGAGAATTTATAATATATATATATATTTTTAAAACCGTGTAATCATTCAAACTTTAAATCACCTCTAGATTGGTAATGTATAATTTACTAATTTATGTAATTTAAGTTGATTTACATGAGGTTTTATAGTATATAGTTTAATCACTTTATAAAGTGATTGAGAACTTTAATATATTATATGATAGATATATATATATTTTTAATTATCACAATAAACTTGGGTTTAGATGAAGGAGAAATGATCTAAATTCACAAACTTTTGAATATAAATGGAGAGATAAACTGTCAAATCAAACTCATCCCTTTTATTTAGTAAGAATTTTATAATATGCAAATGATATTAAACAATTGGTTCGGATAATTCAATAATGTATCCCAATCATCTGATTTCAAAAACAAATTAATAATAATATTAACCCAACCATTCAGTATGACCATACGTGAAAAATTAGGTTGAATAGCTAACCATCAGCTATTACATGGGTCTGTGTCACACGTCTCTCATATCTAATCCACGCATCGGGCCACCGACACAATGTTTATTTTTTGTGAAGTGAACAACTAAAACATTTAAAATAAGTAATAGAAAACTTCTGGTGTTGTTACTCACACCCAAAAAACAAGTCTCACATCATGCCTATTGACCAAAATATCTTGTGCATTTCGACCCTCATAAAAAAGGAAGCGCCTAGTTGCGTCTATTAACGAGGTTGATGGAAATATATATATATATATATATATATGTTTTTTTTTTAACTTATTGGGATGATTTAAGGATTATTGGGACTAACCGAGATAGGAATACTGTTGGTATAGTGTAGACTAATATTGCTACTAATTCAAAGAAATCTATCTATACGGAAGTGAGGAAAAACACTTACACGAGAGTGGAAGATTAATCTGTACATAATGATGAAAAAACTATTATTATTATTATTATTATATGAATTATTTAGATTTGACGGGTAAGTGTCGAACCCATACCACACGTAATGGGAAACATGGGGGCTGATGGCGTCAACCAACAACACTAGCAGCCAACGGCAGGTTGATGAAAAAATTTGGATACTCTATGATTGTTACTTGGGGTGATTACTAACGTAAATGTTTGTAAAAGTAAATAAAGTATTTGGTAGGTATTTTATAGTTTTGTCTTGAAATTCAATTTTCAAATCTCAATTTTATGGGCTTCTCATTATTAAGAATTCAACATCATAGAATAATGTTATATTATTAGAAAAAAAAAAACTTATTTATAATTATCATATTACTAATTATTATATTATCATATAATTAATATGATTATATTATTATTAACTATCATATTATCTTAAAGATATTTCATATTAGGTCAAAAATGATTTTAATTAACTTTTGAAATATGTTTAATAATTTTACTTAGAGTGAATTCTTAAAAACCTCCCAATTTTTGCCTAAAAAAAACACTCAAACCTTTCAAAAATACTCATTTTTCACTCTACAATTACACTTTTTGTTTGAAATTTGACTTTGATAACTAAATAACTTATTTGTCCCCAGTTTAAACTTAATTAAAATTAAATAAGCTAAATAAAAATTTTGTTTATAAAATCTTCACTATCCATCTTAAGATAAATGACAGAGATTAATTTGAAAGAAATTAAAAATAAATCAAAATTAAAAAAGAAATAAAAAATATGTTCACTAGATCTCTCCACCGTCCATATTTAGATGGACCGTGGAGATTAATTTGGAAAAAAAAACTAAAAATCAAACAAAAACAAATAAATAAATAATTTAAAAAAAAAAAAAAAAAAAAAAAAAAAAATTAATTTAAAAAATTAAAAAATAAACAAAAAGTAAAAAGCAAATAAAAAATTTGTTCATCAGTTTTCCACCGTCCATCTTAATTTAAAAAATTAAATATAAATAAAAAATTAAATAAAAAAAATTATTCAATCCCTTTCACTTGGCATCAACAATGAAGAAGGGGGCATTTTCAAGGTGTGGAGTTGGTAGATGATGAAGGAGGATCAAAGGCCTTTTTTTTTTTTTTTAATTTCTCTTTTTCTTCTTCCATCTAGGTTTAATTCATCCGAGTTCCACGAACCTAGCAACTCATATTTCATCTAGGTTCGACGAAACCTGGACATCTGGGTTTGACAAACTCTGATAAGTTTACAGCTTTTATTTATCCTTTTTTTTTTTTTTTTGGAATTGAGTTGTTTTGATGTTTGTTGAAGAACATTATTGTTCTTCATAGATGGAGAACACTGGTATGAAAAATAGATTTTTTTATTTATTTATTTTTAGTTTTCAGTAATAATGTTTGTGAGAGATTGATGATAATTTTTATGGGAGATTGATTGGTTGATTTTGTGGGAGATTGATAAATTAATTTTTTTTTATTTACTTTTTGTTCACATTTAAATTTAAAATTTTTATTTAAATTTTTAATCTTAATTTACTTCTATTTATATATTATTTTTTATTGACTCATGTTTAATTAAAGACTTCATTTACCATCTTACCCTTAATTCATTAATAGAAATCACTTTTTCAAGCGAAATGTGTAATGGCAAGGTGAAAAATAGATATTTTTGAAAGGACAGGGTGTTTTTCTTCAGGTAAAAGTAGAGGGTTTTTAAGAATTCACTATTTTCACTTATTTTGTTATCATATAAACCGAATATGTAAAGCGTAAAAATGGAGAGTGAATGAAAGGACCCTAGAAATTCCGAGAAAAAGGAACAACATGGTTTTCCAACATAGCAAGCAAAGTACAAAAATATCACATACACTTTCAAAATAATAATAATAATAATAATAATATCATATAGGCAGTAAAGCAAGATTAGATGTGTGAATGAGCGATCAACCGTTACCTACAGGTCTCCCATCACGTGTGCATGTGTCAAATCAAGTGTCAAGTTGTAGGCCTTTGATCATCATGCGTCCAATATTCCTGGCCCAGCGATAACAACTAACAGCACGTTACACTAGAAAGAAACGCCTTCCCGTCATGAAGATACGACATATTTTCATTCGTTAGCGAGTCCTTTGAAATCGTTTTTCAAATGGTATTTTAAAAGCAAAAAATATATTTTAAAAATATAATATACTTAATATAAATATTTTAAAATTATTTTATAAAATCAAATTAATATAAATATATTTATATTATTTTTTTAAATGAGGTAAATAGTTAATTGAAAGAAATAAATAATAATTTAATTTTAGAATATTTTTTAAAATGATGAAAAATATGAAAAAGTTGTTTTTTATTTTTGTTGTGGGTATATTTTGGGCTACATAGACAGGTTGATAAAAGTCAAACAAACTGACCTAGATGATTGATCCAATAGACAAAACCTAAGATCTAAGAGACAGACCCAATAGATGAAGACACAGCTCACTAACCATTCAGTTCTCAGGAATGAGCTCTCAGCTCTTAGCTCGTTGAACATTCAGCTCTTAGAAATGAGCTCTCAACTCTCAGCTCGCTGAACATCCAGCTATCAAAAATGAGCTCTTAGCTCTAAGTTCGCTGAACATCCAGCTCTCAGGAATGAGCTCTCAGTTCGCGAGGCTATCTTCTGCTCAGTTATAGAAACGCTATTAATGTAACAGCTCATCGAACTGATGTCAGATGAGATCTCTGTAAACCCGAATTCAAAAGGGATTGATATATCAGAGCAGTTGTTGAAATATCAGAGCAGTTAAAATATAATAAAATGCTCTGACAGAGTAGCTGATGTAATAATTCATTTCTTAACGTGTATTACACTCAATTGTAAACCTTCATCTATAAATAGGAGTGAAATCCTTTGTAAAAGGGGAGAGAACTCATTTTTTAGTGATATGGTCACTCTGCCAAAATATATTCAGAGTGGCCTATGGACGTAGGCACTATTACCGAACCACGTAAAAATCTCTTTGCATTTATTGTTCTTATTCTCTTCTCTTTCATTTTTAATTGTTTTTATCTGTTGTTATTTGCTTGTTACTCTCACATTTGCAATCTTTTGCTTTTAATTATTTTTTTGCATCTATCTATTTTTTGTTGTTATTCTGGTGTACTCTCTATTCTTCCTCTTGCACTCATTTTTGTTTTCTGCTTTGTTTTTCATTAATTGTAAATATTGGACTTAGAATTTCCGGTCGACTAAGAATCAACATCGACAATTTTTTAATTATCATTTTTAAAAAGATATTTTCTATTTTAAATAAATTTATTTTACAAAATAACTAATCAAACATCTTCAACCAATTTTTTATTTTTTGAAAATAATAAATCATTTGAAAATACAGATTCAAACAACACTTAGGAGTTTTAAATTGATAAGGCCTTAAAAATTTTGATCTAAATTTGTTGGGATACACACCCATATGCATACATACATACATATATATATATATATATATATATATATAAATCAAATGTCAATGGGACACTTACTTCTATAATAAAAACACCCACTACATATATTGATAAACAAACAAGATAAGACTTGATGTGCTATTACAAATGTAAAGGAAATATACTTTAATTACTGGAATTATGAATACATTTTGCAAAATATAATTCCAATCGATTGAATTATCTTCCTTGGAACAAAAGGTTTAGTGCTATTTTCTTTACATAATTACTTAAGTCACTACTTTTTTTTACCGCACCATGACATTTTCTTTATATATATAGAGAAAAAGAGAGAATTGTACTACTGTATAGTTTCAATAACTATATAACAGTGATTAAGGTTCATGGGATTTAATCCAATGACTTAAATAAATAAATACTTTTAAAAAAATTAAAATTATTAAAAATAAATAAGATTATTCGTATATGATCAAAATTATTATATTTTTTTTCTTTCATGCATCACTCAACAAAAACAAAAATCTAACTACCCTTAATTAATATCGTTTTTATGTTATGACTTTGTCAATCTAGTCACAATTCCTTGCTAATTGGCTACCTAAATACCATTTCCTAGTTCTCTTTCCTTTTAGATAATTAAATTAGCCACTAATCATTATTATTATTAAGACAATTTACCCCCATACAAAGGAAACATATTATGTCATAATCCTACCCATCTTATAAAATCCTTTATTGTATTTGGTAAAAATATTAAGTGGACCTAACCTATTTAAATGTAGCCATCAAATCAACAGAGAAGTTAGTGCACAAATCAATAAATATACAATCAATCATATGACCAACCAAAATAATCAATAATGCCTAGAAAGCCATTTTAGTAATTCTATGGAAAAGCAGGTGCACATGCAAGACAACCCATTATTCCCTAGAAGCAGAGATAAAAGCGACAAGTTATCTTTGTTTACATTCCAGCAGCTTCACATACCCCAAGAAGCTAGCTAGAAGCATGGAACTGAGAAAATACTACAATTCAGGCTTTGTATTCATCAACCTCCTCTCCTCCTGGTGTCTTCTTTTTCTTCTTCTTTTATCTTGTCTTTCAGGATCTGCTAAAGCTTACAAGAATTACACAGTCGGTGACTCCTTGGGTTGGTTTGACAACCTTGAAAAGCCTACTGTTAATTACCAGAAATGGGCTGATTCCAAAACCTTCAGCTTGGGAGATTTTCTCAGTAAGATTATTCTACCCCACTTCAGTTGCTTTGATCTTCTCTCATGATCCTTTGAAATCTCTGAATTTTATTAGAATTCTATATGGTTAAAGGTAGTTTATTAGATCTTCATGTTTTGGGATATAATTATGTGGGTGCATGATTTGTACAATCTGAACAAACAGGAAAGTGAGATTAATTTAGATGATTTTAGTACTTGGAATGGTAGATGAAGAAATCTGCTATATGTAATTTGGATTGTTCAGACCAAGTTTTGTAATCAAATTAAATTAAGCTAGCTTGAGGTTAGTTGTTCAGAGTCGATGATTGATCATGTTTGTTATCTTTATATCTTCATGACTAAATCAAGCAAACAAGTAATTCTATGGGCCTGTGAGAGAGTGTATCAGCTGGAACCAGATAATTTACTTTGTGATTTGTTTTTAGAAAACTCTTGAAGTAATAGTTAGTAGTGTAAGCGCACATGGTTTCATGTGATGCTTTGCCCAATCTAGCATAGATTAGATGGAAAAGCAAACTAAGTTTAAACAAAAGTAAACAACTAAGTATTGTACTAAAGAGGTTAGATATATAATAGCTGCTAAAGTGGAAAGTGACTCATATATTATTTACTTTATGTTAAAAGCTGACAGTGACTAGTTTAGAATTTTATTTTATTCTTTTATTTTTTTAAGCTAAAATCACACATATCACACTATGTCGAGGTTTATAAAAAATAAATATTATTTATACGATTTTGATATCAATTCTCATAAATAAAATATAACTATTTTTACAATAAAATGAAAAAATTATCTACATATAGATGATAAAATTTGAATTCTCATAATTAAAATGAAGGAAAAAAGATATATTGATATACTAAACATTTTTAGAGTTCTTTTTATATTACTCTAGTAATACTAATTTTTTTTCCCTTTCAATAATCTTATTTATATAAGTTTAAGGATATGTTAAAAAAGCAATGCATGTTATGCGGTCCCATGTGGAATGCAAGTTTGGAAACGACAGAAACCTCAACTGCTACAGCCAGCTGGCAACTCATCATTGGTTTGTCGGCAAAACATTTGGCAATTTTTTTAAAAAATTTAAAATTGCAAAATTTTAAGAACAATCAAGAATTTATATGTACTTGAATAATTTTGTGGAAGTATATGCCCTTGCGGCTTACACAACATATTTGAAAGAAACTACTTGCCAACTGTTAAGATTATTTTTTTCTTCTAGTTCTTTCCCTGTGAGGTCCACCATGTGCAGTCTGATCCCTTTCGTGTTTTATGTTCAAGTGGTACTCTATTTTAATGTGAATATCGTTTCAATGTGTCAAACTTTAAGAGTTAAATATTATTATTAAATCATTTTCAATTAATCTAAATTTTTAAATTTGGTGGTAACTAATTATATATTGAAGCTTGAAAATCATTGGTTTAAACCCTCTCTTTCCCTTTTTTATTTGAAATTTTTGTTACACATATTATACGATCGGAGACATTTAATATATAACCGATATCTATCATATATCAATGTTACATGTGAGAGGAAATGTCAATGTATCAAATTTAAGTCTTAAATACTTTTGGGTATTTTCCTATCAGCTTATTCAACTAACAACACTATATAATAAGATCCCGCCCCTTAATACTATATGATGCAAGCATACCAGACATGCCAGTCCTTGGAGGTTCCTTAAAATCTTTGAGCAAAGTAGAACTGTTTCTAATGAAAATCTTCAAAATTAAGAAGCTATTTGAATTTTTTTAGATCACCTAAATCTGCTCGCATAAATAATTGATTTATTTATAAAGTATATAATGTCATTTTAATTCTACTACCATGAGTATACGTGATAGATTAATGGATTTGAGTCTATCCATTTTCTCTATTTACAAATTCGCTCATAACGCAGATAATTAATATATTTTCGTTTCACATCTATAACTAGGGATCAACTCCACAATGCTCATTTACTAGCACGTGTAGGCTCTTATTATAGAATTATATTTCTTCGATATTACAAGGGTATACTTCAGGCCCTACATAATATTTAATCTAGACAAATCTCAGCAAATTTTGACCATAAATATTGATAAATTTTCGATTTCAATGTATTATAGTAAAAACAATTCTCTATTTTTATTATTTTTTTTGTCTTGTCCACAATTACTCTTTAATTTCAATGCAAAAGATATTAACTGAAGTGTAATTGTCCCTGCATGCAGTTTTCAACACGGACAACAACCATTCGGTGGTCCAAACCTACAATTTCACCACATACAAGGAGTGCGACTACGACGATTCACTCGACAGCGACACCAAACTCTGGACAGCTGCAAATCCATCGAACACCGCGACATTCGCGGTCACGGTGGCTGTTCCTCTACTCAAAGAGGGACCAACATATTTCTTCTCCAGTGATTACGACGGAGACCAATGCAATAATGGCCAACATTTCAAGATCAATGTCACACACGGACGAGGTTTGCCGGAAAGTCTCAAAAGCCCCTCCGAACAATCCCCAGCTCCGAACAGTGCAGACTACAAAAATGAAGACTCAGCGCCGGATATCGTTGTACCTTCCGATTTCAATCACCCTCATGAGAACAAGGACGATGATGATGACGATAACGATAATGTTAAGAAGGAATCAGGGTCTGTTTCTTTGTTTGTCAAGTCATGGAATAGGATATTATATGGTTTTATGATTTTGTTAGGAATTATTGGCTTTTTTTGATTAGTTGAGGTCGGCCTTTTCTTCATTTTTTTTTTTATATTTAGAATGTCCTGTGTGTTTAGAAATTCATTACTATTCTTCTTGTATACTATAGCAAATAATTACTACTGTGGTTGGTATAATATTATTAGGGTCGAATTATATATATTTATATATATTTTTATGACGAATTATATATTATATTTGGGGTGAGATTCATATTTAATTTGATACTATAGTTTGTTTGTGTTGTATGTATTTTTTGGACTCGTTAAATGGGCTGGTAAAAACCCAATTCAGGCCCGATAGAAGACCCAGTAAGGTCAAAGCCTAGTCAAAGTCCATCAGACGAGGCCCAGATGACTCTAAGCCCAGCGAGCTCTTCAACTCGCACAAATAACTTCTTCAGATTATATCAACGAACTCATGTCAGCCAGGATTCAGCTCGCTCTATAGTTCGCCTCATTCATAGCTCTCTGACCAACGAGCTCAAGCTCGCAGACCGCCATAGTCAGCAGCTCGTTCAAGAGCGTAATAAGTGCAGTATCTTCTAGAAGCAGACAGTTACCTAATTCAACCATGATTCTCTCTCCGAATATGACAGTTACCCAATCAAACCGTGATTTCCTCATCAGATATGGAAGTCTACTCAAATTCAAATTCAAATCAACCTTATCTCGAGATAATTATGGTAATTTCCTGATATTATTCCAACCAAATTAGGAAGTGTAATTAATTCAGGATTCTTTTCCTGATTTGCTGCAACTAGAATTGTAACGCCTCTTTCCCTATAAATAAGGATTAAAATCATTGTAATATCATCAGAGAATAATCAATAATACATTGTCACTTTGCAGAATTTAAGAGACAGACAGTCGTGGACGTAAGCTCATTATTGCTGAACCACGTAAAAGTTTGGTGCTCCTTGTTTGATTCTTGGTATTTGTCTATGTCCTTTCTTGGTATTTGTGTTTTCTCATATTGATTGCAAGTATTGGGCATTGATTACCCGTCGACTGAAATCCGACGTCAACATTTTGGCGCTAGAAGGAGGGCCCAAACTGTAATTTTTTTCATTCCAATTCATCAATCTTTGATATGACAAAGACTAGATCAAACAGGCATCTTGGAGATGATGACCAGGCGGAGAGCCACATGAACCAGTCCCAACAGAACGTGCAGGACGCACTCATGCATGTAGCAGGGACGCCTCATGGCCTGGCAATTGGGGCGGCAACAGGCATCCCACATTTGCCTCCCCGTCTGATAGTTCTAATTGCCCCGGTAGTCGATGGGCAACAGAATGTGCTTATTCAAAGGCAGGAAGCGCTGGAGGATACGGTCAGACAACTCACAGAGGCCGTTAACATGTTGGTGCAGGCTCAGGTTCAGAACATGCCCAGGGTTGAGGTTCAGGCACCAAGGCATGTGCCCCAGCAATATGAAGCGATGCAAGTACCAGATAGGCTAGCAAGGGAGGTCCCGCGACCTGCAGACTCAGTCCGCTCCTCCAATGCACGCTCTAGGGCTGGAGAACACCCTGTTCGTGAAGAAAGGGAGGTCGCACGCCCCACTAGCCTGGTGCCAGGATGGAAACCGGCGGATAGAGGTGGGGCAAGATAGGGCCAGAGTTGCAGCTCGGCGATTTGATGATGGACAGAGACAAGGAAGATCCCATCAGCCTGAGGGTCTGTTCGAAAAGGACGAAAGGTATGACCCAGAGCATCCTGCCCCTAGTCATGATCACAGGAGGAGATACAAGCTCCGAGATCCCCAAGTAGAGGAGCTCATTCAAAGGGTCCAGCAGTTGGAAGTACGACCTGGAGCCTTGGAGCAGCGTGGATACTACGGGGAAAGGACCCCCTTTATAAGGGAGATTGAGACACAACCTCTCCCCCCGAGGTTTAAGATGCCAAATATCCAGCAGTACAATGGGGACAGTGACCCTTATGACCATCTCGATGCTTTTAATGTCCAGATGGACTTGCAAACAGGCAATCCCATGGTGAAGTGCCGAGTATTCCCAGCTACGTTGGGGGATATTCCGAGGACGTGGTTCAAGAATCTCCCAACTTGCAGTATAGGTAGTTGGGAGCAATGCCAACAGAAGTTCGTTAGTCAGTACAGGGCTTTAAGAACGCAGCTCGCTCCATCCTGCCACCTAGCTACAATCTTCCAGCGTCAGGGTGAGTCATTGAAGGAATATATCACCAGGTTCAGACATGAGGTCGCGAATGTCGAGCATCCATAAGATGAAAGCATACTGACAGCGATCTCAGCTGGGCTGCGCAAGGATGGAAAGTTGTACGAGAGCATTTACAAGTCCCCAATGAAGGATCTGGGAGAGTTCTACAAGCGAGCTGCGAAAGAGATCAGGTGGGAAGAGACCTTCGGCCCGAAGAAGCAGAATCAGAAGAACGGAGCGGGCAGTTCCAGCCAGCCAAAAAGGAGAAACAATGACAGGAACAAAGAAGGAAGAAATAGTGGCTCAAATAACCAGATAGCTAAGAAGGCGAGGAGAGAGCCAAGATACGAACGACCTCGACGTCAAGGTTGTTATGAAGATTACAGCGTCCTGACGACTTCACCGGACAGGATTTACACTGCAGAAAGAAACAGGGAAGATTTTGGGAGGCCCAATCCCTTAAGGGCTCCTGTTCAACAAAGAGATCAGAGCAAGTTCTGTGCTTATCATAATGAGGTCGGGCACAGTACTTCAGATTGCTGGGCGTTGAAGAACGCCATTGAGAAATTGATCAGGTGAGGTCGCCTGGGAGACTATGTAGCAAGACCCGCAGATTCGCGACCTCCACAACAACGACCTCACCAACAACAGCCAACACACCAGCAACAGCCCCAGCGAGCTTCCGAGCAAGGTCAGGAACCTGCAGTAAGAACCATTTTTACCATTCATGATGGCCCCCATATCGCAGGTGATTCCAACAGATCGCATGAGAGGTACGTCCGAGAGGCGAATCATTCGTTTCAGCTCAATGGGTCGAAGGGCCTTGCCAAAAGAGTAAAGCCGACCTTGGACGAGATTGTATTTACAGATGAAGATGCTAGAGGAGTGATTTGGCTTCATAACGATGCGCTGGTTATACGAGCTAAAATCAGCAATGTGGAAGTTAGGCGCATCATGATTGATACTGGAAGCTCGGTGAACGTGATGTATATGAGCTGTTTTGATCAGATGGGGCTGCGAGCAGAACAAATGAGACCGTCCCCCGAGCCTTTATTTGGATTCACTGGAGATGATGTAGTACTAGTGGGCCAGATTAAGTTGCCATTGACTCTTGGGGAGGCAGGTCGTCAGGCAACAACTCTCACGAATTTCTTAATAATTGACTGCCCGTCAGCCTATAATGTGATCCTGGGGAGACCTGCCATGAACGAGTTGGACATGGTTACTTCAACCAGAACTCTTACCGTCAAGTTCCCAACTCCTAATGGCATTGAATGTGTTCGAGGAGAGCAACATCTAGCAAGACGCTGCTATGAAGATGCTGTGAAGATGGGCGTGAGAGGAAAGAAAGTAAACGTGGTCTCAGGGGGCAAGCCACGAGCTATGACTGAGAAAGGAGTCAGTCACGACCTGGACCCTCGTGAGGTAGATGCAGACCGAGCTACGGGGCCAGTTGAAGAATTGGAGGATGTACAAGTCAGCGAGGTAGATCCAGAAAGGTGCCTAAAGCTAGGGAAAGGATTAGCACCAGAACTGAGAACCCAGCTCGCTGACTTCCTGAAGGCGAACTTGGATGTGTTTGCATGGAATCATGAGGATATGGTGGGGATAGATCCGAAAGTGATGTCTCACAGGTTGAATATTGACCCTCATCACAAGCCAGTTCGTCAGAAAAGAAGGGCAATGACAGAGGAATGATATTTAGCATTAAAAGAAGAGATAGACAAGCTGCTGGCTAACAAATTCATTCGAGTAGCTTACTATTCGACCTGGGTCGCCAATCCGGTTCTGGTAAAGAAGAAGAATGAGAAATGGAGGACTTGCATCGACTTCACTGACCTGAACAAGGCGTGCCTCAAAGATAGTTTCCCCTTACCAAGAATAGACCAGCTCGTGGATGTTACTGCTAGCCACGAGCTCCTGAGTTTCATGGACGCGTATTCAGGATATAACCAGATTCCCATAAATCCCGAGGACGAAGAGCACACCTCGTTCATGACTGATTGTGGCTTATATTGCTACAAGGTGATGTCCTTCGGGTTGAAAAATGCTGGAGCGACCTACCAACGCTTGGTGAACATGATGTTTGATGAACAGATTGGAAAGACTATGGAGGTTTATGTTGATGACATGCTAGTAAAATCCAAGCAGATAAGTGACCATGTACGCGACCTAGGAGAGATGTTTCAGATTTTGAGGAGCTACCAGATGAAGTTAAATCCGCTCAAATGTGCATTCGGGGTAGCTTCTGGGAAGTTTCTAGGCTTTATGGTCAACAGTAGGGGAATCGAAGCAAACCCTGAGAAGATCAAAGCATTGATCGACATGAGATCACCAACCAGGATGAAAGACGTGCAGAGCCTCAATGGCCAGGTCGTAGCATTGAGCAGGTTCATTTCGAAAGTTACAGACAAGTGTGTCCCTTTCTTTGACATTCTGAAGAAAGCAAAGAGCTTCGAGTGGACTGACCAGTGTGAAGTAGCCTTCCAACAGCTGAAGGAATATATGGGGCGAGCTCTACTTCTTTCCAAGCCCAAAGAAGGAGAAAGGCTGATTTTGTACTTGGGGGTGTCTCAGCAAGCTTTGAGTGCTGCATTGGTGAGGGAAGAAGAAAAGACACAACTTCCAGTTTATTATGTAAGTAAAAGGTTGCAAGATGCCGAAACTAGGTATTCCCAGATGGAGAAGCTCGCTTATTGCCTGGTGATCGCATCAAGGAAGCTGCGGCCTTACTTTCAAGCTCATACGATCGAAGTCCTCACCCAATATCCATTGAAACAAGTCTTAAAGAAAGTGGACACCTCAGGTCGTTTATTGAAATGGGCAGTGGAGCTCGCACAGTTCGATATCCAATTTAAGCAAAGGACAGCTATCAAAGCCCAAGCTCTGGCAGATTTCATTGTAGAGTTTACGGGGCCTGTGGATGATGAAGCTGAGTCTTCTGAAGATCCAGCATGAGAGCTTTATGTTGATGGATCATCCAGCGAGCAGAGAGCTAGAGCTGGAATTCTACTGATCAGTCCTGAAGGCCACAAGATCCTTTGTGCTTTGAGGTTTGGTTTCCAGGCAACAAACAATGAGGTTGAGTATGAAGCCTTGCTCGTAGGTTTGCGTTTGGCTAAGGAAATGCGAGCTGAGCGATTGAAAGTCTTCAGTGATTCGCAGCTCGTTGTCTGCCACATATTGGGGGAGTATCACGCCAAGGGACCAAAAATGGCCCTGTACCTCCAGAAAGTTCACGAGCTGCTAGGTGCGTTTCAGAAGTACGAGATGAAGCAAATTTCGTGGGCTCAGAACTCGTATGTAGACGCATTAGCTCGCCTCGCGACCACACGAGATGCAGATTTCCTTGGAGCAATCCCAATTGAATTTCTACCAGCCCCAAGTACGGAGGAAAAGAATGTGACGATGGTCATAACTGTGCAGCCTGATTCCTGGATGAGCTCAATTCTCAGTTATTTGCAGGATGGAAAGCTGCCAAGTAACAAGCTGGAAGCCAGGCGTCTACGAGCTAAAGCAGCCAGGTACTGCATCTATGATGATGCCTTGTACAAGAATGGGTTCTCAGCTCCACTGTTAAGATGCATTGATGACATTGAGTGTGAAACAATACTAAGGCAGATACATGAAGGCCACTGCGGGAACCACGCTGGGGGGCTGTCTTTGGCTCAGAAGGCACTTCGTCAAGACTTCTATTGGCCCACCATAAGGCAGGATGCCATTAACTTAGTGAAGAAATGCGACAAGTGTCAAAGGTTCGCCTAAGTTCCACGAGCTCCACCAGCTTATCTTCAACAAATGGTAAGCCCGTGGCCCTTTGCCATTTGGGGAATGGATTTGATTAGACCTCTACCAATGGATCATGGAAGATGCAAACATGTAGTGGTCGCAGTGGACTACTTCACCAAGTGGGCGGAAGCAAAGGAGTTAGCTGAAATCTCCACAACAAAGATTGAGAAGTTTGTGTGGAGCAATATCATCTGTAGATTTGGGGTTCCACAGCAGATCGTGACAGATAATGGGACTCAATTCAGCAGCGACCAATTTCTTAGGTTTTGTAGCGACCTCAAGATCGTTAAAAGCTTCTCAGCAGTGGACCATCCACAAGCCAATGATCAAGTTGAAGTTGTGAACAAGATTATCAAGCAGACCCTAAAGATGAAACTGGAAGCAAAGAAAGGAGCATGGGTAGATGAGCTTCAGAAAGTATTGTGGTGTTACAGAACCACAGCTCGCAGCTCCATTGGCGAGACCCCGTTCTCAATGGTGTATGGGTCTGAGGCCATGATCCCAGCTAAGTTTGAAGTCACCTCGCAAAAAAGAGCAACCTTCAATTCAAATGACAACGATAAACTATTTGCAACAAACCTGGACCTGCTTGAAGAACACAGGGAAACGGCCAAGTTGAGAGTAGCTGTCTATCAGTAGAGAATAGCGAGGTACTATAACAAATATGCTCGGATTCGCAGATTCAATGTGAGAGACCTAGTATTACGTTTCATTTTGCCCGGAGCCCGCAAGTCAAGTGATGGATCCTTAGGTCCGAACTGGGAAGGACCTTATATTGTCAAAGCAAGCTTGGGGAATGGAGCTTATCACTTGGTTAGTGAGGATGGAGCTGAAGTCCCTCGAGCTTGGAATGCCGAGCATCTATGTCCTTATTATCAATAAGTTCTTTTATTATGTGTAATTCAAACTTATTTTAGTTAGTGAAAGTTCCATTTCCCCTTCTGCTTATGATTAAACTCATTCCACTAGGCTAACGGGCTCCGATCTTCGAGCTTCGAGCTGAAACTCGCTATAAAAACAAAGAGCCGAAAAAGCAGGCGAGGTGACGACCCCTGCATAGCTCGTTATAATGAAAAGAGCCTAAAAAGCAAGTGACTAAGTGTCCTTGCATAGCTCGCTATAATGAAAAAAGCCTAAAAAGCAAGTGACTAAGTGTCCTTGCATAGCTCGCTATTAAAGAGCCGAAAAAGCAGACGAGGTGATGACCCCTGCATAGCTCGCTATAATAAAAAGAGCCTAAAAAGCAAGTGACTAAGTGTCCTTACATAGCTCGTTATTAAAGAGCCGAAAAAGCAGGCGAGGTGACGACCCCTGCATAGCTCGCTATAATGAAAAGAGCCTAAAAAGCAAGTGACTAAGTGCCCTTGCATAGCTCGTTATTAAAGAGCTGAAAAAGCAAGCGAGGTGACGACCCCTGCATAGCTCGCTATAATGAAAAGAGCCTAAAAAGCAAGTGACTAAGTGCCCTTGCATAGCTCGCTATTAAAGAGCCGAAAAAGCAGGCGAGGTGACGACCCCTGCATAGCTCGCTATAATGAAAAAAGCCTAAAAAGCAAGTGACTAAGTGCCCTTGCATAGCTCGCTATTAAAGAGCCGAAAAAGCAGGCGAGGTGACGACTCCTGCATAGCTCGCTATAATGAAAAAAGCCTAAAAAGCAAGTGACTAAGTGTCCTTACATAGCTCGCTATTAAAGAGCCGAAAAAGCAGGCGAGGTGACGACCCCTGCATAGCTCGCTATAATGAAAAAAGCCTAAAAAACAAGTGACTAAGTGTCCTTGCATAGGTCGCTATTAAAGAGCTGAAAAAGCAGGCGAGGTGACAACCCCTGCATAGCTCGCTGTAATGAAAAAAGCCTAAAAAGCAAGTGATTAAGTGTCCCTGCATAGCTCGTTATAATAAAAAAAAAAGCCTAAAAAGCAAGTGACTAAGTATCCCTGCATAGCTCGCTACAATACAAAGAGCCTAAAAAGCAGAGGTGGCGACCTTCTGCATAGCTCGCTAAACTAAAAAGCCTAAAAAAGCAAGTGTGGTTGGATATCCCTGCATAAGTTCGTCAATATTATAGTTGATCAACTGTCATATTACGTATGTTTTATTACTTAGTGATTGCTGTAGTTATTACATCGAATTTCGAGCTCAACAACGATTAGCTCACAAGAAAGACAAATAACTTAAAGACTGAAGATCATAAAATATAATGACAAATGAAATAGCCTAAATACATACCACACAGGAGAAGTGAAAAAAGTAAATTTCATTAAAAACAAAAAATCCCCTTTACAAAAGAAAGCTGAAATTTACAATTATAAAAGAAGAAAAAGTTACAAAAGTAAAACAAAATTCTAGCCCAGAGTTGGAGGATCTGCACTTTCAGCTGGAAGGTGATGGGGAGGAGACGAGCTAGAGGGCTGGCTCAAGGGCTCCAGCAGGTTCAATCTGAGAAATCGAGCCCGGGGCTTGCTTTACTGAAGGGGCTGGATCAATCGAAGATGAGACAGCCTTTGCTTTAAACTTCTTCACGTGTTCGAGTACCACATCCCTAAAGATAGAAAAATCTATCTCCGGATGGGATAGCCACAACGTAAAGAGAAAGTCACGACCTGTTGACTCCTCAGCCTCATCCCTTGCTTCAGCAACTTGGGCCTCCAGTTCTTGAGCGGCCTGCGCTTTGAAGGTCGATAGCTGCTCGAAGGCATTGTCTGCAAGCTGGTTAACGGCCTCAACATTTTTCTGAATGGCTTCTGCTCGCTTCTTTTCAGCCTCAGCTTGTTGAATGGCCTCCCCCATTTGTTGCCTAAGCACTTCAGCTCGATGCTCGACCTCTTCAGCCCATTTCTCAGCAGTCCCAGCCCTCTGCACTGCAGTATTAGCCCGTTGCTTAGCCTCTTCGGTTTGTTGAGCAGTAGCTTCCATTTCCCCAGCTCGCTTCTTAGCAACCTCAGCTCGTTCTACTACAGCATCAACTTGGCGATGAAGCACTTCAATCTTCTCTTCTACAGTTAAAGCCCGCTGTTCGGCCAGCTCGGCCCGTTGCTCAGACTGCTTTAGCTCTTCCTTTGCCTTGAGTAGCTCATCCTTTAGCATGGCATGCTCATTTTCTATTTTCTTTAGAGCTTCCTCAAATGTCTGCCTTGCAGTATTTGCCTCAGCGATCTGCGCCTCCTGACCCTGAATTCTACCTTCAGTCAAATGCGCAACTTCATCTTTGGCCTCCTCCAACTCGTCTTCCAGCTTCCTTATTGCATCGTTTGTAGCCCTTGTCTGCCTTCTCCGCTTCATCGCAGCAAGAGTACTCTGAAAACGTTATGAGTTAGCATTTAACAAAGTAAAGAGGTCAGCAGATAAGGAAAAATGACTTACTAGCATGGAATGGCGAGCTACGAATTCGTCCAGATCCTCACCCTTAAGATACCTATTTTCCAAGACATTTATATGGATAAGCATGATCGTTTCCCAGTTGTCAAGGAAGGAGGTCAAATATCTTCCCCCAGACCCAATCTCAACGGTTGGTCTCGTTGGCGAGGGGGTCCTTTCAGCTTCTGGAACATCGTGTTCACCATCCCAGGTAGCAGTAGGCCGCGCATGAACGGTGCGCTTAGTTACTCTTTTACTGGTGCCAGCCCCGGCTGCCTTGGGAGCGACCTCGGAGGAAATTTCCCTTTCTTTCCGTAGAAGAACCGCCCCTTTTCCATGCTGAGGGGTGACTTTAGGAAGAGTCTCCCCTGGCTGCGAGCTCTGATGCGGAATCGACTGAAGGTTCGCAGGTGCGGTTGAAAGTGACACTTCGCTGGGAGCGACAGCCGCAGGAGCTTGGTCCTTGGCAGATGGCTTTGAGCGTTTTGAGGGAGCGGCTGGAGTGATTAAAGCCTCAGCGGGCCGTTTTGCTGAAGGGGTCGAGGAGGCTGGAGGTGGAACAGAACCTTCAGAAGGGAATTTTATAAGTGTAAGCTTCTTCCTATTGGTTGGAACTCGTCCAGAGGAAGGAACAAGCTGGAGCGCGAGCCGGAGCGGACAGTGAAGCCTCTGAGGCAAACGTATGATGTGGGGAGGAAGATGAATCTATTTGCACAACAGGGGCTGCATGGGCTGGGTCTGATCTTATCCGAACTGAAGCAGAAGTTGGAGGAGTCGTTGTTTGTGATGCGCCCTTTGAGGGAGCGCGAGATGAAGTTAATTTTGCCCAAGCTGGGGCAGGAGCCAGAGAAGTAGTTTTTCGAGATGCGCCCTTTGATGGGGCGCGAGCTGAAGACGATTTCGCCTTAGGTGAGGCGCGAGCAGGAGCACCTTGGGTAGAAGCCTTCCGAGCTGGAGAAGGTGAACGAGTTGTACCGCTGCTTGTGTAGAGACTGGTTGCAGAGGTCGGGAAGCAGACGTGTCCCCCACCTGAACTGGAACTTCAAAAACAGAAGGAAGTCTAGGGTTATCGCTGGTCTTGCCTATGTCCTCCTCAGATCACAGAAGAGGGGATTCCTTAGGAGGAGCAAGGCCGTAAGCTCTAAGGACAACATTGTCAAATTTACTGCTGATGCCCGCGTCCTCTGAATTTGTGAGCTTGTCAAGAGCTTGTTTCTCCTCGCTGCTGAGAGGAGACTCGTCCATTTTTTGCACTGCAAAGCAAGACATTTTTAGAAAACAAAACAACAAGCTCGGTCCAGCTCGCAATATATTATCCTACATACCTGGTTCCAGAGAATAGCTAAAATTTTGGAGACCTGCAAGGGAGGGACACGAGACATAGAACCAGCTCGTCTTGTACGGCCCGGCGTTGGACTTGCCCTTCGCTTCTCCTTTGGGCAAGAGATCTTTGTATTTCGACGGACGGGCTGTGAGGTAATAAATGCCCTCCGGTTTCTCTCCTTCTGCTACGCTCAGAGCCTTGAAGGAGTAAAACTGCTGTATAATTTTTGGAGTAGAGGGAGGAAGGCCACAGCCAGCGAAGTCAGTTGTGCGTAGGAGTTTGGAGTTAACTGGAATGGCGCGAGCTTGACCTTGTTGAGAAATGCGATCAAGAACGGTTGAATGGGGAACCGTAGCCCCTGCTCGAAATGTTGAACGCTGACGGCGACGTATCCCTTTGGTGGATAACATGCATGATTCTTTGAATCAGGTAGCAATGCACGACAACCCAAAGGAATGTGGAATTGAGTAACAAGTCCTTCCACCTCAGGACGCTTTAACGATGAAGGATGATGAGCGAATGTATCCCGAGCTTCTCTTCCCTGTCTAGCATGTGCTCGGGCTTCATCTTGCTCACGAGCTTCACTGCTCGGAATAATTCCCTTGCGAGCTCCGCTTGAGGACATCTGACAAAAGAAAACAGTCAGACTATGCAATGGAGGGTTCAGTCAACAAAAGCAACGACCTGCGAGCTAACAAGACTACAACAATCCTAAATCAACAGTCAAGCATGCATTACAAGTCACAAATAGTAGTCCAGTCGTGAACAAGTAAAAAACCAGATCAAACCAACAAAAGAAGAAAAGCCATGTTCAATAAACAGAAGACTCGGAATAATGAAGGTATAACAAAATGTCATTGCAGGTACAACGATGGTGGTGAAACAAAATACAAACATTACATCGATTCAAAAATAAATAAATAAATAAATCAGGTGTTATCTTGAGTCGCTGATGAAAGATGTGAAGATGGTGACTAGAAGTTCTCTGAACTTGGTCTCTTGGTTTCTTGATTGCTTGTTTGCTTCGAGTAAAAATGGCAAGGTGAAAGAGAAAAATGAAAGGGCTCCACCAGTTATAAAGTATGCGATCTTAAACCCCAGCCGTCAGATCTCTGCACTGTGTAACCGTCATTAATCCAACGGTGCGGCGCGAGGTACGGTCTTGTAATCGTGCAACCATCAGTTGAAAGACGTACGCATTAAATGCGCGTGTAAAGAACGTGCAGGTGTCGTTTCAGTTACCTCTTGCATGACTGCCACGTGTCGCAACTGAAAAGGTGGAATTTGAAAATGCGCAGAAGCAGTTATGAAAGTTAGTGTGGCAAGGAAGCCAGCTTTTACCAGCTAGCTTGAGCTCCCAGTCCGCAAAGCGAACTGCGAGCTGGGGGGCTGATGTTGTATGTATTTTTCGGACTCGTTAAATGGGCTGGTAAAAGCCCAATTCAGACCCGATAGAAGGCCCGGTAAGGTCAAAGCCCAGTTAAAGTCCATCAAACGAGGCCCAGATGACTCTAAGCCCAGCGAGCTCTTCAGCTCGCACAAATAACTTCTTCAGATTATATCAACGAACTCATATCAGCCAGGATTCAGCTCGCTCTATAGTTCGCCTCATTCATAGCTCTCTAACCAGCGAGCTCAAGCTCGCAGACCGCCATAGTCAGCAGCTCATTCAAGAGCGTAATAAGTACAGTATCTTCCAAAAGCAGGCGGTTACCTAATTCAACCATGATTCTTTCTCCGAATATGACAGTTACCCAATCAAACCGTGATTTCCTCATCAGATATGAAAGTCTACTCAAATTCAAATTCAAATCAACCTTATCTCGAGATAATTATGGTAATTTCCTGATATTATTCCAACCAAATTAGAAAGTGTAATTAATTTACAATTCTTTTCCTTATTTTTCCTGATTATTTGGGAAGTGTAATTCATTCAGGATTCTTTTCCTGATTTGCTGCAACCAGAATTGTAACGCCTCTTTCCCTATAAATAGGGATTAAAATCATTGTAACATCATCAGAGAATAATCAATAATACACTATCACTCTGCAGAATTTAAGAGACAAACAGTCGTGGACGTATGCTCATTATTGCTGAACCACGTAAAAGTTTGGTGCTCCTTATTTGATTCTTGGTATTTGTCTGTGTCATTTCTTGGTATTTGTGCTTTCTCACATTGATTGCAAGTATTGGACATTAATTACCCGTCGACTGAAATCCGACGTCGACAGTTTGACAAATCATGAGTAATGTAAAGGGTTTTCATATGATCCATTTGAGTTTTACAATTCTTCTTGTATACTATAGCAAATAATTACTGATGTGATTGGTGTGATATTATTAGGATCGAAATATATAGTATATTTGGGGTGAAGCAAGATTGAGATTTGTATTCAATTTAATACTATAGCTTGTTTGGTATAGCACTAGTAATGTAAAGGGCTCTCATATGATCCATTTGAGTTTTAATATACTAGTTTAAAAAGTTAGTCACAATTGTACGTGAGGTGGACAAATTTGAGCCGTGATTAGAAGTTGGGTCCATTCTCATTTACACAAGTCCAATCGGCATGTGTGTGTATATATATATATATATATATATATTTGACAGAATTCCAGTTGGTATTTGAAAGCCGATGTTTGTGTAGGATAACGCCCAAATATCATCAAGGGCCATGACCTGAGCACATAGCCTGACCATGTAGCAGTTTGACTTGGTCTAACGGACTAAATATGTATCTATATATATATATATATATATATTTAAAGAATTCCAGTTGGTATTTGAAAGCCTATGTTTGTGTAGGATAACGCTCAAATATCATCAAGGGCCATGGCCTGAGCACATGGCCTGACCATGTAGCAGTCTGACTTGGTCTAACGGACTAAGTCAAACCGTCTGACTTGGTTAGAGTTAGATGCGGGAGGATCCCCTAGAATCGAGGAGCCTACCAACCCTTCCCAACGTTGCTTCAATGAGACCATATTTCGGCCCAGGTTATCAAGTTCCGGTGAAACGATATTCCACGAGCGATCTATCGATCAACTTACTTTCTTTGTGCTTATTAATAAAATCATCAAGAAGTATTTCAAACTCTATAATTTCAAATTCATTCTATTGTCTAATTGATATACAAACTAACTTAAATATCGAAATAGCTATGACTAGGGATGGTAAAAATACCCGATTCGATCCAAACCCAAAAAAATCCGATCTATTTGGAGCAGGTTTGGAGCAAAAAGAATTGACTTGGGGGCGAGTTTGGAGCCAAAAGATTGACCCGATCAAGTTACCGGGGCAGTAACGGGGCAAACTTTTTTGCCCCGACCCGCCCCATTAACCCGACATATTTTGCAAATTGCGATAACTTAATATTCTTATGTGGTGGAAGACAAATAGAAGTAAATATCATATTTTGGCTAGGATTGCTAGAGATGTTTATGTCATTCCCATATCAACAGTTGCTTCATAATCAACCTTCAGCACTGGTGGTAGAGTGGTTAGTCCACATCGTAGTAAATTACACCCAAACACATTAGAAGCATTAATGTGTGCACAAAACTGGTTATTGGCTAAAAAGCAAGATATGAAAGTTATAAAAATTAAATTAGTGTTAGTTTATTGTATTTATTTGATACCGATTAACATATTTTATTTGTACATATGTGTAGGGTTAGATAAAAAAGCTCAACAAATTGATTGTTATGAAGAAGATAGTGACGGTGATAGTGAAGGGGTAAATTATGATAATTATATATTACATTTTTAATATTATTTTTATGTAACATTAAAACTTATTAACTTAAGTTTTTTTTTTTTGGGTTACAAGTTCGTGTTTGAAAGCATTGGGATGGATTTTTAGCATGTATTTTTATAATGTTTTCGGTTATTTATTTATTTAGTGTTTTAAATGAAACTTGATTATATTGTTGCTATTATTTTGGTATTTATGACTATGTAGTATTAATATTTTAGATTGTGTAATGACATTTCATCATAAATGTAGTTAATTTTTTCATATTTGTTGTGTTTTTTTTTTTTTTTAACATATTTGTTTTAGTTAAAAATTAAATCGGGTCAACGAGTCGGATTCGGGGCAAGTCCCTCCAATTGGGTTTGGGTTTGGGGTAGAAAGTAACGATTTGTTTGGGGCAAGAGTTGGGTTTGAAGCATCCCTCAAAAATTTCAGATCGGGTTTGGAAAGAACCAAACCCGATCCGATCCGATCCATTGTCATCCCTACCTATGACTGGTATATTTTATTGTCGAAGTGTTTTATGCTAATTACAGTGTTTTAATTGCATCAGCAGTTGCAAATTCCAGCATCTACAGTATGATCTAATCATTTAATATGAAATTAGTAGGTTTGGATCACTATAACATTTTAAAGCCATTAAGTAAATAGGTCATATTTGGATTTTATACTTGTTTAACTTATTAATCCATTTGACATAATTAAATATCAAACATATAAATGGTTTTACATTTATTTTGAATCAATGTTATATCATAGGTGATTATTTTCATTAATTAGATTGGTTTTAGTAGACTGAATTGTATATGTAATTAAACTAGAAAAAGTTTAAATTATTTAAAAATGTTAAATAAACGAATGGATTAAACAATTATGTTTTATTATATAATTGACAAGACCTATAAATCAATGAGTTAAATGAGCACCTATTAAACAAATTGTCATTGAATGGATCCCCCCTAAGTCGGGCTTTTTTTTAATTTTTTTTTCCCAATCTTTTTGGAGCATGTGATTGATTGTAAATAAACTAAAAGTGAAACACTATCACGTGTCAACCATTTATCAATTATAATGTTTATGTGTTATGAAATTAAGTAGGGTAAGGAAAAATGTCAAATTAGGTGACATACTATATTCCAAATTCTTCTATTAAAACCACATTCATGCAAAAGAGTGTTAAAAGTTTTACCAACATTAACTAATTCATTAATGAATGTTGAGGAGTGTAAAAAGTTTTACCAATATTAACTAATTCATTTATAAATGTTTCTGTTATATTGCTCATTAAAGTGTATTGTTTTCTTAGTAACGAACTCTCAAAATGTTTGACAAAATTAACTATGGTTTGTTCTATTTATGTTTACTAATAATCAATAAAGTTAATAATTTTAATAATTATTATAAGATAAATTACTTTTAAAAATAATAAATTTGGAATAGTTAGATTTGCTATAACATAACTTTCCGATTTGTGTATTATACATGTATTATAAATTATGTTCTTATTTTCGAAGTGATAAAATAATTTAAGGTGACCAGATCCGGATGTGTAAATTGAGTTATAATAAAATTCCCGGATGGACCATAAATGATTTTCGAATATGAAATTGATATGGTAATTAATTAAGGTTTAAAATAAATTTAATGTCAAGGAAATTACTAAAAAGGGCATGATTATATTAAATTGTAAAAGACATGTACAAGAACATTTTAGAAATTGGAAAACATGGAAGAATGCATGCAAGGTGGCATGAAGAGCATGAAAGAGAGCATGCATGAGTGACATGTGGGGTGAAAAGGGAAAGAAAGGAAGCATGCAAGTGACATTGGTCTAGCTTGTGAAGGGAAAATGTTGACAAGTGTAACTAAAAGGCAAGAGATATATAAAGTTCAAAATCAAGTGAAGAAACAAATGAGAAAGTCATTTAAGAGAAGTGGAGCTAGCGGCCAAGAAAGGAAAACCGAAGACAGCAGCTGCACTTGGTGGTTTTGAGGTAATTTTTGAGTGGTTTTCAAGTCAAATAAGGTTGCATGTAAGCCCCTAAGAGCAAGATCCATCAATTTCAAGATGATTCAAAAGGTAAGGCTTAAGTTTCATGACTTTTTTCTGTAAATGTTTGGATTTATGGTTTCTATTGGATTGTTTGTGATTTTATGTTTGGGTTTAAGGATTTGAGATCTCAAACTTATTGATGTTGTGTTGCATGTAAGTTTGATGTAAAATTTGAAGGAAAATTGATGTTGGTTTTGCATATAAGTCACAACCAAGAGAGGTTTTAATGGTTCAATTTGAGTTTGATTGTTTTGCCATGAAATATGATGTGATTTTAATATGTATGCAAGTGTAAAACTTGAAGGAATATTGGTGTTATGTTGACTATGATTTATGGCCAAGAGAGAAATTCCATGGTCCAAATTGAGTTTGATTTATTTAAGTTATTTTCATACATGTAAATGTGTTAAAATGTTGAGTTTTAATATTGAAATAAGAAGCAAAAATATAGTTTATTGAATTATTATGTTTAGTCCATAAGAGATTTAAAGTGATGGACAATTGTTTTTGGATGATTTGGATGATTTATGGGTTTTGTTGATGATGAATTTAATATGCAAATTGAAAATGAATTCACTGGATGTCATATGACACACCTTGCAGCCAAACTTTGTGTTATTACACAAATGTGATGTTTTATAGATTTGACTTGATTTTACACCCTTATATATGTGTTTGAGTGTGACTGTGATGAAAAAAGATTAAATGAGATTGATGGTGTAGATTCGGCCAACATAGGCCAAAATGATCCAAACATGTATTTAATGCATTGATATGAAATTTATGCTTCAATTATGGTGTTTTACATACTTGAATATTAAGAATTTCTAATGGAATCAAGAAAAATGAAAAAGAAAGTCATATGTGTATATATGTATTGCATTCGACCAAGATGGATGGTTATGACTCGTGATACAAATTGAGTTTAATAGCTTGATGTATGTATGAGTTCTAAGTGAAAATTATGCTTGTATTAAAGTGTAGGTAGAATGAAGAGCTAAAGAAGAATTTGAATGAGTGGTTTGCTAGTTTGAGTAATAAGTTGCCAGTATAGTTATTTTAAAAGCTTTTATGGGTTTAATAGTTGATAATTGTTAATTGCAAATTTTTATTTTAGTATCTCATTTATTATGTTGAATTGATTAAACTTTTAACATATTATCGCTTTTTAATAATATATGTAAGTTTTCTTAAATTTATGTTGTAAATGTATATATTTTAGAAGTAAAGCAATTTAGTATGTTTGGGTGAAGTACATGCATAAAAGAGACATGCTAAGAATATTTGTAAAGTTTTAAACTTTTGCTTTAGAAATATAGTATTTTAGTTGTAAACCATTTACTAGAGAAAAGAATATTTACTAGTTAAATCAATATACTTTCATACCTAATGTATGTAAAAATTTTAAGTATATTGAAAGGATTTTAAATACTTTTGGTTTACCCTAATTCTTAATATACCCGATCGAAGTATCCTATGTGTGTATGGCAAAGAGGTGGGGAGAGTCACTAACTTGGAGGGTTGAGTCAGTATGTTACCTTTTGCACGTATATGATAATATAGATTTGTTTGATGTTAGAAGGAATTGCGATTTCAGAATTTCCGCATCTGCGACTACAGATGGTAGCAATCTCTAATTTTAGTGACGTGTATACGTACCATCACGTAAAAATGAGTTTCCTTGGATTACCTTATAAGACAAGCTTTAAAAGGAAAAACACGTCATTAAACGTGAGGTTTAGAAAATAAGAGAATTTACGTTTTATGAAATTTATTACTAGGTTTCGAGCAGTAATATTTATATGTTTTATGCTAGTTTTATAGTTTTTAATGATTAGTAATAAATTATTAGTTTTCCAACCTATTTTGGGAGGATATTTATAATTTAAAAACAATTATTATAGTTTAAAAAATTTACCCACTCACTAAGTTTAAATACTCACCACTCTTTTTATGTTTTTGATAAAAAAATTCTCCCCACGTGTAGGTGTGAGCCATCAAATAGAAAAAGCTTCGTTGAACGTGCAGGTGGGCTGAGAACATGGTGTTACTGCACTGGTCTACTTTTGAAATATCATGTGCATGCATAACAACTTAAGATTTGATGCACGTTTTGTAAGTATTATTTTGGAAGATATATATACATATACTTTTGTATTTATGTTTTAAAATCTTGTGTATATCATGTTTTTGGTGTAAACTAAATGATTTTCAAGTTACATTTTAAATTGAAAGCATGTTTGTGGTTGATTTCAAAAGGTGAACCTGAACTCAGAAGTTGAGATATACAAATTGTTATAGAAGTGTATAGAAAACTTTTATATGGTGAAATTTTTAGAAAAATAATCGTTGTTTTCATAACTTTGTTTTTGCAAGCGTATACTAGAAGTAAAAAGTTTTCATCTATTTTCATTAGAAAAGAAATTTCTGAAAAGTTATAAAAGATTTTTGGTAGAAACAGACGACTTAACTTCTCGGGGAACCTTTTAGTTAAAGTAGACCCTGACTAGAAGGCTACCGTGGGGTTGCCAGGCAGGTTGCCATTGTATAAGGAACGGGGTCTGTCATTTACATTAAAAAGATGTTCAAAAAAATAATTTTAATATTTTTTATCTAAACTTTAATTGATTTATTAAAATATTTAAAATATTTTTTTCTCTTTTAGAATGGCTTTAAAATAGTATTATTTTATTAAAATGACATATCACAAAATAATTATAGTTTTAAAAGTTCTTATCACATCCTATTTCTTTTTACACCTATATTTAAAGTTAAAATTTAATTTTTTGCTTTCTACACCCATCAAAATACCAAAAGTAATTTAATTTTTCATTATATGAAACACAATAAAAGCAACTTATGAAACAAAGTCCAAATTAAAATTGACATATTTTTTAATCTAATTAAGAACAATATATACCCAAATTATAGTACTACACCTTTTAAAAACCAATAACAAAAACTTATTACATTTCCTTTTATAGATTTGATTTTTGTTCGATCAGAAAACAATAGTAAAAGTTAGAACAAAAGTATATATGTATTTAAAATTCATCTTATCAATTTTCATTCATTCACTGATTATAAGTAAAAATTAAATTTCTTTGTCGAGAGGTTAATTTTGATTTTGTATAAATTATTAGGATTTATAATCAATTGGGTGTAGGCATAAAAAAAAAAAAAAATTGTTGATTATATAGTTATGTTCATTTAAGTAATTGTATCTATGGTTATTTTTGTAATAAAATTTTTTATCAAAACATTGGTGTACTAAGAACTTTTTTGGGGGGCTCTATAATTTTTTGTTTAATCCCATACTATATAAAAAAAAGAGTCAATACTATTTTAATTAAATTCTATAATGCATCAAATATATTATAATATTAATTTATTAAATACATTCTAATCCAATTCCAAATGACAAATGGACCCATTGAGTAGGGGTGGAGGGGCGCAACTCAAAGTGCATGAGGGAGAGAAACCTACATATTAGTGGGGGACACATGTTTGAACCCTTGACCTTAGTGTCAACGCATGAATGGGGGTGACAAATTTCTATTGCGCTAATCCTGTTTTGCGCATAAAATGAAGTATTTAAAAATGCAATGCATTTACTAAAATTCGTGAAAAGTTGATTTTAAAAACTAAAAATAATATATATATATGTTTGATATTATTTTTAAAAGTGAGTAAATAGTTATTTAAAGGAAAAAAAATAGTAGTTTAATTTGAAAATTTATCTTACAAATGCTGGAAAATATAAAAAAGTTTTTTTTTTATATTTTAATAATAATTATAAAAAATTAATTTTCTTTTTGAAAAACATATTTTATAAAATTCAGCCGAACAAATTTACTCTAATTTTTTTGTATTTCAAAATGAAAAATCTTTTTCTAAAAATTAATATTATTTTACTTAAATTATATATCTAAATTTATTACTCAAATGATATTATAACTTTAAAAATAGGAAGATTAACCAATTGAAATCAATGAATTAAAATTTGATTGATTAATTTTTGGAATACTATATTATTTAGCTAATTGATAAAATAATTTTTATAATATATATTTTTAAAATTAAAAGATGTTGATGTATTAATTATTAATTGCTGTAAAATTGTTTTTTTTTTAATTAATTTTGAAAATGGTTTCAACCAGGTAAAATGGTCAATTTACTCGTTGTAATTGAATTGAGTGATAAATTGGTCCTTTTAGTTTCTGTTTGGTTTCATCGTTAGTAAACTAACGGTAAAAATTACTTTAATGATTTTGATAAATTTAGGGGTGAGTTGACGTGTTTTCAATTCATAGTTAGAAATTTAAAACTTTTCCATAACAAAGCGAGGAAAATGAAATTTCTGCTTTTAGAATGTCCAAACAGCAGCTAATATAGTGACAATCTGGTAGGCGGTGGGCCCAAATTATGAGTATATAGGAGCAGAAGTAGAAGAGAGAGGCCCCAAAGCTTTCGACAGTTGGTCGTAGCAAACAAGAAATGGCGTCGTCATCGTCTTCTGTATCATCGTCGTCGCAATCTTCAACTGACGCAGAGAAAGAAGAGTTACTGGATCGAATGCTGACAAGACTGGCTCTCTGCGGCGATTCCAACCTCCAAGCCTTGATCTCCAAACTCCTCCCTCTCGCTATTTCCTCTCTCTCTTCTCACTCCACTTCCCTCCGCAACAAGGCAAGGCAGTTTCTCTACTCCATCCTTCGATTCTCTCTCCACGTATTAATCAATTGAGTTTCCATTGGTTTCAGGTTCTCGAAATCCTGAGTCACGTGAACAAGCGAGTGAAGCACGTGCCTGAGATTCGATTGCCATTGGCCGAGCTATGGAGAATGTACACGGATGCTAATGCTGCTCCTATGGTTAAGAACTTCTGTATTGTGTATATTGAGATGGCGTTTGAGCGTGCGCAGTTAGAGGTAGTCAATTTTTGTGTTATTGGAGCATTTGTTGTGTGATTATATGTATAATAATTGCTGCTGTTGTAGGAAAAGGAAGCTATGGCACCTATGCTTGTGGAGAACATTTCAAAGCTTAATCAACAGCATCAAGAGATTGTCTTGAGAATCGCTGCTAGGGTAAAATTTTGCTTTATGGACTTAATTGGTGTTCAGTGGTTTATGTGGTAGTTATTTGTTGTGATAGTGTGTTGGTTAGTTTGGATCATGAAATTGAACAATAGTATGGTAAATAAGTAGGTTTGTTAGATATGGTGGGTTTGGTTCGAGGAGTTTGAGGTAGTATGTGTTGCTGGTAATGGTATGGATAAGGATAATTTCTGTGGTAGTGTGAAGGATTCTGGTTTGTTTGATCATGGAATGGTAATGGAAGATGGTTTTGGCATACAGGAATCTGGAAGGGTGGTTGTGTTATTAGTTTGTGGGAGTCTTGAAGAGCATTTTGGTGGGATGAAGTATTTTATGTTTAGTTTATGGGAGTGAATTGTGTTTGGGTTATGATGTTTGGTTTACCTAGATACATGTGTGATAATTTGAAATAGAAGAGTAACAGTAGCTGATTACATGGAATGATAAGCTAGGGTTATACATTGTAATTTTAAGTTTTTGTTAACAATTTAAGGCAGGGAAGTTGCATTCTATTGGATGCATTATCAGGCGTTCGTTTATGAGGTCTAAGGACGAAATAGTGGGACACAACTCGTTGGATTTTGAGACAAAATGAAACTTTAACCATAAGCCCTTATACTATTGCTTTGAGACAAAGTCTGTTGAGACAGATTTAAAGAAAAATTATCTTGGGCTCCACAACTTTTCTTAGTCATGTAAAATATATGGAAGTTATGTGCATAAATCAGAGGATGGGATGAACCCAGTTGAAGAGGTTGTGATGATTGATGGTATTCATGGTGGATGAGAAGATGGATGGAATATTTAGGGTGGTGATATGAGAATTGACATTGATTCCTGTGGTAGAGGAACCCAATGATTGTACAGGGACATTTTCTGTGGCTTACAATTGTGGATTTGTTTTCTAGATGGTAGATATTGCACATGGAAGTAATCCGTTTAATAAGACAAGAGAGTAATGAATTTGGAAAACAAATATATATTATCCGGCGGCTTTAAACTGAGTTTTATTGATGAAAAATATGGTATTTAGATTAGAACTTTTATGTTGCTGCTTTTGTTGATAAAAGACATGGTGATCTGGCTGGCTTTGTGAACTAGCAATTTTAGGATGTTGTGTAGAAAAAGGGATTTAGGATTTGAGACTTGATCACTGTTCTAAAAGAGTTTTCTTTATGGGAAATTTTCAAGAGTTGGTGAAGTAAATCAGCATCATTAATAGTGGTGTAAACAATTTTTATCAACAGTTCTGTAATAGATATTGTGAATAGTTTTTATTATGATGGTCTACAGTTCCATAATAACCTAATATCTTTACACTTAATTTAAGATTACTAGAACACCTTTAATGTTCAGGAATTGCCTAGTTATAATTTGCCCTGTATGAAGAAAAATTCCCCTAACTTCTAATTTTCCGAACATTATAATATTATCGAAATGGGCACAAAAATCCTTTTCAAATGGATGTACTGATATAATTTATTTTAAGTTTAACTTTGTAGTATAGGGACTTTGATGTATTTCTCCACACCCTCCTTTATATCGTTACCTTTATTTTGTATTTGCGAGTCATAGTTATTTGTGTTTGCCATATGTTTGTTTGTTTACTTTCTTTGTATTCTTCATTTTATATTTTATATTTTATTTTTTAAATTGAAAATAGTTGCAAGGGAGTTTTAAGATAGTTTTCATGCATAATATGTTCTCTTTTAATATCTATTCCTCATACTGTACTGATTTATTTACAAAAGGCTGTATTTTGGTAGCCAAGGTGGACTGCTTATTAAGTATGTAGTCTTTCTTTTGTTCATATAATTTTTTCTTGTTTCTTATTAAAAATAAATATATTGGCTGGTTACAGGTAATAGGTGAATGTCATGCATGTGGAATTGATGATGAGGTTGCTGTGAAGTATCAATTAATAAGTGATTCGCGAGACATAGAAGTGTTTGTTGAATTTTGCCTTTATATGGTGTTATATCAAGTGTCATCTCAAGGGTATGGAATTCAGTTTATCGTTAGAGCATTACAGTCGTTGAATGTTAGTTATTGAGAACTTTAAAGATTATTCTTTATTTTTTATTTTGCTAGATTGGAAGTCTGGTGTTCGTTGAGTGTTCTTCTAGTTTTTGCTTGTTGCTCTTGTTTTTTTTTGTTTGTTGTTTTAATGGACTTTTGGTTCATGTTTGTTTCTTTTTTCTTGTATGATTTTAAGTTTTAATAAAGTTTTGTTTCCTATCAAAAAGAAAAAAAAAATGAACTTTTGCTTTTCTTGTAGTGGGGTTAGTCCACCTGGGCTATCAATTGCTCAAGCCAATCGTGTTACGGGGAAACATCCATTGAAACATGATGTGATTTTAAGAATAAAGGTAAAATTAGGTGGAGTTGAAGATTATTCTACACAGAAATCTTTGACACACACACGCACACGTATGCACATCATTGTGTTTATATTTTAGAAGCCACTTCTGTAGTGAAAATATTTATTGGCTAGAGTCCGTAATTTTATCTTGATTTGTATCTTGTGTTTCTAAATAGTTAGGGATCTTGAATGTCACTGAAGCTATGAAGCTGGCTCCGGAACTCGTTTATCCCTTATACGTGTCTGCATCTGTAGATTGGTAATGTATTGTTTTTCATTGCTATACTAATAAAAATTTACTTGTTTCTCATTTTCATATTCTTTCTTGTATGTGAGATGTGAAATGATGATTTGTTATTTGATTATTGTTCAATCAAGTCAAGAGCCTGTTGTTAAAAGAGGGGAAGAGCTTATGAAGAAGAAAGCTTTTGGTGCTAATTTAGATGATCCGATCTTGATAAACAGACTATTTTTACTATTTAATGGTATGAAATACTGATCTATGTTTTGAAATATCAAAATTTTGATTTTTTTGTACTTTTACTATATTTCATGCTTATTCTGCCTATCTATTTAAAGTTCATTGTTGCTAAGAAAGGATTGCCAGAAGCTTGTCTAAGCTTGGAGTGAAACAATTTGATGTTCTTTCATGCTTGCTTTGTTGCTTTTCTGGATTTTTTCCATTCGCTTATTATTAATATAGTTTTTTGTTTCATATATTTTGATAGAAAACAAAAGTATATTGATGAAAAAGAGAGTACAAAGCTGAGCCTGAGTGTGAACTAAGAGTTCACGAAATTTAAGTGCAAAGATGGAAATTTAGATCTAAACAACTTATGGTTGTGTGGATAAAAGAGAAGATAGAAATCTACCCTAATCCAATACAACTAGACAATTACATCTCAAATTCTTCCTAATTTTTAATATACTAAAACGTAAAAGAATATCCTTCCAACTCTAGAGAAAAGGAAGCCCAAATCAAACTCTTTCACAGAGAGAAGGTAAATTTGCCTCTCTAGAGCCTTCTAAAATCCTTTTATTTCTTTCCATCTTCTGAACTCACAAAATTTTCTGTGACCCAAAGAATTTTAGCATTAGCAGAAAATTTCTCCAATAAGATGTCTTCGCACAAAGAAGGAATAACCTATTCAAATTCATCCTTAAAAATCAATTTGTGCCAAAGATACAAGCTGTAGGACAATGGAGAAACAAATGATCTGTACTTTCAGATTCTTTTCTAGACATAACACATCATTGAGGAAATGGACTTTGTGGGTCTTTGTCATCGGAAAATATCATTTGTGTACCTCATCTTTATAGACCAAACCAGAAAATGAACTTTTTAAAGAACTTCCGCTTTCCAAATAATCTTTTGAGGGTGAAAAATAGCTAAAGAAGGTTTCTATAATGTCTCTTTGTCGAGTGTGGTGGGGTGAGGGCACAAATCATTTTTTGAGGAGAATATAATGGGGGCATATTAGGATTTCAGTCTGTTATCTTAATTGGAATTGTGGACTATATGTTAAATTTTTTAGCTTAAAGCTTGAATTTTCCTGAATAAATATTATTTTTGTGAAAATATGATCTTTTGTTAGATGTTTGGACTGGTTTATTTATTTTATATTCTTTGTTTTGGCTTCATTTATATGCTTCTCAATTTCTGTCAGAAGTAGGGATGCTAGGTGACTTGGGTGTTTGTTGTCTTGTCCTTTATCCATTGTGTTTTGGGGGAGGTAGAAAGCTTTAGTTTTGTGGAGTTGTAGTGTTGTTTGTTTTTGCAATTATTATATGATTTAGATAGAAATGAACAGAATAATCAAGAAGTTGCTGGTGAAGAAAATTGTCAATTTGATTGGGATGAAGGCTTATTTTCCTGCTTTTATACACCTATAAGAATACACAAATTTTAAAAGAAATTGGGCTTCTATACTCCCATATGAATTTATTATTGCATGCCTTATGCAGGTACCTCAACAACGGAAACTGTTGCTTCAGAGTCTAAAGTCAATCCTGGAAATGCTGCTTTAAGGGCCAAATTGATGTCCATCTTCTGTCGGTCTATAGCAGCAGCAAACAATTTCCCGGCAACTTTGCAGTGCATATTTGGCTGCATGTACGGTATGCACTCTTTTTTTCCCCCCCTAATAAATGTTCTTTTCACAGCTAAATTTGGTTTGACTTTTCTGACCTATGGTCACTCCAGGTGCAAGTGAATGAGTTTCTGGCATATTATATAGTTGTCCATAATCTAAAAAAATATTGATTCAAATTTAATAGCAATTAACTTTGTTTTACGATTCATTGCAAGGCACTAATTCAGTGATGTTTCAGAATATTTAAATCATTTGTTTTTCAATACGGTCTCTTCTGAATAAAGAAAAAATTCATTCCATCAAGATTCACTTAAAAGAATTCTATTTTGACGAACTGTGTTTGAGGGGGGAAAAAAAAGAAAGAAAGAAAGAAATGTCTAACCCAACTTGAAACAAATTACTAGCACCAATAGTCATAGGCACAAGTCAATGAATTTGTTTAATCTAACTAGCTTTTATGATTATTATTACTAAGTGTACACATGGTTGTGACATAATAGCTTTCTGGCTCTAATTTACTATCAAACATTTAGCTGTTGGGAAGATTGGTCTTTGAAAACTTTATTGTTTGTTTATTTATAGTTCTTTTGTTTCTTAAGAAAGAATGAGGATGTGGAAACTATTCTCATGCCAGTAATCTCTGTAAAGTAAAACCGTGCATTCATTATGTCGCTGGAGGACTTTACTTTTAATTAATGTATAAAGATGGTCAGTTTAAGTTGTGAAGTACACTGTTGTGTTTGATCTTTTAATTGCACTTGCTTGCATCTCAGAGAATTACTATGAGAAAATTATCAGCTGGTGGTCAATGGTTAGAAATGTCGGTTGAAGAAGAACTTTCTGTTTAGTCATGAAATTATACATTTTAATATTTTTCTGTTTTTAAACTTGAGTTTTTGATGATTTTGTAAATTAATATGTTTTTATTTGTATATTCTTACTTAACTTCTTAAATGTGTGCTTATCTCTTATCTTTTCTATTGAAATTCTGGAATCTAACAGGAACTGGTACCACTTTAAGGTTGAAGCAGCTGGGAATGGAATTCACTGTCTGGGTTTTCAAGCATGTAAGAGTCCTGTCTTTTGTTTTTTGATTATGTTTACCTGTTCAGGACTTTTGTTGAAGAAATTAATCTCTGGCTGATTCATTGCCTATCTGATTCAAGATATCAAATTCACAGCAACATGGATTTCTTAATTTTATTCTTTAGTTGAATTGCTTGACTGCCGATCAGTCTTTTCTTGAAGGATATTTTGGGATAATTTAAAAACATTCAGTTTGCTAGACATCTCTTTTTTTTTTTTTTTTTTGATAGGAAACAAAGTCTTTATTTCATAATAAAGAAATTAGATACGAACATGAACCATAAGTCCACCAAAACAACAAACAAAAACAAGAACAAGAAACTAAATTTGAAAATTCACTCAATGAACAACAGACTTCCAATCAAGCAAAATGAAAAATAAAGAAGAATCTTTAAAGTCATAGCTAGTAAAAGCCCAAAGAGAAGCCAAATAATAAGCTTTATCCCATAGAAAATTCTCCTTCTCTTCAACATCTTCAAATATTCTTTTGTTTCTCTCTTCCCAAATAATCTATAAGATGACAAAAACTCCACAATACCAAAGAATACTTGCTTTCTTTCCTTCACCAAGAACTTTAAAATCTTTCAAAAAGAAAGAAAATAAAGATTCAGGAGCAGCCCACTTCATCCCAACCGAAGAAAACAAATTACACCAAATTTTACCTACTAGTGGATGATGAAGAAAATGATGATTCAAATTTTCTCTATAACTCTTGCACATGACACATTGAGAGGGAAAAAGATAAAAACTAGGAAATCTTTTCTGGAGAACATCACATTTCCCATGAGCGATAAGCCAAACTAAGAACTTGACCTTATTCAAAACCTGGATTAACAACTTTGTTTTCTGCATTATGTGTTTGAAAGTGCTCGAAGCAGTAATGGTTAACAACACTCCCAAGAGATTTTTGTGGTGCCTTTCAGTTTGAATCTCTGTCTCTTACCCATCCATCTATCTTGATGCGCATGCATGGATGCAATACACTGTTGATCTATTCATCTATGTTCACCATATTGCTGCTACAATTATTTTCATTGTTGTTATTGCAAAGGTTTGCACCATTGATCTTAGATCCATGATTTGTGCTCATTTCTCTTACAATTTGAGAGATGCTCATTGCACTATCATTTTTGTGGATTCTTGTTTGTGACAACAATTCTTAATGGAAGGGGTCATTTATACCTTGAAATAGTCCAGACTGAACATTGTTAAAATTGGAAGTGCAAGGGGCATGCTGAAATTCAGGTAAAGAAGGGGTAATTTGAAAAAATATCTTCTTCACAGTGGTATTATTATTATTATTATTGTTGTTGGGGGAATTTGCACTAACTTTCCATGAGATTTGACAAGTTACACTCAGAACTGGAATTTCAATTTATCAACGCTTCTGCCATTATTGACTCTACATCAAATGTAGCAGTTAAATTAGCTTGACCGTGGACTGCTTGTCCATGAGTGTATTAGAGGCTACTTCTGTGTCTATGGGCTGCTGTTGTATAAGCTCTCTTGTATTTGCTCCTTTTGATATGAAATGAATTTTACTGTTTCTTGTCTAGAAAGAAAGAAGAAGAAAAAAGCTTAGCTTGACTTTTAGAATGGTAGAAATACTTGTACCATAATAGATTAAAAATACTAAATGGCCTTTTATCATTAAATACTGTAAATAAAAATAGATTTAACGAAATAAAAAATATAATTATGACTACGAGTTATACTGAATGAAAAAATGAGATCACCAGAGAGGAGGTTGTCAGTTTTCCTCAATCAACTGAAAATCCACCACCAAAATCAAACTCCAAATGAATATATGACAACCATCAAAATCAAAGCATATCCAAACCCATGCCCAGATCAAAACACCACCACAACAACCACCAAAACCAAACCTGTATCCAATCTATGTCCTACATTTGAGGGCGTTTAGAGAGAGAGGGGGTGGGGTTGGACTGTTATAATTCACAAACCTACTTTGCCTTGCACAAAATCCTGAAACACCTACTAAATAAACATGAAAAAGATATGAAACACCATATTCAAAGTTACTCTCTAATTCTTCATCACCAGAATTACATTTGGTTTTTAGTTTGAGAGTGGATGTGGATGTGGTTTTGCTCAGGATGGTCATGTAATGGTTTGGACGAGGTTTCAGATTTGGGTGTAGTTGTGGATCTTGCTATGATCTGGGTGTGTATATGTTTGAGAGGGATTGGTGGTGGGGATGCTCATGGCGATGGGTATTTGACTACTTGTTTGGAAATGGGTCTAGATGTTTAACAAACTTTTTTCTTGTTTTACAAATTTTTTTCTTTCTGTTTCTGTTTATTTTTTATATTTATATATATTTTTATTCTGGTAACGAAGTATTATTTATTATATGTTGTTTATTTTTGTAAATGACTAAAATACCTTCAACTGTTAATTTCAAACAGAGGCCTACTTATGGCCGGGTAGCTGTGTCAATAATCTTGAAATTCATTTTTAGGTGTGGTTTTCAACTTCAGGGGAAATTACTGTAATTGGCCCTTATTAGTAATTTTTTGTTGGTGGTGGTACTGTTATAATCATTATTCTTCTACTACTGATGTTTTTGTCTTGAGGTCTTAAGTTCTAATCCACCCTCCCCCTAATTGATATGTTTTGACCTTTGTGTTAAAATTTTATTCCCTTTAGATTAGTTTTAAATGGATAGTCGATATTTACATTTGTTACATTTTCTTTTTATTTCTTTGTTCAGGCAAAATTTGATCAGTTGAAGCTTATGGGTCCTGTCATACTGAATGCGATTCTGAAATTACTTGATGGTTATTTGTATTCAGAATCAGGTCTACAATTCAAGTTTTTTGAGCTTCTTTTTTAACATCTCTATTTGATTAAAATTGATTGTTTTGTTGGACTATGTTAACTTTATTTTATTTCATTCACTAAGATGCTATTGCTAGGGAGACCAAAACCTTTTGTTATCAAGCAATTGGATTGCTTGCGCAGCGCCTGCCTCAGCTTTTCAGGTGTGTTACTTGATTCTTTTGCCTTTTGATGGTTATTCTTTTGCTTTTTGATGGTTATGTCCCTTTTTTCTAATTGAATAATTTGATGGCTATTTTCATCCATCTCAGAGACAAGATTGAAATAGCTGGTCGCCTTTTTGATGCATTGAAAGCAGAGGCTCCCTCTCTTCGTCTTGTTGTTCAAGAGGCAACCAATTCTCTTGCTTCTGTATACATGGTAATTCGATTTCTCTCATATATTAGAAGTATCTTTTGCATAATTTTCTTTCTGTCATATAAAAATTCAATTATAAGGGCTTTATCTATGGACAATGCTTTAGAAATGTAGTCCTAAGAAATTATATAGATGCAGCTTCCAGTGCAATGAGAGAATAGGAATTGGGTTATTTTCAGTGTCGAAGGATGAATTCAGTATTGGAAGGAAATTCAAAATTTTGACTACAAATATCTATATGGGTTGGCTAAGGATGAATTCTAGCAAATTATGGAGGTATCTTAAATAGGATATTGTTTAATAATTTTTTTACAACCTTTCCCTTTGATTGTCACTTCTGTATATTATTTTCTTCTGTGGCTGTCTTCACCACCCTATCAGATGATAGATGTAGAAAGAGAAACTCTCATATTTAATTTATGAGATTTTCTCTTTACAATTGATTTTTTTTCTTTTCACTTCTTTTCTATAGACACTTCATTTAAAATAATCAAATCTTTAAAATTTGTGAAAATAGTTCATTTTGTTCCAAAATTCCCTTTTATCTTTTCATACTTATTGTTTACGAACATTTTATTTTAAAAGAATAAATTGGGAAGATGCTTATTGAAAAACCCTTATTTTTTATTCATAGGACACTGCATTTTGTTTTAAAAAAAATAAACTCATTTTCATGATTTTTTTGAATTTATTTTTTCTTTATAAAACAAAACTTAATGATTGCAAGTTTAGAACTAATTAAAAACTTAATTTTTAGTAGCTGTGATGTTTCTAACATTCACCATCACTTTCTTATCAAGTAGAGCATTAAAAATAGTTTATAAAAAAAAAAATATGAAAACTGTTGCATTTTGTGTTTATTATTTTTAAAGAGACAAAGAAGAGATGAGATGTTATGAACTATAAAAATGTATGTGCAACTATCTTTAGATTTTGTTTTTTTAATAATTTTAATTAAGGATAAAGTTGTCATTAATAGGGAAATATTAAAAAGGAGTGTAAATAGATATTTGATGGATTGTCAATGGCATCACTAAATATCCTCACGGAACTATTTTTTTTTTTTTAAAGTTCATTAAATTGATGTGGTGGTCATGCACTTTGTTTATACAATATCACTCTCAGAGCATTTTCACTCATGGATTATGTTTTGAAAAAAAAGTGTCACATCATCAATGTAAAAGAATTTGCTTCCTACATGACATATGTATAATTTGATAGACAATCAAATTGAATAATTATTCTCCAGTGCTTCTATGTATTTCTATTTAATTCTTCCATTTGTTTCCATTTAATGCTTCCATATTTTACATTTAATGCTTTCATTTTTTTTTTTTTTGACTTTTAATTAGATTTGAAAATTAGAATTAAATAATTATTGATTTGCTGATATAATTGTCTAACACACCCTCTGAAAATAGGTAGTCATGTTGACAATATATTTATGTATATATATATTTGCCATCTTAGCTTGACATATATGAGTGATAATTACATTGGAGAGATTTATTTTAACTCAATGTCTATTCATCCAATATGACATGTAATTTTTTCACAATCCATAAGAGTATTGAAGATGCTCTTATAATCATAGAAGGGCACGACAAATTGTTTTAACATATTAATTCTTTTTGTTTTATGTTTTAATCATCTAGGTTAACTTTATTAAAAATTGGTAATCAACAGAGACTCAATTTGTTCTAAAAGTCATTTATGATTCATATCCTTCTATATTTTAGAATGACTCATTGATGATAAAGACTTCTATTTTCTGGAATGACTCATTAATGCTAAATATTCTAGATGTGATCTATTTTCATTCTTTTGGATGTCGGGTGTTTGGGCTAAATTAATTATATAGTGTGTCCTTGAAGCTTCATTGTAAATTATGTGTTAGAATACTTGAAACTATAGTGCTTCCATGACTTTAGTGGTTAGTTAACATAATGGTTGGCAGTTCAAAACTTATGTTTTGTACCATAGGAACTGTTGAAAGGCAGCCTTCTGTACAAACTGCATAGCAAGAAGTCTTTAAGAATGTGTAGATTCTTTTCAACATTTTAGTATTCCCCTTATTCTAGCTAGTATTCAGTTCTTAGGCTGTCTGGTATATATGCTATGCTTAATCTCCCTATACCTTGGTCCATTGTAGGGAAATCTTAATTAGTTATCTCCTTTGCCGGTGGCGAGAAAGGTTCCTTGATAAACATAACATGGGAAACTTGGTTGGATATCATTTTGCCTGTTAAGGCATTCATGAAATATGCTAGTTTTGTCAGTCCTTTCTTATGTAGTATCCTTTCTCTAGGTCTTGGCTTGACACCTGGGGCTATCATAGCCACTTTTGCATTCATTTCATTTACACTAGAAAATCATTTATTTTGACAACATAACTCATAATCTGTATTATTTTGATTGACTATCCATAGTACCTGTTCGTTATTTTGGCATTAGGGGGCACCGGCTACTGTATTGATGGACTTGGAGAAACTTCTACTGAGGAATATGCAAGCGGTATTGAATTCATACCATTTGTAAACTTCGTTTATGTTATGCTTGATATATCCATGTTCTACTGCTTAAAGTGGAAACAAAATTTTTTGACCTAATTCTTGCTTCATCATTAACTGGCTGTTTCATGCTGGAAATCTAATTACTTGCTGGCAACCAGGAACAAAATGAAGTGCGCTTTTGTGCTGTTAGATGGGCTACCTCTTTATTTGATTTGCAACATTGCGCTAGTCGATTCATTTGTATGGTTGGGGCAGGGGATTCTAGGTTGGATATAAGGTAATAATCTATCATCTTACATTATGGTAGAAAACTATATGCTTTTTTCTGCCGAAACTTTTATATCCTATGCCCTCATGTTCTTCATTGTATTTCTTCATCAAAGCTTGATGAGCCTGACTCGAATCTTGTGAATAGTTAACCACTTAAGGACATACATTGTTAAGAATGCTGTGGTATCGTTACAGTGGAAACTTGTTTGTTTTAATCCATCTTCATTTACACAAAAACAGAAAATTATATTTATTATATTTATAAAATATTAAAATTATTAATGGATTTGATGGGGATGGATATCTATGGGCCATATCCATCCCCATATTCAAAAATAACTGATTTTAATTGTATCAGTTCCAAAATTTTGAGCCGTTTGGATGCATCAATTTTTTTTTTTTTTTTTTTATAATTAATACTTAATATTAATAATGTATATATAATTGATGGCCCAAAATCTTGGAATTGATATTATTAAAATAAGTTATTCCTTATGGGAGAAAGACTCTCTCTCTCTCTCTCTATATATATATATATATGTATGTATGTATGTATGTATATATATATTCTCTAGTCAAGACAGTCCTGAAATGTTTTTGTGGGACTTTTCATTTTCTTCACTCATTTCACATGGGTCCTAACACGTATGATGATGGGGGGGGGGGGGGGGGGGGGGGGGGGGGGGTGGGGGGGGGTGTGGAGGGGAGGGATGGGGAGAGGGGGAGACATTTTTGTCAGGATAGTTTCCAAGTTCTTTGATTTCCCTCACTAATTCATTTCAACGATCATTATGGTGGGTTTTGTGAATGAGTGGTGGAAATCAAATATATATAACAGTCCTTATTAGAGAACTATTCTATGCAAATTTTTTTTTCACGACATAATGTGTGGTGGAAATTAACAGCCTTGAAATGAAAGTTAAGGACTTGTCCCTACTGGACACTTAACACAATTATACATTTGTTCACCAGGGGTTGTTAGCTTATCTTTGGTACTATTATTTTACTATTACTATTAGCATCTGATGCTACCACTACCCTTTTCTTTATCATACTCCAGGGAGGGGAGGGATGGGGAGAGGGGGAGACATTTTGTCAGGATAGTTTCCAAGTTCTTTGATTTCCCTCACTAATTCATTTCAACGATCATTATGGTGGGTTTTGTGAATGAGTGGTGGAAATCAAATATATATAACAGTCCTTATTAGAGAACTATTCTATGCAACAATCCTGAAAATTTTTTTCTATATAATAGTCCTTAAATTTTTTTCCGGAATTCTTTTAGGACAGTCCTGAATTTTTTTTTCACGACATAATGTGTGGTGGAAATTAACAGCCTTGAAATGAAAGTTAAGGACTTGTCCCTACTGGACACTTAACACAATTATACATTTGTTCACCAGGGGTTGTTAGCTTATCTTTGGTACTATTATTTTACTATTACTATTAGCATCTGATGCTACCACTACCCTTTTCTTTATCATACTCCAGGGAAGTGGCTCTTGAAGGTCTATTTCCTCACAAAGATGAAGGACAAACGATCAATCAAAATGTTGAACTTAAGTACCCAAAACTTGGAAGCATGTTAGAATATATAAATAACCAGCAGCCCAAGTTGGTACATTCAACTGAAATGACAGAGCAGAAGCTTCTTTTGCCATCTCAAATGTACACAGCCATGATCAAGTTTTTGTTGGCGTGTTTTGAGTATGAGCTTGAGCAAAACAATGCTTTAGGAAGATCAAATGAATTTCTGTCTTCAGTTGAAACAATGTGTTTACTTATAGAGCAAGCTATGGCAATTGAAGGGTCTGTTGAGTTGCATGCCACTGCTTCCAAGGCATTGATCACAATTGGATCTCATCTTCCAGAGGTTACCACATACATCTTATGCTGCAGTGCTATCTTGTTTGGTTTCGTGTTGCATGTCTTTTTCTAAAAGATTGTTCTTTGTAGATGATAGCATCACATTATGCCCTTAAAGTTTCATGGTTGAAGCAATTATTGAGTCATGTCAACTTGGATACCCGTGAATATGTGGCACGCTTACTTGGGATTGCTTCATCTGCTCTTTCTACTGCTGCATCATCTGCTCTTATAGATGAACTAGTTACTACAATTAGTGGAACACACAAGTTAAGGTTTGTGGCCTCTTTTCATAGGAATGTGAACGATGCAATAGCTACTTTCTATTTATGTTGTTTGTCTATTGTGTTGTAATTAAATAATATCTAGATCTTGTCTTGATTTTTGTTATAATTCAGGTTTGAGGCACATCATGGAGCACTATGTGCCATAGGATTTGTCACTGCAGATTCTGTGTCTAGAACACCTGCTGTAAGTTGTATACTTAATAATTACTTTACATGTTGGGGTCATATATTTGTTTCAATTTTATATACATGTTGGTTACAGGGCTTGTACTTCATGATTATGTGATTGCTTAAAATGTAAATCATCAACCTATTCTCTTAGCCTCATTTTAACTGTTATTATGTCACATGGTAACATAATAGTTGTATACATTCTTGTGCAAGATTAATGAAAACTTTTATTTATTCTCTACTGCACAAATACACATGCCTAATAAATCAGCTAACTTTCCAACCACTCCCAATATTTAATACACCACTAATAACCACTAACAAATATATAATACACAACTAACACCCACTAATAAATATTAAAAAACGATAACGTCCATCTAGCTAGGAAACACAAATGTCCCACAATAATTACAAAATAAGTGACTAATTGCACTTGTTACATTTGTGATAAACCTAACTTCATCACCAACACTCTCCCTCAAGCTGGCTTGAAGATGTCTTTCATGGCCAATTTGGACACCAAGTGATCGAATTGTCTTCTAGAGAGACTTTTAGTGAGAATATTTACTAGCTGCTCTAAAGTTGGTAGGTAGGGCATACAAATCTGTCCTCTATCTATCTTTTCCTTAATAAAATGTTTATCAATCTCCACATGTTTGGTTTTGTCGTGTAAAGCCGGGTTGTGAGCTATGACTATAACTGATTTGTTGTCACAATATAATTTTATTGGAGAAGTAGATTAGATCTTTAGGTCTTCAAGAATTCTTTTAATCCATAGTCCTTCACTAATCCTGAGAGCTGCTGCCCTGTATTCTGCTTTAACACTACTTCTAGCCACCACACTTCGTTTCTTACTACGCCAAGTTACAAGATTTCAACACAAAAACGAACAATATCCGGATGTTGACCTCCGATCTATGATGCTTCCTACCTAGTCTGCATTTGTGTAGACTTCAACCTGAAAATGTCCATTATTAGTAAAGAATAAACCTTTCCCTAGAGTTCCCTTTAGGTACCTTAGAATTCTCAAAATTGCCTCCTAGTATTCTTGTCCTGGTGAGTGCATAAATTGGCTTACTACAACAACAACAAAGGTGATGTTTGATCGAGTTTGAGCTAGGTAGATAAGTTTGCCCGCTAGCTTCTAATACTTTTTTCTATCAATCTATTTTTTAGGGATCGTTGCTTTAGGTTTCAGATTAGGTTCCATAGGTGTCTCAGTTGTCTTACACCTAAGCATACCTGTCTCCATAAAAGATCTAAAACATACTTCCTTTGACACATAAAAATCCCTTGTTTAGATCTTGCCAATTCCATTCCTAGGAAATATTTAGCTTCCCCTAGGTCTTTAACTTCAAACTCAAGAGCCAATATCCTTTTAAGTTTATTTATTTCATCACTATCATCCCCGATTAGGATGATATCGTCAACATAAACAATTAACATTGCTTTTTATTTCTTTTTTTGGAATGCTTAACAAATGAGGTATGATCTCCCTGACTCTGAATGAACCCTACAACTTCTCCAAATCTCTCAAACCAAGCTTTTGGTGACTATTTGAGTCCATATATGGACTTAATTAACTTGCACACTTTTCCTTTGCCAACCATCTGCTCAAAACCGGGAGGAGGTTCCATGAACACCTCTTCATCAAGATAGCCATTTAAGAAGATATTTTTTTACATCTACTTGAGGTAGTTGCCAACCAAGATTTGCAGCCAATGACAGGAGAATTCGAATGGAATTTACTTTGGCCATAGGTGCAAAGGTTTCTTGGTAGTCAATTCCATGGGTTTGTGGAAACCCCTTAGCTACCAAGTGTGCTTTATAACTCTCTATAGATCCATCAACGCCTTACATTTAATGGTGAAAACCCACTTACATCCCACTGCTTTTTTTCCTCTAGGTAACTTAACACCCTTCTAAGTTCTGTTTTTATTTAGAGCACCCATTTCATCCATAATAGTTTTTTTCCAGTTAGGACATTCTAGGCTTCTTGTATGTTTCTAGGAATGGACATGTGAGAAGTTTTGGAGGTAAAGGCTTTGTGATTACTAGATAGCCTATGATAGGATAGATATCTAGCTATAGGATGATTAGTGTAAGACTAGGTACCTTTCCTAAGTGCTATTGGGATGTTAAGCTATGAATCATCTTTGATGGTGTTAGGTTCAAAATTATGAGTAGAGTTTGACTTGAATTGAATCGGAGATGAATTAAGACCAGGTTGAGTAGGAATCGACAAAATAGGAGCATTGTTTGTAGGAATATTACCTGGAAGAGGCTGATTTGGAGTAGGATCACTTGAGGCAGTTGATTGGCTTTGAGCGGACTAATGATCTCTATTATTTTGTTGAGACTTTTCCTTATATAAATTGTAGCTCTTTTGTAGGTTGATTTCCTACAACCAATGTTTTAAAAGGCCTCGGCGAGGCGAGGCGAGGCGAGGCGGTAGCCTCAAGGCGGTCGAGGTGGTAGCCTCGACACCAAATAAAAAAAAATATTAAAAAAAAATAAAAAAACCTAACATATAAAATCATTTATAACATTTTAAAATATTGTGAAAAGCAATATCAAAACCACAAATATCAAACAAAATAAAATCAAGTAACCAACACAATAAGTAGGAATCATCCATATCATCCTAAACACAAAATCATCCATATAAAATCTTAACATACAAGATATCAAATGATTAAGGATTAGTAGGGCTATTAAATAAAGAAGCATTTGAATCTAGTGGCCTAAAATTTGGATCAAAATATGGAGGTATGGTTGAAGGCATGGTTGAATCTGGAGGTAAAGTTTTATCTTCATCATCCTCATTATTATATCTGATTCTTGCATCACCCTCCTCATCACTACTCTCATCCTCCTCAAACTTAGGTTCTTCAGCCTCTTGGCGTATATTCTTCCCTTTGTCTAACAAATAATATAAAATAATATTTTAGTGATTATGTCATTAACATTAATAGAATTTACTATATTTAATTAGAGAATAACTTACCTCCAATCCTCTTTCTCTTATAAGTTAGTTGTCGACTACCACTTGGTTGACTCATGTTAATTCCTAACTCCTCATCATTCACCCATTCATCATCAGAAGACACATCATCACTAACAACCAAGGGATCCTCGTCATCTTTTAGCTTCTGCTTCTTCAAGTATCTATGTTGGAGCCTTCTATTGTACATGATGTACACCAAATCATTCAATCTCTTGGTTTCCAATCGATTTCTTTCTTTGTATGAATCATATTAAAAGCACTCCAATTCCTTTCACAAGTGGAGGATGAGCAAGTGAGACTCAAAATCCTCACAGCAAAATATTTAAGTTCTGGGGTGTCAACTCCAAAAGCAAGCCACCAATCAACTACAAATAAGCATTTAAAAATTAGGAGAATACTATAAATTTCATAAACAAATTAACAATGATAAATGATAATTTCATATACCAGGGCTACGTTTGTACACAGTATTCTTTGCCAATGAATATCCAAACAAACCTCTTTTCTGCCTGTAATCATCCATTTGACAATGAGCTTTAACTTTATCCAATTCATTGGTAAAAAGTTTCTCCACACACATAATGACCCCCCGATCAATCTCTGGATGCTTGGAAGGATTTTCACTATAATGGAATTGGAGATTCAAGAAGTAGGCAGCTGCATGTAAATGACGATGCAATTGAAACTCCCATTTGTCATCAATAATATCCCATATCTCCTTGTAAGCTCCTAAATCATTTCCAAAGGTTTTGGCTATTTCCTCCTTAGCTTTATCAATTGCACCATAAATGAATCCCATTGCAGGAACCTTTTCAGAATCCATCATCCTCAACACACTCACAATGGACTTAGTTGTCTTCAATGCATAAGACACAGTATGCCAGAAACTCCTATCCGTCAATATGATTTTTCTAATTGCTTTTCCCTCTGGTTTTTTAGCCCAACTACTCTCTCGCCACTCTCGTGAAATGAACATCTCCTGCAATTGTACTTTCAGACTATACATACTTTGTAAAGTCAAGTATGCAGTCGCAAATCTCGTAGGCCCAGGACGAACCAGATCTTTCTTCGTATGATTCCTCATCAAAGCCAACACCCACCCGTGATTGTAGATGAAGTTACTTAACTATTATAGAACAATAATAAAAATATTAGCAACTAGAAAATAATTATAGTTACAACAATATTGATAAAGTAATTGATATTTACCTTCTTTGCTTTAAATAATGCATTTTTGTGTTGAGGAAGTTCTCCAATCTTCTCAAGCATTAAATCAATGCAATGAGCAGCACACGGCGTCCACCATAAGCGTTTCCTCTTCTCCATCAACATTTCACCCGTTTTTTTATAGTTGGACGCATTATCCGTCACAACTTGAACAACAAACTCTTCACCAATCTCTTCAACTACATCATCTAGTAGTTTAAACAATAACTTTGCATCTTTCACCGCATCACTTACATCAATTGATTTGATGTAAGTGATGGGACTGGTCGGGAGCAGATGCAGAGCTCACAGGTGCCCGAAAAGGAAAAGATGCAGAAGATGCAGGTGGATGAGGATGCTGGTCGGCTTTTAAAGGAGAAAGTCAAGGAAAAGGGCTGTGTAGAAGATGGGCTGGGGGGATTAATGGAGCTAATGGACCGGGCCAGTTTTAAAGGAAAAGGAAAAGAGTCTTTAAGTGACCCTGGGCCGAAAAGGGAGAGTGGGCTTTGGGCTGCAGCTATCAAGGATAGGGAACAAATAGGGTTTTTAAGTAAATAGCAGATTGGGCTTAATGGGCTTCATGAGCAGGTTGGGCTTTCAATTCCTTGTAAAGTGAATGGATCGGGCTATGATGGAGGGGTTAAGTCCACAGATGGACATTGCAGGCCGAAGCCCTTGCACTTGTTCTCTTTCAGAAAGGTTGAGTCGGGCTGCTCGGGTGGCTTCACTGTTCAGTCTTCGGGTCATGCAGCTGTTGGAGACTTAGTTCTGCAAGCGGGTGACTCAGATCTAGAAGAAGAGAGGTCGACAGGCGACGACAAGAGGGGAGGTGAGGATTCGGACGATGAGGAGAAGGAAACCCACAGGCCGAGCTTCACCAGATGCTGTAGTTTGAACTGTTTGCGACTGGGGGCAGAAGATGGATTCGCCGATTAAGGGGCGGGGTCGGATCTTCTTTTAGAGGCAGCAGAAGATGACGGTAAGGACCTGGACTGGAAACAGGAGAGCTTATTTGTTGGGGTGGACTCGGATAGTAGCGAGTCAGGTGACAGCCGAGCAGAAGATGAGGTTGCTTCTCAGAAAGAGCTATCATCGAAGAAGAACAGAACTTGTCTTTGCTGTTCGACGAGCAGGGGTTGGGTCTGGAAACTGTTGGTAGCTAGAGACGCATTGAAAAAGAGGAGAGGGATGGATTTCTTTTTCAATATCAAAGGAGGAAGAAGAAAGCGATTCAGGAAGAAAAGGCAGAAAATGAGAGTTGTAAGGATGAAAGAGGTAAAGAAGTAAAGGGGCTGGTAGATTCAGATAAGGATGAAATGTGCAGGTCGGTTTTAAAAAAGATGAATTTATCACTCTCTCATAAAAAATCCTCCTGGATGGAGTTGGGCTTAGAGAAGAAAAGAAGCAGAGAGGTGCAGAAACTTCAGTGGGGTTTGAATTATGAGAGAGGAGGAGGCAGCAGTAATAAGGGTCATGTTACGTTTTTATGAAGATTTTGAGTTGGAATGTGAGGGGCTTGGGGTGTTGGAAAAAAAGAAGGATGATTAAGGAGACAATTAGAAAGGCCAATCCGGATGTGGTTATTTTAATTGAATCAAAAAAACAGGTAGTGGATCATAGTATTATCAGAAGTGTTTGGGGAGCGCGATTTAAGCAATGGGTTTTCTTACCTTCAGAAGGGAGATAAGGAGGAATTGTAGTGATATGGGAATCCAAGATTGTAAAGGTTTTAGGGTCAGTTTTGGGAGATTTTTCAGTTTCTATTAATATATTAGGTGAAGATGGTAGAGATTGGTGGCTTTCAGGGGTCTATGGTCCTAATAAGAAAAAAGAAAGGGGGGCGTTTTGGGAGGAGTTATCAGGATTATTTGAGTTATGTTCTCCGAGATGGTGTATCGGCGGAGATTTTAATGTGGTTAGATTTCCTTCTGAAAAATCACAAGGGGAAGGGAGACTAGAAGCATGAAGGACTTTAACAGTTTTATTCGGGACACAAATCTCATAGATCCTGTTTTGAACTACTCGAAGTTTACTTGGTCTAATTTTAGACAAAGTGTGGTTTGTTGTAGACTTGACAGGTTCTTATTTACGAGCGAGTGGGAGAGTTAGCTGGGGGGAAGGTTAGACAAAATGCTTTAGTGAGAACTATCTCTAATCATTGCCCTATCTTACTAGATGGTTCACACAAGATTTGGGGTCCTATTCGTTTTAGATTTGAGAATATTTGGTTGGGTCATCATTCTTTTGGTAGAAATTTGGGGGAGTGGTGGAACGAAGTGGATGTTCAAGGCTGGAAAGGTTATAGGTTTATGAAGAAGCTTGAATGGGTCAAAAAGAAATTAAAAGGTTGGAACAAGGAAGTTTTTGGAGACATCCTAAAGGAGAAGAAAGAGATTGAGTTTAGAATCTCTGAATTGGATAGACTAGAAGCTGCAGGATCATTATGTGAAGCTTTGAGTTTGGAAAGATCAGAATTGAAACTGAAGTTTGAAAAGATGGTGATCAAAGAGGAAATGTTATGGAGGCAAAAGGCTAAAGTTAAATGGGCTAAAGAAGGAGACTGCAACTTAAAATTCTTCCATAAAGTAGTTAATGGGAGAAGGGGGAGGAGTTTCATTGATAAGATTGAATTAGAAGATGGGACGATAATAGAAGAAGAGGGAGCCATAGAACAAGAGATCATCCAATTCTTTAAGAAGTTGTATGCTAAAGAAGAGGGGGAAAGACCAATTATTCAAGGTTTAAACTGGGGTGGTATTGGTAGAGATAAAGCGGATTGGCTGGAGAGACCTTTTGAAGAAGAAGAAATAAAGAAGGCGGTGGCGGGTTGTAGCAAAGAAAAGGCTCCTGGTCCGGATGGATTTAATTTTGATTTCTTTCATGCTTGTTGGGAGATTATTAAAGATGATCTGATGGAGGTGTTTGTAGAATTTTTTGAGAATGGGATTGTTAATAGAATCACCAACGCAACTTATATTTGTCTCATTCCAAAAAAATCCAACTCTTTAAAGATTGGTGACTTTAGACCAATTAGCTTGGTATCTAGTCTGTACAAAATCATTGCGAAAGTACTGTCCCTTAGACTAAAAGATGTTTTGGATAGTACCATATCAAATTGTCAGTTTGCTTTTGTTAAAGGTAGATAGATTTTGGATGCAGTCTTGGTGGCTAATGAGGTGGTGGAGGAGTTTAGAATGAAGAAGAAAGAAGGGGTAGTTTTCAAGATTGATTTTGAAAAAGCCTATGATCATGTCGATTGGGATTTTCTGGATTTCGTATTGGAAGCGAAAGGTTTTGGGTTAAAATGGAGAAGCTGGATCATGGGGTGTTTAAAGACTGCAAATTTTTCGATCATGATAAATGGGAGGCCTAGGGGAAAGTTTTCTGCTTCGAGAGGACTGAGGCAAGGGGACTCGCTTTCCCCTTTTTTGTTTATCCTTGTGGCGGATTGCTTGGGAAGACTAATCGATAGAGCTAAGGATTGTCATTTGGTGGAAGGGTTTTGTGTTGGTAAGGAGAACATTACAGTCTCACACCTTCAATTTGCTGATGATACTGTCTTCTTTTCTGTTGGGGACGAGGAGAATTTTAAATTGTTGGTGGCAGTGGTTCATTTGTTTTGTTGGGTGTCTGGGCTTAAGGTAAACCTGGCCAAGAGTGTAATAGCGGGCATTAATTGTGAGGAAAGGAAGTTAGATGATTTGGCAAATGTTTTTGAGTGTGAGGTAGGGAAGTGGCCATTGAAATATTTGGGGTTGCCGTTAGGAGGTAATCCGAGATCTCTTGAGTTTTGGGCTCCGGTGGTGGAGAAAATTGAGAGGAGATTAGAAGGATGGAAGAACGCTTTCCTTTCCAGGGGTGGAAGATTGGTTCTTATTCAAGCAGTGTTACATAGCATTCCCTTGTATTATTTATCTTTGTATAGGATTCCTTCTGGGGTGGCAAAAAGAATTGAGAAGATTATGAGGAACTTCTTGTGGGATGGTATTGGAGAAGGAAGGAAGACCCATTTAGTAAGATGGAATGTTGTTTCTCGGCCTAAGGTCAAAGGTGGGTTGGGGATTGGGAATATTGTATCGAAGAATTTGGCTTTGCTCGGCAAATGGTTATGGAGGTTCCCTTTGGAACCCAATTCTTTGTGGCATAAAGTGATTAAAAGTAAGTATGGAGTTCAAGGAAATGGGTGGGATCCCAATATGGTTCTTAAAGGCTTTAGTAGATGTCCATGGAAAGCTATTGTGCAAGGTTTCAACGCTTTCTCAAGTAATTTGAAGTTGGTAGTGGGGAATGGTGCTCGAGTTCGATTTTGGGAGGATTGGTGGTTGGATTCTCAACCTTTATGCTCAAAGTTTTCAAGATTGTACAAACTCTCTTCGTCCCAAAATGTTACGGTGTTAAGTAAATGGGAGAGTTCTTCTAGAGGTTGGCTCTTCGATTTCACAAGAAACTTGAACGATAGGGAGATTGAGGAATTTTCTTCTCTTACTTCCTTGCTTGAGGGGGTTACTTTAAATCCCGCTGTGGCCGATCATAGAGGGTGGAGGTTAAGTTCCAATGGAATATTTTCATGCAAGTCCTTTTTCGAAAAGTTGGTCCAAGATGATTTGATTCCTAAGTTTGATTTAGCTAATCTTATTTGGAAGTCAAAGGTTCCAAACAAGATCAAGTTTTTAGTGTGGCTTTTGGCTCATGGGAAAATAAGTACTTGTGATGTCATTCAAAAAAGATTTTCGAGTATTTGTCTTTCTCCCTTTCGGTGTATCTTGTGCAAAGGTGGGGGGGAAAACTTGGATCATCTTTTTCTTCATTGTCCCGTGGTAGGCTTACTATGGAATAAGTTGTTTTCTCTAGTAGGTTTGAAATGGGCAGCTCCTAAATCTTTACGTTCTTTTTTATTGGAAGATTTTTCAGTCTTAGGAGGAGGAAAAAAGATGAGTATTCTTTGGAATTGTGGAGTTTTCGCTAACTTATGGGTTATATGGGAGGAAAGAAACAAGAGAATCTTTGAGGAGGTAGAAGAGGAAGGATCTTTTTTAAGGGATAAAGCGTTTTATTTGGCGTCTCTTTGGGCATCTATGAGCGAAGAATTTAAAGACTTATCTTTGTCTCTTATTCTGCTAGATTGGAAGGCTGCTGTTTTATGATTTCCTCCAATCAATCTATAGTTTAATTTTTGTTTGGTTTGTTTGTTTGTGTAAGGTTGGACCCCTAGTCCACAGTTGTAATTTTGTTCCCTTTTAATAAAGTTTATGTTTCTTATAAAAAAAAAAAAACTTACATCAATTGATTTCAAAAATACTGTACCTTGCGGATTGTTCACAAGGAAGTTCACCAATTGTCTTCCTCTCATATCTTTCCAACCATCAGACATTATTGACACTCCTGTCTCCGGCCATGTCTTCTTGATGTCATTAACAAGAGCTACTACATTGGTTACTTCATCATTTAAAAAGTTAGTGCGAATCTCATATGGTGTAGGAGGTTTTAAACCACGCCCATAATTGCCAATTGATCGACACATATTAATAAACGAAGGACTTTGGGTAACATTAAATGCAATCCCATTCTCAAAGAAGAATTTACTAATGTCCAAACACGTTCGATAGCGAGCTTCCTTCTCACTTGCTCCACCTGCACATCATCCCCAGAAACATTCATAAAAAACCTATCAATTGGCCCTCTTATTCCTCTTTGGGGCAGTGAAATTGAGGTTGAATCTCCTGTAGATGGATGAGTGTTAAAGTTGATAGAGCTGTCAAGTCTTTCTTCCCGTGCTAGTTGAGCTTGCTTTTTAGCATCTCCAAATTTGGCAATATATTTCTTGATTTCATTTTGAACTTCCGGGGTAACTTTCTCACATGAGGCAACATTCCCTTGAGTTCCCGCAAGGTGCTCTTTCAATCTATACACCCCCCTTTGATTATTCTTTCACAAAAAACGCAGCGAACATACTTGTATGCTTTTCGTTCTCCAAACTCAACCTCAACCTCAACCCCATACTTCCAAGCCGGATCTTTCCGGTTCGACATCCCACACAAAATCTACAACAATATCATGTACAAACGCTAACTAAACTTAAACAAAAACCAAGATTGAAACCAATAAACACTTGCAATAATATATACAACCACAATAATTGATACAACAATGTATACAACAATATATACAACACTTGCAACAATATTTGATACAACAATATATACAACACTTGCAACAATATTTAATATAATAAAAAGCCAATGCGATTTCAAAGTGATAAATTTCAGATCTCATCTGAATCTAAAATGTATTTTAACATTTTTTCGTGCATGTCATGCAATCAACACATTTTTCGTGCAACAATACATACAATACATACAACCACAAAGCTGAAATAATACATACAACCACAAACAATTTTAAAGTAGTGTGTTAAAAGTCTAAAACAACAACCAAAACCCATTGTTTAATAAGTAAAAAGCTGAAATAATTGAAAAACTTACATTTATGGTGACGAGCTGGAGACGACGAGTTGCAGATGGAGAAGACGAGCTGGAGACGAGCTGCAGATGGAGAGACGAGCTGGAGACGATCTGCAGATGGAGGAGATGAGCTGGAGACGAGCTGTGTAAATGCTGATTTCAGAGAGTTGAGCGATGGAGATGAACTATAGATGCTGATTTTAGAGACTTGAGTGATGAGGAGTGTTTGGAGACTTGAGGATTTGAGAGATTTGGAGAGAAAATGAAAGAAAATGGAGAGAGAGATCGTGAAAATGAGAGGGGCGGCAGAATGGAGGCTGTCGGTCCTCCCCTTGTTTTGCAAACTTAAAAAACAGCCTTGGAAATGTCGATTTTACCCTTAAAAAAAACACCCCGCCTCTGGCCGCCTCAGTGCGCCTCGAGGCTGAGGCGCACTGAGGTGCCCGCCTCAGCCTCCAGAGGTGTGTTTTTTTTGCTTACCCGCCTCTGAGTGTGCCTTGAGGCGCTTTTTGGAGGAAGGCGGCGAGGCGCCGCCTCGCCTCGCCTTTTAAAACAATGCCTACAACTAAGTGTTGATTCTGTGATGATGTTTCTCCCCTTGAAGTAGGTACACTCTGATTTGGTTTAGTTTGATCTGGTCTAGTTTCTTTAAAAGACCCTCTTGTATTATTAGGAAAGTAAATTCATGGGAAAACAACATTTTTTTCTAAACCAATAACCTCAACAACACTTTTTTCTTTATTCTTTTCCCCTTGAAGATGAGATTCAAAAAAAGGTTTTTGTTCATGAAAAATAATATCCATATTGACCTACACCTTTTTAGTTTGAGAGTTAAAAATTTTGTACTCCTTTTGGTTACTAGCATAACCAATAAAAACGTATTTTTTTTGCCTTGGGTTCTAGTTTTGACTGAAATAAGTTCGGTATATGAATAAATAATGTACACTCAAACACCTTAAGAGGCAAATAAGAAGTTAATCTATTTTCAGGAAAGAATATTTTTAGGCAGTTTAATGAAGTATTATGATTCAAAACTCTGGATGGAACCCTATTAATTAAATATGCAGCAGTTAGGACTGCATCCCCCCATAAATATTGGGGTAGATTCATAGCTAGCACAAGAGCCTTACTAACTTCAAGAAGATGTCGATTTTTTCATTTGGCAACCCCATTCTGTTGAAATGTATTGCAACAAGTAAACTAATGTTGGATGCCTTTATCATTTAAAAATTGTCCTAAATATTGATTAAAATACTCTTTTACATTGTCAGTACGTAAGATACTAATTTTGTTTGAAATTGAGTTTCAATTAAATTGTAGAATGTCTTGAATAAGTTTTGAACTTCAGATTTTTGTTTCATTAAGTACACTCAACATAGTCTAGTATAATCATTAATAAAGGTTACAAACCATTTTTTTTCCAAATAAAGTTGAGATGTTATAAGGCCTCCAGACATCACTATGAATTAAGTAAAGGGTTTTGAAGCCCTATAGGTTTTAGAAATATATTGTTGTCTTGTACTCTTAGAAAAAGAACAAGTATCACATTGAAATTATGGATTTGATTACTTTTGAAACAAAATCGAGAAATAGATGTTTTAAATAAGGGAAACTAGGATGTCCTTTACTGCCAAGTTATTATCTGTTCTCTGATAGAAAGAGAACTTACATCACAAGATAAACTTAGAGTTGGTTTATTTATACTGTCTTCAAAATAATAAAGACCATTGTTCTCTCTAGCACTGCCAATCACCTTCCCCAAGTTCCTATCCTAAAAAACACAATTTTTTGATGTGAAAAGAACAGAACAATTAGAATCTTTAGATATCTTACTCACAAATAGCAAGTTACATGATAAATTTGGAACGTGTAAAACAGATTCTAAGGTAATATGCTCTGAAATTTTTACTGAGCCTTTGCAGCAATAGGAGATAAACTCCCATTTGCAACACAAACCTTTTTGTTATGGAACTGTACTTTTGAAACATAGAGGAAATGCTGGTCATGTGGTCAAAAGCACTCGAATCAATGACCCAGGGTGATGATTGAGATGACTTAAAATGCTTGTGGATAGGTTACTTGTGTGAGCAAGAGAACAACTGGATATGGAAGAAGGGTTAACCAATTTTAGGAGTTGATCAATTTGTTCCTTGGTAAGAGTGACCTGTTCGACAAAATTTGCATTGGAGGAGGATTTATCCTATGGCTTCCAGTTGTTCGGTTACCTATATAACTTTCAACATGTTTCTTTGGTGTGACGAGGGCGATGACAGTGGTCACACCATGCACTTCTCTTTTCTTTAGGCTTATGAGTAAAAACTTTATAGGCAGCGTTGTCCCGTGAAATTAACGCAGAATTCGCAACAGAATTGATTGCTTGCTCCTTTTTTCCTAGCATCACTGTCCGTCTACTTTCCTCTCTCCTTACTTTTGCAAAAGCTTCATTAAGAGGTGGAAGGGCTGTCGACCTATGATCCTGCCCCTTACATCATCAAACTCCTCATTTAATCCTGTTAGGAAACGGAATACCCTTATGTTATCAACCTCTTTTTGGTGGTGACTCCATCTGTAGGATCTTTCCATTTGTAGTCACAGATACAGATCCAATTCCGACCACAACATTTTGAAGGTAGAAAAATACTTTGTAACTGTCTCTGTTCCCTATTTCAGGTCTCCAATATTTAGTTGTAACTCATAAATCTAATATTGATTACGCAGATCTGAGTACATCTCTATGAGGTTGTCCCACATTTCCTTGGTTGTCAAATAACTAAGATAGTTTAAGCTTATATCCTCCTCCATCGAATTGGTAAGCCACGACATCACCATTGAGTTTTTTGCATCCTAGATAGCATGTTGGGCGTCTTTCACATCAGGCTCCTTCTTGTCACCAGTCAAATACCCAATCTTACCCAATCCATGTATATACATACATACAAAGAGAGACCAGTGATGAAAATGATCTCCATTAAGTTTGATTGTGGAGATTCAGATTGTTTGATGGTTAGAGGAATTTTCAATAGGTGTGGAGGTATTAGCCATAATCGGAGAAAGAAAAAAGGAGAAAAAATTGCCTAATTTTCAGAGTTGAAAGGCTCTGATAACATGAAAACTTCTATTTATTCTCCGTCGCACCCACTACAATAGATGAGTGATGATTAAATATACATGCCTAATAAAATAACTAACTTTCCAACCACTACCAATATTTAATACACCACTAATAACTACTAACAAATATATAATACACAACTAACACCCACTAATAAATATTAAAAAACAATAATGCCCATCTAGCTAGGAAACACAAATGTCCCACAATAATTACAAAATAAGTGACTAATTGCAGCTGTTACATTTGTGATAAACCTAACTTCATCACCAACAGTTAAACTTCTTTAAAATGTCAACATTTTTCTCTGGTTATCTCAAATTCTGAAAATCACTGTGGTTCTTTATTATGCCTAAATTTTGAAATGCCCACTCCTGAGAAGTTTACTCTTGTTATGCTTGTATTTTTCTCTTTGATTCAACTTGATGCATGATGTCTATTTCTAATCAGGTAGCTAGATTTATAGTTGCTGCAAAGTTTGACTTTTGGCCTGTCCATAATTGCTATTAATGCCTGACTCATTATGGCTGGATCTCACTTAGAAACTTCAGGTTGCTTTGGAACTGGGAACTTGGTAGACTTGATATGTCGCCATTGCCATTTTTAATTTAAGTTCATGATTAAGTTGGGTCATACTTTGTGGTTTGGTATCATGAGCATAGATCTGATATTGTTCAAACTCCATTGAACCTTGTAAACTGCAGAACTCTTCCAGTTTAAGTAAACCAAGCCAATCTTCTGCAGCCCTAACTCGGTACCTAAATTCTTTCTATGCGAGACCCTAAATTCTTATGCTGTAAATAATGAAGAAAGGTGGCTAGCCAAAGCCAAGCCAGGCTTACATGTGAGGGGTTAGTGAGGGGAGTGTTAGAGAACCTACATGTGAAGCTAGAGAAGATGGGAGGAATCTAACGTTGAAAAGATAAGTAGAGAGGGTATGAGCTATCAATTGATGTCACAACCCAGTAGGCTAATCTTTTGGTTGTAAGGCTATTTACCAACATATAAACCGATTCTCAACACGAAAATATAAATAAATTTGGAAATTTGATTCCCTTGTAACTAAGTCTAGCTCTTTTTTTTTTTACCCCTCTATTTTCCCTATCTAGTATGGTTTATTATGGTATGGAAAATTATTCGAGTTGTTTTATTGTCTTTGTAGTAGGGACATCTAGCTGTTTATTTATACTTTGGACTACTTAGTTAATTTCTTCGTTCAACATATTTTAATCATTTGATATTCAAGAAGTTGATTATCCATCCTAGCATTTATTCTCACATTTTATGAAATTAATTATCTACAGATTCCGGAGACATTGTTTCAGAATACCCTTAAATGTCTAATTAATGTGGTTAATTCTGAGACTGCCACATTAGCCTCTGTTTCAATGCAAGCATTAGGTCATATTGGACTGCGTGTACCATTACCTCCACTTGCCAATGACTCTGATTCAGGTGAAGTTGCTATATACACCCAATTGGTGTATATTTTCAAAATATTGTTTCTAATATACTTGCACAAGAATGGGTGAGTCACAGTAATACATTGTTGAAACTGCAGTTGACATTCTGGAAGGTTTATGTGAAAAGTTGAAGAAGCTGCTCTCTAGTGGAGATAATAAAGCAATTCAGAAGATTGTTGTGTCCCTCGGACATATGTGTGCAAAGGAAACATCATCTTCACACCTGAATATTGCTCTTAGTTTAATTTTTAGTCTTTGCCGGTGTAAGGTGGGTGTGAAAAATTGTTTTTTCATTTATGCATGTTATTTTCAATAAATTTACCACATTGATCATTATATAGGTTCTTCGTTTAGTGAAGGTGGTACATACCTCTAATGTCTTTAATTTTGGAGTTCCACAGGTTGAGGACATCCTCTTTGCTGCTGGGGAGGCTCTATCATTTCTTTGGGGTGGTGTTCCTGTGACTGCTGATGTGATTCTCAAAACTAACTATACTTCACTTTTTATGACCTCAAACTTTCTTATGGGAGACACGGCCTTATCATGGTCAAAAAGTAACTCCGATGGGAAAAGTGAAGCTGATGGAGACGACCGTATCTTGGTCAGAGATGTGATTACTAGAAAGCTTTTCGATGATCTTTTGTACAGTAGCAGACAAGAAGAGCGTTGTTCTGGAACCGTTTGGCTACTTTCACTAACAATGTATTGTGGCCATCATCCAACCATCCAACAAAGGCTCCCCGAAATTCAGGTTTGCTATTACTTCATGAGGCTAAATTTGACCTTTCTTTGCCCTTGTTGTGTCTTTTGAATTGACCACCACTTGTTGGAATTCAATTGAAACCAAATAATACATGCATACTAAACACATTGGGCAGGATCAGCAGCCCTTATATATTACATAGTACACACATTAGGCAGGATCAGCAGCCCTTATATATAACACAAATTTTTACACATATTAGTGACCTAAAAGATGAAGATGGTTTGAATAATTAGAATTTACATCTTAAAGAAACACAAGTTTCTATATGCTTTAATGCATTAAATTTCTCTCTCATCTTTCACATATACTCTGTCATAAATGAAAGTAAAAGTTTTTTTTTTTTTTTTCCAATTCTCTCTTCCCACATATTCTTCCTCATCTCATATGTTCAGCACAAACGTTTTGAACAACACTGCGATGAAGAATTGGCAGGTAACAATCACCATGTTTGACTTTCTTTTAAAACTTGATTCTTGGATCTATATGCTAATGCAAATAATTAAAAAACAACGGCGTAGTATTATAGAAGACCTCCTACTCTAATGATTGGCTTTCTTCACTAATATGCTTGTTTACAAAAGAAAAGAATTGAAGCTCTTTGAAACCAAAGTTGGAGATATAATAAAAAGGGGAATGGGAAATAACAAATAATAAGATCCTATCCTCAAAAAAAAAAAAAAAAAAAGGAATAGGAAAAGGAAAAAACGCATTATAAAATGTGTATAAAAGAACATGATTCTGGATTAAAATAACAAATAAAATAAAATTAATCTCGCAAATTAATTGTGTGTACTGACTGATCTGATTTTGGATAGTAATTAATTTAGGATTAAGGTAGTTATTGTGGTTTCAGGGGTGTGATGAGTAAAATTTTCAAAACGGGTGTAGGGAGTATTTTTGGGTGGCAATAGCACCGCCCTGATTAAATGTTTATGTACAATAGCACCAGTATAACTTGTTTATTGAAATGGTCGATTTAGTTACTAGATACGAAACTATTTAGGAAACAAAAATTCATTAACGAAATAATAGATACAGGGGTGGAGTAGCTGTCTACATAACAACCCAAAGTACAGAATGAGGAGGGTATCGAAAACTAGTAGAAGTGCATGTAAACTGAAAGCATTCCAAATCTAATGTCAGTGGGATCTGATACCAGGATTTCTTGCACAATTGCAAGAGACTTTGCTAGTTGAACTAACTGGCATCCATTGAGAGTCCATTATTGCCGATGAAAATTGCTATAAATATTGCTGTGTTGTGAATACTGAGTGATTAACTCATTTTTTGGTACATCTATGCTGGCCTTGAGTATTAATTTAAGACTTTTCAAATAAATGCAGGAGGCTTTTTCACACTTACTTGGCGAGCAGAATGAACTTACACAAGAGCTGGCTTCCCAAGGCATGAGTATTGTCTATGAACTTGGTGATGCAACGATGAAGAAAAACTTAGTAGATTCACTTGTGGCTACTTTGACTGGTTCAGGGAAGAGGAAAAGAGCTATCAAGGTAAAGTTTGAGTTTTGATATTTTACTCATTTTTTACCTTTTCATTTGTTTCATTTGAATTTTTGTTATAGCTAGTTGAAGACTCTGAAGTGTTCCAAGAGGGAGCTATTGGTGAAAGTCTTAGTGGAGGAAGGCTTAGCACTTATAAGGAGCTTTGCAGTCTAGCAAATGAAATGGGGCAACCAGATCTAATTTATAAATTCATGGACCTGGCTAATTATCAAGCTTCTTTACATTCTAAGAGGGGTGCTGCTTTTGGATTTTCTAAGATTGCCAAGCAAGCGGGGGATGCTCTTCAGCCACACTTGCGTTTGTTGATTCCAAGGCTTGTTCGCTACCAATATGATCCTGCAAAAAATGTGCAGGTAACATCCTCAAGTATTAGCTGGAAACAATAATTTTTTGGCCCTGCTTCCAGTATACTTATTTTTACAAGTACAAATTTCTTTTCCCTAATGATTTAATAAGTTAGCACCTGTTAATATGATTTTATATTCATGTTTTGTTCTTATGATGTTTATAGGATGCAATGGCACACATATGGAAATCACTAGTGGCAGAACCTAAGAGAACTATTAATGAACATTTGGACCTTATTTTTGAAGATTTGCTGGTACAAAGCGGATCTAGACTTTGGCGTTCCCGTGAGGCTTCCTGTCTAGCCCTTGCTGATATTATCCAAGGACGAAAATTTGATCAGGTTATGAGATTTATTCATGTCTTGAAGTTTTTACAAACTTAATTTTTAATGAAGCTTAAAATTATGTCATCCAGTTCTTAGTGATGGCAACCCAAAATCCGCGAACACAATTTTCAAACTGATTACTAGGCTTTTTCTTTTTTGCTTCATGGCCTGTGACTTTAAATTCATTTTTTTTCCTTTTCACACTTCTGTTGTTGTCACTTTCAAGTTTTGAGAAGGCCAGAATCACTAGTTAGATTTTGTTTAAACTTGTATACCATGATAGGCAGATGAAAATTGGCTGGCAAAGTGAAATCTGTGCAGTTGTCCAAGGTGTGGTTCATTTTTAGGCAGATAAGAAATTTGATGCTTTAATGGTGGATACTTCTTTTTTTTTTTTTTTTATCGTTTGTTGATAGGAAACGAAGACTTAATAACAATGAATAAAAAAGTTACAAATGTGAACTAGAAGTCCACCAACACAACAAACAAAAACACAAACAAAATACAAGCTTTTAATGAACAACAACCTTCCAATAAAGTGAGATGAAAAATAAAGAAGAGTCTTTAAAATCTTCACTAGTTGATACCCAAAGAGAAGCCAAATAATGTCTTTTCCCCTAAAAAATTCTCATCCTCTTCAATATCATCAAAAGTTCTCTTGTTTCTCTTTTCCTTAATAACCCATAAAATGACAAAAATTCCACAATACCATAGAATGTTAGCTTTCTTTCATCCTCCAAGAACTTTAAAATCTTTCAAAAGGAATGAACATAAAGATTCAGGAGTAGCCCACATGAAGCTAACTAAGGAAAACAATTTACTCCATAATTTGCCAATCATTGGACAATGAAGAAAAAAATGATTCAAGTTTTCCCCAAAACTCTTGCGCATGACACACCAAGTGGGAGAAGACAAGAATTAGTAAATCTTTTTTAGAGAACATCACAAGTGTTTAATTTCCTATGAACAATAAGCCAAACTAAAACCTTAATCTTGTCCGGAGCCTTTGACTTCCAGATTAGATTAGCAAGATCAAATCTTGAATTAGATTCATCTTGAATCAACCAATCAAAGAAAGACTTGCAAGAAAAAATACCATTGAAACTCAACCTCCAAACCCTTAGATCTTCCATACCCAAATTGAGAGGAACACTTTGAAGTAAAGACTAAAGAGATAAGAGAAGAAAATTCCTCAACATCCCTATTGTTCATATTTATCCTAAGATCAAATGACCATCCTCTAGGTTGAGAAAGACAAGACAATCCACTCTACTTAAAATTGAAGCACTTTAAGAAGAAGCAAGCTTATATAATTGTGGTAACTTTAAGCAAAAAGGCAAAGAATCTAACCAACAATCCTCCTAAAAACGAATCCTAGCACCGTTTCCAACCACAAACCTCAAATTACAATTGAAAGCATTGAAACCTTACATAATAACTTTCCAAGGACAATGACTAAAGCTTGTCCAAACCACATTGGAATCCCATTCATTTCCTTGAAGACCATACTTGCTGTTAATCACTTTATACTAAAAAGAATTATACTGAAAATAATTAGTTTCCAAAGGAAACCTCCATTTCCATTTACCCAGCAATGCCCAATTTTCTTCACAATATTCTCAACCCTTAAACCACTTGAGTCACGAGAATGAAAAAGGACTTCCCAACTTATTAAATGAATCTTCTTTCCTTCACCATTTCCATTCCACAAAAAGTCTCATAATCTTTTCAACTCCTTTTGCCACTCCAATCAGAATTCTAAACAAGGAAAGATAATAAATGCGAATGCTATGCAACACGACTTGAATTAAAGCTAATTTTCCTCCCTTAGATTAAAAAAAAAAAAAAAAAATTCCACCCATCTAATCTCTTCTCTACTTTCTTCACCATTGGAGCCTAAAACTCAGAAGATCTAGAATTATCTCCCAAAGGCAAACAAATATTTCAAGGGCCAACAACCTACCTCACACCCAGAGGCATTGGACAATTCAACTGTCTTCCTTTCATCACAATTTATACTGGCCATAACACTCTTGGTCAAATTTATCTTAAGCCCTGACAAAATACAAAACAATTAAATCAACACAACCAATGAACCAAAATTTTCTTCATTACCTGAAGAAAAGAAGACAGTATTATCAGCAAATTGTAAATGAGTAACCATAACATTTTCCTTCCAACTATAAAGCCCTCCACCACCTGACACTCTTTAGCTTCATTAATGAATCTTTCCCAAACAATCTGCCACAGGAATAAACCAAAAGGGGGAAAGAGGAACTCCTTGCTTAAGACCTCGAGAAACAGAAAACTTTCTTCTAGGTCTCTTGTTTATCATGGTTGAGAAATTTGAGGACTTTAAGCAACCCATAATCAAGCTTCTCCATTTTAACCCAAACCCTTTAGCATCCAAAACAAAGGCCAAAAAGTCTCAATCCATATGATCATAAGCTTTTTCAAAATCGATTTTGAAAACAAAACCTTTTTTTCTTCATTCTATAATCCTCCACTATCTCATTAGTTACCAAGACAGCATCAAGAATTTATCCGTCTTTAACAAAATTAGATTGACAATTAGAAATAGTGTTGTCAACTCCTCTTTCAATCTAAGGGATAACACTTTGACAATTATTTTGTACAAGCTAGAAACCAAACTAACTGGTCTAAAATCGCCTTTGAAGAATTGGATTTTTTTGGAATGAGACAAATATAAGTGGCATTGGTAATTCTATTGATAATTCCATTCTCAAAAAATTACACAACCACTTCCATCAGATCATTTTTGATAATATCCCAACATTTATGAAAGATATCAAAATTAAAACTATCTAGACCAAGAGTTTTTTCTTTACTACATTTTGCCATTGCTTTCTGAATTTCCTCTTCTTCAAAAGATCTTTCCAACCAAGCAACTTTATCTTCACCATGCAACCCCAATTCGGACCTTGAATTCTAGGTCTATCCACACCTTCTTTTGTATATAACTTTTGGAAGGATTGAATAATTTCTTGTTCAACGACCCTTCCTCTTCAACTATAGACCCATCTTCTAATTTCAGCTTATTAATACAATATCTACTCCTTCCTCCATTAACAACTTTATGAAAAAATTTAGGGTTACAATCTCCTTCTTTAGCCCACCTAACTTCTTTAATGGTGGATACTTTGAGTAGATTGATGTAAGAAGCTGTTAAAGCTAGAAAAATTTGCAGTTGGGAAGGATTTATTGAGGTCTTTGAAAGAATATAGAAAAATTTGCAGCTGGAGGTGGAGATTTTCTTGCTTTTTCAAACATTTTCCTTGTGTGTGTTATTAGTGTTTCTTTTATTAAAACTGTTTTGGGTTCTTTATGATTTTTCGGCAACAATTGAATGCAATAATCAAGGTGATATGGCTAAGATGGGTGAGAATTTTGAGGGAGTTATAGCAGAGTTGAAAAAGCATGAAAGTAGATTGGGGAGTAATTTTGAGTAGATTTTTTTCTCTTGGTTTAGTTTTGGTCTTATTACTAAATTACTCCTTTGACTAGTCAAATAAATGTCTCAAAACTAGATTAATTCCTGCATTGTCTCAGATATGCTTTTCACTTATTTCTTTTAATATAACATTGTGCTTCCTACTGAAAAAAAGAAGTCCTGATACCTCTGCTTGTTTGTGTAATGATAATATTATGTTTTCCATAATTAAGCCATATATAAACCTTATTGTTTTTCTACTTATGTCTGATTTCGGTATTACTTGCTTCCCTTAATGGGGTGTGAATAATTAATTTGAGTGCTACTGCATCAAGATGCGTGTTTAAGTTTATATTTCTGAAGACTCTATCAAAATGATCTTAATTTCTTTATGGTATTTATTTATTATATTCTTGTCTGAAGACTCTATCAAAATGATCTAAATTTCGTTATGGTATTTATTTATTATATTCTGGTCATATAGGTTGGGAAACACTTGAAACAAATATGGACAGTTGCATTTCGTGCTATGGATGACATAAAGGAGACTGTTCGAGTTGCTGGTGATAAGTTATGTCGTTCTGTAACTTCATTAACAATACGACTTTGTGACACCAAACTTACTGAAACATCAGATGCAAGCCAGGCAATGGACATTGTTCTGCCTTTTTTGCTCACTGAAGGCATATTAAGCAAAGTTGACAGTATTTCTAAGGCTTCGATTGGTGTTGTTATGAAGCTCGTGAAGGTTAGCGACATGTCATAATGCTTCTATGGTCAATTTAGAAATTTTGCTCTAGTGTGTTAACTTGTTATTTATCATTCTTTGTTCTGCAAACTTAAATTTTGGTATATTTATAGGAGTGTCAATTGTATTGAAAGTTTGTAATTATATGGTTGCAAGGTGCCTTGTGACATCTTGATTTTAAAAAATCACCTTTCTAAAGAACAAATGTTTAAGGGGGAAATAATGAAAATAAAAGCTATGAAAATGAAGAGTTACTTCATATGGGGATGAAGGATGAAGCTGATATGGCACTTAATACGTTGTTTGAAGAGAGAACCTTGAAACTAATTCCATATTTTGTTCAAAAGATTAGAAGGTAAAAGGGATGATATTCTGTTTCGGTGCGGTTGGAAAAAGAAATTAGGCTGTCAAGAGTTATACCGAAAGAGAATAGATCCTATCACATAAAGTCATTAAGGAGGGAGAAGATGATATGTTTTTGAAGTGGAGAAAAGCAGAAGGCTTAGTTTATTTTGGAAAAGATGAAATTGTCACTGGATTGGGAAATTAAAAATGAAAACAAAAATCCAAGAGTCGCAAGGGATTGAAGACTCATTGTAAATAAAAACACTAAAGTCTGAATAATAAAACTGTATATTGTCTAGGTTTTACATTCTGGTTTAAATAGAAAAAACAGTACCTAACTTCTAGGAAAGTAATTGACTAATTACACAAATTAAGCTAATCTATTCCTATACATGGAAATGCTATATTATGAATTGATTTCCTAAAATCTCTTTCTAAAATTATGTGATTTGGTCAACATAGTTTCCAACACTCCCCCTCAAGCTGGTTTGAAGATATCTTTCATAGCCAGCTTGGATAACAAGTCTTCAAACTGTCTTCTATGAAGGCTCTTTGTAAGGATATCGGCTATCTGTTCTGCAGTAGGCAGATAGGGCATGCATATCTGTCCTTTTTCGATTTTTTCCTTTATAAAATGCTTATCAATCTCCACATATTTGGTCCTATCATGTAGGACTGGATTGTGAGCTATTGCGATGGCAGATTTGTTGTCACAATATAGTTTAATTGGAGAGGTTGACTTGATGTTTAGGTCTTCCAAGATTCTCCTGATCCAAAGTCCTTCACAAATACCTAAAGCTGCTGCTCTATATTCTGCTTCAGCACTGCTTCTTGCCACCACGTTTTGTTTCTTGCTTCGCCATGTAACCAAGTTCCCACACACAAAGGAACAATATCCAGATGTTGATCTTCGGTCTGTTATGTCCCCTGCCCAATCTGTATCTGTGTAGATTTCAACTTGGAAATGCCCATTATTTGCAAAAAACAAACCTTTATCGGGTGTCCCCTTTAGGTACCTTAGGATTCTCATCACCGCTTCGTAGTGTTTTTGTCCTGGTGAGTGCATAAATTGACTCACAACACCGATAGCAAAGGTGATGTCTGGTCGTGTGTGAGTCAGGTAAATAAGCTTCCCTACCAGTTTCTGATACTGCTCCTTATCAACCTGTTCTTCGGGCATTGCTGCTTCCAATTTCAAATTAGCTTCCATAGGAGTTTCGACTGTTCTGCATCCAAGCATACCAGTTTCCCCTAACAGGTCCAACACATATTTTCTTTGACACACTGAGATCCCCTGTTCTGACCTTGCAATTTCCATGCCAAGAAAATACTTTGCTTCTCCTAAATCTTTTACTTCAAATTCAAGAGCTAACAAACTCTTAAGTTTATCAATTTCACTGCTATCATCACCTGTTAAAATAATATCGTCCACATACACAATCAACACAACACATTTTCCATTACTAGAATGTTTTACAAATAGGGTGTGATCTCCTTGGCTTTGTTTGTAGCCCAGTTTTTTAACAACTTCCCCAAATCTCTCAAACCAAGCCCTAGGTGATTGTTTTAGTCCATATATGGACTTGATTAATCTACATACATTTCCCTTACCAACAAGATTTTCGAAACCAGGCGGAGGCTCCATAAACACCTCCTCATCTAGATAGCCATTTAAAAAAGCATTCTTTACATCTAACTGATGCAATGACCATCCAAGATTAGCAGCTAGAGAGAATAGGATTCGAATTGAGTTTACTTTGGCAATGGGCGCAAAGGTTTCTTGATAATCAAGACCATGTGTTTGTGTGAACCCCTTAGCTACCAAACGAGCTTTATACCTCTCTATAGACTCATCTGCTTTGCATTTATTTGTAAACACCCACTTACACCCCACTGCCTTTTTTCCTTTAGGCAACTCAGCACCCTTCCATGTATTATTTTTTACTAGTGCATTCATTTCCTCCATAACTGCCTTTTTCCAACTAGGACACATTAAAGCTTCTTGTATGTTTCTAGGGATGGAAAGATGAGATATTTTTGAAGTGAAGGCTTGATGATCACTAGACAGCCTATGATATGACAGGTATTTGGCAATAGGATGATTAGTACATGACCTAATACCTTTTCTAATTGCAATTGGGATGTCAAGATCGGTATCAAAAGATCTGGTGTTATGTTCTGTGTTTAACTTAGTCATCGTAGAAGGAAGATCAGGTTGGTCAGAAAAACTAGGTTCAAAAGTCATAGAGGTATTACCTGGATGAGGCTGTTCCAGAACAGGTTCAATGGGATCAGCAGATTGACTGTGGCCTGGAATAGACTGATGATCTTTATTATTTTGAGACTTCTTCTTAGTATAAACCAGTACTTCAGTTGTAGGCTGCTGTGATGTTGAATCTCCCCCTGAAATAGGCAAATTTTAACTTGGAATAGTGTTAGTATTCTGATCTGCAGGTCTAGGTTCACTTGGAATACTAGGAAGATGGGGTGCTGGAAAAGTAATGCTGATTTCTTTACCTTGACAGACCCTACCAGTACCCATACTACCTTGGCAGACCTTACCAGTACCCATACCCTCATCTTCAAGTACATTATGCTTCTCCCCCTGAAGATGAGTTTCAAAAAATGGTTGTTGTTCAAGAAATACAACATCCATACTCACATGTACTTTCCTAGTTCGAGGATCAAAAACTTTATACCCTTTTTGGTTACTTGCATACCCAATGAAAATGCATTTTTCAGACCTAGGTGCAAGTTTAGATCTGCCCACATTTGGAATGTGCAAAAAAACAGTACAACCGAACACTTTCAGGGGTAAATTTGAGTGCAACCTATTTTCGGGAAATATCTCCTTCAAACAATTTAAGGGTGTTTTATGATTTAGGACTCTAGAAGGGACCTTATTAATCAAGTATGCAGCTGTTAGGACTGCATCCCCCCACAAATAATATGGAACATTCATAGCTAGCATGAGAGCCCTACTAACCTCAAGAAGATGGCGGTTTTTTCTTTCGGCAACCCCATTTTGTTGGGGTGTATGACTACATGTGGACCGCTGTTGGATGCCTTTATCTTTTAAAAACTGTCCTAAAGTTTGATTGAAATATTCTTTACCATTATCAGTTCGTAAGATACTGATTTTTGTTTGAAATTGTGTTTCAATCATATTATAAAATATTTTGAATAGATCTTGGACTTCAGATTTTTGTTTCATCAAATACACCCAACATAGTCTTGTGTGGTCATCGATAAATGTTACAAACCATCTTTTGCCAGATAGAGATGTGATATTACAGGGCCCCCAAACATCACTATGAACTAAGTAGAAGGGTTTTGAGGCTCTATAGGGTTTTGAAGCATATATCTGTCTAGTACTCTTAGAGAATGAACAAATATCACATTGTAAACTTTGATTTTTCAATTTCCGGAACAAAACAGGAAACAAGTGCTTCAAGTAAGGAAAACTAGGATGACCTAACCTATAGTGTCAAGTCATTATTTGCTCTCTAACAGAAAGAGAGTTTACATCACAGGTCAGCCCCACTACCTGTTTTTTATTGTCTTCAAAATAATAGAGTCCATTGTCTTCTCTAGCATTGCCAATCTCCTTCCCCAATTTCCTGTCCTGAAAAACACAATTTTGAGATGTAAAAATGACAGAACAATTGGAATCCTTTGACAGTTTACTAACAGATAACAGGTTACAAGACAAATGGGGAACATGTAAAACAGATTCTAGGGTAATGGTGTCAGAAATTTTCACAGTTCCTTTTCCCACAATAGGAGAGAGACTCCCATCAGCTAGTCGGACCTTTTTATTACCAGGGCAAGGGCTGTAATTTTGAAACAAGGATGATAAGCTTATCATATGGTCTGATGCACCCGAATCAATGACCCAGGGTGTGTGATTAGAGTGACTTAAATAGCTTGTAGATAAATTACCTGTGTGGACAAGAGAGCAGTTAGGAATTGATGAATTGTTCACTAGTTTAAGGAGCTGATCTATCTGTTCTTTTGTAAGGGACACCTGTTATGCCGAGTTGACATGAGAGGAACTCCTTTCCCTAGCCTTCCAATTTTCTGGTTTTCCATTCAGCTTCCAACAAGTCTCTCTAGTGTGACGCGGGCGATGACAGTGGTCACACCAGATTTTTTTCTTCTCTTCAGGTTTGCGAGCAGCCTTATATGCTGTATGTTCTTGTGAAATCAAGGCTGAAGTCTCAACTGGACTGGATATTGACTCCTTTTTTCCCAGCATCACAGCCCGTCTACTCTTCTCTCTGCGCACTTCTGCAAATGCTTCATTTAGAGGTGACAAGGGGCGTCTCCCTATTATACGGCCCCTAACATCATCAAACTCGACAGTTAGCCCTGCCAAGAAAGAATACACCCTAGAATTATCAATTTCCTTCAGAGAATGAGCTGCATCTGTAGGATCCTTCCAGGTATAGTCCTTAAACATATCAAGCTCCTGCCACAATCTTTTTAGGGCTGAAAAATATTTTGTTACCGTTTCTGTCCCTTGCTTTAATTCTGCAAGCTTCAGTTGTAACTCATAAATCTGAGATTGATTTCCCAGATCTGAGTACATCTCTGTTAAGCTGTCCCACATTTCTTTGGCTGTCGAATAGCCAAGATAGGTTGAACTTACATCTTCCTCCATAGAGTTGGTAAGCCATGCCATCACTATTGAGTTTTCTGCCTCCCAGGTTGCATATTGTGGATCTTTTATGTCTGGTTCCTTTTTTTCACCAGTTAGATACCCGATCTTCCCATGTCCACGAATATACATGCGGACAGACAAGGACCAGCGATGGAAATTATCTCCATTAAGTTTTATGGTAGAGATTCGGACAATATGGTGGTCAGATTGACCAGAAGTGTTTTCAAGGGCTGTTGACATGATAAAGAAAGGACAAAAAAAGGCTCAGGTCTCAGAGTTGAGAACCAGACTCTGATACCATAAAAACACTAAAGTCTGAATAATAAAACTGTATATTGTCTAGGTTTTACATTCTGGTTTAAATAGAAAAAACAGTACCTAACTTCTAGGAAAGTAATCGACTAATTACACAAATTAAGCTAATCTATTCCTATACAGGGAAATGCTATATTATGAATTGATTTCCTAAAATATCTCTTTCTAAAATTATGTGATTTGGTCAACATAGTTTCCAACAGTAAAGATCTTAAGTTGGAATGTTCCTTACTTGAGTGTTGGAAGGAGAAATAGATAATTAAGGAGTCTATTCAAAAGGCAAGTCTTGATATTTTATCCTTATTGAGATGGACAAACAAAATGTGGCATGTAACATCATCTAGAGTGTATGGCTTCAAGATTAAAAAAAGAAGGTATGTTCAGCTTTAGAGCATTGTTTTAGTGGAATTTTGATGATATGGAAGTCAGATTATGCAATTGGTTTGATGTTCGGATTATTTTTGTGTCAATAAATGTTCAGGCATGTGATGGAAGAGATTGGTGACTTTCAGGGGTTTATGACCCTCCTAGTAGAAGAGAGGGGAGCTCTTTGGGATGGGTTAGCCAGCTTGCTGGGTTTATGTACATCAAATGGTGTGGCGGAGACTAATGTAGTTTGATTTCCGTTAGAAAAGTTGAAGGGAATGGGAAACTAGAAGCATGAAAGACTTTAATTGTTTTCTGGGAGAAGCTAATTTTATTGATCCAGTGCTGAATCATAAGGATTTTTGTTTTCTCTATATATATATATATATATATATTAAAAATTGGCTTAACTTTTATGTACCCTTCTTATATTATATATTTATAGTATATATTATGAACCCCAATAAGCACATTAGTAATATAAGAAAATAGTTTAGCCCCATCTAGCTCAATAAGCCCAAATCCAGATGACAATAAATATAAATGTAAAACTTAAAACTCTTAACATATTACAGTTGTGATGGTGGAGGATTATGCTTCTTAGTTTCTAGCAAGTCGAATCCTTCCCTCTTCTATGTGAACAAGTCACCACTAGAGGGTTGAGGGTGGGTGTGTAGATGGATGGAAGAAGCATCATTTGTTTTCATGGCCACCATTACATTATAGTGGTTAGTCTAATGTTACAAGAATTGAGGGTGGATATCCAATATTAGTTTGTTCATCAACAGAGCCTTGTCTTGACCATTTGAGTTTAGCAAACATGAAGCTTCTTGATATCTATAATTTACAATGTTGAATGTAACTAAATCCATTTATTTTTTATGTTTTTCATTTGCTTTTCATTGGTTAAGCATTCATGTTTGCATTTGCTCTCATATCAGACACAGTGAGTGTTTTGTTTTGTTTTTTTGTGATTTCTTTGTAAGATGTTGATAATCTGTGTTGGAGTGCTTTATACTATTAGTCGGGCCTTTACCTAACATCTTAAAGCATTTTACTCTAGTGATTATTGATATGGTATTAGAGCTAGTTTTATTAAGGAGTCTTTAGTGCTAGTCACACCATATTCATATCTTTTTATATTTATTCTGCATTTGGTTTTTGAATCTATATTTATATTTAGGCTTGGTCCACATGCTAAACATGTCAGTCTCACATGTGAGGGGGTGGCTTAGACAGCTTTATATCATTATTTGGGCCCTTAGCTCTTAAACTTTTGGACCTATTAGTTACTAACAATTTGTTTACTCTTTTGTCCTATCAGGGGAAGTTTCAGATTTTTTTTTTTCCTTTTTTGCCTATGAAATTTAGCTGCTATTTTCTTTCCTTGTAGCTTTAAAGTGATATTTATAGTTTTTTATTTACTCGACAGTATTTTTGGATTTTGTATCTTCTTTGTAGGGTGCAGGGATTGCAGTTCGTCCACACTTACCTGATTTAGTTTGTTGCATGCTGGAAAGTTTATCAAGCCTTGAAGACCAAGGGCTCAATTATGTAGAGGTTTGATAGAGCTTTTTCTAATTTATTTTATATATTTCTATTTTTGCCCTTTCAGCTTTTTAAAGATTATGTCGTATTTATCTTGATTATTCATGTACACATTCATTTTTTCGCTTACTAGTTGCATGCAGCAAATATTGGAATACAAACAGAAAAGCTTGAGAGTTTGAGAATTTCAATTGCAAAAGGCTCTCCCATGTGGGATACTCTTGATTTTTGCCTAAATGTTGTTGATACTGAATCACTGGATCTGTTGGTTCACCGTCTTGCTCGCTTGGTTCGTTCTGGCGTTGGCCTAAACACTAGGTGGGTTATTTGTCACTTTCTAACAATTTCTCACAATTAAAAGATACTTGGAATGATCTGCACCCCAAGCTTCCTTGTGTAAGAATGCTAAAAGCATTAGTAAAATGGAAATTTTAAAGGAACATCTCTTCATCCTTTCTAGGCTTTTTTTCTCTGAGCATTTCTATTTAGACAGTTGATTTATTGATTCTCACATCATATCGTATTAGTTAGGCATTGAGCTGTGTGTATCACTCCCTGACAACTCTCATAAAAGGTAATATAGAACTCTTGCCCACTCTAGAGGAAAGTCCTGTTTCCATGTCCGGTAACTTGTAACCTGATTCCTAGTCCATGTGGACTTAGAAGAATAGGAAACAGTCTCATACTCCTCTACTTTGAAGCTTTCCCTAATAGTCCATTCTTCTCTTAAATAAAAATATCATATTTCCTTAACCACCTCTAGTTGTAAAAATTTAAATTTAGAATAGCAGTGTACATTTTTGTTTGTGTTCTTTTAAATGAATAGTTGCCCTTGGATCATGAAGCCTGCAGACAAGTCTTAAATTTAAAAAGAAATACTAATCTTTTTGTTTTTGATTACTTCCCCTGAGGTGAGGCCTATGTATGCATACATGCTATTTTGATGCAATGTGTTATCAAAAGTTGTTTGCCCAAAATACTTTCACATTAAAGAAGTCAGTGACTGATAGATTGATGTTTCTGCATCAGTAGACTAGTTCTAAGAAAATTTCCAGAGTTGTAGTTTGAGAATTTCATTTTGGTTCCTATGTTTTTGAAAAACTTCTTAATTTTAAATACGAATTCATTTGGAGCTTTTATCATCCCTTATGTTTCAAAAACTCATTAAATTAGTCCCTCTAATGTGATTTTTAATGGTCAACGTCAATAAAAAATGATAAAAAGACTGTTTTGCCCTTCATATACACACGTTAAAATGACATGTTTACCCTTCTAAAAAACTTGGAATTACAAGTTGATTTGAATTCTTTATGAAAAAAATATTATTTAATTTTTATTTATTTATTTATTTTTAAATCTAACTGACACATATTTTTGTCACCAATTAGTGTTAAAAGACAAAACTACCCCTACATGTGTAACGTTTGACCGTCTGTTTATTACAATAGGGACTAATTTGATAAGTTTTTGAAACATGAGGGACTATGAACACTATAAACAAATTCGCATTTAAAAATGAGAAGTTTTCTAAAAATATAGGGACTAAAATGAAGTTCTCCCCTTTTATTTGTTTCATTTTTATGGTAAATAGAAGAACTATATATCAATAAGAGCAAGAGGACACTCAGTTGAGTGGATATATACTGCCCCCAGAAGAAAGAGAAAAACCAGAGAAAGAGAAACTGAAAGTCTTTAAGTGGAATGTCTAAAATAATTACAACTGAATGAGAAAAAACACAGAACATTGCTTTAAAAATTAAAACCAAAAAAATTTGCTTTACCTGACCACAACACAACTTTTGAATTGTTAAAAACACTAACAAAGAAACTATTAAGTATGTTGAAATAATGAGGTAACTGAAACCCTCAAGGAAACCCAAAATCCTGTCGTATCCCATAAGGCCTAAGCATCTTCGCTTTTGGATCCTACAAGAATTCTCATCTCTTTCATATTAAATGAACCACACCACACCGCCCCATGCCCAAACACCCCACCCCCACCCCCCCCCCCCCCCCCCCCCCACCCCAAAAAAAAAAAAGATTTTTGCTCATTTCAAAAGAACCTTTCCTCTTCTGCTGTGCTACAAAAATTTTAGGAAATATCTGATAAACACTAAACCGCAAGTAGAGGAGGCTCCCGACTGCCAATTTCTGTTCAGCACAATTTCCACAATTTCCTTGTTTTGAATAATTGTATAGAGAACTGGTACACACACTCTTTGTGACTTGTGATTTTACTGTTTCAGGGTTGGTGTTGCCAGTTTTATCAGTTTACTGGTTCAGAAGGTTGGTATAGATATTAAGCCATTTGCAAGCATGTTGTTGAAGCTGCTGTTTCCAGTTGTGAAGGAGGAGAAAAGTGCTGCTGTGAAACGTTCTTTCGCAAGTGCTTGTGCCTCAGTTTTGAAGTATGCAGCTTCCTCTCAGGTGGAAAAGTTCATTGAAGAAACAGTTGCTTTGCATACTGGTGACAAGAATGCTCAAATTTCATGTGCAATTTTGTTGAAAAACTATTCATCCATGGCTTCAGATGTTTTGAGTGGATATCATGTGGTGATTGTTCCAGTTATATTTATTTCAAGGTATGAATTTGATCGTCTTTTAGGTTGATTTAATGTTTCAATTGTTCTCCTAAGTTCTGACCATTATGCATGCCATTGATTTTTCATTTGGTTGGCCTTCGAATCTCAAGTTGATATGCATTGGATAGATCATAACTAATGTTGAAGAAAGTTATACATGGGATGTTTACGGGAAAATTTAAAAACATTAAAATATCAAGATAATAATTTATTTTGATTGGGTGGAATAATTTTGCTAAAAGCTTGTCATGACTTGAGCATTTACCAAAATTCATAAATCAATAATGAATTTTAAGTAAGGACAAAGGCTTTACTAATAATAATAAATTCCAATTTAATTGGTGTTGGTGTCTATTAATTATATATTCTAAAATTGAGTCATCAGTCATCACCATAGATGATTATATATTGAATAGCTTAGAAGAATTATAGTGCCTTGTTTCTTTGTGATATTTTATAGTAGTGACTTTAAGTGGGATCTACAGAATAAATAAAAGTGTAGGAGTACTTAAATTTTATTGTTTGGACCTCTCCTTAACTTAAGCTTTTTGAGTATAGCAATTACCTAACAATATATTATGTATTTATATTTGTTATTTGTTTTTTAATGAGGCCCATGGAACAATTTTGCATATGAGGGGTATGTCAGAGGGCTTAAATACTTTTACGTGGATTCTTTCCTACAAATTTAAGGTTTTGAGTCCAGAGATACCTTAAAAGGAAAAAGCGAAGAGGAAAAACTTTGATAAATGGTGTTTTATTCATGGAAAAGGTTAATATATGCCCTTAGGGCATATGTTAAGGTTTGAAAAAGTGAATAAAAAAATTATATTTAATTTTGAGTCACAAAAACTTGTGTATTGATGTATTGAAAGAATAAATATGAATTGTTTGAGATTGGGATTTTATCATGTACCCTAAGGGCTCTAGTGGGTTCGCCCAACATCAACTTATTTATTTACTAAATCATGTAGTTACTTCTCATTTATTCATTTATTCATTTTGTTTTTATTTGGCCAATTGAAATGAAAATTATGTTAATCACCACCCAGATTTGATGATGACAAGCATGTTTCTGGCCTCTTTGAAGAGTTATGGGAAGAAAATACTAGTGGTGACCGGGTCACCTTTCAATTGTATTTGGGAGAAATTGTTTCCCTTATTTGTGAGAGCATTACTTCATCATCGTGGTCAAGTAAAAGAAAGGTAGGGATTATTATTATTATTATTATCATTATTTATTTTTTATCTTTTTCTTAGACCCTCCATTCTAGTTTTTCGTTGGCCCACTGGTTCTCAGTTCTTTCTTTTAGATATTTTATTGTCTATTTGCTGCTCTCATTGACAGTCAGCTGAAGCAGTACGCAAGCTAGCAGAAGTTCTGGGTGAATCACTGTCTTCTTATCATCATGTCCTTCTTGAATCTATCATGAAGGAAGTTCCTGGTCGTTTATGGGAGGTATGAAGATCTCTTTAAGCTCTAATATGTGATGTCAGAATCCAAGGCTTGAAAAATAGGTTAACTTATGCTCTTACAAATGATGTGTAATAATCACTTTCAACATTTGACATGTCATTTTGATGTGTCATGGAATTATGGTTTTTTTCCCCCTTTTTAGGTCAGTTTTGATGTGATTTTTGTGGACTGCTGGTCCACCTCTACTTAAATTTTAATTGATGAGCTTCTCTTTGTTTCTTATAAAATAAACAATGAGGTAGCTGTTTATGATAGTTATTTCCCTCTCTTAATTATAGGGTAAAAGAATAGGATGCTTTCCTTGTGTTGTAGTGTTAGTTGCCTCCGTTGATAGTTTCAAATGTAACAGGGAAAGGATGCCCTTCTACATGCTATAGCTGCTATTTCTACTTCTTGCCATAAAACAATTGCCGCCGAAGATCCTGCTACTCCCCTTGCCATTCTGAAGATGGTTTCTTCTTCATGCATGAAGAAGGTCAAGAAATATCGTGAAGCAGCTTTGTCATGTCTCTCAGAGGTAAAAATTCAATGATGGTTTTTTCTAAGTATTTATCATAGTGCTATCTTACTGTGAAAATATTGAGCTGTCAAACTCGTGGGCACTTTTAACTGATTGAAATACCTTGGTCTATTGTAGTGATTAGACCATAATTAGTTCTAAAGTATAGCTCACAAATATTCTGATTTCTCTCTTTTCCTTCTCAAAGGTCTACTGGGCCTTTATACTCAGTTTAATTACTATATTTCTCCCATCTGTAGTAGATTAACTCATTTTGCATATGGAGGTCTCAGCAGATCAAAGCAGTGTCTGCCCAATCCGATATTATGTTGACTAAGAGTTATTATTACAGCACATCCATTTTAAATAATGTTAAATGATTTACATCTTGCATATGGCTCAAGAAGGCGTGATCTTAATGCTCCTGATAACCAAAAGTCAAAGTCCTTAGCTCACCTGTTCATGATGATGATTTTGTATGATAAAAAGTAGTAGTGATTTTTATAACAACTAATTTGTATCTGTGGTGCATGGGAATTGGTGTTTGGAGATGAAACAATAGAACTCAACAAGAATAAACAAGAACACAAACTTTTCTGTAGAAATTTAAGTTATTATTTCTGATAAATTTATAATAGTGTCTCTGATACAATAAAAAGTAAGATCTAAATAACATGCTTGATGCTAAACTAATAGGAATAGAAGACCTAATAGGAAACTTAATGCTAAATAAGGGAAATAGCGAAAATAGGAAACTTAATGCTAATAGGAAACCTTGCCGTGTACTGCATCAATCTGTTAGCAATATCTATAAGTTTCCAACCTTACTCTCCTGAGAGGTGACATACTAACCTCTTTTAAGATTTAACATCTTTCAGTGGTATCTCTGACAATGTTATTTTTTTGCAGTAGAAGGCGAAATGCAATAATTAGAATAGTTACCAACTCTAAACCAAAAAGTAAAAGCTGTACACATAACACTAGAAACCAAAACAGAAAAGGTAAAAATCAAACCAAACTATGATTTTGTACGGTTACTATAAAGGGACTTGATTATGAAAAAGTTATATTATAATAATATATGCATAAGATAAGACTCAGTATCTAGCCATTCCCTTGACAGATTTGTATCTTTAAAATGAGGTTAAGAAAACTTGGATTTTACTTTTCATTGTTTGAACACTTAAACAAGTGTCCTTTTTTAGTCTTCAACTTCAAAGTTAGCCTCTATATGTGTAGAAGCATCACTAATTTAGTTTCAAGATGTTTCTTTCTGCTCATTCTCTATCAACTCCAGTAGTTCTACAACCATCAATGTCTCCTTTACTCTTAGAGAAATTGATGACTTTCTTTCCAGTTGAATTAATTTGTGTTGAAAGATCTAAATAAGCATTGATGTCTATCTGCTTTAATCTTTATCAAACTATTTGATAAAATGAGAAACCTTTCTTCCTTAAAAGCTTGAATTTGGAACAACTGTTTCATTTTGAATTTAACATATTCAAGCATTCTTGTCTACTTCTGATATTTAAGACTAATGAGAAGTCAGATATCAACATTTTTTCAGATTGGTCACTTTCATATTTTAAAGTCTTTAATCAGTGACTGCGGTCATCTACAGTTTTAGCTCAGGTCCCAATATAATTTGTATATTACTTGTTTTTTATTAATTATATTTCCTTGTTTGGCCATGTCTTCAGGTGATAAAAGCTTTTGGTGATCCAGAGTTCTTCAATATCAGTTTTCCTTTATTACTTGAAATGTGCGATTCTTCTGTTTCTTGGAGATCCGGTCAAGCACCTTTGGCAAATGATGCCTCTGAGGAAGGTTGTACATAATCCTATTTTTTAATCAGATGCTAGAATTCTAATTCTTGCTAAGAATAATGACATTAAAATAGTTTACCTATATAATAGTTTAATTGATTCTTCAAATTCCAAACATGACCAATATGTATTCTAATTTGGATGGTTCCATTGCTTTTATTGGAACTAGAACTTATTACATTTGAGTTTTCACATTAGTCTGCTTCGAAACTATGTCATTTCCTTAAGGAAGCTTTAGGCAGAGAGACAAACAACTAGGTTTTATATGTTCTTAGTATTCAGTAGAACCAAAATTTGTTGGCATGTGGCTCAAGTCCGAATGCAAACACACGATAATTTCATATAACTAGAAATAAATTCAAATATAATCACATGGGGGACATAAAATGCTTCTTCTTTTAAATAAACAATTTTATTTCCCATTTTCTAAGATTAATTGTGTGTGTGGCGAGAATGTGGCAACTAAAATGTGCATTCATGGAGTGAGTGAATTTATGCGCTTGACTTCTAAATGTGAAAATTTTTTATTATTAGATATAAAATGCTTCTTCATTTGGATATGATCACCCTTTTAAGATAATGTTAACAGGCATTAGATGTATAGTCAATCATTTTTATTTCCCATTTCTGAGAAAGATTCTGATGTTTGTCCTCCGGCAATATTGCTGATTTTGGACTGTCAAAATCTAGAAGCGTCCTCCTGTAAACGATTGATGTATGTTTAGCATTACCACACACGTTGTCATTTAACCATCCAATTGCAAATTTATATTACAGGGCTGCTGTAGCATGCACGTTAATATGCGTTTCCTAAAACCATTGCATTTTAAAATGTTTTTCAATGTATATCTGATATCAATTATTTTTATATATTCTACATCTTAATCATTTCTAATGACAAGAAATGAACATTTCTGTATTATGTTTCATGGTGGATTATTAATTTTATACTTCTTCAAGGCTATGATGCATGAATTATGTGTTTAGCTCTCGGATATATTTTAAGGTCTAAATTTTATGAGGTTTTTGCAAAGGACGAGGTACATTGCCAGCTTGCAATGCAATTATGTTCATTTTAGTTACTTTTAGTTTCATAATGAAATTCACTGAGATATCAAATTGCTTTTTGATTATCAAGGGCTATTTCTATGTTATGAATAGTCAGAAAGTTTATTACTTTCATTTTTATTTTCTTTGTACTTGTTATAGTCAGGGTCATCAGTTCCTGTCCTCCGATCTGTTCTTTAATGAAATAATAAAACTTGAAGAATCCATTTATTCACAGTTTTCTCTTCCATTACCCTATTACCTCCCTGCATTTCTCATTTCCATGCATTGAACTATAATGTTAAAATGCAAATAAGCTTTAGAAGTTGAATTAATAGTCTGAGTATGCTCTTGCTTTTGCAGAATCTGAAGATGCAGGTTCTTCTATCCCTCTTGACAAAGTCCTAGATTGTGTGACATCTTGCATTAATGCTGCACGTGTAAATGATATTCTCGAGCAGAAAAAGAACTTGATGCATATTTTCTTGATTTCCCTGTCAGCTGGATGTCCGTGGACAGGTATCTTCTATATTCATAGTTTTTATTCTCTTGGATAATTTGTCATTTGTAGTAACTTGTTTGATTCCCCTTCTATGGGCAGTCAAAATGTCTGCATTTTCTTCAATTAAAGAACTTTGCACAAGGCTTGAGAATACTTTGAATGACACTGAGGGAATCTCCTCACCTGCTGACATAAGTTCTGTAGTTCAGGAGGTAATCAGAGTCCATATTGTTCACTTGATTTACTTTTGAAGTTCATTTTCAGCCTTGGACTAATTTTCTGTTTTTTTTTAGTTGCTGCACTCTGTGTCCCCTAAATTAGTAGAATGTATAAGCACTGTAAAGATTGCCCAGGTATGTCATTGTTCTTCTTTGATTTGTGGATCAGTACAATACACTTCTTCTGGTGAATGATCATTTGAGCTTTAAGGAAAACTTGTGTCTGATGCTCTTATCACGCATAGATATTGTACATGACTATGAAATAGAATAATGATGCCACAAGGTCCTGATGTGATGATATTAGTTTCCAGGAGATAATTTTTTGACATGAAGAAGCAGAGCTTCTTACAACAGTTCTAATAATGTGCTGTTTATTTTGCTATCTCAGCATATTTATTCAAACTATGGTGGAGTGTGATTATGATTGTGATTGTGATTATTTTTGGCTTTGATTCCATCTTGTTGGCCAATCTAACATTAGGTATTCTGGCCTACCAATATAAATGCATGTCTTTTTTAGGTTGCTTTAAGAATTAATATTTCCGATTGCTTTCCCTATGAACCGGCATGATTGTCTAACAGTAGTTTAGTTCTTTCATTTTTACAGGACTTCATGTATATTAGATGCTGCTACAACTTTTTGTAACTCAATGTCTCATGTACTTGATAACTAGTCCTGCAGACATTTCACGAAACAATATGAAAATGATCCAATGGTTGTAAAATCATAGGTTTTCTTGCTATGTTGTGTAGTTTGAAAAGATGACTGTTTTACAAATTTGGCATGCTATGTTGTGTAGATATGAAACCTGCAAAAAGTAGTCCAACATATTTCTGATGCCATCTTATTTAGCTATTTTCTGGTTAACTTCTGTTCCAATTCAGGTTCACATCACTGCTTCAGAGTGCCTCCTGAGAATCTTGAAGCTATACAGACGAATTCCATCTGTCGCCTACACGGACATCGTTTCCAAGAGTGAGCTACTTCATCAGTATGAGGCCGAGAAAAATGAAGAGGCAAAGTCATTGCTTAAGAAATGTATTGATATCCTTGAAAACTTGGAACTAGAAAAGGTCCAACCAACCTAAAGCTTGTCGTTGCACTCATTTGTAATCTGATACTAGTCAATGTAGTAAAATAGCTTAAAACGATAAAGGGAAGGGTGTTATAGAAAAAGAAAACAATCTATAACAATTTGTGTTTTAATTCTTTTAAGAATTTCAAATATAGAAAAATTGTAACTTTTGTTTCGAAAAAAAAAAAAGTCATAACTTCGAAACAAAAAAATCATAATTTATATTTTAATATAAATTATGTAGGCTTCATTAGTTGATTTTTGTTTTTTGTTTTTTTGTTTTTTGTTTTTTGGAACTTGAGACCTCAGTGTTGTTGAGAGGTGTGATTATTGGCTAGGTTATGTTTGCAACCACATTATTTTTACTTTTGTTAAGAGAGAAAATAACAAATAACCTTCTAAAATAAGGAAATTGATTTTTAATCATAAATGAAATTTTAATTGTTTTGTCATCTAAGACATTAATTTTGCCTAAATACCTCCGGTCTTATTCTCGCTTTTTCTTCCTTCTGCATACTTTATCTATAGTGGTTATAAAGTATTATTTTTCAATTTAAGTCTATTGGTGTTACTTATAACATTGCGAAGTTATTAATTTTCGTGCTATACAAAATCTATCATTCTTAATTTTGTTGTATTTTTTAAATTTAAGGAATTACATGAAACCCCCTTAAGGTATACCTTTCAACGTGCAGAAGCACATTTACTTTTTAATTACATGAAGTTTCCACTCTATTAGTCAACACTGTTACACTTAACTAGTGAGTAGGTGTTTTAGTTAAAATGACCAAATATATGTTATTTAAAAAATTAAAAAATATATATATTTTAAAAAAGAAGATATAAAATGAAAAACTTTAATCTCCATAGAGATGAATGATAGAGATTGATTTTAAAATGATTTTTTTGTAAAAAAATACTTGAAAACAAGAAAAAAAATTTGAAGGATGGAGATTTCATTGTCGTCCATCAAAAATTATTTTGATGGAGATAGAGATGGAGATGAGATCTCAATCTCCATGGAGATGGAAATTGAAGATCTCCATCGACAATTTGGGTCTCCATTGTGTGATGGTGATCTAGAAATCTGGGTCCCCCTCAAGCGATGAAGGCCTAAAAATTTGGGTTTGGGTTTCCCTTGCACATGGTCTCTTATTATTATTATTATTATTATTATTTCACAAAAAAAAAGAAGTTTTTTAGCTGTTGATGACGATGAAGAGGATGGTTATGATAATGTTGATATGTGGTTTATGAAGGATTGTGCATGAACTATATGTGTTTGATGTTGAAAATGAATAGGAGAAAGTTAGGTTTGGCGTTGAAGGATGAATGTTGGGTTAAAGATGAACAATTTATGAAGATGAATAATTTATGGAGATTTAATTCCAAATTGGATCTTCACTGTCCATCATTTAGGAATGTATTTTAATTTTTTTAATAATTTCATAAATAATTTATTTTTTAATTCCTAAAATAAGTGATTTTTTTAATTAATCTCCATCATCCATACAAGATGGACAATGGAGATCCAAATCTTTTGTATTTTTAATTATTTTGAATTGTAAAAGAATTAAAAAAAAAAAGTTAAAGAAGAAAATGCCTTTAGGTTAAACAAATTTGACTAATTTGACCGAGTTTGACTAACAGTATGGATGTTTAATATAATAAAATGGTAAATTTGTTTCCATGTATAGAAAGGTATATCTCAGAGGGTTTCATGTAATTCCTTCTTTTTAAATCATAAGTATCAACAAAGATATAATGTGAAACTGTGATAAAAATAAGATTTTGCAATAACTTAGGGTAGTAAATTGCAAAAATTATCCTCCAATGTCGTATTAATTTTAAAATTTGAATACTTTCATAATCTGATTTTTTTGTTGATCTAGTTTAATCTCATAATACATAAGTATTATAATAAATGAATAGTTGATATGTGATTACTTTTCATATTTTTTTCTCAATGACTAATCATATACTTCACAAAGGTGTTGACCTTTTTTTAAAAAAAAAAAATATATAAGTTGCAAAAAATTGAATGTAAGAAGCTATTATAAGTTGTTTAGTTTTGTCAACCATTGAAAATTTGAAATTAACGACACATTTTGACTGTTAAAGGATATTGGTAATCTCTTAAACAACAGTGATTAAAAGGAAATATACTTAAAACAATATAGACCATTTTAATAACAAGTGAAAAATGTCAATTTGCAATTAGCATTTGCAAATATATACTGAGGTGCTATATCATATGACCGTATCATCGTATCAACCCAGAGGAGCCTTAGTATAAGAGTATCGAGGGTCCATCAATTAGCAACTGTGTCAATCATGCGAGATAGCCTCCTCAAACTCGATCTAGATACGATTTGAGACTGTAAATTAAAAAAAAAAAATTAATATACAAACTACGATTGGTAACCACTCTCTTTTCTTTCTTCAACATCAATACTTTTTGTCTGAAAAAACCAGCAAACCTAATGGAAACCAAGATAGCAATCATAAAGACAACAAAATAGGCCAAAATATAGTTGAAATAACTGCAAATTATGGTCAATGTTTAGCATAGATGGAGACTAATTTAGAGACAGTCTTCAACATGAATGTTGTAGCCCTTCATCGTACCTTTCCAATGCATTACAATTTCGACATCGAACGTAAAATTTATGGTCAAAACACTGAAATAGATTCTTTACACTAGAGAATAGTGTACCGGGTTGAGTTTTTTATGTGGGTTTATGCAAGTTGCGATTTTCTAGAAAATTATAAAGTAAAATTGGGCTTAATTTAGGATTTCAATTAATTCAAGATTAGTATTTCATTTCAATTAAGATTAGTTTATTGTTTTCTATTTTAACTAATATATCTTTTTGTTAATTTAAAATTTGTTTTGATTTAGGATTTTATTTCTTAAGAAAGTTATGTTTCCTAGGAAAGTTAGAATTAGTTAACTATAAATAGGAAATTAGTTTAGGATTATTATTATGCAACTGACTATTGATTATGGAATGAAAGCTTATTTTTCTTTTGTTCATTTGAAGAACATGTAATTATCAAATTTATTCTTGTATGCTCAATTATGACTTATCTCCCATATTCTCATCTTGTTCTTAAGAATGACATTAATATATTTCTTTTATAATTTTGGTTCTTAATTGAGTTTTAATTTTTAGGTTAAAGTTCTTTATAACTTTGGTTCTTGATTGACATATAATCAACGAATCATTTTTTTTTTTTTTTTTTTATAAATCTGTTTTAATCTTTTTTGGGGTTGTAATCTAATTTGATCGTGAGTGTCATATCAGTATATGAGGTTCGCATCAAAATCAATCTTACCTCTTTCTTTAGGTAACTTCTCCTTTCTTTCTCTGCAGTCAATCAACCATCTCTTTCTCATTCCACAACTAGCAATCGTCTCTTTCTTTAAAAAAAAAAAAATGATTTCTCTTTCTTCAAACAAACAAACCAATTTTTGGTCTTATCTCTCGACCATTTCAGTTGATGGAATGACAGGACCCAACCTGGATTCTCCCTAAAGGACTCAACGGTTCTACCAAGCACCCCACGAAACCCTTCCGCAGTCTAACTAACAAGACTCAAAAGGATGTCGTGGAGCGAATCCTTAACTATTAAAAATTTGTTAAACATAAGAATCATACATTTTAAAATGTCTTTCCAAATTCTCAAGTAAGTTAAAAACATAATTAAAAAATATCATCACCAGTATTCAAATATCTAAAACATGTATGCATTATCGAAACATAAAAGGTTGTACAAAATTTGTTCAAACATGTGATTGATATCCACATCACAATACTTATAAGTGAGACTATACAACATCATCGATTGTCTTAGCCTACCTGGTTTGAACGAGACAATCTGGTACTCTAATCACCTATTCCTGCACTTGGGAATTTTTTGTAACATAAAACAAAATATCGTGAGCTACAAAAGTTCAGTGAGTGTGTATGCATTTCTATTTAAGCTAATTTTTATAAAATTTACCTCCCGAAAAGCTTTTGAAAAACCTTTTTCATTAAAACCATTTTATTTCTAAAAACATGTGTTTTATTTGCTATGAGTTTCAAAAGCTCTTAATAAATTGATTTCATAAAATGCTAAGATATCTCATAATTTTCAAAATATTTCTAAAACATTTTCTTTCTAAAATTTGCTTTTTAATGGTATACTTCTCTTTATAAAAAAAATTACTAATGGAGAATCTAAGGGAAGCTATAACTACATGACAGCCCAACTAGCTCCGCACAATGTGAAAGAGCGGCCGGGGGGGAAGAGGGTCGTGTGGTGTAAAAGCTAGCATTGCACACCGTGATAAAACTACAAAGATATCTCGCTATTACGTGGCGGATATTACATCGCACATCGCACATCGAGATAATACCTCACAAGTGTAGAGGGCGACACGATAGATACGACAGACTCAATCCCTTCGATGTTAGTGACATGTCTTCCCAACACTTGCCATATACTGTAGGATATACTGGCCGGGTCTGAAGCTACAAAGTCTATCTATAAACCTTTTGGCCGTTCACTAGTCTTTGAAAACATTTTTCTTTCTATAATTCAATATAAATTATTTTTCATAAAATGTACTAATAAATCACATACCATTTCATACATAAACTATTTTCTTATCCTGCTATAGCATAAAGTCATTGATAAGCTAAAAAGAATGAGTAATGAAAAAATATATAAGAGGTTTGCAAATTAAACTGAAAAGTATTTAAAAATATTTTCACATTCACAGCTTGCTTTCCAATTTGCTCATAATTACTTCTCCAACAACCTCTTTTAGCTCTCTTTTTCACCTACAATGAGATCTTCACTTAGAACGCACAGGCATATCAAACACCTCAATTCCAAGTCCAATATATTATTAGTAACTTATGATTCTATTTAAGAAGTAACGGACTGCACACTGCCCAATCCAGCTCGAGTTGCGAGCTTGTATCCCAGCTCGAGCTGCACCCCAACTCGTTTACCTTATCTCATGCCAGCTTTTACTTCACCCAACTTAGCCCAATTTGTGGGCATTCATTATTCCAGCGAGCTCGCTCAGCTTACCCTTTCAGTGAGTTGTTTCTTTCTAACTCAGCCCAATTCACACGCACAACCCAATTCGTCCTTTGTGACCTGTTGCCTTAGTCCAGTTTGAATAGGCATTATAATGAGCTACGACATCGCTCAGCCCGCTCTCTGCGAGCTCACGCCTCAGTCCAACTCGACCAACACTGAAAATGGGCTGTAGGCACCATCCAGCTCGCACCTTAGGAGCTCTCGCCTTATACTAATTTCTTTTCCATATTCTATGCTCTTACAAACATTAACACACTCTGACCTTATTAAATCTTACATACACATACTCAATCAATATTGCATCAGCTTCTTGCTGTAACCCAAATTGCAACCACAACAAGTTTTGCAAAGGAAACTTAATCAGTCTAAACCACAATCAAATTACCTGGTTTCAACATATTCTCTTAGCTACTTCACTTACCAATTTTCTTTAAACCTTTTGTCTGGCTTTCCCACTCGTTTGCTACTTTAAATCACTAGATCTATGCACAAAATCTCAATAATATCAGATACAGTTCATGGACTGCTTTAACAGGCTTCTCTTTAAAAAAAAAACCATGAAAACTTGATCTTACCACTTGATTCTTACCAGATTTGGTTTGCACCAATTGCAGCTCTCAAATATGATTTCTGCTCTTGTGTCACTGACAACTTCCTCTCCCTTTTTTTTATCGACAGCCCTTCTCTCTCCTTTCTAGATTTTCTTTTCTTCAACTCTCCCTCTCACTTTCACCGTAACACACACCACACATCTATATTTATAGGTGTGGATCAAACTCCACCTTTACCCTTAAACTTCCTTAAATTTACGATTTTTACCCTTTTCTAAAAAATTCTTTGTTTTCCCTATTTATCCTTAATATCTCTCTTTATTTACCATTTTATCGCTCTTCTATAAAAATCTTTTATTCCATCAATTGCCCTTTAACTTTTTATAATTCGAATTTACTCTCGATCGTTCCAAAAATTTTATAAAAATTTTATTTCATCTTAGAATACTTTAAAATCCCTTTTATTATTTCAATAACGAGGATATATTAGTACAACACATCATTCTGTATATATGTATAGTAGAAAGAAAAAAAAATTGGGAAGGGGCATTACCTAGAATGTTGGTTGAAGAAGAAAATAGAGGAAGAGAAAGGAAAATGGAGAAAGAGAGAGAGAGAGAGAGAGAGAGAGAGAGAGAGAGAGGTGGAGTGTTGGTTGAAAAAGAAGGTGTAGAAGAGAGAATGATGGAGTGATAGTTGAAGAAGAAGAAGAAGAAAGATGTGGGGTATTTAAATAGAATAAAAATAAATGTTAAAAAATAAAATAGAATAAAAAAATATTTATTTAATACAAAATAAATTTTAAAAATTTTAAATAAATAATGGTTTTAAAAATAAATACTAAAAAATTATTATTATTATTTTTTAAATCGTTTTCGGTCGAGGCGCTTGCCTTGATCGTATCAAGGCACCTGTACCACCTCATGGCGATGTACCCATACTACACTGCTTCACGTATTTTCGAGCCTTGTTTGCAATAAAAGAGAGACTTAAGAGGGCTATGGAATAAGTCTATCAATAAATTTTTTGGATGTCAACATCTAAAAGCAAAACTTGAATCCCTATCAATATGGAGGATGTGAATGTGTAAAACCACATATATTATGGAGGAACGTGCACTAATCAATTAGTGTTAGCTATGAATAAAAACATGGAAGGTAAATTTCATTTTGGTGCGCATGTTTCGAGAAATAATAAATTTTCAACTATGAATTCAAATTAGGTGACGATTGGGTTATTGGATCATCAAGATTTAGGTTTCTAAAGGTTCTCTATTTGGTGGAGATCTAATCTAGATCTCCACAAAATGAAGTTTTTTCTTTTAAATTTTCTTTTTTCTTTTCTATTTTTTAAAATATATTTTAATTTAATTTTTTAGTTACTTTTGACTTTAACTTGTCTATCTTTCAAATGGATGATAAAAATCGATTATTTTATTTCAATTTTTCATTATATTTTAATTATGTTTTGTCTCCATTGTCCATCTTTGAGATTGATGATGAAGATCTTCTATTTTAATTTTAATTTTTATGTATTTTAAATTTATTTTAATTAAATAATAAAATAACATAGTGAAATGATGAAACTAACCCTATCTCTATAACTTTGACTAATATTTGACTAATGAGAGAGACTAAATTAATATATTTAGAAAACTTTAAGAAAGATTGAACCTATTTTAAATAAATAATTTAAAATTGATTTGTTTAATCTCACAATATATGAACTAAAATAAAATTTACATCACAACTTATGTAGCACATATATTTACTTCTTTAGACCTTGTTTGTTGGCCAGGTTGGGACTAAGTTTGAACCAAAAAATTTGTCCAAACCCATGTTTGGTCCAACCAATCATCTTTCATTAACTTATTCAAACAACAATTTTATCCCATTAGAAAAAATTAATTGAAACTCATCCAGCAGGTGGGTTAATTTTCTCCCACCTTCCATGTCTGCTCTCTCTCCTCCTCTCTAGCTCATTCTCCTCCCACTCCGTCGCCACTTTGCCGCCGCTCGCTTCTACTAGTCGTCCTCGTGCCATTTTGATTTTTTAATCGCTTCTACTAGTCGTCCTTCTCCTTCTCTTCTCCGTTCTTCTCTTTCTTCTTCTGCTTTCCATCGCCTTTTCGAATCACCTAATAATCCTTTTCAAATCGTTTGCCTTCCACCGCCCGCCAATTCTCCAAGTAAGAACTCGTTGACAAGGCTAAGATCTTATCGATTTGTAGCTAAGATCCATGTTGATTGGATCGATTCATCCCTGAGATTCGTGTTGTCTTCGTTGTGGTCCTAAGGCATCGACGCCTCTATCGTCTCCACTGTTCGTCCTGCTGTTGGAGATGACATGAGTTTTAGATGGGTTTGGGGTAGGGGTGATGAGAGAGAAAGGAGAGTGGTGGTGGAGGAGCTGGAAACGGTAGAGGAAATTGAAAAATATTTTGTAATATTCGAAAATTTTCATTTAAATCATTGAAAAATTTCGTTTAAATCATATCTTATCCCAGAACATGAGATAATATTTAAATTACTTTAATCCAATTTCATCTAATCTAATATTATATAAATAATTCAATTCTACCCCACTTAATAAAGAGGGCCTTAATCAAAGGAGAATACGTATATACACCCTTATAATCGGTCTACATCTACTTTCCGCTGCAAAGACAAAAACCCAAAACTAGTCCAAACATATAATTATGAGAGAAAAATAAATTGAAAACAAATAGAAAGCGCGAGAAGGGGGGGGACTCAATAGTGAAGAGTCAATAAGAGAAGGCATGGAGGAAAGCGAATTTCGACGGCTTCTGGATCTCTTCCCTGTGGTTCGATCTCGTGATTATCAGGTCAGTCAATTTCCTCTTTATTAGTATTATCCATCGAGTCAACTTGATGGGGTTTCAAGTCCTAGTTTGAATTTATTAGATTTGTTTGCATCTATTTTGAAATACCCTTTTGTATGATTTCCAGTTTGAGTTGGATTCTTCAAGACAATCAACTTCTCAGTCAGCAGCACAGAATGAGGTGTGTGTTACTACTGTGTAGTACTGAATTTGCTCCATTCTTTGTTAATATGTATATTGGGTTTTGCTAATATAGTGGTTGGTAAGGTTAACCATAAAATACAACCCTTGGATTAGTTGTAAGGGTGATTATTAAAAAATATCTAATGGTTGTAATTGATGGGTATCCTTATCCAACACGCACTAGCTTGATGGGGTTTCAAGTCCTAGTTTGAATTTATTAGATTTGTTTGCATCTGTTCTAGCTGTGTTTTGAAATACCCTTTTGTATGATTTCCAGTTTGAGTTAGATTCTTCAAGACAATCAACTTCTCAGTCAGCTGCACAGAATGAGGTGTGTGTTACTACTGTGTAGTACTGAATTTGCTCCATTCTTTGTTAATATGTATATTGGGTTTTGCTAACTTACTGGTTGGTAAGGTTACCCATAAAATACAGCTTTTGGATTGATTGTAAGGGTGGTTATTGAAAATTATCTAATGATCGATATTGATGGGTATCCTTATCCAATCAGTAAGATGCACTAGCTTGAATATTACTGACCTTTGGAATGGACAGCAGCTGAGGGAATGGCATGATGCATGGGATGAGACGGATAAAGCGATGCCGTCTGAGAATCAAGGGATAGATGTGGAGAGTATGTTACTTTAGTCAAATTTGTTCTTATAAAAAAGACTTGATTTTTTCATCAATATGATGGTTTGCGTGATGAAATTCTGCTTAATCATGAACTTAACATCATACTAATATGAACAATATCTTGGTTGCAAATTACTCTCTTTGGTTTTGTGTTATAGATATTTGATTGTGTTCATTTGTGTTTGTTTTAATAGATGCATTTTGGAAGAAGTTAATGCTGGTGGCTGGGAGGAAGGTATACTTGTCTGTTGCTTGTAATTATGTTTAGTTATGTTTAAAATACTAGCATCATGTCATGTTTAAAATATAGTGGCATAAATTAGAGTTGAGTACTGTTTTATTGATTTTGAGATTAATGGTGAACTTGACATGATTTAGAATGTATACGACTGAGGTGTATTGTGTTTGAATGCCTGACTCCCTTTCCCTTTGCCTCCTCTTCTCTTCTTTCTTCTTTTCAAACGATTCCATTACTTAAATTGTTCCTCTTTTTTATTTTTTATTTTCTAAAATTTTAAATTTTTTATTTTATTTTATTATTATTATTTTTGTATGGATAAGTTTGTGTGTATGTTTTGATTTATGTGAGAATCCATTGAATAAAATATGATTGCACGTTATGATTCCATGTTGGTAGAATTGACTTTCATACCATGTTGGTAATTGTTAATTCTAAGTTGAAGTCATTAGGAAAGGACCCAACAATAGGTTGCAGTACTCTTAACAAAAGAACATTTTGTTTGCATTTGTAGACGACACAAATTAGGAATGCAGCTGTGCATGCAGAAAGAAATGGCACATTTGACATATCTGTAATAGAAGCCTTAAGCATCATTTTCCTGAGGTGATGTTTCCACAGCAGTCCAAATTTTTTTAAATGCATGTTTGTAGAAATTAAAAGTCAATTTGTTTTTTTTTTTTTTAAAAAAAAAAGAAATTAAAAGTTAATTAAAGTTTCTGAAACTCAGTTACAACAGTTATGTGAATCAGTACAGAGAGATGAATTGGATAAAAAATTACGTTATGTCATTTTAGAGACAACATATGAAATGTTAATATCGAAACATAGGACTTGTATAATGTATGATCACGACTGGAGGCTGAGAAGTAACCGTCAGCAACCATTTTGTTATTTGCGTTGATTATTAGAAAATATCGAATAATTTGTTTTTTGTCTAATTAATTAAAGCTTGTTTACTAAGGTGTGTTTACAGAAGGGTTTGTAATTGATGGATACCCTTCGACCCCTAGCAAAATTTTACCTGTTTTCTGAGGTTTAATAAAGAATAGGATCATGTGTCTTATGTTACTGTTTTTCTGTTTAAATTGAGCCACCCATAAAATAACTCTAGTTCATTAGTATTTTATTACTAAGATAGCCTATAACCAAAGTACTTCCATACCTGGATGATAATAGTTTAATGTTATCAAAACTGGACTTGTGCTCCACCATCAGTGACGTCCTAGTTTCTTCTACCATCAATGACTTCCTTGTCTCAGCTGTCAACCTCTGCTACCAATCTGGGGAGAAACCATTAACAACCTTCTTCTACATTAAGAAAATAGTCAGCTCCAGTAGAACCTTGTCACCAACACAGGCAGATAACACCGTAGCCATACAAATAGGCACAGACTTATACCCTACTTATTCATACTTTCCCACTTCATCTTCATTCCTCAGTTCTGAGTAATTGTCACTGTTCATCATCCCTAGTCCTGAGAGTCTGCCATTCTTTGTTGATAATACTTATTTGTTGTTATTGTTGTTTTGTACTGTTCTGTAGTTATAATTTCATTATAGCTCATTGACCATTGGATCTCAGTATCAACCAAGTGGGGTGATGATTTTCTTGAAAATTTTGAAGACTCATCCTCTGAAGATCATAAAGTGCAGTAGAATTTAAGATCCAAGACAAGGATGAAATACAGTTCCCAATGACTGGAAAGCAGCTCAAAGTTTTGTAATTGTCTTTTGAAAATTTGTGATTTCTTTTTAAGATTTTATGTTCTTAACTTTCAAATACAGATTAAATAAAGGAATTAAGAGAAGAAAAAATATAAAAGACTGAAGTATGAAAGAGAAATGGATGAAAAGTAGTAGGGTGTCTTGGGAATTAAGAGAGGTGCATTGGTAAATTGATTGGCTTATGAAATTCAGTTATGGGTGCATTGGAAAAATGGGGGTGGAGAGATTTTATGAGCCACCCCAGATGATTTATGCTTGAAAAATCTTTTCTTTCAAATTTTGAATCCCTTATTTTTTGAGTTTTGCATGGGAAAAGCTGACAATGGGTGCATCTGTTATGTAGGTTGGTCCAGTGGAGGCAGAAAAATTTTGCCAGCAATTCCAAAGAATTCACAAGAAACTTGTATGTCTAGTATAATAATGCTCGTGCATGATTCAATTTCCTTTGTCATCAAGTTTTGCATTTATATTACTATTGCGTTAAAATTCCAAATTTTTCTATCATTTGCATGCAGGTGTATGAAGGGCTGAGTTTGGATGCGGCTAGGAGCTATATCTCCTCATCAACAAGTTCATAAGAATGGTTTTTTACAGGCCTCAATGCTTATTGTTTATTCACTGAGTTTCTAAATATTTGGTTTGCTAGAAGGAAACAATTAAACAAATTTAAGCAAAATTGGCAATTGTTGTGCCATTCTGTTTACTCCCATATTTGCTTAATGGAGGAAAAATTATTGTTGGATATCTCGTAAAATATTTATGTGCTTTATCATATGTTAAAGCAGCAAGAAATATTAGATATTTATATTTTTTATTAGTGACATTGTAATTTTGTAGCCTTGGTGATTAAACTAAATGGGTTGACACCAAGATACAATAAGGAGAAGGTGATTGATTTTCGCCATTAATAAGATAAATATAGTTTAGAACAGCATCAACCCAATAACGTTTAAGAATATGCATTTGAAACATGAAAGTAAGATCTTCATATGTTGATGTTCGCATTCGATGACATTATATTGTTTCCTCAGAATCAGTGTTATACCTTCATACTTTGAAAAACCTTTTGAGGTGTGTACAGATGCATCAGATTTAGCTTTGGAGGGAGTTCTTGTGGAAGAGAGGCATTTAGTGGCATTTGAAGACAAGAAACTGAAGGAAGCTAAGCCTATACTGCCTATGAGAATGAGATTTACATTGTCTAGACACAAGGGGACATTTATATATTGGGTACTGAATTTGTTATTGTGACCGATAATGTGGTGAAGATTATAAGCCAGTTCACATGCAGCACTTGCAGCACGTCATACACTAAATGGCAAGCACATGATAAGGCTCACGCACGCACCTTTATAAGCCAATTCACAGGCCTTACAGGAGACCACTGCCAAAACTCTTTACTGATGTTCAGTAAATTGCAGACAATTCTTGGAGGATCACAACACATTCACTTTGCGTCTATGCACACAAAGCATATAACCATATACACACACACACACACACACACTAGAGTAATTTACATGCCCAACTGCTAGCCTGTGCTACCTCCAACTGGTATGTAACACATAGGCATTGCAGTTGACATCCTTAACTACCAAGCTTAGGTAGCACCAATTAGATTTATGTAAGTCAGCCCGCGATTGTGACTCTATGCAGCTACACAGAATCGAATTCTGTCAAGAATTCTTGCCAACGAGCTTGCTTTGGAGTTAGCTTCTTCTTTGTTTTAAAATATGTGTTTGCCATATTGTTGGTCGCCGTACTAAACTGGGTTCCCTAACAAATAATGTCTCCATGTGCCTAGACAATAAACTATAGCCGCCGTCTCCTTCTTATGGGCATTAGACGTCAAAAGGTTTTTCAAAGTCTAAATAGCATAACACCTATTCTAAAGAAACAAGAAACAACCATTTTCAATTTATCTGAAGCAACTTGAATGCTTCTTGGTTCTTACCACACACCCATTTTTAGTCATTTCTTAACAAATATGTGAGAGTACTCACTTTCTCCGAATAGCATTTAATAAATCACCTATAGTAGTTATCTAGGCCTAGAAAAAATGGTAATTTTGTGACCTTCGAAAGAAACCTAATTTTCCTTTGTTGACCCAATGTCCCAATAGCATTACTTCTTTGTGACAAAACTCACATATATTCCCTAAGCTTTAACAACACTTGTCTCAAATAAATCGTGTGCTTATCCAATTAATCACTATATACCATAGATACAAATAGATAATAATAAAAACTCTAACACTTACGAGTGGATTGATGTGTTGGTCAATCGCACCCAACCGTTTATTACAAAACAATATCGGGTTCAATTAACAATTTCTACAAAATGAATAATTTCATTCTAACCCACCTATAAATGAATAAATTACGCATAAACCTCTTCAGTTGGAGGACAATTTTCTATTTAAGTGTGTGTCTCTCTCCTATCTATTAAGAAGTAGAATAAATTAATATTGAGTTATAAATCGTATCTTAAAATCTATATTAAGGACACTTGAGAATTGTAAAAGTACTTTTAATATTTAAAAAATAAAAAAAAATTAAAGAGTACTTAGTTGGATTATTTCAAGGGCATTTCCACTATTTAGTAATAAATGTATATACATTAGTCAAGACTCAATGTGTTTCTTAAATAAAATTTCAAGACTAATAATTCCCACCACTCATTTTCAAGATGAAGTTAATGACTTCAAATGAAGAATAGAATATATCGAAAAGCTCTTAACAATCCAGATCATTAAGGATTAACTCCTCCATGATCATAAAGGATAAAACAAATTAAACCAAATTTGTCGAAGCTGCCACAAATTACAGCTGAAACGCCCACATTTACACCCGCCCAAGCTGCTGCTTCGGTTTCACATAAATTCTCCTCAGCTCGTAGACTTGAAACGCCCATATTTACACTCATCAACATTAACACAACTTTATACCATTGTTAGACAAACTGTTGCAAGATTTTTGTCCATGCTCCTAGCCATTGTATGTTGAAGGTAAACTACTGATACATATGTCCATTCCTTGATTGAATTTTGCTATTATACAAAGTTTTTATAGCTCCATTACAGACTCCATGAATGTTTTTTAATTTTCTTACAGTATATTTTCTTATCATGCATTACCCAAATGAGAGCTTAATTTATACTGTTTGTTACAATTATCAAAACTTGTTTTTTATTAATATTTTTACATTTTGCATTTCTTCAAACCATTGGAAATGTCATAAACTATCTATGTAATGTTTATGTGTCTGTATTCATGATCTATGTATAACCACAAATAATTTTCATCTTTTTTCGAAAATTATTTTTGACTGAAAATATTAGACATATATTCTCAAACCATATTAAACAACTTTCTTCTTCTAGAGAAATAGTTCTATCATCAAAAAGATCATTTCTTTTTTAATTTGACAAGTATTTATTGTTCTATTTTTCTTTTAGCTCCCAAGACAACTGAAGAGACCAAAACTTGCTTCATTCTTCGATACCCATTGCCAGAGTGCACATCTCAAGAATGCACCAGAGTTTGCAGAAACTATATCGGCCATGATACTAAAAATGAATGCCTTGATCTTAAAACTTGCTGCTGCAATTATTAGTATCAAGACCATATGAAGATTGAGAACTTTAATAAAATGAAGCTTGTATATGCAATTATTAGTATTTATAATGTTTGTGGATGATGGATCATGGATCCGTAATTATCAATTTATTATAATAGTTCAATATTTTACTTGACACACCCATTGAATTCTCAAAATTAACCTTACTTGAAATTTAATTTTTATTTCTTGTTTTTCTTTTTATGCTCTCTAAATTCCTTTCACATTATTCGTTTCAATGCCTAAAAATAAAAGATGGAGGCAACAACCGTTCCCGTAAAAAATGAATGAAAGGGCTGCAACCTTTTCCTCCCAAATCTAGGAGAAGCTGTGACTCCTCCCTTTCTGTTTTATTCTTTACATGTTTTATAATTTATTTACTTGTTACTAATAAATGATAAAACTTTGATGTAGATGTTATACTAATCATATTAAATCTCAATATCGATATTTTGGTGCTTTAAAATTTTTTTAATTGGTTTTTTATATTGAATATTTTTCTTGGTGAATATATATAAAACAAACTGTAATAAGAGAAAAAAAAAAACATAAGTCAAGTTCTCTTGCTTTTTTTATTTCTTTCCAACACATTTCATTCTGCAGCCACGAAGTTTTGTGGTTCGGGTGGAACTCGCACTCCATCCGAACCTGCAAAAATTCTATGACAAACCACTGCAATGGAGTGCTTGTTTCTGTCAATGCCAAGTGAGGAAATGACAGCCTGCATCACTATAATAAAATTGTTCTTGTTAATAGCATTTTCATTTAATTTTTACTAAAAGTTATGGCAATGAAAATAATAAGATATGTCAAAAATACAAGCAACCCTAATGGTTATTTTTTCATCAATGACATCCCCTATTTTAAAATTTTAATAAATCACAGTCACAGATCTCGGGGACAACCCAGAAATTGATTCGAGATGATGCTTCAAAAGGATTCAAATGGTCATCTTCAAAGTCTACTATGCATAGAAGCTACAAAAGCCAAGCATAAATTTTAGACAGCTGTAATGATGGACTTGTGGAGTTCAAAGCTATTGTTCACAATCCAGTCAACAATTTTGGATTTATCAAGGATGCTCAAAGTTCTCTATTTAAATATGCTCTAGCATAATCATAACATTTTAAAAATATTTTGTTGTTTGGTCAAATAAAGCTATCAAATTTGTAACAATATAAGATTACGTAATATAATACTATTATGGATTATAATTCCTTTTAATAGACGATTGGATTGAAAACCTAATTCCAAACTCTTTGAAATCTCCATCTTTTAGGATTTTTCATTCCCAAGTTGACTCTTGAATTTAACGGGACGAGAATAGCTCTCTCTACTTGTTCCCTTCCTCTCACTTGTTTTCTTCTTTTGTTCTTGCTAGTTGATGTCGTCCTCTTCATCTTCGTCGCCACCTTCATTCTTCAATTTTTGTCTTCCGATGTTATGGTTTGGTTCAATCGAATCTAGAACCACAGAGAGGAAGGGGAGATGAAGAAAAAGACGAAGGGCAGATGAGAGATTGGAGGAGACGAAGAAGAAGAACAAAGTGAAAAACTGCACAAAAAAAAAAAAATCCATTACCAAAGAAGAAGAGAAACAAAGTAAGAAACTGGAAGAAAATAAAAATAATAGACTCATCATCGTACAAGAAGAAGAAGAAGAAGAACAATAGAGTAAGATTTTTTTAAGATAAAAACATATATATTAAACAAGCAGAAAAACACCGTTACACAGAAGATGATGGGTTTGTTGTTGAGATGTTTGTGTGTTTTTGTTTGTAGATTTTTGTGGATTTTTGTGAATTATCATGGATTTTTGTGAGTTTTTATGGATATATTGGTGGATTTTTGGAGATACGTATGATAAATATTTTGAAGATTATTTTTTAAAAAAAATTAATTTTAATATAGGTTATATAATAAAATATTTAAATTAATTTTAGTGCACTTCAATCCTAACTTATATCAAATATAGTATGATATAATTTTAATCAAATTTCAAATTTTGTTAAACATTAAAGAGTAATTTTTTAATCCATTATAATCCAATCAAATCAATTTCATTCTAATCCATTCCATTATAATCTCATGTGTTAAATTTAACTTAAGGCTCCATTTGACACGCGAGATTGGATTGGAATGAATTGGATTGAAATTGATTGGATTGATTGGAATGAGAAATCACCATCCCATGTTTGGTAAAATTGGAATTGGATTAAAATTATATGTATAATGTTGATATAGATTAGGATTGGATTGAAATAAAAAAATTAAAAATTTTATACATAAAATTAATTTATAAAAAATCTGAAAAAAAAAAAAAAAAACATCTCCTCCCACAAATCAAATCTCACAATTAATCAATATCATTATCTCCCACAAATCAAATCCCACAATTAATCAATATCATCATCTCTCACAATTCAACATCATAAACACACAATTCATCAATATCATCAATTCATCACAATTATCATTTTCCACAACAACAACATCATCAACAACATCAACACATCATAAAATTAGCCCAAAAAAACAAAAAAATACAAAAAAAAAAAACCTGTTCGAACCCAGAACCAGCTGGTTCTGGGTTCATCAAACCCAGAACCCAAAATCGAGTTCTGGGTTCGATGACCCAGAACCACCTGGTTCTGGGTTCCCCGAACCCAGAACCAGGTCGGGTCACAACTCAGAAAGGAAAAAAAAAAAGAAATGGAGGAGGAGATGAGCGAGACGATAAGCAGCGGTGGTGGTGGATCGACATGGTGGAGAGGAAGGAGAGAAAGACTTGTGATTCAGTGAAGAGAGAGAGAGAGAGAGAGAGGATGAAATGAAAAAATAAAAAAAAATAAAAAACTGAAACCCATGAGATTGGGATTTTGGAATGACATGGGGGAGGGTGGGAATGACATATCCCATGAGTATGGGATTGGAGGGGAACTTGGGAATGAAATGTCTATTCCCATCAGCAGCTCCAAACATGAGATATGGGAGAATGAGAGAAAATGAATCTCAATCCTATCTTAAATCCCACCTACCAAACATAACCTAAGTGATTTGGTATTCGTATAAAAGTAAGGTGTTTTTTAATAATTTTTAATAATTTTAAGTGATTTGATTATTTATAAAAATAAATAAAATAACTTAATAATAATAATAATAATTAAGTGATAAATGCTTAAATATATATATATATATATATATTGAAAAAAGGGGTATCAACCTCTAAAATTAGCGACAAAGACATGGAAGTCAGCGTGATTTGAGGTCGTATTAAACATATTAAACATAAACTAAGCCCTCAGCTCTTTTGGTCTCAAAAAATGAAGAAAGAAGAAGAGGAAGAAGAGGAAGTATGTTTAGACGAATCTTTCTTCATCAATGACAAGTAAGTAACTATCTCATTCTCTCTCTCATGCTCACTCTTCAATCTCATTTTTTTGGTTCACTTTGTGCAGTTACCAGTTAACCACTTTCACATTTGGTTCTCAAGTGCTCGAGCTCTTCTGCCTCCAATCTGCTTCCAGTGAGTTTTTTCATGAAATTGCCTATGACCCTTTATTTATTGACACTTGGATTCAAATGGGGAACTTACATTTTTTTTTTAGTGCAGCTGATTTTGACCTTACAGGGCAGTTGGTCTGGCCTGGTGCTATGCTTTTGAATGACTATCTTTCTAAAAACGCTGGCCTGCTCCATGGATGTTCCGTTATCGAATTGGGCTCTGGTGTTGGTGGGTGGTATTTTGTGACACGTTTTTTCTTTTTGTTTTGTTAAAGTCCGAAAGTATTGATATTTACTTTGTCAGTAACAGATTTAGTGTGAAAGGCTAACTGTAGTATTTAAGATATAGGCATATGGAATTTATAATAATTTAACACACCCTCGTATGAATCGATAGCAAATGTTAAGACACATTTTAGATGCTTCCTATCATGTAACATGTGTTATCGTGTAACATGTGTAGTGAACAAGAAATCTAAATACAAGCAGGAAGAGGGGATTAGAACCCTAGATCTTTGGCTCTGATAATATGTTGGTAACCAATTATCCTGGCAAAGTTTGTTAGGTGCCTGAGGCAAGCTTATGGTTTTCAAATACATTTCACTGCTTATGCGTCTTTCATGCTTTGATTTATTCTACTTATGGTTAGACAATAATCTTGAACTTAGCTGATGTTTAATTAAAATTTATGTCGGGAACATTTTATGCTTGGATTCTTATGTCCTCTAGGAAGAGACATTTTGAAATTTGGGAGATGTACATGATTTAAAGTAGTGGTGCTGAAGATCCATCTCTTAATAGCAATGGTTAATTTGACATCTTGAAATAGATTTTAGAAGTAGATGGAAAATTTAACTTTTCCCCCTCTTTGTTTGTAAAATATTATTAATTTCTGTTATGGGGCTATCTTTCTTTTTAATTATTATTTTTTTTTAATTATTATTATTATGATCACACCTCATCTCACTTTCACCCATGCACAAATGTAAATTTATTTGATTTTCCTTCCTAGGTTTGCAAGTTGGTGGAGGGGGAATTAATCCCTAGATCTCTTGATCAACTTCAAGATATCTAACCAGTTAGGCCACTCCCTTAGAGACTGTCATTGAGACAGTAATTGAGTCATTTATTATTCCCAATTCTATAGGTATTGAGAATAAGCAGCTTCTAGGTTTGGTTTTTCTGATATGTTAGCCATACTGACTCTGTACTTCTGTTTTGTTGCTTGAATGAATAACTTCTATTTGGAGAACCTGCTCTGATATATTGTATTGCTTTTATCATATCTTAAAGACAAGTTCCCTACCATTCATGTTCAGCTGACTGCCTGTAATATGATCTTTGATGTTTCTTAAAACATAGTCAATTTGATTTAATAGCCCCATTGTCATTGGATCTTGTATCTAAGTGTGATGCACAATTGATTGTTGCGTTGTGAAACACAGGTGTCACTGGGATACTGTCCAGCAGATTTTGCCGTCATGTTGTTTTGACCGACCATAATGATGAAGTGCTCAAGGCAAAGTCAAAAAATTAAACTAGAAAATTTGGTAGGTTTGCTTGTAATCTTCTTGTGTTTTAACTATTGTTTTACATCCATCTATTTTCAGATTCTGAAGAAAAATATAGAGCATCAAACATCTTCTGAGAATGCTAATAGTAACACTGGTGAGTGAAATGAACTTAATTAGGGATAGAAATGCTTGCTTCAGCTGATGCTTTTTTCATGCATCCTATATACAGGATTAGCAGTTGAGAAGCTAGAATGGGGAGATTGTGATCAGACCAACCAAATTTTACAAAAATATTCAGGAGGATTTGATCTGATTCTTGGAGCTGATATATATATCCTATATACCAGATTGTTTCTTATATTACTTATCTATTTTGAGCAATATGAATGAACATATGAAATTTTAACTAGACTAAATAAATCAAATGGCTCAGTGACCTCAATGAGGTTGTTCAAGCTTTCAATTCACAGTACATGGAAATAGTGACTGTTTCTGAAATAAAGTGAAGCTAATCATCCACAAGCTTTTCCAAATTATGTGAGCTTTGGAACTTCGTTACGAGAATTAATACCCCGTAGCTGTGGTGTTACTAATGTGCTAAGTGACGATGTTATTAAGCTAAGATACTCATGTCATAACTAAATTTATTATCATCATCCTAGAAACGGAAAACTTAAAAATTCTCTGCTATGTGCCCATGCATTCTTTATGGGTTGAAATTGAAAACCTCCCTTGACAGTGTGCAAGCTTTCAACAGTCAAGCATTCCTCTACTTTTTGACACAGTAGAACAGTTTCTACGCTTCAAGGGACAAGGACGATGCAGATTCATTCTAGCCTATGTGTCCCGAGCCAAGATGTAAGTAATCTGTTCATAAACTTGTCTTCTTATTCCTTTTAACCCAGTTCTTCACAATTTTGAACAATTTGACAGATTTCTTCATCTTGGATGATTATATAATGCATGAGCATGTTAATTGGATTGATAATAACAATTGTTGTCTCTATTGAATTATTCCTGAAATTTCTGGTCCAGTGCATTATGTAGATTAATTTGGCTAGATATTGTTTTTCATGAGTTTTGTGTGGAAAAGTGAATACATTTTAATTTATAAAATTCAATGATTTTAACATTTTAATTTCAGTTCATGCCCTGTATCTTCTGAATGTTGACCAATTTTCATTCGAAAAAGATATGTTCTTTTTACTATGAACTATTATTTATTAATTTTTAACCTCATCCCTCAGAAAGTATGTTAATGTTTCAATGTTTAACATCCTGGTATAAGTTTGTATACCTTGACATATAGTTGTTTTATGGATGCCACACTTTTTTCAGTGATGCAGTGTTTTATATTTTGCAATTTTTGTGTTCTCTTGTGCAGCATGGACTCGATGGTTATTAATGAAGCTGCTCGACACAGAATGATGATAAATGAAATAGCTGGGACACGATCTGTTGTTGCAAATCTTGAAGGTGTTATTTTTGAGGTTACTCTTCAATAGAATATTGGTGCATGTCAAATTGTAGAAATGTTTACAATAGAGACAGAATAGTAGCAAGATGATAATACCTGTGAACCCAATAATGCAGATAAGAAGTTGACATTTAGTCTAAACTTTAGAGCGCCAGTGTAGTTTATTGTGGACTTTCTTGATAATCGTTAGTTAGCATAGTATGCAAGATTTTTTGAGAATTGTTTAGGTTCTTAAAAAGGTCCTGTTAGTGCACGTAGGCATCTACTACCTCTATGCGGACTTAGGTCATGCAGAAAAGAATTGTGCAGTCCTGTGTCTAGACCTGCAACTTCTATATCCCTATATTTGTGTTGATTTTATTTTTTTTTGGCCGTGTGATTTATATATACTTTTTTTTTTTGAAGTAACATAAACTTTCATTCAACAACAGAGGAAGGAAATATACATTGTTCAATGATATTCTGCCACGTTAGGTCCTCCATTGAGGGCAAGGCTAAAGTAGCGAGGTTATCAGTCAGACGATTTTCCTTTCTGAAAATAGATTGGCACTTACAACAACCTACTGCTTTACACAAAGCCTTTATATCTTCCATTAACAATCCACACTCACCGTCCTGAGAAGCATCTGAATAAAGACTTTTAGCCACATAACTTGCATCCACCTCTATATATTGCACTTTGAATCCCAACTGATCAGCCAACCTCAGCCCTTCTCTTAAAGCAAGCAGTTCTATTTCTAGAGAGAAGCAGCCCATGAATGGTTTAGAAATAGCTGCAACTATCAAACTACATCGATCTCTGATTACTGCTCCAAGTCCAGCCCATGCTAAACCAGCCCTTACTGGTTTAATTTAATTTAATTTATTTTAAGGCAGCTTAACGGAGGACTCCTTGTGTATGAGAAAGCAGAAGAATATTGAGGAGGAAGTGTAGACAATGCTAACCTGGCATGTTGACACTCTTCCAAAAATTCAAAGCATCATCCACTAGAGTTGCAGGTTCTTTAATTCTGTAGACTGAACCACTGCATTACGATTTTGCCACACTCCCCAATTAATCACACAACATTTAGCCATAGTTTCCGAGCTGTTTTGAGTCCAAACCCCCATTAATATGTCCAAAACCTTGAGCCCTTTGAATTTAACCAATAGATCTCCTACATCAAACGCCTCCCATACCTACTGCACATTTGAACACCAAAATAAAGCATGTTCACAGGATTCTTCACATTCTCCACAACCAGGACATAAAGAAGCATCCGTCCCTAGCTTCCTGTGTAACAATTGTGCTCTAACTGGAAGCGCTCCATGACAGGCACGCCAAACAAAAATTTTTATTTTTGGGGTTGTGCTGCCCTACTTTTGAATAAACTGTTTAGATGAAGGGGAGGCATCCATTTTCGCATTTACAGCCACTCTACAACCACTTTTCGCCAAATATCAACCCCTTTTATCATAATGCCGTCGCCAACCGTTCACATCCCGTATACTCAAAGGAATCGATAGAATTACCTCCTGATCTACTGGTAGAAAATTTTGAGTAATTTTTAGTACATCCCAACACTGATTCCTAGAGTCAATGAAGTCTGCCACTGTTGAATTGTTGTTACTGTTGTATGTTACTGGCCTGAGAGATGTTGGCCGCGGCAGCCATGGATCCAAGAATGCACAGATATCCTTCCCGTTGCCCACCTGTCGTCTTAAACCCTTTTTCAGCAACTCCCTTCACACACATAATGTTTCGCCAAATATATGAGCTTCCTTGCTTCAAAGATGCCTGCAAAAATTCAGTTTTAGAAAAATATTTTGCTTTAAGGGATCTCAACACCATAGAATTAGGTTCAGATACGATCCACCGAACTTGTTTCGCTAGTAGGGATTGGTTAAAGGTTTCCAAGTCTTAAATCCCAAGCCTCCTTGGGATTTTGGGGTCCACATTGATTGTCAGCTTATCCCAGCTTATTTACGAACCCTGTCTCTTGATCCCCACCACCAGAATTTAGATATCATCGCTCCAAGCTCTTTACACAGACCCATTGGAAGTTGAAATAAACTCATTACGTATGTCGGGATTGCCTGCATCACTGCTTTGATCAATATTTCTTTACCCCCTTGCGGAAACAACGTGCTTTTCCAGCCTTTAAGTTTGTTCCATACCCCTTCTTTAATGGTGTTAAATGTTTTCCACTTATTCCTCCTTACTAGAGTAGGAAGACCCAAATACCGATCATGACTATTTCCAACTGCTATGCCAAAGTAATCCTGGATCTCCCTACGCCTAATTAAATCCACACTGGGGCTGAAAGTCAGGGATGATTTATCAAAATTGACTCGTTGGTCGGATCCCTTTATGTGTATCTCCAAAAGCCCTTTAATCATTCTGCAATTAAACAAGGTAGCTTTACTAATAAGGACACCATCATCTACGAATGGTAGATGGCTAATCAATGGGCAGTTCCTTTCACACTTTAATCCAATACCCCTCCCATTTCCTTCCTTTTCCGTATACTACTGGATAGAGCCTCTGCACGTAGCAGGAAAAGGTAAGGGGATAGCGGACATCCTTGCCTGATGCCTCTAGATGGGATTATGGTTCCATCCATTCGGCTACTCTGAAACATAGAATGGTTAAAAGGTGGTTAATGTCTGTTATAGGAATAGCAGGTATCTGGATCTTCTCAATAGGAAACCAATATGCATTTGCTTAGACTAACAACCATTTCCAGAACTTGGTATAACTGACCAAAATTTTGTAAATTAATATTTGTTATTGAACGCCTTTTCCCTTTTTATGTTTTCAGGTAATAGATGCAGTACAAAACAAATGGTTTTGATTTTCAACTTTAATTCAGCCAATAACAGAGAGAGAGAGAGAGAGAGAGAGAGAGAGAGAGAGAATTAAACAAAATTGTGTGCAGTGTATATTTGCTCTCAAGGAAAAAAATATTTCATTTGACTTCAATATCTTTGCACCAATTCCTAGATTTGTTAAATTAAGATGTACTATTTTTTCAGAAACAAAATGCAATGTAATGGTGTAGACATCTACTTCCCGGTCCCTAACAACAAATATAGCTACAGTGTATTTGCTTTCTGAGATTCTTTCCTTAACAGTGCATCGTCTCTTCGTTCTGCTTTTCATCCAATAATTGGTGCCATCATACCCTAGCAGATCATTAATATCCAGTAGCAAATGAAAGAAGTTAGCAGGGAAGAGGCTGCTCCTTTGATGCTTTTTAAGTAAAGGAGCTGCCAAATCAAAGTATTTAGCCATCAAGAGGCTCATTAGATGTTTTTCAAGTTAAGAAGCTGCCAAGACAAGTTTCCTGATTCAGAACCTATTCCCCTGGGGATGTTTCCAACTTCAGACCTTTCCCATATGCAGCAATGAGCAAAGCCTCTGCCCTTCCTGCAATTAAGATACAAGGCGAATGATTGTGATAAATGATAATGGATAGAAGAAGTCAAGAAAAACAAGATCTGGTGGGTTTGCAACATCATTTTTGAACATTACTAGTCAATCTCCTGGTTCGATAACTGACCAAACGGTATGACTATTTTATGAAAGATTACATGAGGACATATGCTTCATGCCAGCAACTTAAGCTTAATGCCACCATTTTGCGCTCACATGCTGGCTGCATATAGGCATCCAACATTCAAAAATAGTAACTATATCTCAGGTTTCGGGTGAAGGGATCAAATCCATTCCCTTCCCCTCAGCTTATTCTTTACTATTACTCTTTCCCCACCTCAATATTTTAAGGATTTAAAAGGTTTATAAAAGTAACACTTTGAAACCAACAGATGTGGCATATCTTCATAACTAGTACATCCATACATGCACAAAATCACACACAAACCACTCACCATGCTCATTTTTAAGGCTCAAAAACATCAGTTTTGCCCCTGGTTGATTTCTGTGGATATGCCTAGCAAGTAGCAGCAACCAACACAAATTTGTGCCCAACTGAGAGCAACTGAAAGGGGCTGCTCAACACAGAGCACCATAGGATGGCATGGGAGTGGAGTGGTGCCTTGAGGAACTGTAGAGATCAGGACTTGTCTCCTTTAAATAAATTTGAAACAGTTTAGCTCATCATTAGCCATATTTGATGAAGCTCAAAGATGATATCAATTAAGCTGTTCCATAATGGACAATCTTGTTTAGTTGGGGTGCACCAAGATCATGGTCACCACAGATCACGTCTTATTACACTATCCAACCAGCACAACTGTGCACCTGAGTATTATCTAACATTATCTTTTGTAAACTTCGCATTCTTACATTCCTCACCCAGAACTCCCCACAATCTATGCATTTATAAGATTTTACTAACAAAAGAGAAAAAGTAAAGGGAAAGATAAAATGAAGGCTGATTGTATGCAAAGGTTATCCAAGCTCACTCATGTTTGACTTCTCATACCAAATAAATGGAATTTAATTATTTACAACTTTATAAAATAACATATAGTTAAGGGGACAGGCAAGTACCATGGTCCTTTTTCCTTTGAAGCAGGGAACTCAGAGACGGAAAAAACAAAGAAGCAAGCCTCCTGCTATCATCCTACCAAATAAATGACAAAAACTTATAAAGATTAAATTTGTATAACAGTATGGGTTTTAAAGAAAAACATGCAACAAATTGTTCCCCCAAAAAGGAAACAAAGATTTTATTAAAGAAATTATAATTGTGAACCAGCAGTCCATCAACCGAAAAAATAAAATAAAAAAAAAAAACCTAAAACTAAAAGTAGGATTGAAATAAACAGTCAACAATCAGCAGCCTTCCAATCTAGCATAATAAAAAATAACGATAAATCTTTGAATTCTTCACTAGAAGATACCCAAAGAAAAGCCAAATAATACGCTTTATCCCCAAAACAGTTCTCCTCTTCGACTTCATTGAAGATTCTTCTGTTTCTTTCCTCCCACATAATCTATAAAATGGTGAAAATTCTACAATACCAAAGAACACTAACCTTCTTTCCTCATTATAAGCCTTTAAATTCTTCCAATAAGAAAGAACATAAAGATTTAGAAGCTGTCCACTTCAAACCAACTAATAAAAACAACTTGTTCCATAACAAGCCAACCTCCAGACAATGAAGAAAAAGATGATCCAAGTTTTCCCTTCAACTCTTGCACATGACACTCTCAAAGGGAGAAAGACAAAAACTTGAAAATCTTTTTTAAATGACATCATAAGTACTTAATTTCCCATGAGCCATAAGCCAAACTAAAAACTCGATCTTGTTTAGAGCCTTTGACTTCCAAATAAGGTTAGCAAAATCAAATCTATGAAGAGAATCATCTTGGACCAACTTTTCAAAAAAGGACTTGCACGAAAAAATGTCATTGGAACTTAACCTCCACACCCTACAATTGTCCAATCTAGGATTGAAAGAAACACCCTCTAACAAAGAAACAAGTGAAGAAAATTTCTCAATTTCCCTATTATTCAAGTTTCTCCTGAAATCGAAGCACCAACCTCTATAAATAGAAGAACAATCCGATCTACTTAAAACTAAATCATTTTGAGAAGATGTGAACTTGTACAATCTTGGAAACTTTAAGCAAAGAGGTTGAGAATCCAATCAACAATCCTCCCAAAACCGGATTCAAGCATTGTTTCTAACTACAAACCTCAAATTACCCAAGAAAGCATGGAAACCTTGCATAATAACTTTCCAAAGATATCGACTAAAGCCTATAAGAACCACGTTGGAATCCTAACAATTTCCTTGGACTTCATACTTACTTTTAATCACTTTATGCCACAAGGAATTAGGTTCCAAAGGAAACTTCCATAACTATTTGCCAAGCAAAACCAAATTCTTCATCACAATTTTCTCAATTCCTAAATTACCTTTATGTTGAAGGTGAGAAACAACATCCCATCTTGCTAAATGGGTCTTTCTTCCTTCGTCAATACCATCCCACAAAAAACTCCTCATAATTTTTTCAACTCTTTTTGCCACCTTATAGGAATTCTAAAATCTAAACAAGGAAAGATAATAAGTGGGAATGCTATGCAACACAACTTGAATCAAGACCAATCTTCCACCCTTGGATAAAAAAGCATTTTTCCATCCCTCTAATCTTCTCTCAACTTTCTCCACCACTGAGGCCCAAAACTCAAAAGATCTTGGATTATAGAAAAGGCATTTGCCACTTCCTTGCCATAGAGACAGAATACCACATTGTGTGAAGGAAGCACTGAAATTCATAAAACATAGAGGCAGTGCAGTGCAGTTTGTTTTCCCAAAAATTTGACGCAACAATGGAAGACAAAAAGTTCAAGATAAAAATTTTCAAAAAAGAGGAATTACTTAAAAATTGGTGAAGATTGTTTGAATGACAATAATTGCTTAGAATATACCAAAAAAGTTATAACCCACAAAAGAAGTCCAGGCCACAATATAATACACCTCCAAGTTGTGTCAACATCACTAGCATCACTGCCCACTGACTACACTCAAAATTTTAACATTTCAACCCATGCATACACAAACACCCCAAAAAAAAAAAAAAAAACCAAAAACAAAAGGTTCGCCATGTATTTTGTTTTATCATCATCTGTATAATCTGCAATGTTAATCTCAAAGGGTAAAAGTCATTTATACATTATAAATGGTGACAATATAAATACAAACCTTTGTACAAGTGCCTCCTGAGAGTTCAAATTCATTCTTCCATGTCAAAGATGGCACTGGAACAACAGAAAACCCAGAGGCAACTAATATCCCAATCCACAATCCATATCCAAATCCTCCAGTCCACCATCCCTTCATTTAAGAAAAAGAAGATACTCAGCAAGAAGTATGAAAATCATCTAATTTTTTATTGGCTTCTTTTCCTCACACTTAAAATGTCTGAACAACAAAGATAGACAAACTGACTATGTTACCAACTTCCAAGAACACAAAATTTGCAGGAGGGAAGAAGTAACGATAAAAAGAAAATGATTTTATTAGGATAGATATTAATTAGAAAAAGAAGTATGAAAACCATTGTCCAGGTGCATGTATAAAATATATGTTGCAGCATCTTAACATCTAACAGCAGAGACATGATTATTATCACCATATGCAGCCATACTTAAAATCTAATGCATTGTTATAGAAATTAATTGGAAAGCTTATTTGACAAAAAAATTTGTATAATCTTAGAACAGATAAACATTGAAAAGATAAAACATTTTATTAATTTATTTTGGAGACATAATCTGTTAGGTCATTTGACTGGTTGCAGACATAAAGCAGAAACTACAGAACAAGGCATCAAGAAAATTTTGCATAAAAAATTGATAATTTAGCATGCTACTTTAATAATTTAGGGAATTTCAATTTATTCCCCAAGTTATTTCAAAATCAAATTTTCTACTTGTTTTTCGTATATTCTCTTGTTTGGTTCTTAACTTCCTATGATTTCAGAAATTGTGGAATTTTTTGAGAGAATTACTAACTCAAATTTCATTCGTCTCCACTTTCTAAGTGAGAAAGTTGTTAATTTATATAGCATAAAAAATATGGAAACTAACAGGTATTCTCCTCTTTTAATGAGAAGTTATCTATAACCTTTATCTAAGATAACGGCAAAATTCAGCAACCTAATCTTAAGGGATTAGAACTCACACTTTCTAATCACTTTTATTCTCCTAACTTAACTAACATGACTTTCAACAGAAATACATCAAAATGATCCCTTTCACCAAATTTTTAATGGTCAAACCTAACAGGAACAACAAAGATTTTGTAAAAGAATTGAGTTAAAAAGACCATTTGATTTCGTAACTTTTTTATATAACTATTGTTTGACCTTGGAAGAAAAGATCAAAATGTCCATATAAAGCATTTTCTATTCTTACATTACCCTTACATTATTATATTAAAAAAATCCAATATAAAATTAGAAAACTATATAATATTAATATATTTTAAAAAAAAAAATGAAAAGAAATATATGTTGTCAACACAAACTAAAAAATAATTTGTTTAGCAGAAAATTAAATATTAAATAATATTGAGCTTTCATTAAAAAAATAAAAATATATATATCAAAAGAAATTAAAAATTACAAAATTAAGAAGAAAACAAAAATGGTGGAGCTCAGCTCCATTGCCTATGGAGATGGCCTCTATCATTTTCTTGTCATTTTTATTTTCAAAATTTTTAAAATTTCTTTGATTTTTAATGTTTTCTTTGAAAGTTTTTTTTTTTTTTTTTTCCTTTTACGCACATGACCCACATTGATTCGACCCACCTTTTTTTTTCCCCCTATTTGACAGGTTGCACATGTAGTTAACTTTGAATAACAGAGGACTAAAGTGATAAGTTTCTAAAGGTTCGGGACCAAACAAGTTAATACATTAAAAAAATAAAATTGTGATATTTCATGATAGACTATGGACTAAAAATCCTAAACTAAAATTAGTCTTCTTAAATGGTTGATAGTTACAAGTTTCAGCAAGAACAATAAGAACTTTCGGCTCAGAACATTAACAATAGAATTGCATTTATTACCCTCACTTTACTTCAAATTTTCATGCATATCTGAGCCTCTACTACTCATTTCCTACATTTCCAAAGAATTTTCCTAAGGCTACCCAGTATTCATTGTATACACTATACAGAATTGCAAATATTGCCTCAGAAAGGAAATTCTTGCAATATTTCCAAAAGACAAGTCTTAACTGTTAAACAAGGTGGAAGTTAAAAAATGGAATACTTTTAATTGTGATCCCTGTCAGGTAAATTTAAATAATGAGGCACTATGACTGATTATTTTACATTTGAGAACACAGCATCATCTCAATAACAAACACCTACACCCCTCCCCCTCTCCAAAATATGAAAAGTCCACAATATTACGTAATAATGTTTATAAAATAAATCTTATAAAACTGTTCATAGTAGGCAGGAGTTTGGTTTGGTTTGGACTACTGTTATGAGCAAAGACACATCAAACCAGAGAATATCAGTAGGAAGATAGGTATAAATTTATAAGTTGTCATGTGGACACAAGCAAGATGAAGCTTTGACAATAAAGCTAAAAAACTAATATTCAGCTTAAAAAACAAATACCATGGCAGAAAGGGAAATCAAAGTAAACAATGTAAATTTTCAATTAAAAAGATTGAAATTAACATGAGATAAAAACTGATTCATTATAAGATAAAATGATTGTCGTTTGAAAGATAGCTAACATTTATACAACAAAAGTTGATAGACTAGGAGGCACAACATGAGTGTGTACGTGTCAAGAATCTTTTTATCATGCACTAACTAGCTCTTCGCAAAGTAACTAAAGGATGAAACCTACATGTAGAAGTAGGCTAATCAATAATGATGCATTTACATAAAAAAGTGAATGTGTTCAGTCTATGTTAGCATCCTCTTGTTTCCCTTCAATACACTTTTGTTATCTGACAAAAGTTATAATGAATGAATGACTATCTAATAAGATTCATCTTTACTTTTTACATCAGCATTCTTGTTGCTAACCCAAATATAAAAGAGACAAGAAAAAGACTTTCACATTAGCAATGGAACACCATCATTGAAGAATGCAAATGGAGAAATCAAAATCATATCAAGAAGGATTGCATGAACCTGCTTCCCATCTTTTGGATAAGGGATTGATTGCTCTATATACGCAGTTGTCCCTGAAAGTACAAAGAGCACAAATCACAACAAAATTAAGCATAACTTGAAATTGAACAAATAATCACTACACCATCATTAAGCATGCCGCTTCATATTTTGATTATTTTGAGTAAATTTATAGAGATTGCAGTTTGGGAAATTTGTTTTTCTAGCTACTTGGTGCACATTTTGTATAATTTACAAGGCTAACGTCCAAGATTTCATTGGTCTTGTGGATGGTTTGTTTGCCTTCCATACCTTCAATCAATTTACTGAAGTTCCGTTTACAATCAAATGATAAATTAGGACCAAATAAAGAAATGAAACGAATACAATGCAAAGCACTAACAATATACTTTATCAACTGTTGAGCATCAAAAACTGAACAATGGCAAAGGTTTTACCTCCACATACATTGTCCAGTCCACATTTGTGCAGCCCATGCTGGGCTGTTTGTTTACCCTACTTCCTTCACATATTTGTACTCAAATAAGAAATCCTTTCCTCTCTTTTTTTTTTTTTTTTTTTTTTAATACACACACACACACACAAAAAGCTGAATAATGGTAAAGGTTTTACCTCCACATACGTTGTCCAGTCCACATTTGTGCAGCCCGTGTTGTTTGTTAATTGTTTACCATATTTCCTTCACATATTTGTACTTAAACAAGAAATTCTTTTCTCTTCTCTCTTTTCTCTTCACACCCGCACACAGACAATATTAATGGATACTTTCTGTCCTTATAACTGTTTCAGCATCCTATACGTGTAAACCAGAGTTTGCATAGATAATTTTAAATGGAGAATTTAGAGCCCATCTGCTTTTTGAGGCTTAATGGTGAGGTTTCTTCCTGGTTCCTTTGGCTGTATAACAAATGGCAGTAACAACTAATTAGGGAATGCTTGTTCCAAGATTCTATTCAGAATCTAGGCTAAGGTTCTAATTTACTACCTATTACATATTACAGACGACCTATTGATCGATATTAATGCTACAAGGAAAATAAAGTTTGAGGTCTTTGTCTTTCTCCGAGAAGGTTACTTACTCTATTGTCACATAACTAATATCTTCTGACACTGAACCTCTGAAATGGGTATAACTAGTAGGTCCTTCACTTTCTCTGTTAAACTATTTAACAAGGGAAGCTTAAAAAACTAGGAGAGAGGGAAAACATTCTTTAAACAGTATTTTCTTTAATTCACTTTCATTTGTCTTCAACTTTTCAATGGCAATCAGCCAAGCACATTGCAGATTCAATCATTATTTTTCACTTCGTTGTTGTGCATACACTATCAAAAAGACTCAGAACAAAGAGATGATTAACAATTTATAGGCTTCATGTAAGGAAAACTGATAAAGGAAAACCTTGTTAAGATGAAGGGAGGCTAGTATGAAGTAAGAAAGCACAGACAGAGGAGTATAAGATCTAAAAATATAATACATCTTTTATAGGAGACAAAAGGAATATCATTTCAAAGATCAAATACAGAAACACACGGTACCAAAAAAAAAAAAAATCAACAAAACTCAAAACTTAGGGGGTCTAAACATGATATTTATATTACCATGTGCATGTTGTATGTTTTATACAGCAGAGACATTGTAGATACATACCAATCGGAGCGTCTAAACCACGAAGCAACATAACAATAGACTTGGCATCTAGACGTTTTCGAACTCTTCTACTAACTAGCACTGCCAAGTGAGGAGAATCAAATACCTATAATAAGATTGAGACAAACAACATTCATATCGCTTAAAAACTCAAATGTTATCTCACAAAACATCATCACAACAGCACACATGCTATTTGAGCAATGAATGTCAACGTCATAAAAGACATCCCCATTTGAGTTAACAATTGGTCAGACCTAAAGCATGCTTGTCTATCGACAAATAACTTCACACTCATATTTGTATTCAAAAATGTAAGCTTGACATTGCAACCAATCATAAAATCCCAAGTTTACAAGTACCAAAAATGAACCTGGGCGGACTGGTCGGGCTTCAAGACGGCTAGAGCGCCGGTGCAGTCGGGGTCGATACCCAGAACCCAGTTGGAATTGGAGGGGTCGTGCTGAGGAGGACGAAGAGAGAGAGAATCAAGCCAGTTTTGCTTGAGTTGGGAGGCGTTGGTGGTGGCGGCTCTGATGGGTGGTGGTGGAGGTCTTGTAGTAGTACCCTTCAGACAAGCATAAGTGTTGTAAGTAGAAAAGGGTCTCATTCTCTTCATCATCATAAGGTGGTAATGGGTTTGAAGTTGGAGTTGAGTGTCAAGTGTTGCCATCATCCCAACCTTCACTTCACCCTTCCCCTTCCTTCCACCATCTATCTTCAAATTTCCACACTCACCATTTTCCCTTTTTTTTTTTTTCAAAATTATATTTCATTTCTTAAATTTTGGCTAAATTTTAGAGGTTTAATTAGGGTAACTTACCTCGTGTTTTGATGTAAAGGTTAATTTTCGACTAAGAGTAATATTACACTACCTAACGATTTATATTTATTGTCCAAATGACGTGGTAACTTTATATGTAATTACTATATCATTAATATATAATTTTAAAATTAATATAATAATTATAAATCAACTTATCACATAATTTGAGTAAAATTTTTAGATAAATTTTGGAGTGTAGCATTATTTATTCAACTAATCTTATTAATACAACAATTCCCTTGATCTTGACACTGACCATTAGACTTAACAGTCAAATTGAATTTAGGATTAAAAAGTCCAATATAACCTTAATTTATAAGGCAAGTGATGTGATAAATCAAGTGAGGTGTATATGTTTATATTTTAGTGTTCCATTTATACCTACACTTCTAAAAAATGATCCAACTACTTCAAAATATTAAGATTGTTGCTCTACACTGGTATAATTTCCTGGCTATATAAAGCCAATTTACGTTACAATTTGTTAACCCATGCAACCATATTTTCTAAAAATTTTCAATGCTCAGAAAAGTTGCAACAATATGAATAGAAGCTTTAAACGCTTTAAGCATTGATGTGAATGGTGGAATGATTAAATTCAAGAATAGAAGGTGAAGTATGGTTGAAGAGCAATTGTAAGAATTTTAAAATTAAAGGCTAACTCGTCAAAATTGTATTTAGTTTGTGATAGAGGAAATTGTAACTATTACAGATTCTGGGAATCAAGTGAAACTGAGTTCAAAAACAATGAAATTCAAAATTGTTCAAATAGTTATGAAGATAGAATGGTGGAAAGCAATATGTTGAGTATACTTAGACAAGATATAAAGTATCTAATTTCCATTGTTGAAAAAATAAAGAAGCTTGCTCACAAGAAAGAAGAAAACAACAATAGATATCAGGTTATCAAAATGCTCTTTTTTGTTGTTGTATTAATGATTGTTGTCTCATTTTTGAAAAAGTGACTAGACAATTTCATGTAATATGCATGTCTTAGAATAATATAATTGCCATTAACAATGTAAAAGATGAGTAAAATAATAGTAATTAAGCATTAGATTACATATCCATAAAGTATCATTACAATCCATGATTAAATAGCAAACGACACACGCTGTCTATGTACAAAGTAAACCCAAACTATCAACTGCCTTTGTACATTCAATAGTGTAGTCATGAGAGTATTAAAACTAAGCTGCATAAACATGTATATGTTATCTTCTGTGCTATAATGGAAAATCGTATACCTATCAAGCAAAATTAAAGCGTGTTTATGTGTGATCAATAAACCTATACATGCAATACTAGCCATTGCATATTTACAAAAGCCATACAATTATTAACACCAAAGACCTCTCAAACTAAGGCTCAAGCTATTCTCACAACATGTACAGTTAACCTAGATACCATCGTATCTTCCCCTAGGAAGCACAAAAACTTCGCCATAATCCCAAGCAAAACAGCACACTTCTCCTTGAATCAACAAACTAGGCAAGCACAAAAACTTCAACAAACCTCACCACATGCAAAATCTCATCCCATAACTTTGCCACAGAGTGGGTATAAGATATTGCAACAAGAAAAAAACCCAAAATATTCGAAAAGGCAGCATTAATAAAAAGTGAAATAAAACTAAGTATTTAAACTTTAAAATAAATAGCTTGAGGAACCTTGTCCTAGAACAATCCATTGCAATCAATGTCTAACCTTACAACTGTTCTTACAAGAAGTAAAACAATGCATAAGTTATAAAGCTAAAAATGCAATTATTATATATGACTAGTTTCAATAACATGGACTAATTAAGTAGTTACATGGATTAGCTCTGAAATGATTTGGTATTATAACATTGCCACTAGTTTGTAATGGGGGGCAGAGGTAGTCATAAGTTGTGAACAGGTTGTAGTAGTAGTCATTAAAACTTAAGCACCAGCAGTATCAACTTGCAAACTGATTTGGGCAGCATTTTATGTGGAGCTTTTTCAAACATTTAATCCCACCTCAACCCTCTTCTGAGTTACATTGTTGAGCTACTCTCAATCTAGATATAACAAAACAATTATAAGTTCTTATTTATTAACATCAATAAAAAAAAAAAAAAAAGTTCAAACATAAAGCACGGTTGTAAAACGAAATTTATTTGAAACACCTCAAATAACCTTTTCCTAGTATTTGTTTTGCTTGATTCCTACCAAGTAAAACATAAATTTCAGTATTTACTAATTGTAAAGTAAAAGATGTATTCAACTTTTTTTTTTTTTTTAAATAATAACAAAAGAATAATGAGAAAATTAAGTACACATACTACAGTGTTTTGCTTTCCTTTGCCACCATCATGAGATTTGTAGGGCCTCATGTTATGACCTCATTCTCCATATCCTTTACACCTGACCCTACCACTTCTCTTTTCTTTAGGTCATTCATCTAGTCTTCTCTTTATATTTTTCTTGAGGTGACCAGGCATCCTTTGCACCAGTGGTGGAAGGACTCCATTATGCTTAATTTTAGGCTAGAGTGTTATATCTGGAATAGGAAGGATCTCCTTATTGAGGTACTCAAGTAAGTTTATTTAGTGAGATAATTATGGACAAATTCTTGACTTTGTAACCTTTTGGCCACTAAAACTACCATAACATGCTTACATGGGATGCCACAATGCTCCCAAAGACAACAATCACAACTTTAAGTCTAAATATTGACAACAAAAACCTTTATCCATCCTTTACCTCGTATTCATGGTCACTTGCACATAAGACTCTAACAAACTACATCTCATCCTATCTCTTACCAAGCTTTTTGTTAACCAAAATTGGCAAACTAGAGGTCCACTTCCTAGCCTCATCAAGTCTCTTGTACAGACACTTCATCATGCTTCTTTAGATACTCTCTCCATCATAGTTAGTGCAAGTTGGACCCTAAACTAGTCAATCCAACCATTGAAGCACTCACTAACATTATTTGTCATGTGTTCAAGCATGAAAAGCCCAATGTTTGAGAGAGATTGCCATCATGTAGTTGTATGCACATTCATTAACCTCTTCAAATTTCAAAATCTCTTTTAAAAATTTTGCTTTTGTGCTCTTGTTTGCAGCATTTCATACAAATAACTACAAAAGTTGACCTTTAAACTTGGACTGATGTTCGCAATCAAATACCTAACATAAAATTTGTAACATGAATTTTTAATTTTTTTTTCCATTAATCAATGATTTGAATTTGGGTTGCAATTAAGGGCAAGGTTGGTTGAAAATTTTTAAAGTCTGTTTGCAATCAAGGGAAAGTGAAAGTAAATTTGGAGGAAAAAAAATCTCTCTTAATCACTACAATTAGGTTTGAAGTCATCTATATATATAATGCTTTTAAAATTAGGTTTATCTAATTTTAAAAAGTAAGGGCTAACTAATCAAATTCATCTATTATATTTGAATTAAATAAGAGAGAGAATGCAATGGATGAATTTAATTGGTTGATCATTATTTTTTAAAATGAAGTATACTTTATTATAAAAACTTTCTATATATAATTTTTCTCCATTCTTAGTAGCCAATTCAATCCTTTGGAAACATACATATATCATTCAAAATCTTCTTCCTTCATTGATAGAGTTACACTTTCAATGTTGTGTTCTAGGTGGAACAAATCACCATCTCTAGTGGGCAAAAATAGTACCTATCAGAGCACTCATTGGGTGGCTCCACTTCTTTGAATAACCCTTTCCTCATGAAGCCCTTAGGTGGAGAGTCACGTTTCGCCACCTCACTCACATGCAAGAGTTCCCAAGGATTACTTACTATTCCTTTGCTCTGATACCAATTGTTGTGCTCTAGAGGGGATGAACCACCATCCCCAGTAGGCAACAACTAGTACCTATCACAGCACTTCATGGGCGACTCCACCTCTTTAGGTCCAATAAGATTCGAGCCTTACATAGCAAGATTTGGAGATCAAAGTTGATTGTAAATCAAGTAGGTTTCTAAGATTGATTGTGAATCATGTAGGTTTCTTCTTTAATATTAGCAGTTTATGTATGATAGACTTATCATATTATATTGCTATGTTTGGAGTTATTTCAAGATAAGATTAAAATTTTATGGATTATTTTAAAAGAATTAGAAGCTGCTGAAAATTTTGTTTTTTAGTAGTCTTGTCAACTTTGTTTGATTGTTTAAATAGGCAAATCAAAGTATAAAATTATGAAATTTGATATAAATGATTAGGTTATAGTTTGAAAAATTTCATGGTCATATAATAAGTATGCAATTAATTATGAATTTTTGTTTACCTCTAACTCACTGGAATAAAAATCTGGACAGTACTGAACTAAGTTGAAACTCGAATTTTTTTGGACATTTATTTGATGTTATTTTGGTCTCATTAAATTTCTTAGGAACCATTATGAGTCTTCTTTAAGCCATTAAATTTTCAAGGATTTTTATGGCACAATTTGTTTTTTAATATTCAGATGTTTAAGGTTATTCAGTTTTGAAACCGAGGGGGGTACAACCTTAGCTTATATTCAGAGGTTTCAGTTGATATGTTAACATAGGCATTTAAAGCTAAAAAATTTTATGATATTTATTCTAGGTCTTTAATATATATATATATATATATACATGTTTATGATGATTAGTCTTATATACAATTTATTAAAATGAAGAAAGATGACTACATCAATAGAGACAGTGTTGACAATAATAAATTTTAATGGTATTTGGAGTTAGAATTTTGTTAAGTGTGGTTTGTGTTAAGTTAATGCTAATATAACATTTATAAGATGATATGTGAAGATTCAATGTACTTTTGACTAGTCTAGATTAATTTATAAAGGTATGATTTTCATAATGCGATCTTAGGTTGATAAGTGGGATTATTTAATAAAGTTATTTTCTCCATTAGGACATGCAAAAGAGATAAATAATCCTTATACATTATCATAATATATTATAAGTTCAATTTTTTTTTAAAAAAAAAACTTTAATTATCCTCTTAAACAATCAAATAAAACATTGGATTTTATTTAAATGATTTTGCATCCTTAAATATATATCTTCTATACATTATTTGATTTTATTAAAAGTATTGTCTTCTTATTTAGAAAATGTGATATGTTCTATTAAAAATATTCATTCGTATTTGAAAAGTATGATATGTATTGTAATTGTGATTATAATGAAAATGTTTTGGCTCATTTGTCTATAATTCTTTTAATTGTAATGGTTTAGACTCCTAGATGACAAGTGTCATAATTGTATTGTATTGATCCAATTGAAATGTTTATTATTGTGCAATGTTAATTGTATTGGCCCCGCACCATAATTATAAGTGTCTTGATTATATCATATTGTTTGGGTCACCGACATTGTGAATGATATTACACGATTAGAAGTCATTCCATTTTTATTTAAATTCGTGTATGGAATATTGTCCATTATTTTTTACTTCGGTTTAACTATTAAATGTTTTTTATATCGTATTTTTAAATGTTTTATTGGTTTGATTATATTTGCAATTATTACAATTACCATAAAATTACAGTTTCATTTTTATTGTAAAGTTACTTTATAAAATTACAATATATCTTTTCTATTATATATTTTATCGTAATATATAATATTTAACTATTGAATTGACGGCTCATCCATCATCTTTACTATTTTTAAAGATTAGTAAACTTTATTTGTTTTGAGAGACAACTTCGAGTTATTAGTGTCACTTGGAAGAGGATTTCAGTTCTATTATTGTGATTATATCTCTTGCTATTATTTAAGAACCATTTAAGTTTGTTCATTTGTACGTAGTTAAATGTAAGGATTGATTTTAAATGATCGTGAATTTAAGTTAGCGTTTAAGACTTTTATTGAGGTGTTAAGACAGATTTATATTGTTGAATTAAATACTTTGTGAAATTACTCTTTAATTGTGTTTTAATTTTAGAGATTTAAGTGGTTGATTGAACATTATATTTTATTGGTTTTATGTCAAATTGGGGTGTTACAAAATCTACTTGTGGATATTGGCCAAAATTTTTCAATAGCTAAAACCATACCCTTTTGATGGTCACTCATGAAGGTGACCCTTTGACTATCATTCATGTCAATATGCATGTATAAATGGTGTAAAAACCCAACCCCAGGAATCTTTATTTTTCTCATTCACAAATGTGTACTGTTAGTGGAAAGATGCCATAGTTAGCATTCATAGCAACTGTTGCCAGTAAAACTCCTAGGTACTTCCACTTTAAATGCAACCATCAAGACCCATAAAAGGCCTACACCCAAAAAAGAACTCTGCCCTTTGAGCTTCAAAGCTAAGGAAGAACTTTTGAAAAGTTACATGTACTGAAGAGTAAAGTGAGATAGTCTTCATGTATGCCATAGAACTCAGATTTGTTGCCCTTACTAGATACTCGTAACTATAGAGCACGTCATATGACTTAGCATTCTCCTTGTCTATCTTGTTCAACACTCTATTTTTTTTGCTTTATAAAGGGTGTATGATGCCAGATTAAAGCTAGAGATTATATGAATTTCAAGTGCAAGGAACTTAATCTTTATGCCCGGATTCACTTCAATCAATTCCTTAAATCTGTTTGAAAACCATGATGTTGTGCCTTCTTAATTCTTATGAACCTTTTGGTAGCAATGTTGTGGATATAAGGGCTTGATCATAACAGTTGTCCTATCTTCTATTGGGGATGCATGGATTCTCTACATGCACACATTGTTGTGTACCTATTATTGTCACTCTTAATTCTTCTCAATTGAAAGCCTTCTTGAACAATAAAACCTCTAAATACTTGCCTACAATGGCTTACATTGTTCAATAGTTGCCCACTTACAACCCCACTCTACCACCCTCTGCCATCTATAAGCTATACCTCATTAAGTATGTGGGTGCTTAGAGGTTACATCATCATCATCACTACTATTATCCACCATGAAAAACTACTCATAGTTAATAGTGGCTACATTAGAGAACTGGTCTTCAAATGTATTGTTACTTGTAGACTTCACAAAGACTTCATCATTTCATATCGGTTTGTATTCACCACTCCATAAAAATCTCACTTCAGTTGAAAACTTTTCATCTTGCACTACAACAAAACAACACATTTATACCACATTATCCATACCGGGCACTAAAAGCCCGGTATAAATAATATTTTTTTAAAATTAAATTCAATTATCCATACCGAGCACAAACCACACCTGATATGGGTAATAATATAAAAATAAAAATTTTAAAATTTTGAGTATCCATACTAGGCGTCATCCGCCCGGTATGGATAAAGGTTATATCCAGGCCGGGCGGGTCGGTAGCCCGGCCTGGTAAATATTAGTTGCAAAAATATAAAAAAAAAAATTCGGGACTATCCATACCAGGCTCCGACCCGATCGGTATGGATACGTCTTCTTATCCAAGTCGGACGGGTAGGGTGTCTGGCATAGATAATTTTTTGAATTTAGTAATAATATCCATGTTGGGCGGCCTGCCCGCCCAGTATGGTTATGTCCTATTATCTAGGTTGGGCGGGTCGAGTGCTTGGCCTGGAAAGCGAAAAAATTTAAAAAAAAAAAAAAGGCTCCGGATTATCTATGCCGGGTGGGCGACCCGCTTGGTATGGATAAGCTGAAGCCTTTTACCCGATCCAGTGCAACACCTTATCTTCTTCTTCATTTTTCTTCATTTCTTTCTCTCTCTACCACTTTCTCTCACATAAACTCTCCCCCAAACCCTAGCCACCCCCACGCCCACTGTGCCGACCGTCCGACCATCGCCTCCGTCACCGCCGGCCCTCCTCGTCGCCGATCTACCGTCGATACCTAGATCTCCCATTGTTTGTCTTCTTCTCTTCTTCTTCTCATTTTTTTCTTCTTCTTCTTCTCTTCTTCTTCTTCATTTGATGTTGTTGATGCCTAAGATTTTGCTAAGAAAATGCGACGATCAGACTACCACCGTGGCGGGGCCGGCGTCGGCCCCGCCGCGGTGGCAGTTTGACCATCTTCTTTTCTCTCACATTTTTTTCTTTTTGTTGACACTAATTTTTTATGTTGCAGTAGTCCGTGAAAATTTGGTCTTCGTCCAGAAAAGGCGCCTAATTCTCCTAGTCAAGGGTAATCGGTGAGTCTCTTAAAAATCTCATCTTTTTAGCATCCAATATTGTATAATTTTTATTTTGAACGTATTATACTTCCTGGATTGGATTATATTGGATTGGTTTTTTTTTTTTTTTTTTTTTGTGGGTGATATTTCATTGTGCTTCTTGATATTTGTTTGTGGGTATGCTTTGTTTTGTGCTATTTGGTTTTCAAAAATGATTTTTGTTTGTGAGTAGAAGAAGAATGTAGAGGGAAAGATTGATTTTTTGTTAATAAATGTGTGAAAAGTTATTAATAGTGGATTATTAGTGTTTGATTTGAATGAAAAATTTGAAGATTTGATTAAGAGGTGGTGATTTTTTTTTTCAATGAGGAGGTGGTTTGGGAGGGAGGGGAATTAAGTTTTGGTTGTGTTGTTTGTGGAAGTGGAAGTGTTGTTGGTGTATTTGGTTTTATTAGTGTGCATGAAAAGAAGTGAGAGAGCATGTGATGATTTGATTAGTTTTATGGAAGTGGATGGGGGAGATGTAGACATGTTTAGGGAGACTCGATTGGTAGTTGGATATTGTTTCATTATCATTTGTCGAAGATATGGATTTAGGGGGTATGGATAACACATATAAAAGGTCATTGTAATTTATGTAAATGTTGTGAATGTTTATATGATTGTGATTGTTTTATTTTATTCAAAGTTTAATAATTTTAATGTAGTTTAACATTATGTTGTTATATGTTTTGTTTTTTAGTGTTATATGCTTTACATGGATAAGGAGTGGTTAAAATTTTTAAGGTTAACATTCTAAACTCAATTTATAAAGATATAAGATTTAAACATTCAATATCTTTAACCATTTTTTTTGTCATTTTTCTAAATTTTAAAGTGTCAAAAGAATATAGAGAATGAGCTAAAAATTTTGTTGAGGTCGCAAACAAACATTCAATAAATACCAGTTTCATCCCTTGTCTTTACATAAAATGTCTTAATGAGAAGTATCATGACACTAAGATAGTATACGAGCACTTAGTCATTAATGGGATGGATCATCAGTATACTACTTGGTTCATGTATGGAGAACCCCTGAAAACTCTCACACCTGTTGAAAACATTTTCAATACATTTAGAATGTATTGTGATGCAAACCTTGATGGTGATGATTATGTTGAACCTAATGTTGAAGTAAGAGACGAAGGTATCAATGTTACTTTAGAAGATGTTGAAACTCCTTTGTATGAAGGTTGCTCAAAGTATACAAAATTATCGACTATTGTAGCTTTATATAAACTTAAAGCTACCTATGGATTGTCTGATAAAGGGTTTGATGAACTTCTGAACATCGTTCGAGACATATTGCCATCAAATAATATTCTACCGGAGTCATTGTATTCAACAAAAAAATTATTGAAAGTGTTTGATTTAGGGTATGAACAAATTCATGCATGCATCAATGATTGTTGTCTATTTAGAAAAGAATTGGAGCATCATGAAGAATGTCCAAAATGTGGCATTTGTAGATAAAAAGTAAACGAAGTTATGAAAAAGATTCATAAGGGAGTACCGGCTAAAGTATTTCGATACTTTCCAATTATATGATGGTTTAGGATAATGTTTACATCAGTTGAAATGGCTAACGACTTGAAATGACATTCAACCCATACAAGCCAAGATGGAAAGATGTGTCATCCCGTTGATTCTGAAGCTTGAAAGACTATAGATAAGAAATGACCATCTTTTGTTTTGGAGCCACGTAATTTGAGGTTAGGTTTAGCTGCGGATGGATTTAATTCTTATAGCAACCTAAGCACGGCCTACAGTTGTTGGCCGGTGGTGTTAGTTACATACAATCTACCTCCATAGAAGTGTATGTCGAAAGAAAATCTGATGCTCACATTATTGATTCCAAGAAAAAAAAAACCAAGGAATGATATTGATGTATATTTGCAGCCACTAATTGAAGATTTGAATGAGTTATGACACTTGGGAGTACAAGTGTATGATGCATCTACTAAGTTCATCTTCAACTTAAAGGCTATTTTAATATGGATCATAAATGATTTTCCTGCTTATAGAAACTTAGCGGGATATTGTGTGAAAGAAGAATATGCTTGTCCTATATGCGAGTTGAATGTACATTCACAAATATTGAAATATAGTAATAAACATGTGTATATGGGTTATCAGCGATTTCTTCCAAAAAATCATGCTTTTCGAAAGAAGAAATCATGGTTTAATGGGAAAGAAGAAATGGATGATCCTCTGGAGCTTCTTCACGGTAAACAAGTTCGACTTGCATGTGCAGAAGTTGAAAATGATTGAGGAAAATAAGTCAAAGGGAAAAGGAAGAGAAAGGGCATCCTATATGGAAAAAAAGATCGATTTTCTTTTATCTTCCGTATTGGGAGATAAGATTTTTAATTGAAAAGATAATACAACTTAGTCTATTATGTAACTTATCCTAGTATATATAACTATGCTAAAAATGTATCATCATCAATTTTTATAGGATTTGTGCTTACGTCATAATTTAGATGTGATGCACTTTGAAAAAAACATTGGTGAGAGTCTGGTTGGCACATTGTTGGACATCAATGGGAAAACCAAGGATGGTATTAATTCTCATAGAGATCTAAAAGACATTGGGATTAGGTAAGACCTTCATGTCAAAGAGGATGGAGAGAAACTGTATCTGTCTACAGCACCACACACTCCATCAAAGGTAGAAAAACAACAATTTTGTAAAAGGTTGTTAAATTTAAAGATGTTTGACGGATATGCTTCAAATATATATAAATGCATTTCGTTGAATGATTGCAAGATAGTGGGGCTTAAGTCTCATGACTATCATGTTTTGATACAACATTTGTTATCGGTGGCAATACGGGGTCTCCTGCCTAAGGGGCCAAGAATTACCATCTTTCGGTTGTGTTCATTTTTTAATATAATCTGCCAAAGAGTGTTAGATAAAGATAAGTTAGATTCATTGGAAGATGAAGTTGCAGTTACTATGTGTATGCTTGAACGATATTTCCCTCATTCTTTCTTTGATATAATGGTCAATTTTACAATTCATCTAACAAGAGAAGCTCGTTTATATGGACTGGTTCAATATCATTAGATGTACCATTTTGAAAGGTTATTCTTACACTATTCTTCACATATGAATTAAGATTAAATTATATCTACATATTTCATTTACTATATATATATTTATTTATTTTATAGATTTATGAAGGTGTTAAAAGGATATGTAAGAAACTGTGCACGACCAGAGGGTTGTATAGCAGAATGCTATTTAGCCGATGAATGCATGCAATTTTGTAGTAGATATGTACCACAAGCAGTAGATGTTGGTGAGAAGCATAATAGAAATGAAGATATTGTGTTTCAAAATGTAGTCGAAAGACATCCTACATCTACACCGACATTAAAAACGATTTCTATGGACATGCTACAGATTGCACATATGTATATACTGTTGAATAGTGCATTAGTAGAACCATACATTAAGTAAGTGGTTTAAACTAAAGCTTAATATAGTGTAACTGTTAGTAAAAATTACTAATGTTATACTTATTTGGTCATGTTGTTTTTATTTATATAAATGTTTTATTAGCATGCACATGGAACAGCTGCAACGATTAGATCCCAATCTATTAAGTAGACCAATTTTGTTGCAAATGACACATAGTAGAGAATTTCCAACATGGTTCAAAAATAAGGTGAAATCATCACTATGTTATACGTTAATAATACAATTTATTTACTTATGTTTTTTGTCCCTCATAATCTACATTGTTATCTCCTGAAACAGGTTCTCGATGAATCAAATACTTTGGATATAGCCTCAACTCTCAAGTTTCTAGCACTTGGCCCAACTATGCAAGTCACATGCTATTCAAGCTATGTTGTGAATGGGAAATGATACTGTATAAAAAGTAGTGAAAAAAGTACACAAGATAGTGGTGTTTCCCTTAAAGTAGAAACTGTTTGTAATGAAAGAGACGACACTCAAGTTGTTAAGAAGATGGTTTACTATGGAGTTTTAAGGGAAATACTTTTGTTGGATTTTTTAGCATTTTGGGTTCTATTGTTTAGATGTGATTGGATGAGTAATGCGAGTTATGTTAAAGAAGAAGATGGGTTCACACTAGTTAATTTTAGTCCACATGGAAATAAATGTGATAGAGATCCTTTCATTTTAGTCTCACAAGTAACACAAGTATTTTATTCTAGGGAAAATGATAACTCTAATTGGTATGTTGTCCTTAAAGCACCTCCAAGAGGGTTTCATGATCTAGACAGTTTGATGAGCATGCTTATATGAAAATTACACCATTAGATGTGTCTGAGTTTGACCCTAACGTAGATAACAGTGAGGATTATGCTTGGATAGATTGTGAGGAATTGGTTATAAACATGTAATGGTAATGAATGATTCTAGTATATTTTCATATTTTATTTGCAATATGTGTGAACATATATTGTTTGTGTTTATGTTTGCGAGGAGACAGAGTATCTAAAATGGTTGAATATATTGTGAAATTACTTCGTTATTTACATTGCAGGTAAACTAAGTTTTTGGTAAGGTCAACAAATAGGGGAAACTCTGTCAAAATTTTTATGGAAATGGAATGACTTTATATGTATTAATTTGTATCTTGATAATGTTATCCTTGTGTTGGCTACTAATATAGGTGATTTCCATGACATTTTCACATGTCGACTAAAGGAACATCGACTGGTCAGTCTTCCGGTAGCTCTAGTAGAGATAAGAAAAGAAAAGGAAGAGGTCCCAACCGTTTAGATTATGAGAAAATGATCAAGGTCAAAGCCACAAGGATAAAAATGAATGATGTTGGACAACCAATTGGAGAAAATTCCATCATCTATAGTTCAGGTTGTGGAGCAATTGCAGCTCAGATGATACCTATAACTTATAGTAGCTGGGATAAGATACCATAATCTTTAAAAGATACAGTGTGGAAGAATGTAAAGGTATATAATGGTTTCATCTTTTTTAATATTAATGTTACATATTTAATTTGACAACATATTTGTATTTAACAAACTTATAACTGCAATTACGACTTGGTGCTGATGATTCCATGAAAGTGCAAACGTTAAAATCAATGAATGAGTGTTATAGACACTATAAAGGCAGAATAACAAAATAAATTAGAGACGTTCCTCCGAGTCTTGATGCGCACAGAAGATATGAAATGCTAAAACCAGCTAATGTCAATGATCAAGATTGGATTGCATTTGTCAATCAGCGCTTGTCTTCAGAATTTGCGTTAGTTATGTATTCATATTCTTAAGATGACATGAACACGTATGTTTAATGAATTTTGATTAAGTTTTACAATATTTCAAAATACTAGTAACCATTATAGGGAGTTGTCAAAGAAGAATCGTACTCCATATACATCAAGTCGTAAAGGAATGCCACACCTATGAGAAGATTTGGTAAGAGTTTAATCTATTGTCATGATTATATTACACGTGTATAGTATTTGTTTTTCAAATCGGTATATTTTTTGTATATATGAATATCAATGTTAGAGAGCGAAAAAAGTGGCTGCATATGGATAGCCAGTCACAAGCACAAATATGGGAGCGCAGTGAATGAGGAAACGGCGGATAAAATTGTATGTTACGTTAATTTGATTAATGGTGGTGTTGATTGTATTACATATATATAGTTTTTTGAATTAATATTAATATCATGTCACATAATTTTTAGGCACAAATGGAGTCACTTCATCAACAAACCCAACAATCAATTAGAGATGATGCTGTCACATAAGTTATGGGTAAGAAGCATCGAGGTAGAGTTCAAGGATTGGGTCATGGTGTAACACCATAAATTGTACAAACCTGATACACCTGAAGGTTTTGCCTTTTTTCTAGTGCTTAAATGTTGACATAAAAATTACTTAACACCCGAATTAATGTAAATGATGTTTGAATAAATGTTTAGGGTGATTGAATGAGTGTAATAATGATGGAAATAACAAAACAATAAGGATGCAAGAACAATAAGTAAAGAGATAGAGGGGTTCTTAACATGGTTTGGTTGTATTTGATCAAAGTCTAGATCCACAGTTATATTATTGTTTGTCAAGGGGATATATTCCAATAATGCTTCTATAAGGATGATTGGATTCGTCCTTTATGCAAGTAAATGACCCTATTTACAATATTAGAGTTCTTTGTTTACATAAAATTAAGTCACTATAATATAGAAAAGGTTAAGATTTATTTCCTCTTTTACATAATATTGCATTAAAGATATTGATATTAAATCAAATCGCGATACTACCTCTTCTATCGAATATGGAATTCTTATTGTTCCTACCCTACTACATAAAGTAAAGGTTAAGATATTAATTATAGGAAAGGTTAATATAGGAATTCTTCCTTATTTACATACAATTAGATTACTAAAATATAGGAAATGTTAAGATTTATTTCCCATTTTACATATGAATACATTAAAGATACATTTATCAAATCAAATTGCAATACTGGAAGCTTCATGATTTGTGTTGTTTCATGTTTGAAGTGATTCTCCTATTGGATATGGAATTCTTCCCATTTCTGAAACCCTGTTGTGTTAAGAAAAATCGCGAGCTTACATTCTCTCAAGCTGCCGCTCAAGACTCAAGCTGCTTTATGCATGAACTGACTAATTCAAGCTGCTCTTACAATTTGTTTTTTAGAACGGCTAGCTTATTATGCTTTCTACTGATGCAACATTGGCTCAATGGTTTTGTAACATTATCATGATCCCTTTATGGTCCTTTGGTCATTGGTTTCTTAGGCTTTTTTAGGCTAAAAGATCATATACCATTTTTGGATGCAATAGGTCATAATAAATTTTTTTTGTTAATGATATCAATAGATTTTTGATTACTTTATAGTTATTAAGAAAAAAAAAAGAACAAAAAATCCTTTGCACAAGCAAGTTTTGACCCAATCAATATAATTGTCAATTTAGCAAACATGTATACTTAATAGAAAACAAAACAAGAATTTATTTATGATATATAAGTTATATGACTATAATTAAGAAGGGTGTATTCACTCTAGAATTATTGAAGTTTGATAGATGTTTTTAATGTGCAATGCTATACTTTCAAAAAATTTGTCAAAATTCATATATAAATGATGTGGCATGTGAGTTGTTAAGATTTTATTAATTATTACTTTATCTTATAATTTACAAGATTTTGATAACTCACACACCACATCATTTGGATATGGATTTTGACAAATTTTTGGAAAACCTAGTATTACTCTTTTTTAATAGCAGATTCGAGTGAAATTCATAGATTTCATATTGATTTTGTTAAAATTCTTTATAAAATCCAATGAAATCTTTAAGAAATGGTAAATTTTTTTTTTTTTTTTTAATAACTAAAAAATGATAAGACTTGTTATAGACTTTTTTCTTCATAAAAATCACTATAATATCCATCCAACTTTATCACTTAAATAGAATATGTGAAATCAATGACCTTTTTAAATGTAGATTTCAATGGATTTTTTATAAATCCAAATTGAATACATCTATATTATATTGGATTATATACAAATCCAAATTAAATACATCTAGATTTTAATGGATTCTATACAAATTTGGATGGAATACAACTATATTTCAATAAAATTCATTCAAATATGGGGAAAAAAAACTTTTATAGGACTTTCTCATAACGAACGTGATGAGACAGACCAATGAGAAAAGTAAGAGAAAAGGAAAAGACAAATGAGAAAGGTAGGAAAAAAAAAAAATAAATGACATTATTTCATTGGCCCATTTCATGACATCAACTATGAAACAGTGTGATGGAAGATTTTCTTTAAATATGGACTAAATACACCAAAACTCTTAAAATATTTCAAATTCCAATTAATTCTAAATTGAATACACTCTCCCTAAATAAGTTAACGAATATTAATTTGGATGAAGAAGATCAAACTCTTTTTCTTAAATTTTAATAGATTTTATACAAATATGAATTAAATATATCTAGATTTTAAGGGAATCCATTTAAATATAGATTGAATACATCCAAACTTTTAAATATTTGAAATTTCAATCAATTCTAGATTGAATGCAATCTCCCTAAATAAGTTTAACTTTTAAAGAGTACTAATTTGGAAGCAGAAGACCTCTTCTTCTTATATTCACAGTCGGTTCCCTTTTATTCAAGAGCAAAACCCTCCAGACATTCAATCTTCTCTTCCTTTTTCCAAACCACCACCACCCCATTTTTTCATTTGTTTTTACAAGCCAAGTAGTGTGCCTAGCCAGACTTTGCTTCAATTAAATATGGCTTTTCAAATGTTCTCAGACGATGACTCTATCTATCTGACTGCACCCACCACCCCAACAACTCCCTACCATGAAAATCTTAATTTCTATAGTGCCCTCTCCAGCCCTATTCTACATGCATATAAACCAACATTTGCTCATGCTCAAATCGAACCAACCACACCAAAATGTTGTACATATGATTATTATGACAACGACTATGAAGATGAAAGCAACAATTTCATTGAATTCAAATTCGAAACCAGCAGTTGTTTCACCCTGGATGATTATGATTTTGATCAAATGGTGCAGTGCTTTGAGTCCCCATGCCATCAAAAGCCAAAGGAGTCTCTTTCTGCCATGGCCTTTGCTGATGAGTTATTTCATGATAGGAAAGTCATCCCTTTGAAGCCCCCGCCCCGCCTTCAAAAGGGTAGCTACAACAACCTTAGCTCTTGTTTGTCTTTACCTAAGTGCCCCACTGCAGCACTCGAGTTGCCATTCTTACGGAGGAGATTGTGGAATGATGATTTTGATCCATTCATGGTGGCTTTGGAGAAGATCAAGCGTGGCAACAGGGAAACGAAAAACAAAGTAAAAAACCAAAGAAGGGCTCGGTCCGTGTCACCACTACAGGCCAGAAACTGGCAGAGGCCCAATGAGTCCATGAACTTTCATTACTCAGATATCAACCAATTTGGGCCTAATAAAAACACCCTGATGGAGCCTGATGGACCTCATTCAATATGTGCACGTTACCGAAACAAAAAAATAGATCAAGAATCAAAGAAAGGCCCAATAAGGTTGGGTGAAGCCAAGGGAGTGTTGAACGCAAAACAGACAAGGCTGGTGAAAGTGCGCCACGAAAAGGCCAAGAAAGGAGGGAGTGCCGGGGAAAAAAGTGAAGAGTCACGTAGTAGGGGATCAAAGAGGGAGAGATCAAGAAGCTGTTATTCAGATTTGCTTCTATTGGGAGAGCAAACAATGAAGAGAAGCAGAAAGATGAGTCTGTTAAGAAAATTTTCAAAAAGAAATTAAATCGGTTCAAAAAAGTTGTCCAATGAAATTCAGTTTTAGATCAACAGGGAATGGCAGTGCCCAATGCCGTGAGGAGAAAAGGGTGTCTCAAGTGCCCAAAGTAACAGTCATGCAATATATGCATAGCTCTTTGTTTGTATGGGTTATGGGGCCAATTATTATGTCAAGTAAAACGAGCACACTTGGTGTCAATAATTGGTATCTATAAAGTAACCGAGTTTTGATATTTAATGAATGATTCTTAGGTGTAGAACCTGCATTTTATATTTCTGCACATTGGTTTTTTGTTTTTTTGTTTTTTTTTTAACATTAACACTTTATTGATTAGATAATTATCGAAATCTATCGAGATTAATCATTGATAATATGGTTCGAATGACTACTCTAACAATCGGAAAGAGGGCAACTCCAACCAAGAAATAACTTATAACACAAACCTTATATGTTAAAAGACAAGAATGAGACTTAAACCTTGATCTCTTAAAATCAAGATAGGTTCTCAACCACTCCTACTAAATGGTGGTTCGGCATCTTTGCTTTTTTATTTTTCTAGCAATTTCTTTATGCAAAGAACTATAATGAATTCTATTTACATGTGTAAAATAAAACAAACATAACAAGAGAGTAATCCTTTTGACGATATGGAATCAGATAATCTCATTGCGTAAGGTTAATCTATAGGTAAGCTTATTAATCTCTCTCCCTTCATGTGCATCACGACATGAATCTGGGATAAGATTTTTTCAAATTAGTCATAACTCATGCATAGTACCATACACCAAGCACATCTTAGGGGATTTGTCATGGATGACTTTTTAAGTTGACCATTAAATTTAGAAAGGGGTAGGATTGGGGGACACAAATTTTGACACAATTTATTGACCATTAGATTATGAAGATTTCAATGGTTTAGATCTACTCACACATTTATACACAACTTAAATTTACACTCTACATAAGTGTGTTTTCTTATCTCTCTCTTCATTATTAATTACATCATGTCTCCCTTCTTCTCTCTTTTATTAATTACGACTTAATTTTACAACTCTACATTAATATATTCCTCTCTTCTCTCTCCATTATTATATTATTTATCTCATCTCTCTAATTAATATTATTTTTACATATATATTTAGAATTTCTTCAACTAATATTAAAAATCAATCAATTAATATTATTCTCATTCATTGGAATTTTTGCATCTTTATTTTTTTATTTATTTTTAAATTATATTATTTTCAAATATATATACATTTAATAGTATCTCAAAAAAGACTCACATATATATATTATTTCTTTTCCACATCGTCCATAAAGTACCCAAAAAAATTATTAATTTTTCTCCTCTCCATTGTTCATAAACACACTAAAAAAGAAAAACAAAAACAAAAACATTTTTTTTTTAATATATCTCTTTTCTATCCTTATCATCTATCATACAAAATAAAAATGTTATAAATCAAATTTTCATTTAATCTTTTCTCTCCATTTAATTAATCAAGTGTTATGCCCATTTTTTGGTTTGGCCCAGATGGGCCAGTACATACTTATTTAATTTAAACAGAAGCCAGGGCCCAGGAGGCCCAAGGATGGGACCAGCAGTTGCAAGCCCAGCTCGTGAGGCCGCCCAGGTCGCAAGCCAGCAACAGTTCCCAGGATGCCCCCTGCTCGTACCTTCAGCTCGGGGAGCTCGCGAGCTCGCATAGACCCCCAGATCGCCTTACCTCTCCTCTCGGCCATGTCAGCTCTCCTCCAGTGTGCATCACCTGGCTGACCAGAAGGCTTACCCAGGGGATACCGTGTATAGCAAGTTGTTAGAATTACCAACCCTCATGATTTCCCGCCGGAAACTGCTTACACAATTACCCAAAAGCATTTAATGAAGTGAAGGCCTCTTCAGGTATATTAAATGCAGATCTGTGCAGGAAGAAAATCATCATTACCTTTACAATTAATGCAGCATGGCAATATCAGTTTTAGTTGAAACTAGCCGTTACCAGTAACGTGTGTAACTTTCTTTTGTATTTTTATATTGTCATCTCCCCTCCTCTATAAAGATGGGAGACATTCTACTGTACAAACAAGCTTAACATACTAGAGAACTGTCACTCTGCCGGAATAACCCCAGAGTGACCGTGGACGTAGGTGCAGTCACCGAACCACGTAAAAATCCTTGTGTTCTCTCTTCCTCTCTCTCTTTTCTCTTTAATTACTTGCTGATCACCTTATTAAATCCGACCAACCACCAAGACCGACATTCCTTCACCTGAATTAATTACCACCAACCTTGAACTTTATTGATCGCATATTTATTACCCCTCCATCAGTACGACCAGAACCTTTAATTGCCAAGTTTGCCGTCTGGGCCCCAGAATCTCTGGTTGACCGTTTCCGGACGTCAACATCAAGTTATACAAATAATTTGTAGATTTCAAGTTTTCAATATAAACTTTTAAACAAGATTCATATTACATATGTTTAAACAAATATACTGATTACAATAGTTCAAAATCAAAAATCAATTAAAAAAAATTATTTTGGATACAAGCATAATGTTTAATAAAAAAGATAAAAATAATATAATTTAAAAATGTACTTCAAAAATATATATATAATTTAAAAATCAATAAAAGAAAAGATGTAAAATCATTGATTGGGTGTGAAGAATATTAATTGATAACTTATTAATTAAATATTAATAGGAGGAAGGAGACATGGTGTAATTAATGGTGAAGAGAAAGATGATAAAACATATTTATGTAAAGTGTGAAATTAAGTTGTGTATAAATATGTGAGTAGATCTAAACCATTGAAATCTTCATAATCCAATGGTTAACAAATTATGTCAAAATTTATGTCAAAACTTGTGTCCCCTGATCCTACCCCATTTAGAAATTAATATATCAAAATAATTTATCATTTGAACCATAATCTCGCTTCGTGACTTCAACCTTGACTAAAAATTTAACTGTTGAATCGAGCTTACAATTATAAATGCTTAATTCCCTTGATGATCGTTTTGCACTTGACATTCTTCAAAGAAAAGAACAAAAGACAAGTAACACATCACTTTGGCTTCGAAGTATGCCTTCTTTGAAGAATGTAAGATTCAATTCAGCGCTAAATAACAAAGAAAATAGCCATTCATGGCTTTAAAATAAAACACGAAAAATAAAAAGTAAAATAGAAGAAAGGTGGAAGAAGAATGGTAACTCCACTCCTAGCCTCTCCTTTGATTGAATTCTCCAACTCACCTTTTGCTTCAGCAAAATTTTGGTATTTATACAGGCACACAAATCTTGAAAGCTAATGTTTCCTCAATTAAGAAGGATTCTACTTCCAATTTTGATTTGGAATAAAAGTTTAATAAGGAATGTGAATCTCTTTTCATTAGGGAATTAAATCCTTCCTAAACTTGCTCAATTAATCCAATTAGGATAGCTAAAAGTTAGGAAAATCAATTAACGATTATTAAAAGAGGAAGCCTAGTGCATTAAAACCCATTTAGCTATCAGGTCTCGTCGCAACTTGTTGTCTCTAGTTTCTTCTCGCAATAGTTTTGGGTTAAATGTTGCGACCTACAATCATGAGTTGTGTCTAGAGATAATATCCCACGATGACCTCTGGTTGGATCTCACGACCTTCTGTCGCTAGTTGCTACCTGCGACAGCTTCCAACAATGCTTTTTAGTGGATTATGGCAACTTGCTCTCGCGACATTGAACCAATGACACCTTTAAGTGAATCTATCTGCCACCCATGCTACTTCTTGCCCAAAAATCCATCATTTCCATTCATTTCTTCTTGAATCCTAAACCTAAACACCAAAAACACAAACAATATAATAGTACCAATTCCATAAGAAAACATAACATACATAATTTGTAAAATTAGCACATGATATTGATAATTATCAACCTAATAGTAATTACAAGAAAAAATATCTCAACTTGTCGAGCAAAAACTTTTCCTAAAAGGGAGAAGACCAAACATAAAAATTTATGATTACTGAACACTTTACTTTGGGAAACCATGAATGAGAAACTAGGGCTGCTATTTATTGGCCATGAGACGATAAACTTATCTCATTTAGGTTTTTGATAATTTAAATAAAATGTTATCCCAAAGATTTTATTTTATCCCCCTAATTAATAAATCATATCTCCAATAATTATCTTTTTGGCTATTTAAATTGCTTGAGAATCATAAGAATTAGCTCATTTTTCGAGCTTATGAAACTACTTTTACTTTCCTACCCCATTGATAATTTTTATTGTGATAGAAATCTCATCTTGGCATGTGACTAACTTTAATGATGTATATATTTTTTCCAATTCTTTGAATTAGTTGCTGACGGGCCCCGTTTCTATACCTCTATTTTTGTACTATCGGCAACCCCACGGTAGTCTTCTAGAGGATATCTGATTCAATTGAAAGATTCCCGTGAAATTAAATCGTTTTACTTTACTGTAAATCTTTATAAATTCTCTTTTGAAAATGGAAACGTGTGAGAAATTTTCCTTTTTATCATACATTTGTAAGATAGATTTAATAAAAATTTGGATAACATAACAACTGTTTTTCTAAATATGCCACCTTACAAAAATTTATAAAAAGATTTATACACTTCTAAATCAATCTTTTCTAAACTTCTGGGCCTCAAGCCCTTCTCATTTCAAAACCACAAGCAACCACAAACATGCATTTCAATTTCAAGAAAAATTTGGAAACCAATTCCATGTCATGTATATATATATATATATATATATATACATACATATACAAACATTTATACATTTTCCAAAGGAATACAATTAATTATATACAATTTACAAAGCAATCAAATTTCCAAAAGCATTTATAATCAATTTACATAAACACAACAGCACAAAGACTCAGTCCCTCTATTCCTAGCTCGGAATCCCTGGTATGGATGCATGGGCACCTATATCTGTTCCTGGGTAAATTTTATTTATAAAAACATAAAATATGGATGAGCTAAACGAGCTTAATGAGTGTCATAAAACTCTATCATGCTTTTGCTTTATAAAATTAAACTTCCCTAAAATTTCTTTAAAACATATTTATAAATTTTTCTTTAAAATTATAATTCATACTTTATAAAACTCATTTCGGAAAATCACTTTAAAATAATTTTCTATGCTTTGCTATAAAACATAAATAGTGGCGGCAATAAAACTTTCAAAAAATCTCTGCATAAAAATAACCAGCTATTGTGTCCGTACTATATGGTACCCTAGGTATGAGCGAAATGTACCATCACTCAGGCCTCCATTGAAGTTTCCTTCACTTCGGCCTCCTGTTCGATAATGCGTTAGCTATAATATACCCTAATTCATGTATGGACTACACACTATCGGACTAACTGACTCCGTCCCTCCCGCTGTTAGTGATAGACTCTCCCTAACACTGTCATGCACAGATTCGAGTATTCTAATAGAAAATCTCTATAACTCTTTAGGCGGGACAACCTTTTTATGTAACGGGTCGGTCCATCCCCACTATTGGGCCCCGGCCTGAACCCTCATGGATTCGGATGCAACCGTCCCAGCTACCCCTTCTCTTGGGCCTCGACCCTCAAGGATTCGGATAGCAAGTATCGCCCCAATCTATCTTTAATTTTTTTCACATCTAGAATACCCATCAGGCGTACCATAGGTTTGTAAAACATTTCTATATCAATTACTTTTTTTTATATCACATTTCTCAAAACTTTAATACATTTTCAGGAAGTTTCGATTACTTTATTTTCTTTAAATCATTTCTAAACATTTCAATTTACTTTAAAATCAATTTCAAACATTTCTATATGAAATCTTTAAGCATGGAATATAAAATCACATGGATAGAAATAAAATCACTTTATAACATTTTCAAAGAGACACTCACTTATTTCTTTAACTCGTCTCACTATAGTACGTAATTTAGACTTTGCTTTGTTTCTGGTCACCTACATATTTTCGTATTCTAGTTTTAGAAAGCGTCACAACTAAAAACCAACCATTTATAATTACTTCTAATGGCACATTCATGTGAAATCAACCATTTAACATTCTGATAGTCTCCATTTCAACTTCCAATTTAATCCTATCATCCATATATAATTCTTAAAATCACTCAAATGGTTTATAAACAACTTTCCATCACAACAAACACATTAATGCCAAAGCATGGCGGCTTGCAAACCAACATTTTGCTTCTAATTTCAACACTTTAACGCATACAAAATGTTACCATTAAAACTAAATTTTCCCATCTATACATTAAATCAATTCTTGGAATCATTTTCTACTCTTTTTGGGTTGAATAGATGTCATCATCCACATCATCAATTCAAACTAATCTTTTTCACCAAAATTACATTCAAATGCACATTTTATGATGTGTAATCAAGCCAACCTTATCAAAACATCATATTTACACCTTAAAGTTAGTTTGGCCATGAACTACCCCTTTTATCAACCAATTCATTTCTTTTCAATTTCATATAAAAATCATAATCAAAACAGTCCACAAACCATGCTAAAACAACCAAAAACAATCATCCATTAAACTTGGATCATTATGGCCAAATACAAGCAAACTTATTCATCATGCTTTTGATTTTCATTTCAACAATTCTACATGACAATCTAGCTCGTTTTATGCATAATTTTCATTTAAACACATCTAACACAACTTGAATTACACATACCTTTCTTTAGTCGTGACCTATACCCATCATATCATCTAGCTCAATTCAAGTTTTTCACTCGGAAATCCAATCAAATTCACACTAACAGTCATGACAACACTTCATCAACTTAAACCACATCAATCACATTTTAAATCAACTAGTAAGCTTACCAAGCTACCTTGATCATTTGTTTTGCTTCCCTTCAAGATTGAAGCTTCAAAACCTTAAATCTATGCATAAAAATTCTATTAAAAGCCCATATAGTAAATTGACAGTTTTGTATCATATTTTTCACATCAAAATATCATGAAAACTCAAGCTTTTTCACTTGGAAATCACTTATTCAAGTTGAGCATTGCTCATAGGCTTACTTATGACCTTTTAAGGGCTTGAAATTCACTCAAAAATTGCTTGAAATCTTGAAGGATAAATGTTGTTCCAGGTTTGCTCTATTCTACCGAACCACCTTTGCAGTTTCTCTTTTTTTTTTTTTTCTCTTCTGCCGATCTGCCCATTCTGGTTTCTTCTTCAGATTTTTTTTCCACTTTATATAGCCTCCATTTCTTTTACAATTTGCCTTTTAACTTTATCAATAAATTATAAGTCATGTCATCAACTTTTAATCACAATTTTGCCCTCAATTTCTCTACATTTTATGCATTCAACCTTTTTCAATTTTTAATGTGCCCCTTTCTTGAAAATTCTTGCATTACTAATTTCATCATATACTTTAAATAATCATCACATCACTTTTCGGATTTGAATTTATTTTTGATCCTTTCGAAAATTCTACTAAGATTCGATTATATGTCCGAAAAATTTAACAATTTTATTATTCCATCAATGAGAGCATTCTAGTACTTTATATTTATAATGCTTATACATCTCATATATAATACTGGATTCAGAAAAAGGGATATCATAGTTGTATCCTTAAATCCTTCTTTACTTAATTGTCTTTTAGTAATCACAACCTATCTAATCTGTATGATGATTAAGTAGATTTAGAATTAAGGTGCAACTAACCTTAAAAGAATCAAATGACAAAGGGTTGTCATATAGCTCTTTGTTTCATTAACTTGAGGTTGTTACTTTAGGAAACCTTATTTCTGTTACACAATTTTTCTACATGCTGGGTTATTTATTTGTTAGGCCACCTACTTGCAGGATTGCTTAATTATAGATCAAAGCTGCTCACTTGCAGAGTCACTTGCTTATTGGGTTGTTCACTTGTGGAGCTGCTAGTTGTTGATTCTACTTATAGAGCTACTCATTGATTGGGTCACTTACTTATAGAGTTTCCTAATTATTGACTTTACTTACAAAGTCATCCACTTATGGAGCTGCTAGTGGATTAGGTCACTCATTTAAGTTTCCTAATAGCAAAGTCTATTGTCATTTCCTCAAAATTTTTATGGATTTGTGTTATGTCTATTTATGTTGAATCTGTTATGGCATTACATCTTTAGAAGGATTTAGTTGTTGTCTCGGAGAGACCCTTAAAGGGATACAACAAAGACGAAGTGATGTTTTTTAAGATACTCAATATAAAATGTGTCCCTAAAGGGATTCAATCTTGCAATGGAGCAATATAGTGAAGGTTGGGTGTTGTTGTGTCCTTCATGAACCACATTGGTAGGGAAATAGTATTGTCTGGTCCCCCTTGAACTATAAGATCATAGCAGGAACCATGTCATAGTGAAGGCAAGATGTTATCACGTCCTCCTTGAACCACTTAGTATTGGTTATACCTTGCCCTTGAAAAGATGCGACAGAGGCAAAGTGATGTCAAATCCTTCTTAAATAGCATGGAGTCTTGTAAAATGGAGTATGGCAAGGGGTTGGGCTACCTTGTTCTTGTAAAACCACATTGTAAATGTTGGAGCCATTTTGCAGTGGCAAAGGCGAGATATTACCTTGTCCTTCTTAAACCACTTATGTTACTATTCTCTAAATATACATGAGCTTATGTCATGTATATTCATTATTAGATAGCCTTGTGTTGATCAACTTTTGGGGTGCTCACTTTTAACAGCTTTATCCTTTTTGTTATTAATAGAGATAGTTGTTTTACTAGTCGAATGCATTCATGCAGACTTAACTCCCATAAGCCCCCGAAATTCATAGCTTGTAGGTTATCAAAAAAATAAACTTTTATTAGAGTTGATTGATACTTTAATACAATAATTACTAAAGTTAACATTAATCAACAAACATATAAGAGAATAATATAAAATTATATATAACTAATAATTGTTTGATAAATTCTAAGGAATTGTAGCAAGCTATGGTTGCCTCCATTAAGCAATAAGATTTTATCTTCTAAAAGAATGTTGGTGTTGTAGGCAGCTTTTGCCTATGATGCCCTAGTTTAATAGCTTTCTTGTAGCACATCTTTACGATTTGTTGTCTTCCTCGAGTGTATCCTACCTTATTAGGAGTTGGAAACTTCACTATCTAGGGATAAGTCAACATGATCGCTTCTAGGTCGTTAAGAGTGGGTCGCCCTAGAACCACAATATAAGCCATAAGGCAATCAATAAAAAGGAAGTCCGTAAAGGTGGTCATTTGTTGACCTAGTTCTCCTAAAGCAAGAGAAATATTCATCTACCCTAATGGTTGAATCGAATCACTTGTAAAACCATAAAAAGGTTCTTAAGCTAGCTTGAACTGGTCCAATCGATACCTCATATGCTCATATATCTCCTTATACAACATGTTGACCGAACTCTCATTGTCCATTAGTATATGATGAACATTGATATTGCTAATAGTCGCACTAATGACTATTGTATCAATCTGGGAATGATGTATCGCTATTGCATCCACCTTAGTAAAGATAACATGCTCTGTGCTTATTCTCACTTGCTTTATTGGTCTCTCCTTTTTATGAAAGTTGTTCAATGGGAGGTACCTCATTTCTCTACCATAGTCGTCATGTGACCTATTTCAAACTCCTATTATGTGAGGTCCTTCATGGATAGTTCAAATTTCTCGAATTGCTACAATTGTATCCTATGCTAAGGTTACAAGCCTATAGTTGGTATACGGACTATTGATTTGTCCTAAGACGTATTAATATTCCTGTAACTTGTCTCTTCTAATGAGGTCTTTTATTCCATCCATAAAGGCATAATATTCTAAGCTTATATGCCCAACCCCATTATGGTAATGGCATAATTTACTTTAATTCCCCGTCTCCTTAAGGGCCTTTATAGGTCGAGGCCTCTTGAAATCCTCTCTATTCTGTTATGCTATATAAATCCACTCTTTGGAGTTAATAAGTTCTACATAAGTGGCATATTGTCTTATAAATTTTCGCTACTTACCATTCTTGCAAGCTTTCTTTAAAGACTGATTCAAAGATGACTTTATCTTCTACAAGAGATATTCCTCATGCTATTTTTTTTTCCATTGTTTGCATTTATTTTCTCAAACTTATTCTTATTACTTGATTCACCCTAACTCCTATGGTCTAGAGTGCTCAAGGATTCCTCTATTTTGACATAGATTGTAGCTTGTTTATAGAAGTTTTGAAGGTTTTAATAGGACTTTGTAAATATTGTGATATAACTTTCTATCCTTGTTCAGCTCAGCTAAATTCGTAGTTAGGATGCTCTTATCTTGTGGGTTGTCATGTAGTTTGGCTTCTTCCAAAGGCAAGTTACATGGTCCTTTAATGACTTTCCTTTCTTCCAAAGAGTTGTCGCCATGTGATAGGATAACACAATGTTGTCTCTTTATTGCTTTGTAGTGGCGTAGATTTTTAACTTGTAATACTTGTAGTTAGGAATAGGTTGAACCATTTTAGAGGGGCTTCAATTAAGGTTGTTGAAAACACCAATACCTAACATTGTCATTGGTGTTGAGCAGGTCCATCTGCACATTGAAAGTGTCTAGATGGTCATATGGTTCACTATCTCCTTGACATGGAGTAATGGTAAGCATCTTGAAACAAAGGGGAGCGGTTCATTGATAATCTTTTTGTTGAGCAGGTTTCCTTAGCAAAGGCAATCTGTATTTTTGTTCCAACCTCTCTCGAGCTGGTTTATCCTCCTTAAGAGCACTTGTAAGTCTGGTTGACCACCCTAAATAGTTGAAGACTATACTTTGACACTTATGTGATATTCCTAGTCATTGCTTGTGGAACTACAACTCAGAAATGTTGTTCTAATAGGTCTTGGAGGTGCATGGTGAATGTGATCCACATCTCAACCTTTCCGTAGAGGAGGATGTTGGCTCTTTTGTTGTTCATCACAAAGAGGATTCACATTCTGTGGAAGGTTCTCTTGGGGGACATTATTTGCTTATGGTGGTGCTTTTGGCCTCTAAATTAGCTTTTGAACAATTCTAATTAACTCTTGTAAGGTGTTTTCCATTGCATTCTATCACACCCTCATAGCTATGAGATTCAAAGTGCCAACTTGTCCAATAAGTAGCAGAAGTTTGATTTTGTATGGTTACTTTCAGTTAGTTTGCTGCAAGATCTTGGTTTGTTTGGTCAAAATCATGTTTTGCCTTTCACTGGTTTTCGGTGCATGGTGATTGTTGTGCCAAATCTATCCCTCTTTCTATACTTGGAAGGTCGTCTAACGGTACATTCCTTCAAGAGGTTTTTCTACACGATTGAGAACTCCTAGCCATTGGTTAGCGAAGATAAGAAAAAGTAATGCAAGTTTGGTCAAAAGAAACCTAATACACCTAAGGCTCTACCTTCTTCTAGCACTAAAATGTTGATATAATGGTCAACACCTGAATTAATGTAAATGATGTTTGAATAAATGTTTAGGGTGATTGAATGAGTGTAATAACGGTCAAAATAATAAAACAATAAATATGCAAGAATAATAAGTAAAGAGACAGATGGTTCTTAATATGGTTCGGTTGTATTTAATCAAACCCTACATCCATAGTTATGTTATTGTTTGTTAGGGTGGTATATTCCAATAGAGCTTTTGTAGGGATGATTGGATTTATCCGTTATACATGTGAATAACCTTATTTATAATATTAGAGTTCTTTGTTTACAAACAATTAGATCACTAAAATATAGGAAAGGTTAAGATTTATTTATTCTTTTACATAAGATTGCATTAAAGATATAGATATTGAGTCAAATTATGATACTATAAGCTTTCCGATTTGTACAGTTTCCTATTTGAAGTGATTCTTCTATCAAATATGGAATTCTTCTTGTTTTTGCCCTACCATGTTAAGAAAAGCTTAAGATATTGAATATAGGAAAGGTTAATATATGGAATTCTTCCTTCTTTACATACAGTTAAGTCACTAAAATATAGTAAAGGTTTAAATTTATATCCTATTTACATAAGGTTACATTAAAGATACATTTATCGAATCAAATTGCTATATTAGAAGCTTCCCGATTTGTGCAGTTTCATGTCTAAAGTGATTCTCCTATCGGATATGGAATCCTTTCTATTTCTGAAACACTGTTACATTAAGGAAAATTGCAAGCTTGTTGTATCTTGAGCTGCCACTCAAGTTCAAGCTGCTCCATCTGTAACCTGACTAATTCAAACTACTCTTACTATTTATTTCTTAGAACGACTAGCTTATTGCACTTTCTGGTGATGTAGCATTGGTTTAGGGGCTTCGTAACACTCTTATGATTTCCTTTTGAGCCTCTAGGTTCATTGGTTTCTTAGGCCTTATTGGGCTAAAAGACCGAATACTATTTTTGGGTGCAATAGGTCCTAATAAACTTTTGATCAATGTTATCAATAGATTTTCGACTACTTTATAATTATTAAGAAAAAAACTCCTTCGCACAAACAAGTTCTGCCCGTATCAATATAATTGTCAACTTAGCAGACATGTTTACATTGACAAAAAAAAAAAAAAAATTATTCATGATATATGAGTTATATGATTATAATTAAAGAGGGTGTATTCGCTCTAGAATTTTTGGAGTTTAATAGATATTTTTTAATTATCATATTATTTTATTATTTACAAGATTTTGAAACTCACATATTATATCATTTGGACAAAATTTTTAGAAAGTCTAGCATTCTCATACTTTAAATGTTAACTTATTTAAGGGAAGTATATTCAATCTACAATTCATTGAAATTTCAAATATTTTAAAAATTTGGTGTATTCAATTCATATTTAAATAAATTCCTTTGAAATCTAGATGTATTTAATCCAGATTTATATAATTAAAATCTAAAAAGAAGAGTTTGGTCTTCTTCTTCCAAATCAATATTCTTTAAATGTTAACTTATTTAGAATGAATGTATTTAATCTAAAATTCATTAGAATTTAAAATATTTTAAAACTTTGGATATATTCAATCTATATTTGGAAAAAATTTTCTATGAAACTATTTCACAGTTAATGTTGTAAGATGAACCAATGAAATAATTCATTTATTTTCCACTTACCTTTCCCATTGATCTTTTCCTTTTCTCTTATTTTTTCTTATTGATTTGTCTCACTACATCAACTGTAAGATAATCCAATAGAAAATTTTGTCCCCATATTTGAATGGACTTCATTGAAATCTATGTATATTTAATCTGGATTTGTATATAATTCATTTATTTTCCACTTACCTTTCCCATTGATCTTTTCCTTTTCTCTTATCTTTCTTATTAATTTGTCTCACCACATCAACTGTAAGATAGTCCAATAGAAAATTTTGTCCCCATATTTGAATGGACTTCATTGAAATCTATGTATATTTAATCTAAATTTGTATATAATTCATTGAAATCTAAGTGTATTTAATTTATATTTGTATAGAATCCAATGCAATTTAAGTGTGTTCAATTCAAATTTGCAAAAAATATATTGAAATTTATATGCATTCATAAAGTCATTTATTTAATATATTTTATTAAAGTGATGGAATTTAATGAATTTTATGATGATTTTTATGAAGAAAAAAATCTATAATAACTCTTATTACTTTCTATTCAAAAAATAATAATAATAATAAAATATCATTTTCTTAAAGATTTCATTAAATTTTATAGAGAATTCAATATGAGATCTATCAAATCTGTGAGTTCCAAATTTACTATTAAAAAAAAGTAATGTTAGATTTCTCAAAAAAATTGTCCAAATGATGTGGTCTGTGAGTTATCAAAATCTTATAAACCATGAAATAATGATGATTAATAAGATCTTGACAACTCGTATATTACATCATAGATTTGAGCAAGTTTTCAGGAAGCTTAACATTACTCTTAAAAATAATAATTTGGAAGCAGAATGAGCAAACTCTTTTTCTCATATATATTCACTGTGGGTTCCTTTTTGTTCAGGAGCAAAACCCTCCACACGCTCAATCTTATCTTCCCATTTCCAAGCCACCACGACCCATCTTTTTCATGGGTTTTGTTGAAATCTAACCTTTTTTGACTGACCCTGTTGAAAAATAACCTTTCAGTTGTGAGGTTATTCAGATGGGTATAATTTTGGACAAAAATGCCCTTAACAGTGCAACTAATTACACTGACTCACCCCTTTCACTAACTCTCTCCCTTTCAAACTTTTCCCTCTCATTCTCTCACTAAAATTCCCTAACCCATTTGAAATCCCGCCTCCCCTCTTCTTCTTCTTCTTCTTCTTCTTCTTCTTCTTTCCTTTTTTTTTTTGCTGAGTTGGATCTAGGTCGCGAACCCAGAAGATCTGGTTCTGGGTTCGTGACCCAGAACCGTCTGGTTCTGGGTTCGCGACCCAGAACCAGACGGTTCTGGGTTAACCAGATCTGGTTCTGGGTTCGCAACCCAGAACCGTCTGGTTCTGGGCTCATCGCCGAGCCCAAAACCAGATTTCTTTTTTTTTTTTTTTTTTTTGTTTGTTTGTTTATTAATGTTGATGTTGATGAATTGTGGATGTTGATGAATTGTATTGATGATGTTGATGAATTGTGGTTGATGATGTTGATGAATTATGGGAGATTATGGATTTTGATATTGAAGGAATGGGAGGGGTAATTTTGTTTAAAAAATAATAATAATGTCAGCTTTGATAATTCAGAAAATTAAGGTGTAATTCTGCCCTTTATGTTAAATATTATAATTATAAAATAACCCCAAAACTTTATTTAATTACGAAATATATGTAATTAAACATTCAGGTTTGAATCAAAACCTTGAGGTAGGGATCCCAACTTCGAGGTTGGGATCAAACCTCAAGATGGATCCCAACATCAAGGGATGATCCCAACCTTAAAGTAAGGATCTTAACCTCTAGGTTGGGATCCAAACCTAGAGGTAGGGATCCCAACCTCAAGGTTGGGATCAAACTTGGACGGATCCTAACCTTAAAGTGGGGATCCCAACCTTCAGGTTGGGATCAAAACCTGGAGGTGGAGATCCCAACTTTCAGGTTGGGATCAAACTAGAGGTATAGATCCCAACATCAAAGGATGATCCCAACCTTAAAGTATGGATCCCAACCTCCAGGTTGGGATCCAAACTTGGAGATAGGGATCTCAATCTCTAAGTTGGGATCAAATCTGGACGGATCCCAACCTAAAAATAGGGATCCCAACCTCCAGGTTGGGATCAAACTGACGCCCTTTGTTATCATTAAGGGTATTTTTGTCCATTTGAGATTTTTTTTAAGAATAAAAAATTAAAAGGTTAGTTTTGAGGTTGACCATTTCAAATGGGCTATTTCATACATTTTCTCCTTTTTCATTTGCTCTGACAAGCCAAATAGTGCGGCTAGCCAGACTTTGCTTCAATCAAACATGGTTTTTCAAATGTTCTCAGACGATGACTCTATCTATCTGAGTGCACCCGCCACCTTAACAACTCCCTACCTTGAAAATCTTAATTTCAATGGTGCCCCCACCAGCCATATTCTACACGCATATGAACCAACATTTGATCATCCTCAAACCGATCCAACCACACCGAAAAGTTGTACATATGAATATTATAGTGACGACAATGAAGATGAAAACAACAATTTCACCAGGTTCGAATTCGAAACCAGTCGTCGTGACACCCCGGATGATTATGATTTTGATCAAATGGTGCATTGCTTTGAGTCCCTATGTCAGCAAAACAGTAGGGAGTCTCTTCCTACCATGGCCATTGCTGATGAGTTGTTTCGTGATGGGAAAGTCATGCCTTTGAGGCCCATGCCCTTCCTTCAAAAGGGTAGCTACAATAACGTTAGCTCTTGTTTGTCTTCACCTAAGTCCCCTACCGCAACACCTAAGTTGCCATTCTCAGGGGGGAGATTATTGAATGATGATTTTGATCCATTCATGGTGGCTTTGGAGAAGATCAAGCTTGGCAACAGGGAAAAAAGATCCAAGAAGGGCTCTGTCAAGGTCACCACTACGGGCCACAAGGTCACAGAGGCTTAGTAAGTCCATGAGCTCTCATCACTCGGATATCAACCAATCTGGGCTGGATAAAATCACCATGATGGAGCCTAATGGGCCTCTAGTTACAAAAAAATACAAAAAAAAAAAAAGAACAAGAATCAAAGAAAGGTCCAATAAGGTTGGGTGAGAGCAAGGGAGTGTTGAATGCAAGACAGACAAGACTTGTGAAAATGCGCCACGAAAAGGCCAAGACAGGAGAGAGTGGTGGTAAAAGTGAAGAGTCACGAAGTAGGGGATCAAAGAGGGAGAGGATCAAGAAGCTGCTATTCGGATTTGCTTCCATTGGGAGGCAAACAATGAAGAGAAGCAGAGAGATCAGTCTGTCAAGAAAAGTTTTACAAGGAAATTAAATCTGTTAAGAAAAATTTTACAATGAAATTTAGCTTTAGATCAACAGGGAATGGCATAGCCCAATGCCATGAGGAGAAAAGGGTGTCTCAAGTGACTGAAGTAACAATCATGCAATATATGTCTAGTCTTTTTATTTGTATGGGTGATAGAGCAAAGTATGTCAAGTAAAATGGGCATACTTGGTGTCAATAATTGGTATCTATAAAGTAATCGAGTTTGTTATTTAATGAATGATTCTTAGGTGTGGAACCTGCATTTCTATTAGGGGTGGGCATCTTCAACCCAACCTGACAAACTCAACCCAACCCAATCATTTTTTATTGGGTTGGGTTGGGTTACATCTTAAAAAAAATTGGATGGGTTGGGTTGAAAATTTTTCAACCCAACCCACGTTGGGTTGGGAGATTTTCAACCCAACCCAACCTGAACCCGAAAATGCCCACCCCTAACCAAGTCTTTCCTATCTAGAATCTTTCCTAGACATACACTTTTACGCTACTACATGAAATCCATCATAGAGGATTTATAAATCTAAAGTAGAAGAATGAAGACACAAGAGAAAAAATCAGAAACCTCAAGTGGTTTATAAATCTAGAGTATTTATAAATCCAACCCGACAAACCCAACCCAACCCGATTATTTTTTATTGGGTTGGGTTGGGTTACATCTTTAAAAAAAATTAGATGGATTGAGTTGGGTTGGGTTGGGTTGAAAAATTTTTAACCCAACCCACGTTGGGTTGGGAGATTTTCAACTCAACCCAACCCGAACCCGAAAATACCCACCCCTAATTTCTATTTCTGCACCCTTTTTTTGTTTTTTTTTTTTTAACGTTTACACCTTGTGAGTCATTAACTATCAAGACTTGTTAAGATAGATCACTAATAGTACAGTCCGAATAATTACTCTTACAATCGAGGAATGAGCAACTCCTACCAAACGATAATTCACAACCCATATATTGTGTTTAAAGGACAAATGTGGGACACAAACATTTGATCTCTTAGAATCAAGTAGGTATCCAATCACTCATATTAAAGGTTGATTCTACACTACTGCACCTTTGATTTTTTTTTTTTCCTAGCAATTTGTTTATGCAAAGAACTGCAATGAATTCTATTTACATCTGCAAAAGAAGGAAAAAAAAAAAAGATTAATTCTTTTGACGGTATGGAATTTGATAATCCCATTACGTCAGCTTAATTTGTAGGTTAAGCTTACTAATCTCTCTCCCTTCATGTGCATCAAGACATGAACTTGGGATTAGATTCATTTAAATCAGTCATATCTCATGATAGTCCCATATACCAAACACATCTTAGGGGATTTGTCACGGTTGGCTTTGTAAGTTGACCATTCTATTTGGAAATATATATATATATATATATATATAAAATTAATTTATCATTTGAACCATAATCTAGCTCCCGTGACTTCAACCTTGACTAGAAATTTAATAGGTGAATCGAGCTTGCAATTATAAATGCTTAATTCCCTTGATGATCGTTTTGCACTTGACATTCTTCAAAGAAAAGAACAAAAGACAAGTAACACATCACTTTGGCTTTGAAGTATGCCTTCTTTGAAGATTACAAGATTTGGAATCTTTGAATTTTCGATCAAAAGCAATAGTATATGCTTTGGTGTAAATTAATAAGATAATTAGTTAGTCTTGGATTAAAAGACTAGAATTCTATTTAAGATATTTTTGTGCCGTAGTCGAGATAATATTCGTTCAGTACTGTACCTTACATGTTTAAATTGTAAGTTCAAATAGTATTCTCTCACTCAGATTTTAAATTAATTGTAAAATTTAAAACAAATATATATATATATATATATATTGCTTTCACATCTAAAACAACTTTTATGGGGAAGAACGATAATTAATCCATGATTAGTGCATCTACTCATAAGTGATTAGTGCAATTCCCTTTTATATCCATGATAAGAGTTTGAATCTTACATTAAGCATTTGTATACTAATATGGGGTAAGTATGAGAGTAGATATCTTTCGATTATATGGTAATAGTTTTTTCAGACTATGTATAATATTCACTCTCTTTTAGTACATAGAGATTTTAGAGAAATTTTAGATCATTGATATTAGTAAATTTTCCGATTACCTCATAATTTAAAAAAAAAAAAACAAAAAACAAAACAAAACAAGCCAGCTTTGTCTCTATCAATCATCACGTATAATTGTTGACTTAGCAGACATGCATACGTCGACAGACAACAAAACAAGATTTATTCAGTCATATGACTACAATCAAATAATTTAAGCTTTAAAGAATACTAATTTGGAAGCAGAAGACCAAACTCTTCTTCTTATATGTCACTGTGGCTTCCCTGTTATTCAGGAGCAAAACCCTCCACACTCAAACTTCTCTTCTTTTTTCCAAGCCACCAACACCCATCTTTTTCATTTGTTTTTACAAGCCAAGTAGTGCTGCCTAACCAGACTTTGCAATTCAATCAAATATGGCTCTTCAAATGATCTCAAACGATGACTCTATCTATCTGAGCGCACCCACCACCCCAACATCTCCCTACCTTAATTTCTACAGTGCCCCCACCAGCCCTATTCTGCATGCTTATAAACCAACGTTTGATCATGATCAATCCGAGCCAGCCACACCAAAACGTTGTGCATATGATTACTATTATCATGACGAGTACTATGAAGATGCAAACAACAATTTTATCGAGTTTGAATTCGAAACCAGCCGCCGTTACGCCCCGGATGATTATGATTTTGGTCATATGGTGCAGTGCTTTGAGTCCCCAATATGTCAGACAAAGGAAGAACAGCACCAAAGCAAGGAGTCTCTTCCTGCCATGGCCTTTGCTGATGAGTTGTTTTGTGATGGGAAAGTCATGCCCTTGAAGCCCCCGCCCCGCCTTCAAAAGGGTAGCTGCAATAACGTTAGCTCTTGTTTGTCTTCGCCTAAGTCCCCTACTACGGCACTCAAGTTGCCGTTTCCACGGAGGAGCTTGTGGAATGATGATTTTGATCCATTCATGGTGGCTTTGGAGAATGTCAAGCAGGGTGGCATTGACAACATGGAAATGAGAAGCAAAGAAAAAGATCATAGAAGGGCTCGGTCCATGTCACCAATACGGGCCGAAAGCCCACAGAGGCCCTGTAAGTCCATGAGCTTTCACCACCCAGAAATAATCAACCGATCTGGGCCTGATCAAAACACCCAGATGGAGCCTGATGGGCCTCATTCAATATGGGTGCCTTACAAAAACAGAAAAATAGAAAAAGAATCAAAGAGGTTGGGTGAGAGCAAGGGAGGGTTGTTTGCAAGACATAAAAGGCTGGTGAAAATGGGCCATGAAAAGGCCAAGATAGGAGAGGAGGGTGGTAAAGAAAGTGAAGAGTCATGTAGTAGGGAAACAAAGAGGCAGAGGGTCAAGAAACTGCTATTCAAAAGTTCTTCTAGTGGAAGAGCAAACAATGAAGAGAAGCAGAAAGATCAGCCTGGTAAGAAAAGTTTTACAAGGAAATTCAGCTTTAGATCAACTGGGAATAATGGCATAGCAGCCCAATGCAATGAGGAGAAAAGGGTGTCTCAAGTGACCAAAGTAACAGTCATGCAATATAGGCATAGGCTCTTTATTTGTATGGGTTATGGGGCAAAGCATGTCAAGTAAAAACAATTGGTTTGTATAAAGTAATCGAGTTCTGTTATTTAATGAATCATTCTTAGGTATGGAACCTGCATTTCTATTTCTGCACCTTTGTCTGCAACTTTGTGATTTGATCTACTAATTTAATAAATTCACCATGATGTAAAAGAAACTTACCCTCTACATTTTTTAAAATATAACACATGGGGGTGGTAATATAAGAATCGTACTAGTAAAGGGTCATAGTGGAAACTTGGCATATCCCAGCTGTAACTGCACATGTCGACATGCGTATAGAGCAAGATATTGCTAAAGGATAAAGGGCACTTGCTTTTCTGTAACTTTTTTACGATCACAAGTTATATCCTCCATCTTCAGTTTTCTGTTCTTGCAGTTTCATAATGCATGAATTGAAGGCTACACAATAATAAATTCCTACAAGCAGCAAAGAGTATCAACCTTTTTTTTTATATATATATAAATAAAAAAAGTTGGTTAAAATACGGTACATCAATTTTGCATCTATGGGAGGCAAATCACATGGATGAGGATCCCATGAAAAAGCAGTAGGAACCTCCCATAATGAAAGAATATGTAAGAGCAACTGAAGAAAATGGCCTCCCCCCATACACACATGCCAGAAGAATCAGAAGCTCATTTTCGGGGCTATTAAAGCTGCTTTTCTAAAGTCGAAATTCAGTAATTCATTTTTGTCGAAAGAAAAAATAGATTCTATGTTCAAACCGTGGCAACATGTGGGAGGCTTTCTGATTCATGAAAGGCCTATTCCAAGACTTCCACTGGCCACAGCCGCTTCCACTTGGAGATTTCCTCCTCACTGTTAAGCTTTCTAATTCCCCCATAAAATCCATCCGCCTCATTTCCCTCCTCCCTATGATCTTTCCTGTCGATCGTGGTTTGTCTCCACCGTGATCCAGGTGTATACTGATTGAACTCCAACACCACCGTTTCTGTTACCAGGAACTTAAATGTCAGAAACTAGTACACCATTATGAAAACTTCAATTCAATTTTGATGACGAATATGACATTTTATTACAAGAGCTAGAAAAATGAAGGAGATTATTTATGCGTTAGAACTTTCATGTCTAATATGACCCGTACATAATGGAAACAGAAGTACATTGACATCACTTCTCAGAATAGTAAGCATGCTGAAACAAGTCAAAAGTTATTTCTCTGATTTACAAAGATCTGAATTATGTTTACAACACAAACAAAACATACTAAAAGTGAACTTCATTCAACAACTTGTACTGTCTCCACTCTGTCGTAAAATTAGCAAATGTAACACAATTACATGCATTTCCTGCTTTGTCAAGTTGCAACAAAAACAGATTCTTTACAATTTTTATGACATCATGGTAAAGAACAGAAAAGTTTGATTAGTGGGTCATCCTCTGAAGTTGCTTTACATGAAAATGACTGCACTCTAATTGGTTGCAAAGATGACATAGATGAAAAGTAAATTTCAAAGCTTTAATAGTAAGTGCTATCCCGCATAGCCGAAAGATGACAACATAGCAAACAACAGAACAATGGGAAACATTGAGTTCTTTCAGCGTGGTTGGCCATAAATATTCCACTGAGACATGAGTTATCACGATGTTGGTGGAAATTATGACATATTGACAATGATTTGTGTTGGGGACCAGCAAAATAGCCACAACCAGGTGGTCCACACCTTGGAAAATAAGATTCAAGAAAATGACCACCTATCTAAAGCTGGGACTCCTCTATGTAAATAAATTTTTTAATTTAAACCTCTAAAATGCCTGCAGTGTTTTCTTTAAATAATCTTTCACGGTATTAGAATGAAATTTTATCATCTTCTAATGGTCCATCCAATTTCTCAAACACTGCAAATGGGAGAAATGAAAGCATGACACAATGATGTTTCCAGCTCCCACTAGTTAAAATTCCCAGTTACTTCATTTTCTAGGCAATCACATGGAGCACAAAAAGCCATATTGCAAGGACAAAAAGGTAATATAAACTCACCACTATTATGACACCGGCAGTAATTTTCGTTGCCATCACATGAATCCAAGTGACCTACAACACCGTACCACCAACCTGCTAGATCATGCAAACAAGTAAATCAATATGAATTGATTAATATAACCAAAATATATGCTTAACTCCAACAAGAAATGGGCTGTCCAGCTAATTTCTAGTTGTTTCTGCCAGAAACATTTCACAGGGACCTGTTTTCAAGATCATAAATAAATTATTCTTTGTAGCTTTTTCCCAACATTTACTTTCATTTCAACCAACAGACACATAAACCATTAAATAGGTGTTTCTAAACAATCAATTTAAGCTACTTAATATAGATCTAATAACTTCAACAGGCTAATACGAATCACATAATAACATGGTATATGGTATATGAACACATACCATAAGGAAATTCTTTGTTTCTTCTCCACTGAATCTCTATGTGGTCGCCTGGACGTAAATCATTCAGGCAATCGGAAACATGAAGATCGTGTGGAGAAGTTTCAATAGGTGGTGCTCTGAGCCTTTCCCACGGAACACCACTCTCTATGGCAACTACCCTTCTTCCATGTGGTGGATACCTGCAAGCAATGGAAACAACCAACTCCACTGTAAAAAAAATTCAGACATCACAATTCTTTCCTAATTCATAACAGAATCAAATTCTTCTTCTAAGACTTTCCCCCTGTCTGTTAATGTATCATAATCCCAAGTTTTAAATACTATAGTTAGACTCTTCTATTAGGTTAAGCTTTTGGATCCGATGACAACTAATATGACACCAAAGCCTGAAAGTCCCTGTTAACTAACAGTCGCAAATTACCTGGCTTGGAAGGTGTCAGTGGGAGCATCATAGCTAAGCTCAGCATCATAGCATGACAACATAAACCCAACATGACCATTCTGCAAAACAGCCACATAACATAACAGTTAACAATCCAGAAAAGGAACACACACAAACACAATAAACCAATTCACATATACCTCACGGTTGTAAACCTGAGCAGGAAACCAAAAACGGCCAGACTCGAGAGCTAGATACCAAGACATAATGGAATCAGCAGGCAAACAAGTCCTCTGCTTGGACGCATCATCAACCTTTGGTCTACTCCAGGAAAAGGACTTAACTAAAGACATAAACTTCATCCAAACCCTCTGCTTAGAGCCTTGTCTAAGACTGGCAGAAGAATCATGTGCGGTAGCCATATACCTTTTCCATTCCCCGTAAGCAGCAGGGCCTATGATTCTTCCCCATTTGTTTTTCATGTGTCTTTCCCAGAGATGATCACTCATACACCTCTCCCTCAAGGAAGTACACACACCAGCCATGGTAGACAGGCTGGAAGGTGGTAGCTTCTCAAGAATGCATTCCAAGGCCAATTCAGGTAAGTCAAGAACAGACATGTGAGGAGGAGGAGGAGGAAGAGAAGGAGCATCTTCTTCTTCAACATTCTTAACTCTGGAAGAGAAAGTCATGATGATGTTTGAGAGAAGGAGGAGGAGGAGTCTAGAGAAGGAAAGAGGATCAAAGTGTTTTTTCCAAAAGGAGAGAGACAACAATCTCAAGTCACAGGCAGCTGCAGCAGCCCATGGTGGGAGAGGCTTGAGAGGAGGGAGGGAATTTAAAAAGAGAATGAAAGGGAAACAAGTGATGAGCAAGTAAAGTAACATTAGAAAAGCAAGATTTTGTTAAGGGTGGTGGTCAAATTCAAGTTTGGCATAAATGGGTAAAAATTAAAAATAAAAAGCAATGGTTTTTAATTGAGAAGAGAGGAGGAGAAACTCAATTTTTCTTTTTATTTTTGATTTTTTAATCTTCCTCCTCCTATCAAAGCTCAAACAAAGAATATGGGTTTTATTGGCTCATTGAAAGCCCACCAAACCCAGCAGTGGGCCTTCTCATCTAACAGTCTAAATCAGAATAATAAAATGTGCATACATGTACAAATATATGAAGACACCACCCCACCCACCGCCTTAAATCTTAATTCCTAATCAATCAATCACACAAAACCTGCCTGCCTCTCCAAGGTTAGGAGGAGGGGCCTAATGACACTGGTGGTGGGGCAGTCTCACTCTCAGATCTGATTATGGATTGTCTCTCTGATACACGCACACCTTGAAATCCCAAGAAACAGTAAAAATAAAAATAAACAGGATGAAGAAAGATGGATAAGTCTAGATACAGAGATCCATATCTCCGAAAATCTTTGAATTTTGGTATAAGAAACATATAAGAGATGAGATAAACAGATCTGGGTAGTTGGGATTGGAAGCACAAATACTAGTAGGTGCACCGCCCCAACACCCACCTGCAGCCTCCTTTAAAACCTGTTCAAAATAACAATAATAATAATATTTTATTATTATTAGCAAAACAACACAAAAAGACAAAAAGATTGAAGATGAAGAGGAGAAGAAGAAAGATAATGAAGGTGAAGTTGCGTGGGGTCCTTTTTCACCACCTCAAGTTCATAATATGCTTCTTCACCGAACAATAAATTTACCAAACAGATAATGGACAGGGGAAGACTAAGGCTATTTCTGTGATTCAACAAAATGGGCGGTAATGGTTAAATGGTATTGGTGTCCAATCTTCCGTTTTTGTGTGGATAATTTACAGGCTTCATAGAATCTATATATATATATATACGACTACAATCTCTCTCTCTCTCTCTGTCTCTCTCTGCAACTTTCTAACAAGTGGGAGCATTATCCGTGTATATGAAAACACTTGCATTAAATTATTAAATTATTATTTTTTAATATAATTGAAATGTAATTAAAAAAAAAAGGGGGATATTTGTTTCACCCCATTCTAAAAACTACTTTATATATTTGACAATAAAATACTAAGTTTTAATTTTATTTTAAAACCATAAATTACAATTACTCATTTTCACTAAACCCCAAAACGATAATGAGATCCGTTAAAAATACGTGATTATAATTAGTATTTCTAAAATAAAAATTTAGTCCTAACACAATAATGAGACCTATTGAAAATAAATTGTTATAATTAATAGTCTAAAAATATATATAAACATGATGAACCCATAGAAAGTTGCAAAGAGAGTTTGCAAGTGAAGACGAAGAAGGAAGTAAAAATTAGAAAAAAGTAATAAGAACAAGAGAGAGAGAGAGAGAGAGAGAGTGGACAGATTTATTAGAAAACTAATTATCAAGCTTTCAAGTAGCATTATTTCATAAAGTTTCAAGGTAAGTTCCCATTTCCATTTCTATTTCAAATTAAAATTTCTTTATATAAATTTGTTTTATAATTTTATTTAAGGACTTGGATTGTTTGCATATAAAGGATTATGCTAGAAATAAAGTCTTTAAAGGTTGAGAAATTAATTTGGAAATGATTTGGGAACAAATGAGTTGATAGAAATTTATGGAGATGGATTTGGTGTTGTGAATAGATTTTTGGTGGATAAACTAATTAGTATATTTTAAAGTTCCATTTAAGCACTTAGATAACAAGTGGTTTGTTATATTAAATTTTTTTAGTTTTGGAAAATAGATTTTGGTATATGGAAATTAGTATTTATAGTTGATGGAATTTCCATTAAGTTAGGAACGGATGGAATTAATATCCTGGGACATTACTAATCGTGAATAAGTATTTTACAAGTATCAAAAACATCCAGAAAACGACTCGAAATGAATTCTCGAGAAGAATATTTCAAAAATAAATCCAACGACTTTGTGGAAGGTGGATTGGGTTAAGGGAAATCCTTAAGTATCAAGTAAATATGGATACTCTTTATTGAGTTTATATTAAAAAAACATTTATTCATTTTTATAGAAGGTAACACACCTTCCAAGGGAATAGTAGAGGGCCTAGAGGCCACAAGTGGGGAGGACTCAATAGGACAGACATAAAATCCTAGTGTTGTGAAGTTTCAAAAAAAAACAATCCTGATGTTGTGTGATCGAGGTAGGAAGAATTCTAAACTCTAGAGGAATATATAACTTAATTAAATTGGTTTGATAGTGATTTTTAATTTAGTTGATAATTGTATAGTTAATTGATAAATGAATTGACAATATGCTTGTAGTAGTCTTTAGCAATGATAATATGGAAATTCATGAAATGTGATATGTGTGTTTGTGTTTATATTATGTATGCTATTGATTGAACATTGATCATGAAATTGTAAAAATGTCATCATTAAAACATTGATATTGTTCATGTGGAACTGATGATTATGTTTCCATTTGTTGTGCTTATGAAAAGATGTATTATATGGAATAAAATTTTTGGAACAATGATAAGTAGAAAGAGATAGTTGTGGTTTTGTTGTGGTGATAGTGTTGTGGTCAAGTTTTATTCTTTTTGCCCCCTAAAAGGACCTCAAAAGAGAAAATTAAAACACTTATAATGCCAGATAGGATGAGGTAGTGCCCTTATACTATGGTGTTTGTTGGTTAGTACCCTTGTTCTGTGGTACTTGTTGGTTAGTACCCTTGCTTTGTAGTACTTGTTTATGGACAGAATTTTCGGATTCACAGCTTGATTAATTAAAAAAAGACTTAATAAAATATGATTCGCTTGTGTGGCTTGAATTTGATGAATGTTTATAATATGCTTGGCAAGGACATGGACATGATCATATATGCTCGATATTGATGCTTGGATTATGTTACATTTGCAGATGTTTGTATGCAGTGGTTTAATCAGACAAGAATTATTGTGCATAATATAATATTGAAATATTTATTTTGTTTATGTTTGCATATGAGATTCCTGCATATCAACAAAGAATTTAGATGATTGAAATTATTTGGAATTAGAATATTACCTGCTAGGCTTTATAAACTCATCCCTTAATTTTTCCCCAAGTGATGGTGGCCAATAACTCTATGAAGTTCCTTATGAGCTGAAGATTTTTGTTCTATAATTGTTCCAGCAGATAGCTTAATTTATATAATCCTCAGTTTTTTTGATGAAATTGTAGAGGATTTGTAACTACATGTGTTATTCTTTAGAATTCAAATGTTAATGTTGTAAGTTGTGAAGTGTTTATGTTCTTTGTTAAGTTTGTGATGGTCAAAGCTATATGGATGTCTTCCGAAGAGACTGAGTCTTTGTTTATGTTGATTTTGTTTATGAAATTGGTAGACTTAGATGTAGATGAATTAAATTTATGAAAAATTTGAAAAACAGAAGAAATTATATCAAAATTTTTGTAAAATTGACGTGGTTTTAAATTTAAAGTCAAGAAATGAAGTTTTCTAAATTCCCTTGATTAAATTTTGTTTAAAAAAGATAAATAATCATGCACTTGGAATTTGAGTAGTGAATAGTATCATATATATATTAAAGACAAAAATTTTATAGTTGTTGATGTACATCGTCTGCTCTATTGTCAATTTAGCAAGTCATTAGCAACCTACAAAAAGACTATGAGATAAAGGTAGAGTGTTTGGACATCAAGGTAGTGCTAGTAAAAGACACTCTGACGCTTAAGTTAGTTTATGTATTATATAAACAGCAGATTAAAAAACAAAAACATAAAATACTTTCAATAGGGATTGTGGGAAAGAAGTGAGTTGGTCAGTAGATCACACTTGAGCTAGCACAAATAGAGTGAGTTGGTAGATTGATCTTGGGCATGCACAAATGGAATGGGTCAATAGGCTGCTCTTGGGTTGGCACAAATGGAGTAAGTTCATAGGCCACTCTTAGACTGGTACAAATGAAGTAGGTCTATAGGCCACTCTTAGACTGGCATAAATAAAGTGTGTTTGTAGACTGCTATTGATCTAATGTAAATGAAGTGAGTCGATAGACCCGCTCTTGGGCTAGCACAAATGGAATGAGTCAGTAGATTGCTCTTGAGCTTGATAACCTTGAGAGTCGGAAAGCACTCATCCCCTCCCTCCCCACCAAAATGTCTCTTCCATAGAGTTCTAGCTTGCCTTATGTAGATGATGAGCTTCTGTCCATTAGTAGTATGTTACTTTCAATTTTAAGGGATTTGATCTCTTGGTTTTAGCACTTGCTTGAATTGGTCTCACTTGACCAAGTCAAGTGACTTTCAAATGATGGGCCAAGACGTAAGTGTCTTTAGCAGATGGGCTTCCCAAACCCAGATTTGAGCCTAGGCTTATAATTGAACCCAATTACATTTTCTAACCACTATAGTTTGTCCCCCACTTCTTGGATTGACTTATCGATTCAAAAAGTGTTTGTCGATTTCTAAGTTTGTTGAGTAGATCACTATATTGATTCAACATGTTTAACGAAGATTGTCACTCAATTGTTGCGATATCGACCAATTTGACCACTGACATTTGTTAGGTTGATTGGTATGAGATCTACCATAGATTAACCATATTGATTTCTATAAAATCTATCATGTCGAGTACTTTAAGGACTAACATTTCAACTGCTATGAGATCTACCATGAGATTTTTTATGTCAACTGCTATGCGGTCTACCTTGTGGATTGTTATGAGGTCTACCATGTCGATTGCCACAAGATCTACTTGAGATCTACCATGTCGACGGTTATGAAGTCTACCTTGTCGACTATTATGAAGTCTATCATGTTAACAATTACCAGATCTACCATAGGATCTATCATGTTGATTGCTAAGAGATCTATCAAGAAATCTACTATGTTGACTACTATGAATCCTCCATGACATCTATGATGTCGACTATTATAAGATCTAACATGAGATCCACCACATTGATTGCTATAAGATCTACCATGAGATCTACGTTGTCGGCTATTAAGAAATCAACCATGTTGACTGCGAGGAGATTTGCCATAAGATCTATCATGTCAATTGCTATGAAGACTATTATATCAACTGTTACGAGATCTACCATGAGATCTATCATGTCAATTACTAAGAGATCTACCAAGAGATCTACTATGTCAACTACTATGAGATCTAACATAAGACCTATTATGTTGATTGTTATGAGGACTATTATGTTGAATGTTACGAGATCTTTCATGAGATTTGTCATGTTGACTGATATAAGATCTACCACGTTGATTACTATAAGATTTACCATGTTAGTTATTATGAGATCTACTATGTGATCTATTATGTCAAACATGTAAAGGTTGAGAAATTTGCTTTTGCTAAAAAAAATACCAAGTATAATAAATTTGCTCATATAAAGTGTTTTATTTAACACTATATAATATAAAGTTCTCTCATCAACCTTTTACGTAAAGTTGAATGATCAAGTCGAGTGTTTGCATGACGAAGAGTGCTCATGTCAAGTTTTTACATGACATAGAGTGCTCATGTCAAGCATTTGTATAAAGTGGAGTGCTTAGTCGAGCATTTTTATCAAGTAGAGTGCTCATATCAAACATTTTCATCAAGTAGAGCACTCATGTTGAACTTTTTATAAATTAAAGCGTTCATGTCAATTGTTTTCATGACGTAGAGCGCTCATATCGAGCATTTACGTGATGTAGAGAGCTTATGTCGAGTGTTTTCAACAAGTAGAGCACTTATGTCAAGCGTTTTCTTAACGTAGGGTGCTCATCTTAAGTATTTGCATAAAGTAGAGTACTCATGTTGAGTGTTTTCATGATGTAGAGTGCTCATGTCAAGCGTACATGAAATTTTACTATCTTATAAAGTACCTTTTTGTCGAGCTATATATTTGTTGTAATTAAATACGTAGGTTGATCTCTATGCTCTTATCCCCAGTTCAAGTGCAAAATGGAACCTAATTATGATCTATGCTCAAGTTTGTTGAAAAAGATTGCCATAGCCCTATGGTGCGCACTAAACAATAAAAGCAAAAATTCTATAGTTACTTATGTAGATCATTTTCTTTACTGTCACCTTACTAGGCCACTAGCAAACTACAAAAAAACCATGAGATAAAGGTAGGGTACTTGGACACTAGGGTGGTGTTGGCCAAAAGCACCTCAACTCTCAAGTTAGTTTATGTATAATATAAATAGTAGTTTGAAAAACAATTGATATAAAAGACGTCTTGTATGGATTATGAGAAAAAAATGAGTCAATAGGTAGATCACACTTGTGTTGGCACAAATGGAGTGAGTCCGTAGACCGCTTTAAAGTGGGTTTATAAACAAGCTAACATAAATGGAGTGGGTTTGTAAACTGTTGTTGGATTGGCACAAATGAGTGGGTCCGTAGACTACTCTTAGGCAAGCACAAATAGAGTGGGTTGGTAGACCTACTCTTGGGCGACACAAATGGAGTGGATTCATATCTTCAATTGGCATAAATATAGTGGGTCCATAGACCTGCTCTTAGGTTAACGCAAATAGAATGGGTTCGTAGACTGCTCTTAAGTTTGATAAACCCCAAAAAAAATCCATTTCATGGAGTTATAGCTTGCCTCATATAGACAAGGTGTAAACCCTCGATTACGATTACAGTTTACTAGTATCACTCCAGTAATATTATTTAAAGTTGAATTTATTTTCGCATCACGAGTAGCATACCGATTGAAGGACCCCATAGTATTGGAGAGTGATACGAGAGATTATAGGGTGAGATAAGCCCATGAATAAAGTAAAAAAATATATATAAAATTTCACCAATAGATGTTAACCAAGTGTAATTTAGTTTATGGATATTAGAGAGCCACTTGGATCCATTTTATTGATGGAAGAATTAGTGGTTTTAAGTGGTGACAAATGGACCAATTAACATTAAACTTATCTATTTATGGTCAAAATGGAATTAAGCAAAGTTTAAGGGCTAAGTTGTAATTAAAAGAAAAGATTTTTTAACAAAAATTCCTCACTATAAATAGCTTGTCCTCTTGCAATTTTTCATTCATTTTCTCACGTTGAAAAACCGAGAGGGACAGTGTGTGTGCTGCTGGCCAAGGAAAAGAGGGGATCAAGGGATTTCAAGCAAATCTCTTTAAGTATTTCATCAACAAATTTCATTTTATCATCAACTAAAGCCATTTGTACAAGTTTGAAGTGAGATTGAGGTCTAAATAGGTGAGTTTCCTTGTATTGATTCAACTTGGATGACTTAGAAATTCATTCCCTACCTTGCTTCAAATTTTAATTTGAGTTTACGAATTGAAATTAGTTTGTTTTGTGATGGTTTTGGTGTGATTATTGTGATGGAAATTGAAAGTAGAATGAAGATATTTGTGAGGAATGGTTCACAGCCAAGTTAGGGCTATGTGACCCTATTTTTGGTTTCATGTTTTGAGCTTAAATTTAAGTATTTTGGAGGCTAGGGGATCATATAGAAGTGATAAAAGTGAGTAATCAAAAGTGTAGGGTCAAGTTGAATGTTTTTAGCTTAGTTGAAAGGCATTAATGAATTTCATGTAAAAGCACTCTTTTGATGCATGAAATGAATATGTTTGATCATATTTGAGTGAAAGAATATTATATATGAAGGAAATGAGTTTATTATATGATTGAAGTAAAAATGTGCATTAAAAAGTGTTGAATAAAAGTAGTTTTTGGCTAGAAACACTCACCTGGCTGTTGTTTCTTTCCAAATTCGCTTCATAACTAACCTAAATGAGAGTTAAGGAGATGATTGGAGCAAAAACAGAATGAAGAAAACCTAGGGATTTTTCTTTAGGTAGCATTCAGCCAAAGGGGGTTAAAAACGGAGATTTTTCGTTCCAAGTTTCAGAAAATTATTTTGAACATACCGAGGTGTTCCTAGGTGATAATAAATAGGATTCCTAAAAAGAAATCGGAATTCGAAAATGTTGGATAAGCTAAAATTTAGTTGAAAAAGTTAAGACGTAAAATGGTTTTCATAGCATTAATGGTCTTAGAAGTTATTTATAACTTTGTATTAGTGATTTTAGTGATTCTAAATGAGTATTTGATGTTTTAGGGTGAAAGTGGAAAGTTTCAGAGGCTTCGGAGGAAAATCGTTATCTATCAAAGGGCGTTTTGTGAGTAGAAAACTAATTATTCAAGTGTTATTTTATTTAAGTTTTATTTCTTATGTATGCATGAATGAATGTATTTTACTTATTGTTCATATGAATTTATTTATTATGTAATTAAGTAGTTTATTGAAGTTAAATTAAGATTCTAGCATGTGAATTTTGAGTTGAGTATATTTTTATATCGAGAATGTGTTAGAATCAAAGATTTTAGGTTTTCTGCCTTAAGAACAAGTTTATTGTAAAATACTGAAAAAATATATATATACTTTAGTATGTCTATAGTTTGTCCTAGCCCCAGTTAAGTGTCCAATTGAGTACCCTATGCGTGTACGATAGATGTGAGAGAGTCACTAACTGAGAGTGGAGTGTGGACGGCTTCTAAAAGAGAGAGTCAGTTGAGTCACCCTCTACACGTATAATGGTAGTGTAGATCGAACCGATTGCAAGAGTGTAACGTGTGCCCAGAGTTTACGAATCGGTGATTATATAGGGCAGATTCCTTAATTCCTAGTGGCAAGCGAGAGAGTTTATGCTGCCATGATAGGAGTAGTTTCCCTAGGTTACTATTAAGGTGAGAAAATGATAAAGTTTATGAAAAAGACTGAGAACGAACTTGAAAAACAGTTTTCGAACAAGTTTCGATAAAGTATTTTAGAAAAGAATGAAACTGTTTTTCTTTAGTTTTATTAAAATGTAATTTTTACTGAGTTTTACTCACGATTTGTCTTCAATGTGTTTCTTAAAAATTCTCCCTCCACTGCATGAGCAAGTCACACAGGAGTGAGTCGTCTAACAAACGAGGCTTAGACGGATACGCAGATCGACTGACGGACGACCTTTACTACCTTGTATATTTTATGTTTATGTCATGTGCATATTTTGAATCAAATCATGGTGGAAATTGAAAATATAAATATTTGTTTTTTGATGCGTAGATTTTATAAAGTCGTTTTATGAAGATCAAAGTTGAAAAGCTTTAGTTTTTTTTTTTTTTTAATCTTATTTTGTAATTGTGGTTTTTATGGTGAAATTGGTTTTGAGATGCGGATTGGCTGCTCTTGGTAGTTGAGATTGATTATTATAGAAGTGTTTTTAAGTTCTCTTTGAAATTTATAAGGTGGCATAGTTCAATAAACAGCCGGCATGTTGTCAAATTTCCATTAGAAAAACAAAAATTTTTTACCTTTGCCACCTATTAAACGAGTTATAAAACAGGTTAAAGTAAATTTCGGTGCTCCAATGGGATTCTTCGGGCCAAAGTTTGGGTTCGTTGAAGTTTTGTCGGGGTTCTACGGGGTCTTTCTCGGGTTCAAAGGAGGGATTAGGGAAGGGTCCTGTCACGAGGAGCTCATGCTCGTTAGTGGGCAAGTTGCTTCTTATTTCAAGTGATCTGATCCCTTAATTTTAGCGCGTATTTGACTTGGTTATACTTGACTTGGTCTCACTTAACTTAGTTAAGTGACTTTCAAATGATGAGCCAAATTGTGGGTGTCTTCAGTAGATGGGTTTTCTAAGCTCGGATTTGGGCTTAGGCTTATAATTGAACCCAGTTACATTTTTTTACCATTATAGCTATATATATATATATATATATATATATATAAACTCATTCTTACACATTATATTTTAAAATTACTAACTATTGATTGGATTTATATGTATGAGGAAAGATTCATATATATAGGAATTCCTAAATGCAATTTTTTTTTTGTCCACACCATCCACTCTTAAATAAAATTTAATGAAATTGCAAAAAGAAAAAAAGTAATAAGTTTTAATTAAATTATATATAATGAAATTATTTGCATGAATAATTTAAAAAATGAAATATAATTATGAATTATATTTCAAAATGTTTCAAGTCTTTCTAATTTTTTTAAGCTAAAACATTATATTTCAAAATGTTTCAAGTTTAGTACTCGACGAAAAAACTAATAAATTGCTATATCAAACTGAACCGAACCGAATCAGACCATTTGGTTTAGTCAAGCTTTTTACCTTTAAAAGCAAAAACACTACATATTTTTTTTTATAATAAAATCGTATGGTATGGTCAGATCCATGGACCTAGACCTAGTTCATTAAAATTTTATCGCATCGTGAAGCTAAATACTTTTACCATACATATTTTATTTTATGAAATGTCACGCTCAAACAATAATTTTTGGGTCCAAGTTTCGAAGAAATTTATCAAGAATATATGTTTAATTAGGTTTTATCTTTTTAAATTATATGTTTAATTAGTTTTTATCTTTCCAAATTAGAGTTATTATGCATAAAGATATTCAGTTTATCTGGTTGTGAATTTTTATTTGAATGTTGTCTAGTGTCCACAAAGACACCAGCAGCTTATACTTTAGTAAGTGTGGATGATATCCACCAAAAATCTGTGACAGTCTATAACCTTTCGTTCTTTAATTAATTAATTAATTAATTTTGTAATAAAAGATGGTGATATTTCCATTTTAAGTTAAAAACCATTAGCCCAAATCAAGTCGAACCAAACCAATCCAATTTGATTTAATTTGGTCTAGAAAATAAGTTGGTGCAAATTGGTCATATTTTTAACAAGACCTAAATTTTAGATTTGATTTCTTTAAAAAAAAAAAAGAATAATATTTGATCTGGTTCTAGTTGTAACCGGACAAAACTAAATCATGGCCACTACTAGTTTAATTAATATCAATATAAATAAAATAAAATTTAGGGTAAAATATAGAAATCCCCCAATGTTTGTCATAATCACACAAAAATGACAACTTTAACCATTTTTGCACTCATATCCCTTGAGTTTTCATAAATTCAACAAAAACACCCTAACCATTTATTGACTAATAGTTGACCAAATTTGAAAATAGTCAATAAGGGTAATTTGTTCTTTTTCTATTGTATTAATTAAATTTAAAAATTAACTCAATCAAAGTGTGTAACATCATCTTCAATTAATAGTGATTTTGTCTTTTAACTTAATATTTTTGTCTTTTAGTAAAAATATTAAAATATGAAAAAATAAAAAAAGAACAGAGAGACCACTAGTCTATATCTAATGAAGACTAGTATGACCTCCATGCAAATGGAGACCATGCTCTCCATGGAGATCGAGTTTAAGTCTCCACTGCTTTAGGTATGATCTCCATGGGGAGCATGGTCTCCATTTGCATGGAGACCATACTAGTCTCCATTCGATACAAACTAAACTGGGTCCCCACTATTGGAGACCCAAGCAGTCTTCGACTAGGGTCTTTAGGAGTCTCCACGATGAAGACTCCATTGTTGGATACCCAAAGTTGGGTCTCCACTTAAGGAGATTGAATTAGGTCATTACGATGGAGACCCAGTTTTGGGTCTCCATTAGAGACTTTGAGAATTGTGTCACTGTAGGTGGAAACCCAAGAAGCAGACAAGATTTCTCTTTTTTTTTTTTTTTAAGAGATTTTTTGGTGATTTTGTGATGGATTGATTTCATGATAGAGATAAAAATGATGACGTACAAAGAGAGATGGAGGTGATGACATTGATAGATGATAAAGATGATAAAGAAGGGTGAGGGTGATAGATGATAAAGAAGGGAGATGATGGATGAAGAAGATGATGAATTTTTTTCTATGCTTTTTAAATTATTTTTATATTTTAATTAATTTTTAAAATAAAATAATAATAACTTTATTAATTTTAAAATAAAATAATAATAAATTAATTAACTTTTAAAATATTTTTTAATTTGTATTATTTTTGAAGGGCAAAAAGTCTTTATATACATTTTTTCGATGTTCACAGGACTTATATAACAGTAAGAGATGTTTCTGTTTTGTTTTTTTAAAGCTCCATGTGTGTGAGTGCAATAACGGTCAAAGCTATCATTTTTATGTAATCATGGCAAACGTCGGCAGGGTGGTTGTATTTTGCCCTAAAATTTATTATCAAACTGATGATGATTTCGACATTAAGATAATTTTGCAGTAGAGGCCTATATATATATATATATATATATAATACCAACTTGGGTTTGACTTAGACCAACATGGCATAGATTGCATTTGAGCCTATCGCCCTATTTGTCTTAAGAGTGAGAAAATTATTATATTGATTGAATTTAGATAGCAAGTATTCAATAATAAAATGGATTTGGCTAAGGTTAGAGACTTTGTCTCTTAAATAAAATTAAGAAAACGAAGTCAATATGAAACCAATTCTAATAGCATAATTTGTACTTAATTGTTTATAGATTTTGTTCTAATGAATATTATGATGACAGAAAGTTTTCACATTGGCCGACTCCAACAAGTTATTATTTTGTTTCGACTTTCGTAAGACAATTAATACATGTGATTTGGAACCATAAATTAGCTTTAAATATGCCATCCCTAGAAGTCAATCTTATTCTACTATCTATCACTGTTTTATAATGGTACGGGAAAGAATTTATTTAACATAACAATATTTCAAATGTCAATAAGTGAGTGAAAGTGCATGTAATATTAAAAAAAAAAAAATCAACTCTATTTTTAAATTAGGAAATGCATTCTAGTTTTACAAGATACAAAATACATTTTTTTAAAAGCACATTAATAATTTTTTTCTTATTACATCTAAAAATAGTATCTGAGCCTTAAAAAAGCCCAAATGAGACCCAATAAGGGAATCAAGATCCCAAAGGCCCAAAGGGATGGAAATCATATTCATCACGAAGCCCATAACACAGCACCATGTCAGTGTATGCCATGTCATCAAGAGAAACAAGATCCATTACTCTAAGACAGTGTTTAGTGCATGAAATTTGATATGAGATTGAGATTCAAAAATCTCAAACTACTTGAATGCCATGTTGAAATCAATTAGAGTGAAATGGGATTGAGATTCAAGAATCCCACCCTCCTCCCATTTTCCATTCTTTTGACATTTCCCAATCTCAACTAAAATCATGTCATTAGGTGAGATTGGATTTATGATTTTCTTTCTCCTCTCCCCATCTCTCTCTCTCAGCTTCTTTCTCTTTTCCCTATCTCTCTCTTCCTCTAATCTTTCTTTTCTCATCAAACATCTATGGAACCTCTCATTCCTCTCTTTTTCTTCTTCTTCTTTTTTTTTTTTCCGAAGTTGGGATGGTTCTGGTTCGTCACCGAACCCAGAACCTAGTTTTGGGCTCACGATGAACCCAAAGCTGGGTTCTGGGTTCGTCGTCAAACCCCATAACCATTTGGTTCTAGGTTTGGTGCCGAACCCAAAACCAGATAGTTCTGGTTGGCGACGAACCCGGGTTCATCGCCGGCCAAAATCATTTGGTTTTAGGTTCAACATTGAACCCAGAACAGAACCTCCGTTCTTTTTTTTGGTTAATGTTATGATGATGTTATAATATTGTTTTTGTTGTAGGAGATGATGGTATTGATGAATTGGATTGATGATATTGATGAATTGTGATTAATGATGTTGAATTGTGAGAGATCATAGATTTCAATAGGAAGATTTTTTTTTTTATAGATTTTTTTATAAAATTAATTTTATATAATAAAAAATTTAAATTAATTTTATTCCAATCTAATCTTAGCTTATACCAAACATGATACAATATAATTTTTAATCAAATCCCAAATTCTACTAAACATGGGATGATGATTTTTCATTCCATTCCAATCCAATCCGACGTGTCAAACAAATCCTAAATACCAAGTAATAGAGTAGCTCACACCAAGTAGCTCGTATGTGAAGCAGCTTGAATCCACTTCACCTAACAGCTCGCAACATTTTTTATTTCAACAGAAATTTGAAAGCGAAAAGTGTTTTGCATTCAATAGAAAATCACATTAGATAGGAAATTTTCAAAATTACAGTTTGATTCGAAATCTATGTATTTAATATAGTTTGATGTAAAATAGAAAAAGATTATTAGTCGTTTCTATGTTTTAGTAACCTAATTGTACAAAAACAAATAATTGTGGTATTATGAATAGGGTTCTTAGTATAGTGAAAACATTTCCAACTTTGGGCACCATATATCGAAACTCTGTTTTCTTGCCCTTTCTTCCAAGTAAATAATATAACTGTGGACGTAAGCTTATTCCACATAATCAAACCACATTAAAAATTCTTTTGTTTCATTTACTAATTGCTATTGCTTCACATTTGCATTTTAACACGCCAGAATTGCTTTAGTTCATTCATTAATTCTGTCCAATTCGCATTAAATCATGTATTGGGCTTATTGGCTAATTTTATTGGTCAACATTTCTTTTTATTGTAGCAAAAAAATTTTTGTACTTTTAATCTATCTTGTAATATATATATATATATATATAGTATGTTTATCATCAGTATCTCCTAATTTTTTAGGACAAACTAATCAAATTACTCTATTGCATTTAAATTAAATAAGAGAGAAATGCAATGGACGAATTAAATTAGTTCGTCTTAATTTTTTTAAATATAGAAGACATTGATGGTAAAAACACTTATATACATGTATGTATGTATTCTTGTTGAAAAAATAAGTAAAAAAATGGAGGGATCATATTTTTCTTGATAAAAAGTATTTTGTTATATAAATAAAAAAAAATGAAGTTTTATATTAACCTAAATTAATTTAATTTTTTTTATTTCTGTATACGATCATAATTTGTTTTTAATTTGGTGGAGAAGAAAAATAAAGGTTGTGATATATTTATGACAAAAATATTAATTAAACTGATTTACTCATTGGTTCAATCCCATGTTTGCCACGAAAATGTTGATTTAAAATTCCTAAAAGTAAATAAATTATTTTTTTTATTCTTTAAAGATACAAAAAATTATATTTGAATGTATTAAAAAATATATATGAATTATTTATTTAAATTTGATATTCTTACCATATGCTTTTATGTTATATATTTAAAATATATATTTTATGATAGAATGAGATTAATTTTATAATAATAATAATAATAATATGAGATTTCTTAGACCTAGAAATGCTCCTAAGCTGGTGGTATATATAGCATAAGTGTAAAAGGCTTTAATTTAACTAGATACATCATAATGGAAGTACAGGAACCTCATTAATGAGCTCCTCACGCTTACGTCGATGAAATAATGGGATTTAAATTATGTCTGACTTTTTATACTTCAAAATTTATAATAATTAAAATTATAGAATCATCCAAAAATTTGTTGCAACACCCTATTACTTTATAAACCTATATTAAAAAGTTAAGATTAAATTTTTACTTTCTACAATCTTTAAAATACCGAAATTGTCTTTTGGTATTAATAATAATTTTAATTATATATATGTTTTCTCATTACAACATTTTACACTCATGTAAAACACGATTTTTTTTTTCTTATTTTAATTTGGATTTGATTGAGACTTTTATCTATATTCTTGTTTTTACTCTTGTTATACCTAAAAATGGTACCTGCACTTTTAGCCTTATAAGGCTCGAGAGATTGACAGGCTCAAAGACCCAAAAAGGATTAAAGTGTTATGAAGTCCATAAGCTAATGTCACGTCTACATACGCCACATTGTAGGAAGTTCTCAAGGTCTATTGTTATAAATAACAAATAGGAAGAGCAACTCGAGTGTGAAGTAGCTTGGATTTGCTCAGAAAGCGGCTTGAAGTACAAAAGCTTATATTTTTACTTGACAATCTAAAGTTCTAGAAATAGGAATAATTTCATATTAGGCAGATAATCACTCCAAACAAAAAACTACCAGAATTACATTTTGATTTGATTTTAACATACTTAATGTATTTTTGTGTAAAATAAAAAAGAAATCTTCTATATTTTAGTTGCCTAATTGTATTGTAAGTAAGGAACTCTAACACTATAAATAGGGTCATTTACATGAACTAAGGATGGATTCATTCAACCTTATAAAAGCTCTATAGAAAACATAACCTCCTCACAAATAATACATAACCATGAATGTAGGTTTTAATCAAATATATTCAAACCATGTTAAAAACCCCTCCATCTCTTTATTTATTGTTCTTGCATCCTTATTGTTTTATTTCACCATTATTGCACTCATCCAGTCACTTCAAACATTCATTTAACCATCATTCATAGTAATTCAAATGTTAATTGATTTTTGAAGTGAACATTTCTTTCTTTGGTTTTTCTTTTTCCTTATCTTTGTTCAATTTTTATTCCCCATATTCATTTGGTTTTCCTTTTGTATAATGTATTTATGATAATGATTATAGTGATGAGACAATTTAATATATACATATATATTAATTGTTAGGCTTTCTTGATTTCATCTTAATTTAAAAAAAAAAAAAAACTACGTGTTTAATAAAATATCCCAAAGAAAAAGTAAAGTCATAAAATTATTTAAAAGTAGTGTGGGTTCCAGGTTTTAGTTTCCACTACATAAGTGTTTTATGAATGCTCCAAAGAAAAAGTGCAACCACAAAATTGTTTGAGAGTAGTGTTGGATTTTGGTTTAGCATCCCCTACATATGTATTAAATGAAATGGTTTAAGAAAAAGTGAAGCCACAAAATTATATAATGATGAAAGAAACACCAAAATAAAGGTCTCAACAGAAACAAATTTTCAAAAAAAAAAATTCTTGAGTCGGAAACTAGTTCTCTTTTTTTTTTTTTTAAATTACCAACATCAAACATATTAAAAATTAAAATAAACATATCTGTACATGTTTAGAATTCATTAAATCAATTCTTTGTTCATTCATTCTTTGTTTACTTGTGAAAATTATATTTCTTTATGTCTTATTACTTTTTTTTTTTTTTTGAAAGATATGACATATTCCTTTTGATTTTGTGTATATTATTAGGGTTAATACTAAATGGGGTGTAGAAAGCAAATTGAAATTTTTATTATATAATTATATACTTACAAGTAATTGCATGCCAGGAAACGATTGTAATAAAATATTTTATTAGAAAATGGGTGCAGCAAGGGATTGATTGGGTAGTAATAAAGTCACCCTCAAATAAATAAATAAATAAAATTATGTTTGTGCTTAAAAAAAAGTTACAGTTTTCGAAAGTTTTTATTTGAGATTTTCATCTCATATGATACGATTTGTGATTTATATATCATTTATCACGCCGTTTATTTATATACACACACATATATACAACTTTCTAATATGTTATATTATATCATCTAAGATCGAAAAAAAAAAATAAAAAGAAAAAAAAAAAGGGAACTTCCCCGCAAAAATTGTATGGAAGTACGAAATTCTAGTATTATACCAATTTGTACTAACTGATGCTTTGAATAATATAATTTTTTACTAAAACTTGTTAATAAAAATGTCCATTAATGCAAAGAAAAAGACTTTCACTCATCAATCATTATTCCATATGAATTAATCTAGAGGGAGCATGTTTGTCTGTTAATAATATGGGTCTGAATTGCTATACTATGGGGCTGTTTGTTTTTAACACTTATCACTTAATAGGTCTGATTAAATTGCTTGAGTTATTTTTGTTTTTTGTTTTTTTTTTAAATGATCAAATCACTTAAAATTATTCAAAAATTAGTAAAAAAATAAAATAACAAATTTTAACTTTTACCTGAATATCAAATCAATTAATGATTTTTTAAATATATTATTCAAAGTCTATAATTTTCAAAATAATATATTTTCAATTTTATCTTATACATTATAAACATTTCCAATTTGTTTAAGTATTTGATTATTCTTATTTGATTTTAGAAGAAAATATACATTACTTTACAATTTAAACTTTTGTTACAATAGTAATTTAACTTAAGATTATTTTGTTTATTTTTGTTTAAATTATAAATTTAATTTACTCTAATATAATAATTAATCATTTTTTTGAAAAAATAATTAATCATATTTTAATTATGAATAAAAATATTATTAATATATAAATAAAAGTGTTTTAGTATTTGTTAAATAATTTATTTATAATTGTTTATATCATATTAAATTAAACTACATGATAATTAATAGTAAGAGGGTATAAATATCAAATTATTAGTTTTAAAATAATTTTAATTTTAAAAAACAAACAAAATTACTGTACATTCAGATGTAAGAAAAAAAAATAAACACATCATTCAGATTTTAAATTTCAATTACTATTAAGTTTTCTATAACTTTTAACACTATTTAGTTTTTAGACAAAAAATTAAACAATCCCTACAGCTTGTATTTAAAAAGGAAAAAACTTTTCTTGATCACAATTTTTTTCAAATATATTCATCAAAATTCTTCTACCCAGCGACAATAATCATTTCGGGTAATTAAAGATTTCTAAAATGGGTTTGAAAATACTATCAAACGACTATTGATGATAGATGGATCTCTTCAAGTATGCATAAGCTATTTGAACTTTTTTTTTTTTTAATTATAAATATTTTGAACAAAAATCGATTTGACAATTGATCTTAACTAGCAAAGATTGCAGGTGTTTACCATCCTATAATTTATTTATAATTTAATTGTTATTATTTTATTTAATGAAAGGGAGTCAACTATTAATTAAATTAGTGGAATTTGGACTTCCATCACTATATAACTAATTAGGTTGATTCTCAAGGGGAGGTACAACGTGAACCGAATCCACGCCGGTAGTATGTTTCTATAATTTTTTATGTTTCTAATTGTATTAACAATTGTTATATTCACATTCGCCGACTTCAGCAAATTAGAATTTCGAAAAAAAAAAAAAGAAATTATGATACATAATTATGTGTCCATAAAATAGTTTTAAACGCTACTAGCTTATTCTTATATACGAGCTAATGAAAAAAAGGTCTAGAAGACAACAACCTTAATGTTTATTGAGTTTGTTATATAGATCCGTAGTTTTGAAACTTAAACTGGAGAAAAAAAAAAAAAAAGAGTTTTTTAGTATTATCAATGTTTACAAGGTGAATTATAATTTACAAACAAATTACTATTAAAGAATATATTTCATGTTCTTTATTTGTGAACATTACAATTTATAAACATTGGTGATATTAAAAAAAATTATTTTACTTATTATATACATAAACTTTATAAGAAATAACTAAATAAATATGCTCATTCTATTTCTATTAAAAATGAATATTTATGTGGACGTGTTGGAGCTTACAAAGTAGAGGTTAATTATTGCGGATATTGTTAACTCTTTTTTTTTTTTCAATAAATTTAAAAGTTAAAAGATATGGACATAACTGAAACCTTAATCTCTTTGATATATAGAAAATTTATTATTAAATTACTTTAATTTCATCAAATAAATAAATAATTTAAATTTATGATTTGAAATTATAACTTCAACCTTTATTCATCTATTTTTGTTTAATTTAAGAGTTAAAAATGGATGTTACTTCAATAATGATCTCAACTATTGAATTGAAAGCATACGAATAGTTAGATGTTGAAGAAAAAAAAATTTAAAGTAAAATAACTTAGCGTAAATAAATTAAAGGTTAGGTTATAATAACCAAAAAAAAAGACTTAAAAAATTACTTTAATATTTATTTTCAATTTTCATTCAATCCGAATGTTAAAAAAATAAATAAATTCAAAATTGATAACAACCTTTGGATTAAGTGAAAATGAATGGATGAGTATTGAAATTACATTTTAAGTCAAAATTATAAGTCATTCTATCCTAATCCATATATTAATATGTAAATAAATAACATGGCATTAATAAAAGTTGAGTAGTATCACATTGAAAGGGAGAGTTAATTAATCTATAATTATTTTTTTATTTAAAATGTTTTTATTTATTATTAGATGAGATTGTCTAGACCAAATTATCTTATATAAACAAAAGCAAAATAATTGAGCAGTGACTAAAGTATATGCAGTAGATGGTTTTAGATATTATTCCGATATTTGTAGATTTAATGCATACAATTGAGACAGACAAGATTAAGTTAATATCTCTAGATCTTCTCAGGTCAATTCTGGTGGATCTAGACATAGGCCAGTTGTCACATCCTGAAGATTTTGTTTTTAATTATTATTATTTTTGTGGTAGGAAGATTTCTAAAATCTATTGACTTTTGATATTTCTTTTGGAAAAAAAAAAACCATTAATTAAAATTTAAATGAAAATCCTTCATCTTTTTTTTTTTTTTTTTTTCATTCTATAAAAAATTATGGTTCCTAAATAAAACCTCTCGATGAGGTGTCCAAAACCTGTTTCCAAGTTTTTATTTCATTTGAAGTAAGAAAATCAGTTTTTTTAAAAAAACGAGAATTTTAAAAATGTTGTTTGTTATCGATTTAAATTAGAATAGTGTTTTCAAAATTATTGAAAAAATAAAAGTGATATTGTTGGGTTTTGTGCCCTAAGAGCTTGTAATTATGTAAACGATTTTAATAAATAATAATAAAATATTTATTCTATTCAATTTATATATTTTACAAAAATTGTGTATATCATGATAACATCATTGATTACTAATGTATTTTCAAACTAAGTATATAAGTGTTATATACAAGCGGATTTAGTTTGAGAGAAGTAATCTAAAAAGTCGGTAGAAAGCAAACGAAGCTGGGTACTTTTTTTGTGGTAAATCTACAGTTGCGGTCCATTTTGTATTCGGTACAATAGTTTTATCCGAGACTATTCATATAGTGACATGGAAATGGAGGCACCTTATATAATAAAGATTATATAGGACTGGACCACGATAAACATGAGTCTCTAATTAATATCCGTTAAACTTAGAGATTTATATTTATCGACTAGATGATCATATATGAATTGATCTTAATCCTGAGTGTATTATGGACTCCTGCTTGTTGAGTTATGTCCTTTGATTTACATGGGTGAGATCGATATAAATACTCGATCAATAACTTCGTACTTTGGGATATGATTTAGTAAGTAGCTGGGAACATTCTATACAATAGTGGAATCCACTCCTTCTTGCGAGAAGTAGAGAAATAGTTCTCTTAAGGGTTGATTCAGGTCTTGAACAATAAGAGCGCTCAACTTTCTGTTCATATGTAAACGGAAAGATAAATTCATAAGTTGTTATGAATATATTGTTCATTAGAGAATCAATGGTACTTAAGGATCAAGATATAATTAGAGGGGTATAACGGACATTATGACCTAGCTCTAATTATGAACTATTTGTGGAGGGTCAAATCATATGTAGTGATTATATCAATGGACGCTGAAAATTTCAGATTGTATAAAAACATCTATAGTTTTGAGAGTGCAATCTTAGGTTTTTAGTGGAGTAACTCTAAGATTAATAATAGTGAATTATTTAATTAAAGAGTTTAATTAATAATTCTGATATTATTGGAGCTCAAAACTGTAGGTCCATCGGGTCCCCTCGATAGCTCATTTCACTATAAGAAACGTGTATATAGAATATTGTAATTGGATCGTCCAATTATATTTGTTACATAAGTAGCAAAATATGTGTTCACTTGATATTTGAATAATATTGATTATTCAAATTATTAGTTAGTTAATTATTAATTATGAATTAATAATTATTTAATTAATTTTATAAGAGGTGTTGAATTTAATTCTTAGTTGTGATCGGGTATAAATTAATTATGAATTAATTATAGGTCACAAGTATGATTATAAAATATAACATGAATTAATTTTGAATTAATTATGTTATATGGGCAAAAGTTTAATTTTAATAAACTTGGGGTTATATATTAATTTTGATTAATTAAACCCTAATTGGTTGCCTATAAATAGAAAGAAATAGTATTCTTTTCCTAACAGAAGATATACTTAGGTTTTGTTTTACGTTCTTTAAAACAAAAACCTATTCTCACCTTTTATTCTTTTGAAAAAAAAATCAATAAAAAGTGAGCACAATTCTATATAATTGTGCCCACTCACTTGTTTCTTGATGTAGAGACATATCAAGGAAGGCAAGGTGGTGAGCAATCCACAGAGATCAATACAAAAGGTATAAGATTCGATCTTTAATTTAGTTTTATTATTTTATTTCATTGTTTTATGGATCTAGGGTTCTTGAGTTTTCTAAAAAAATTTTAAAACTCAATGTTCCGCAAATCTTTATTTTATAAAAACAATTGTTGTTTTTTCCCTTCAGATATAGCTTTTAAAATTGGAAAATGCACTTGCTAATATTTGTTAAACGTAATTTCTAAAAATTAAAAGTAACATAGATATGTTAGGTTATATTTTTAGTATTGATTTAAATCATAATTTAGATGGAAATTTAATTGTTTATTTTCGAAAGTGATGAACGAAAATATACTTTTTTAGTTATAATTTTTAGAATATTATTATTTATTTTTAAAAACAACTTCTTGAAAGTGCTTGAAACAACTTTATAGCTCTTTTTTGTTTCCAAAAACAACAAATTTGGAAATGCTTCTGAACAGTACCTGACAGCATTTTAAATTTCGTCTTAAGCATGCTACATGGTTGCAAAAAGACATGTCAAGTAACTATAATATATTAAAAGAAAAGTTGTTTGTGTGTTCTACCTAAATTATTAATATGATAAATTCTTTTTAAATATAATTCACATTGCAGCAATTTAAATATAAAATACTATCAATTTTAATAAACGTTACATTTCGGTTAGTATTAATATAATAGATTTATGGAAGTCAGATTTGTAGCACAGTAGCATGAAATGAAAGGAATCAAGAACTTTTTATTAAAATAAAGATGTTGGCTTTCCCATTAATTTTCAATTTTTAATTTGATTCGCAGCGTGAGATGTCGGACCAGCTGCTCCATGCCCTTCTTTTATGGTTCGATGAATAGTGTATACTTGAAGTAACTCAATTATTGACTGGTTTAGGTGCTTAGAATATTCCATTTTAGTCTTTAATATTGCTTTATCAGGTTGAATTTTTGGATCCCTACGTGATTAAACTAATGTCGAATTTGCATAAGTGTGTATATTTTTATAATAAAGAAAGAAAGAAAGATTTTCTATGTCTCGTTCGTTAATCTTCAATCTGTGAGTGATTTGACATATTACATTTTGAATCAAAATTATAGTATTTTTATTGTCAATTATATTTCATAATATTTTATTTTATATTTTCAAATTTAAAAAATTTTACAACTTCCCATTCCATTTTAATTAGAGGATTTAAGTCACATATTATACATAAAGAAAGATGGTAGGTAGATATCTCCTTTTGATGGTAGTAATTATTTAAAACATAATTGCAGCATTTAATCTATACATATCCTATTAGAATTCTAGCTCAGAACCGATGTAAGAAAAGTTATTTATTTTTCTACAAAAATTTTTGTTCCTTATATATATATATATATATATATTTCAATGCTTTTAAAATAAAGACTTTCTTACTTTTTAAAATAAAGACTAACTAATCAAATTCATTAATTGTAATTCTTCTTCTAAAACAAATTCTCTTATTTATTTAATTCAAATGTAATGGATAAATTTAATTAGTTGATCTTTACTTTATAAAGTAAGGGAATCCTCATTTTTAAAGCAGTGTATACATATATATAGGATCCCCTTGGGTATACTTGGGTATGTATACACTTGATAAAAAAAGTGTGATTGTATTATAAAATATATTATTGTAATTTATTATATATGATTACAACTAAATATATTTGATTAAAATCAGTAAATCAGTAAATATAATCATATTTATTGATTGCAATCTCATATATTTAATTATAATCACATATAATAAATTATAATCATATATTTTATAATGCGATTACATATTTTTTTGTTAAGTGTATACTAGAATGTGCTTACATATATAAAATGCGAATTTTGATTTTTTTTTTTTTTTTTTTTTTTTTTTTTTTTTTTTTTTTTTTTTTTTTTTTTTTTTTTTTTTTTTTTTTATTAATTTTTTTTTTAAAATTATTAAGTTCATACTTATAAAGAATTTTATTTTGAATAAGATGGCTTCTTTCAGTAACTCTAGATTGTCCAAAATTATACCCGAATAATATGATAAATAAGTTGTCACTAACACATCATATACCATATAATCTCATGATCTACATGATTACTACTACTCAATATCACATTGTTTGAGCTTAATTTTGTGTAGTCAAAATTATTCCTTATTATTATTATCGTTTGACTCTAGCTATTTACTTCGAAAAGAAGGGGAAGCCCACTTTGAGACCAAGCTAGGCTGGTACCCTCCTAAAGTTTTTTAAAAATTGTTTAAGTTTATGATATTATGTATTTAAATATATAAATAACTCTATTTTTTATTTTTTTTTATTATTATCCGTTTTTTTTTGGTCTTCTAATTGTTAGAATTTTCCACTTAATTTTTTATTTTTATTCATCGTCAAAAATTACTATTTGTACAATTATTAATTTGACCTAGGTTTAATTAATGAATCCTAATATTCTAAATCAATTTGTTGTACAAAATTGTTTGTCTAAAATTTAAATTTATTGTATCAAAACTCAATAAACAATAAATATGCATTACCATTATCATCTATCAACCTCATGTTTTAAATATTATAGTTGGATCATTTTTTATCAGTTTAAACTTTTGAGTTTAATGATAACTAACATGATATCAAAGTTTAGAGATTTTTGATTCAAACTCTTTCTTTCTTTTTTATCTCGAATTCTTATTAAACATGTTATAATAGTAGATGACGTGTAACATATGTCTGATATTTGTCATCTGTCTATGTTATCCTTAAAGAGACGTGTCACGTGTTAACCGCAAGTTTTAAATATTATAATTGGATCCATTTTTATCAATTTAAACTTTTCGGTTTAATGATAACTAACAACTATCATCTAAAATTATTTTGTGTTTTAAGAATATGTTACTTCCAAACTAATAAATTATTTTTCAAAAATAAATATATTGTATGACTTCCTTTAACCCTAAGTGGCATTTCTTTTTTTGGTAATCAATTTTATGCTTTGGACAAATAGAAATAGTTTTGATTGTATAATCAAATAGAAGATTAAAAGACAAATATAGTCCATTTGAACACATAGAGAAAGTTATTGTCAATTAAACTAACAGATGTTATTATGACCAAATTTTAAAAATAAAAATATGTTTAACTAGGTGAGAAATGCATCTCCATTTACAATTTAAGTAGTTAGTACGATTATTTATTATATGTATGATAAAAGTTTAAATTCCATCATGTCCATTTACTAACATATATAAAAAGTTTTCTCTCATTTATTATGAGAATAGATATATTTCAGAATTATAAGTAAAATATATAATGTTTACTCTTGAAATGTCTGACTTATAATTATTGGTATGAATTATTTTTATTTTATATGAACAATTTTACATGATAAAATTTACAAATTAAAAAGTTCATGTGTACTAGGATTTTTTTTTTTTTAATCTTAATTTTTATTTTATCATAAAGTGTCTCCTCCAATATAACTATCTAGATCCATTGCTGTTCGAAAATAATGATTCAAATAGCCAGTTGCCTTGAAAATAATTATGATGCAATCATTTTTATTTGCTTGGACACATTGTCATATTATGTATATTTAGGTGTTAGCAACAATAATACTCGGTCAAGTGATTTAGTGGCAAACACTTATTCAGCTGGGCAATATCCTTGGTTCAAATCATTAGACGGCGAGAGTATGTTAATAAACAAATCAATAATTACAAAAATACACATCTTATAGATTGACATCAAATGTTCAACCATTTCAACTATTAAATTTTAAGGCATGCATGCTATATAATATTTATATTCTACCCTCAAAACTCAAATTATGGAATTTATTCACAAGTGCTTCACAAACATGCAGTAAACTTTCTCATCCAAAATATCAAACATAGTAAAACTCAACTACAAACAACTAAAATTTTTATCACTTTTCACCATGTGTGATTTTTTTCAAAGTTCTCTTATCCTAAATCAACTGTAGCATCACTAAATAAGCCTTTTATTTGCTTTTTGAAAATGGGTTGAAAAGATTCCTAGTGAGATGAGTTGTTGGTAAATGGAGAGTGGAGATTTCTTGGAGGGTGGATAAGATTAGACCCACCTTGACCTGGCCACCCTCTCAAGATAGCCACCTTGATCAAAAGCAACATTTTATTGGTCGATTCATCGAAACAAACGTGTCTAAACAAGAATGTTGCGAAAAGATTAAAAGAGAGAGAGAGAGAGAGAGAGGGATGATTCTATTTATAGCGAACCCACTAATAAATCAATCACAACTCACAACTCACAAACAACATTAAAATGAAGTATGCATGTCAAAGTGACGGTAGAAAGTAGCATTGTTGTTGTCGATATATGGTTGGTTATGTATGGGGAGCTCATGAATTTGAGATCCAAATGGTTGCTTTATTTCACCCAATTGTCCAATTTCATACAATAAATACCACGTGGACGGCATGGCATGTCACCAAGTAGCATCATATAAGAATCTTATCTAAGTGAATATATATGCTTTTGTTGAAGAAAAGGCCAATTGGATTCTAATCACTCACTAGTTATCTTGTTGGGTTATTGGCTTTTTTTTATTCAATGTCTTCATCATTACTCTCCATACATTATGGAGCAAATAACATAAAATTAGCACAAGCATTTTAACAAACAATTAATAATATCGGCATTTCCAGTCTTCATATTGGTTATCATAATATGATATTCATGGATGAGGCAAAAGGCATTTGGGCGTATGCCTTTTGGTCACTTTGCAATTTCCCCAACTTACACAATCTTTTTTATGCTTGTCCCCTAAAGTATAAGCATTTCATCCATCACCTCCCATCAACTTTTATACCACTTGCCCCACTTCTTCCTTTCAACACATAAATAGATATTCTATCTTTTTCTTTCTCTTTCATTAATTTCACTCTCATGTGCACCTCACATATGCACAACCAATTATATATCAAATTTAGGGATTATTACACTAATTTTTTCCCTAAATGTTCGCCTAATAACAACCATGTAAAGATTTGTAAAACTTTATGCAGAATTTTCCTTCCTATTAGTCAAACATTGTTATAAGGTAACTCTAGGCTATGATTGTTGTTTATCTTATTTATAATTAAATTAAATAAAGATTTTGAAAAATTATTTGAAATGGAGAAAAATTATATTTCAACCTTTAAGTATTTTTATAATTATAAATCTACTTAACATTATCCAAAGATCTTCACTTGTTGTAGTTTTACAAAAGTTGGCCACCAAAAGTTGAGTAACACCCATAAAAAAAAAAAGAGCTTCCTATACTATTAATTACCTTAATTTCATAATTATTGTCATCGTCATTTAACCATGACATGACTTTCATCCACTAATACTCATGATATCATTTCGTTTCAACAGCCATCATCAATGATGATTTGTTTCACACATAATTCCTCATAAATAACTTTCTGGCCGTTGGTATATCTTCATATTTGGAATCATTTCAACCATCAACTATGAGTGGAGGGGATTCGTCGATGGATGACCGACAAGATACCATGTGGAGGTGATCTCTCTAGATCACCTCCAATAGAAACCACATTCATAAGAACTTAGAATCAACTTCCTCCCTTAATTACTTATTTCCTTTTTCAAATTTAATTGTTTTACTCAACTTTTATTTTTTATTTTTTTATTTTCATTTTGATGTAGTGGTGTTTTAGTCTTTTTGTTAAAGTCGGATCAGCCAATGGTTAACTAAATGGAATTTGAGTAATATCATTAATAGGATACATAGGTTGGTGTTATTGTTTTATCTTGATTCTAATTGTTATTAGGTTAAAACCTCAAGGGTGTGCGTGTAATTACCCCTAAAATTTAATACAACTTCTTATAGTAAGTTTTGTTGGGGTTGATCTTAATTAGATGGTGTCCAAACAAGTGGAGTTCTATTTAAGCTTAAGGATTGATATTCGCACCCCTTAAAACTGTATATGCACCCCTTTATTAAGTTCATTCCATTAAATAGTTTTTGCATTTTACAAAATTAATTTAGATAAAAAATGTTGATGACGTTTATTTACAAATGTATAATGCAAATAAAATTAAAGAAATAATATTTTACATGTTAAGTGAATTATAATTGTAATTATAATTTTTTAAAATAATATTTGATGGGATGTATAACGAAAGGGGTGTACATAGAACTTTAGTGGGGTGCAAACAATCTTAATCGGCCCAACAGTAACAGATCCATAAAGAACTAAAAGTACTAAAAAAATTTGGGGCCCAAAAACATGCCCAAATTTGGACCCAAAACCAAAGAACCAAGGTTGTTTGGTTTGGTTCAATTTTTCCCCCTTAAATGATAATGCTCGGTTTGGCTCTAACAAAAACCGAATTGAGTACTATCATGACCACCCCTATCTTTTCCTAGGTGCCACTTCAAACACCCTTAATTTAAACATGAAAACCGAATTGAACACTGACGGATCAGGTCGAATTAGATCATTTGGGTAGGTTCCCATGTTTCATGCCCACCTCTAATCAAAGCACTTTTGTATATATATATATATTTTTAAAAAAATCAATTTATTCTCTTACTTTGAAAAAGAATACAAAAACCTTTTTAAGGCTTATTTATCCATTTGAGGTTTTGTTTGTATATGAGTACGAATAATGCAAGATAACAAAAAAGAAATTCATGTGAAAAAGAAGACAAATGAAGGATGAGTTGTGAGATCAATTGAGATATCAATTATTTCATCGCTTTATCATTTATTTCATGCAGAGGCGAAATCATGGTAGAGTTGGTTGCATGGAATAATTTATCTTTTATTTTTTATTTATATCTTATGCATATGTGAAATTGCTATATGCCATCATAGTGGTGCCTATACTTATTTTTAAGGCATATTTGCATTGTGACAGTGTAATTATCGGAGCATAAATTAATATAAAAGTTGGGCAAGATTTATAAATATTGACAATTAAAAAATAACTCCTCTGAATTTTGTTTAGCCAAAATAAACATTTTTTTATTAAAATACTCTTTAGCAATTATCATCCCCTCAATCGAACTTAAATATATAGTAATTAGAGAAAAACAAACACGGTCAATTTGAGAGTGAAATAATTGGTTGAATCTAGATAGAGATATACATTTAAACTAGTGACAGAAACCCACTAAAATCCTAGAGAGAAGAAAGATGGCCAACTTCGTTGTCTCATTAAGATTTGGTTGCAAAACCAAACGAACACGGAAGTCAAAAAGAGGAGATTGGAGCTTACAAATTGAGCAGCGAGGCACAACCTGCACAGCTAGGTGGTGTAAAACCATTATCCTAAAGCTTTGACGTTAGAGCTCAGATGGGCAACTTGAGTGGACGAGGAGTAGGAACCCCACACACATACACACATATATATATGTTAATATATATATATATATATATATATATACATTTATTTTGGATTGGTTTTGATGGACGAGGTACTGTGGTTTTTTTGTCCCCGAAAGTTTTTCACGTAAAATAATTTTGTGTTATTTGTGGCTGCTTTATTTATATCTCTACATGCTTAATGTATTTGACTAAGTGTATAATTCGAATTAAATCTTAAAATTGCCAACGCAGTACTGTTTACGTTTCATGTTCAGATCATCTAAACAAAGTTAGACCACAATATTGTTTATGTTCGGATCTATGTAAATATGGAAAATAATACTCAAATTCTGCATATTAACTTACCCTCAAGATTAACATGATTAATTAAATTAATCAAGGCTCGTAAAGTTCAAAAGTATTTAGATAAGACCTATTCATCCCCTCTAGGTGTTGACATGCCTATCAAGCCAACTTACAACATAGTGCTAGCATGTGACGATAATAATTGAGTTCGAGGCAAGCATACTCTTGTAAGGTATAGATCACATGTACCGTTAAAAAACTCGCCTAAGAATAGTCATGACATTGTGATTGTGAAAATTTGGCTGTTCTCTATTAACTTTAACGAAAATCAAGATACCATTGTAGGGCCATTAATAGCACTAACCTGCAAAACCAGTCTCCGTTGATGCTATGTGTTTGATAGTTGAAATTTGATCAAAGAGACCGACTTCAAGACACAGTTCACTCAGTTATCTCAAGTGGATACTATCATCAACAAGTGTAGGTTCAAGCCCGAAAAGCACTCACACCTAATAAATGTTGTAAGAAACTCACACCCTTAAAAACTTTTATGGTTTTAAATTTTTGTGGGAGATTGTTGGTAACAGAAGTTTTAAAACCAACATTAAACCTTTAAGTTACAAAATTATAATATTGGGAGCTACAAATTAAATCTTCAAAACCCTGTTAAGTTAGAAGTTATAAAATATTAAGAACATAGTAATATGGGTGTTACACAAATCTAGAACACACATTATTATTGTGGTTACAAATATTAATAATTAATACATTATTATAGAGGTTACAACGTTTTAATAAATACATTAAATTGATCCATTTAACCGTTGCTTTAAGACCCTATGAAAAGGTGGCTTGAATCTTAAGTCAGTATAACACACACATACAAACAATTGCTACACACACATATATACATATAGTCAACGGTTGATAAACATATATAAAATGAATCAATTACATACCAACGTACACATTACACAATCTGTCAACTACAATTCTCACACATACATACAATCAAATATGCTACATATATACATATTTTCAATCATTATAATATGTAAAAACTCTTGGTAACTTCTACTTATAGACTTGGTATTGTCCTCTGGTAATCATGTTTATTGAGGGAACAAGCTGTGAGTACTAGGAGTTACATCTTGGAGTTGGAATATCTGCTACTGCCCACACGATAGGAGAAATCTAGACTTTAGGATAGTGCATCACGTGCCTCTCCCTTGTCCAGGCTTGAAATTCTAACCTTACATTTTCGTGTTTTGTTTTATTATTGTCTTGTATATATTTAATGGTTATTTGAATTCTAGATAATCTATTTATATGATTGTGAGAACATCATATTAACTAGCTAGATTTCCATAACAGAAAGTGTAGCATTCAGTGAACTTTCAATGTCAATGAATATGTATTAATCTAGCATTTTATCTAGTAAGTATTAATTATTTGTTAATTGCTAATGCCTTTGTTTGTTTGTTTCTTGAATTTAAATTTATGAATTTTTTTTTGAAAAGGATAATCCCAAAAAACTGTCCATAGTTTGTTTATATCTTCTTTCTACCATTCATGATTTCATTTTTACCCGAAATATCACCTAAAGTTAATAAAAACACTCAAAATACCCTTTGAACACGTATAAAATGACAACAATACCCCCGACATTTACAAATTCCGTTAGGTTGACTTGGATTACCATTTGACTCAGGTGCAAAAAAAAATATAATAAAAAATTAATTAAAATAATATTAATAAAAATATAAAAATAAAAATATATAATTTGAAATATAAAATTATAAAAAAAGATATTTTTAAAAAATAAAAATATATAATAAAAATACGTTTTTTTCTCTCAACTGCCTCTCTCTCTCCTATTTTCGTCTTCTTTCTATCTATCTCTCTCTCTATCCTATTTTCCTTTTCTTTCTCTCTCCATCTCTTACCAATGATGATGGTAACGAAAGATTTCTATGGCAACAACGTAGTGGGTTCGATGACGATAGTATGTGGGTTTAGCATACGGGTCTCTCTTCATCACCCCACCACACACACTCTCTCTCTCGGCTTCTTCCTCTTCTCTCATCTTCCACCTGCTAATATTTACACGACAAGGAATTCTCTCCTCCCTCTAATATTAAATTTGGAGGTTTGATTTTCGATTTGGATTTCATTTGCTTCACAATTTAGGTAGTTTTCCGATTCAACCAATTTCATGTCAATTTTCTCTCTTTTAACTTGTATTCTTATCTTCTCAATCTTCACTTAGGGTTTTAAATCCATTTCTCTATCTATTTTTTTAATACTTCGTTGATTCATTTTGTTTAATTGATTTTTTATGTTTTGTTTAACAAAAAGATGGTGAGATTGAATTTTATTTTTTATTTTTTTTATTGTGTTTGATCGGTGTTATGGCCATTGGATTTTTTGAAGATGTGTTTGATTGTCTTTGATTGGGTATGTGATGTGTTTGAAGAGGAGTTTGATGTGTTGAGGATGGTTGGAAATACAAAATTTTCTCGAAGAAAGAGAGAAAAGAGAGAGAGAGAGAGAGAGAGAGAGAGAATCGAAAGAAGAAAAAGAAAGAGATGGTGGCTGGTAGTGGTGGTCTGGTTGAGTCCCATGACTGGTGTGTTAAAGGCTGATAATGAAGATTAATGATGATGAAGATAGAGGTTGAAGGTTGATAGTGGAGATGGTCATGGACTACCACTTTTCCTTTTTCATATTTTTATCTTTTTTTTTTTTTTTTAATAATTTGGCATGTTGATCTCCACCGTCCATTAAGGTGGACGGTGGACGATGGAGATCGATTTTTATTAGTTTATAATTTTTATTTTAAAATATTGTTTTTTTTCCTTTTTTATCAATTTTTTTATTTTTAATTTGATATGTTAATCTCCATTGTTCATCTCATCAATAGACGATAAAGATCAATTTGTATTAGTTTATAAATTTCTATTTTAAAATATTATTCTATAATTTTTTTATTTTATAAATAAAAAATTTTTCAGGGTTAAAAATATCTTTTTATATTTTACCCAACTTTTCAATTAACTTAGTAATAGTAGGGGAGATTTTGGATTAAAAAAAAAAAATCGCAGATGGCAAAAATGAGATATATGCAGATGATGCACAGCTTTTGGGATTATCCCTTTTGAAAATGAAGGTGAAGAAAAGCTACAATGGAATGTTGATGGGTCATGATCGAATCATAGACGTTGGACTGTTCTCTTAAGATAGACGTTTATTCTTTGGATTATAGCATTTTGGGAATGGATCAGGAATATTATTGGACTGTTATGTTATGTTTTAGTTTTCTTTTAAGATTTTGGACTATTCTTTTTTAATGAGATTGTTATGGACTTAAAGGACTAATTTTACATATTATAATTTTTAGGATGTTACTTGGACAGTGGTGGAATTATGTACTTCTTCTTCTGTTATGCTTCTGCTATGTACTGCTTCAGTTATCCTTTCATTAGGATACACTAGGCTTTTATTTCTGTTATGCTTTAATTAGCAAACATCCAAATGAATTTAGCCTAGTTTCAAAAACAGTACTTAATGAAGTATTTACTGGTTAGGTTTTTATCCATGTAACGTAATAAGTTGTTGCGCTGGCTCCATTACATAAAAAATTATTAAATGGGCTGGAAATTGATTTAAAATTGAATGGCCTAAGAAGGCCCAATAAGACTCGTTTGGGCCTAACTGACCCAGATCGAACCCAAGCATGTACAGTTTATGTCAATTTTCTCCTCTAAATCGAGTTAGGCCAACACACTATGGAAAATCGAAAATACTCAGATTTGGTTTGATCTTGCCCAAAACTAGACTGACTAGGCTAGCGTAATCTCCTACGTTGGATTACGTTGGATTTGATTAAATTGTATCAAATTGTAATGTCCTTCAAGCTATTTGAAATATTGTATTGCTTTGTGTACAGTTGTATATATTTTGTGTGTAATTTATATTATTATCATATATATTATTTTTATAGCGATAATCAAGATTCCAAATAAATAGGTGTCATAATAAAATAATAATAAGTTTTATTAAACAAAGGCAACCAACTTCAAGAGCTACTTAATTTTTTTAAAAAAATTTATAATATAAATTAATATTACATTTTTACATAATTAAATTAAATTTAAAAATTTTTTGCATGAAATTATTGAATGTCGAATACAAGTTCAATAGCTATTTAATATGCGATCTCATTAAGTCTTAATACACCTTCAACTTATTTAATATCACCTTTATTATTATTATTATTATTATTATTTTGGGAAAGACTTCAAAAAATGTTTTTTTATATAATACCAAATCCATACAATGGTATTTCAATTTTAGTTGTACCTCATGGAGCTTTTGAAGTTCTTCCAATTGGTATTAGAAGATATAACATTAATAATAATAGTAATATAAAGTGCTTGGGTGTGATACTATAATTAATTTTGTAATCTCAAATGCAAATTTGATCATTGAAGTTAAGTACTTCAATTTCATTGCCAGATTTCAACCGATGGAACTTAAATTAAGTTCAACTCCTATCTACATACATACCTGCTCCTCTACCAAAAACAATTGACTACACTTGCAGTTCTGATTGGTCAAATTTTCCTGGATGTAATCTCTTCTTACCACTAAGAGAAACCCCAAATAGCTTCACAGAGTTTTCGGGCTCTTGATGACTTAGATTCACTACTGGTGTCGAAGGACTGTAATGAGCTGATGACCTGTACTGCTGATGAAGATCATAATTACTAGTGACTGGTTTGACATGATTCTGGATGAAGAAGATGATGTCATTGTAGAGATTCTTCATGTGAGTGAGTTCAGACAGTAGCATGTAGTTCTTCCTGCGCAAACGCTGATTATCTTCAGTGAGTGCTGTGAGAATATCGGTTGGAGCTTTTGGTGGAGAATCTAGCCAAGTAAAGCAGCTGTCTTCTGGTTGAAGAATCAATGGAGTTGGTGGTTGTTCATGGCAGTGTACTTGTTGGTGATGGTGTTGGGATGTTTTCCTTCTGTGAATCTCTGATAGCAAGTGCTTTGCTCCTTTCCTGAAGAATTCATTTGCAAACTCCCATCTATCTGCAACTATCTTTTTGAACCCCTGAAAGTTATAATAATATTTCACAATAAGAATAAGAATTATATGATGTAAAAGCATGCATGATTGAAATGACAACAAGCAGTAGTAGTAGACTAGAGAGTTGTGTACATACATAGGTGTTGAGCTGCCTAACAAAGCTGGAGAAGTTGTTGTGTTTAAAGTAGTTGGGAAGAAGGTCCCTAGCAAACTCAGGAGGTCTCCAAACAACAAAGGTGGTGTCATCTTCACCCCAGGAGACAATATGGTCAGTGAGAGGATCATCAACCAGCTGATATGTTTTTGTTAGAAATGGGGCTGGAACTGCCTTTGTTGTTGATTCAACTGAGAACACCATGTGCTCTTGATCATCACTGTACTTCTCCGCTGTCAAAGCCATTTAATTTCCTCTTCACTACCTGCTTGATGATCTCCAGCTAGCTGCTACCTCTTAAATGCATACTATAAAACCCCCCTCTCTCTCTCTCTCTCTCTCTCTCTCTCTCTCTCTCTCTCTCTCTCTCTCATTATAATTATTTTCTAACTTTATGAAGCAAAAACATATGACCATATCACTAAAATAAAAGCAAAGAAATCTTTGCCCTTGCTCTCTCACTGTTGTTTCTAACTTTAAGAAGCATATGACCATGTCATTTAATTATTGAATAATTTATGGAAGTGCTATAATAATAAGATCCAATGAGATATTAATTAGCTACTGATGAGTGATGATGATTGTTCCCTCGGCACCAGTACTCTTGTGTTCTTCCCACTTTTTCCCTTGATTAGGGCACTCCATTCTTTTCGAATTCAGAGTCTTTTTTTGATGATAGCTACGTATGTGTCCTATATTTTATTGTGTTATTATTAATAACACAATTGAAATATATATAAACTTATAAATCGACCACTCTTAACTTGATATGAATGGAATTTAATTTATTATGTACATCTTGTGAGCACATTTTATGGAATTTAAATCAGAATAGATCGATCCACTCTTAATTTAAAGAATGAATATTTTTATCTTGAACGTATATTGTGAATTTTTCTTAAAAAAATATTATAATATGTGCTCTTATTGTTTTTTTTTTTCTTCTTTTTTTATTTTGTTTTAAAAAACCCATTAGTGATATGTTGACGTTCGGAAACGGTCAACCAGAGATTCTGGGGCCCAGACGGCGGACTTGGTAATTAAAGGTTCTGGTCGTGATGATGAAAGGATAATAAATAGGTAATTAATAGAGTTCAAGGTTGTTGGTGATTAATTCAGGTGAAGGAATGTCGGTCTTAGTTGTTGGTCGGATTTAATAAGGTGATCAGCAAGAAATTAAAGAGAAAGAGAGAGAGAGAGAAAAAGAACACAAGGATTTTTACGTGGTTCGGTGACTGCACCTACGTCCACGGCCACTCTGGGGTTATTCCGGCAGAGTGACAATTCTCTAGTGTAATATGCTCGTTGGTACAGTAAAAATGTCTCCCACCTTTATAGAGGAGGGGGGAGGACAATATAAAAATACAAAGAAAGTTATACACGTTACTGGTAACGGCTAGTTTTAACTAATCCTGACATTGTCATGCTGCATTAATTGTGAAGGTAATGATGGTCTTCTTCCTGCATGAGTCTGCATTTAATATACCTGAAGAAGTCTTCACTTCATTAAATGCTTCTGGGTAATTGTGTAAGCAGTTTCCGGCGGGAAATCATGAGAGTTGATAATTCTGACAACTTGCTGTACATGGTATCCCCTGGGTAAGCCTTCTGGTCAGCCAGGTGATACACACTGGAGGAGAGCTGACATGACCAAGAGGAAAGGTAAGGCGATCTGGGGGTCCATGCGAGCTCGCGACCTCGCGAGCTCCCCGAGCTGAAGGTACGAGCAGGGGGCATCCTGGGAACTGTTGCTGGCTTGCGACTTGGGCGACCTCACGAGCTGGGCTGGCAGCCACTGGTTCCATCCTTGGGCCTCCTGGACCCTTGCTTCTATTTAAGTAAATGAGGCCTGAGTTGGACCATTTGGGCCTATCCAGAAAATGGGTATAACATGATATTATTTAATGATAATACTACTTATCACATACATTCAATCAAAGTTTAAGTGGTTAAAACATTTTCTTTCACATTCATTATAGGAATTCGAGTACCATTGTGCATATTTATTGACATGTTAGGGCATATTCTTTTTGTTTTGTGAGAGTAAATATCTTTTGATATTATGGTGAAAATTAGATTTCTCTCCTTGTTATAGACGTAAATTTTTGGATGTTGTATGTTAGTGTTATGAAGTTCCACCATGCTTCATGCATATTTATCCATATGTGTACAGAGTATTAATTTTTCAGTATCTCATGATGTTATAAGAGTAGAATTTTGGGTTGCTTATGCCAATGTTATGGAAATAGTCTCATCATATGTATTTATCAGTATATATGTATAATATTATATTTAGTATTGTGAAAGTAAATATCTCTCAATGTTATGTAAAGATTTTGAGTTGTGCACGCCATTATTATAAGAATAGATTGTTAGGTAAAATATGTAATATTTAATTTCGGTAAATCTTGAAAACTTCTCATTATTGATGTTAAAAATTTAAATAATAATAGTAATTATTATTATTATTATTATAAAATTTTGTATAGGCAATAATTCTTTTCATATTGTAGGAGTAAATATATAGATTAAGTATGTAGTGATTGATTTTAATAGGTTCCAACTGATCTCTAATCTATTTTATGTCCATGTTCATTGAAAAGAAATAGAAAAAGGCATATTCATGGAATCAACAAAAATATTATTTTTATGATGCAATTATCTCAATGAAGAATGAATATCAAGAAGAATTAAGCAAAGAATGATCATGCGACATTCAATTTGATAATTAAATGGATCATTTTCAGCTAACAACGAGCAAACAGAATGATTTTTTTTTTTTTATCATAATTAGTGCTCGCGAACTACAATTAACTACAATCAATAGTTTGCAAACTACAATATCTTTTTATCTTTCATTTATGCGAATTATAATGCATAAATATTTATGTTACTTGGAAAAACTCCTCTTTTTTTTTTTTTTTTAATGTTAGTTTACAAATTCACTTATTTAATGTTATTTTATAAAATAATATCTTTAAAATTATTGGTCTCCAAACTCCATAAACCGTCAAAACAAAATTACAATATAAAATGGATCACAATGAATTAGATATATAAAAGGTAAAGAGTAGGTAGGAACATTCCGGGGAGGTTTAGTTGACATAATTGTTTTGTTTGTAGATATCAATGCAAACCCGTGACTTAGATGTAATCACCAATCACTGGCATGAATATATGCAAGGAATAATTTATGATTCTCTGCCAGAATATTACTTCTTAAACTCAATATTCTGATGTATTCTGTATCCCACTTCTGTCTATATTGACCAAACTCTGTCACCATTTATCAAACTATCAACATCATGCACACCCTCTTTCAAAAATAAAAATCTTGCACACCCCTTCCAGATTCCCTTCTAGGAGATCCGCGCCCACATTTTATTTAACCCAAAAAATAATAATTAATTAAAAACAATTGAATGGGTGGTGCAAATTTATTATTTCTCTGCAAGATTAGAGGGATATTTTTTATTGGACAGAGTTAAAAACAACCTGTACGTATGGTTTATTTTTATAATATTAAAAGAGATATGAAAAAAAAAAATATATATATTTACATATATTCTAAAATGAATTATTAAATTCATAAAAAAATTATCCATATCTTATATTTTAAGACAAAATATATTTAAACTTTAGATATTTGATGATAAAAAAATGAAAATGATATTTGAACTTTTGACATTTGATGATAAACAAATATTTGTACTCATCAAATATATATAATATATTCAAATCATCATAAATATAAAAAAAAGTATATTAATCACTTGAGTTATAAATGTAAACTAACCAGAACTTCTAATTTTCTATAACTATTGCATAATTTATGTTTGGTTTTCACGTTGACAGAATAACAGACTCAAGCGTGTACTTCTCCACAGGACCACAGCTTTGGGGAAAGGTACTGCTTCTTTTTTTTCTTTCTTTATGTTGTCCACTCCCCAAAAAGATATTTTAGATAGACATAGCCAGCTGCAATTGTTTTCAAAATTAATGTATAATATTTTTTAAGAATTTTGGATTTTGCATGGATTTAAATAATTGGGATCCGTTAACATAATACACAACTTACTCGAAAATTTGGATTGGATTCTATCAGATTCAAATTAATCTGATTCGAGTGCCACCTCTATAATTATTAGAAAATTTTTGCCAACCTTTTTTCTCCCTTTTTTTTTCCCCCACAAAGGAATCTAGTTTTTAATCAGTTTTGGTAATAATGTTACAATATAACTTTATTTTTTTTTTTTTCTAAATACTATATACATTATAATAATTCAAACATGTGAACATTATTAGATTAAATGAACCACGATATAATATAACTTCAACCCATTATATTATCTCTTTCACCTCATAATAATATTTCATGCATGAAACCAAACACAAATTTGTTATATTAACATTATCAAATTGAATGAATATAATACAATTTATTTTACCCCACTATATCTAATCCCTGTCGACCGACAAGGCATAAGAGACATAGGTAACCTGATGACTTTTATCAGTTTTATGTATTTATATAGAAAATCACTTGTGAAGAGATAAACAACAATGAGTTGGATTTTGCATTTCATTCAACTAAAATATGAACAAAAAAATATAGCTAATATGAAATGAGACAACGGGCTGTAGTCTAGTGATGAAGACTATATTATCATCCACTATCTTTAATAGATAGCGAATTCTATACCTAAGTCCCACAAAGTAGTAAATATTTTTCCTATATATGATGGGTTGTCTCTCACTTAATGTAGGTTGTTCTTCTCCCTTTTAGCGAAGTGTTCCTCAAACTAAGCTATAGAATTATATCTCAATTGATCCTGACTATTAATTGTGCAATTATCAATACCAAAAATAAAAAATAAAAAAGCTATATATGCAATGATGATGTGTTACTCAATGATTGGTTAATCCTTTTTAACCATCGAAGAAATTTGAACAATGAGGAAGATTCTATTCCAAATTAATATGACCGACCTCTTCATGTTTCAGAAAATGTACTGACTACATGTTGTGGATTACATCATATGATCCATCTTTATATCCATGTGACCCACTAGTGCTATATACTTTCTTTACAATAGTGAGTTAGAGAGAGATTAGTTTGTCGGATGCTTGCACAAATCTAAATGCACTACATGTGAATATGAACAACAGCTAGTACAAAGAATTGCAATCTATACTGCAAAGCAAATAGTTTTTTTGGATTCTCAGAAAAAGTGAAAGACAATACTTTGCTTACTGCAAGTTACATAGAGTTCTAGAGCTTTCACATGTTTCCTAATTGTTTAAATTAAATTTAATAATTTAAACTCCATTTTACTAGTTACATGAAAAGGGATGATTTGATTTATATGTGAAGACTTGAGAGGGCCATTAATATTGGGATGGGATTGGAGACAGGATAATCTATATGTAGTCTGATCAATAACCACTAAAGAGATTTTGTCATTATAATTAGAAATATATATATATATTTATCTAGCATCGAGTTAGTTTTCTATCGAGATTAGTTGAGATAGGATTTTAAAACCTGGCTCAGAATTTTACTCCCAAAAGTTGAGAGAGTTGCCTACACAAATAATAGAAAAATGAGAGTTGAACCCGTCATTTTGAGTGATGAGATAGATGGAAGTTACCTTATTACTGGACTACTTCACTTTTCTCATAAATATGAATTAAGAGAGAGGAAATCCTTATTACTACCTAATCTTAAGCCAAATCATGAAATATCACATGCATGCAATGGATCATATAAGGCCAACTTTGAACCGATCATTAATTGCTGTAAACAATTGCTTCTTTAAAAGAAAGGATATCTTTTACAATATATTTTACATCATTGCAGCTCATGCAATTGTCTCACTAAAGCAGCTTCATCAATTCCATACTAGAAAAATATGATTTGAAGGAAAGGGTCCACCAATTTGTTGGTATATTCAAATGTATTTTAATAATTAATTTTCTCTCTTCTGAAAGTGAGTTAGAAGATGCTTTGGAATACCAAGAATTATGGGGAGAAGCAAGTAATGTTAAATTTATGAAGCTTTTGATATGTAATTTGATTGAAAAAGAAAAAGTTGAAAAGATACCCTTTGGGATGAGATAGAGAGAGAGAGAGAGAGAGAGAGAGAGAGAGAGAGAGAGATGGTATTGGTTGGACGACAAACTATGCTTTAGAGAGGAACATCCATCTTCTTTAATTTTCTTTTCACCCTAGGAAAGACAAATCAAGATGGGTCAAGCTCTCTAAAGCATTTCTATATTCATTGTTAGTTGTGCACTCAAAAGAGACGTAAAAACCACTTTTATTTGCTCTTTTATCATCTCTTATATATAAATCTACGTAGATATCTACGTACATAGTGATATGAAAAATGAGAGTCTGCATAATATACGTTCAAAACTCATTTTGATATATTTTTTTAGCACTTTGAATGATAGTGACGAGTATACATGTGTGTTCAAGATGTACTTTGGTGTTGCAATTTAGAGGATACAAGTGTCAAATTCACATAGGTAATGGCTTTCATAACAATATTGGGTCTGACTTCAGGTGGAGTGGTGGAGTGGCACTACTCTCACTCAACCCGCTTCTTATCAAGCATATGGTAGGTCAAATTTTATGAAAACAAAAGTTTTATTGGAATCTTGTTCTTTATTAATAAAATTTTATGCTTTAGGCCACGTAGCAAAAGAGGAAGATTTTTTTTTTTTTTTTCCGGGGGGCACTAGAAAAGAATAAACAAAAATAGTAAGTGCAAAAGCTTAAAATCTTGGTTCATTATATTTCAATTATTTACTGACATGTCATAATAGTAAGTTTAAAGCAATGTAAAAGCAAATTCCAATAATGCAATCAACTACAAATGGTATGATACTACGTGATTGTAAAACAAAAAGGAAAATCTCATCTAATAAAGGTGTGGAGATTCTCTCTTAATCTTTTTTTTTTAATTTTAATTTTTTATAAAAAGAATTTAAGTTTGAGTGATGTATGAGAGAGAAAATAACGAACAATCTTGGTAATATATTATTTTCAACATTGATGTGTCATTTGATTATAAAAAGTCTAGGGGAAAAAAATATGTTAAGAGAGGATCCATGTTCTTGCCTCTTCATAAAGCCACTACATATGCCAATTCCATGAAATCCAAATATAAAATAATGAAACAATTTGATTGCACCTTTTTATTTCTAAAAAATATCATATATCTATATGAAATAAAATTGCGTTTCTTTACTGTAGAACTCAAAACCAGAAAAACCCAATTGTGACCTACATATCTTTAAATTATGATTTGTATATATATATTTATCCCCCACAAACCATAATCATTAATCACAATTATAAAACCTTAATATTTCAATTTTTAACCCAATTTATATAAGTTGTAATCACAATTAAAAAAAATTATACTTTAATACAATGAATGCGACTTAAATATTGACATACATGAAATACTATCAACTAATTATTAAAGAAAAAAAAAAAAAGGAAAACATGAAATCTTACTTTTGAGCAGAAAGAGAAAAATTGGTGATCGGTGATTCTTTGATATCTAAATTTAAAATAATGATGACTCTTTGAGAGCGTAGTTTTCATCTTTAAGGTGGGGTGAAACTGGAGCGTGTGCTAAAGTTTTGGCAAAGGAAAAGTAAAGCGGGAAAAAAAAAATGGTTGCGTAGTGTTGTTTCCTGAAACTAACAAGGAAAAGAGAGAGATTGCCGAGTGGGAGGTTGATTTTTGATGAATATGGGCCATGTATAACATTTAATTGAGTGTCGATATTTTTTAATTCTCTAAAACTGTTTGTACACCTACTTCATCCCATGCCATTGAGTAAGTTCAAATTAACTGTTTACACACAAAGAGAAGGAGAGAGAAAATTTTTTTTAAAAAAAAAGAGAGAGAGTGAGAGAGAACCAAGCCCATGGCCGTCGCTGTGCTATTCGGGGTCTCTACAATAGTTCACGATTGTCTGTTTGTTTGCGATTTTTGGAAAATAAAAAAGAAACCAAAGAAAAAAGTGAGTTATAATTATTAGGGTAAATTATGTAAATATCCTCAAGTTTAACTATAATTATAGCTAGATAAGAATTTTGATTATAATTATACGAGCATTCCTTTATCGTAAATTGACTTCCATAAACTCAAACTATTGATCACCATTTCAATGTGAAATGACTACAACACCCTTAATAGAGATAAAACTATCTTTTGGAGTAAAAAAAATAATTAATCAATTAATAATAAAAAGTTTAGCTGTCTTATTCAACCAATAATATTATTACTCATAAATTGTAACCCTTGGATTAGTTATAAAAGTAGTTATTGAAGTCAATTCAAGAATTACAATATATCGATAATATTAGTGGTTGGGTAAGATAATCAAATCCGATAATAAATATAAAAAATTCTCTCACCTCTCTCTCTCTCTCTCTCTCTCTCTCTCTCACTGACCATTTTTTTTTTTTTTAATTTTGTGGGAGATTGATGATGATTGATGATAATTGGATTGATGATTGATAAGAAATTAGGGTTTTCAAGCAATTGGAAATCCAAAATTTTGGGTCCCAGTCAATTGGAAAATCAAAATTCTAGAAACCTAGTAAATCTAGATTTTCAACAGTTAAAAACTCAATTTTTTTTGGGTTTCCAATCATAGTGACTAGAAACCCAAAATACATGGGCTCTAGGATTTCAGTAGCTGAAAATCCAGAAATGGGGACAAAGAAGAAAAAGTGTGCGTGTACGTGAGCGTGTGTGTGTGTGTGTGACGAAAAAAGAAAAAGAAAGAGGTGCGATTAGCGACTACAATTTGGCGGTGGTTTGGTGGTTTAATGGTTTGGAACTAGAGAGGTTGAAAGTTAAGGGGTTTGTCTAGGTATTTAGGAATGGATGATGATGGTGTTGAATATTGAGAGGTTAAAGGTTGATGATGATGGTAGAGTTAATGGTTGGTAGAGATCCAAATTGGATCTCTCTACTTTTTTTTGTTATTTTTATCATTTTTTAAAAAAAAATTTGGTGTGTTGATCTCCACCAAGCAACTAATAGATGAGATGCACAATAGAGATTAGTTTTTATTAGTTTATAATTTTTTTATTTTAAAATATTATTTTATAATTATTTTATTTTTTAAATAAAAATCTCTTGACCAGGATTAAAAATATCTTTTTACATTTTCTAACTATTATGTTATCTTTTTAACGTTATGGGATATTTTGGCAAAATATAAAACTAGGGTAGTAAAAATGAGACTTAGGCAAACCAATGACAATTTTTTAGGATTATCCCATTAAATAATAATATAAAAAAAAGGAAATTCAACTAGAAAAATAAACAATTAAATTTTTTTTTTAAAAAAATCTAAAACAATAAAGATCCTTTAGAACAATTTGGAATCCATATCATTCTAGGTTTGATAAAGATGGTTCTTCAGAACTATCGCCATCATTACCAATTGATGACAAATCAAGATGAACAAAGTGTGGTGTAGGTTATGGGTTGTGTGATGAATTTGATAAAGGATGAAGAGACCTGGGTTATGGGTTGTGCATTCGCTTGAATGAGATGGTGGATGAAGAGACCTGGGCTATGGGGATTTATGCATCTAGTTGAATGAGTTGGACGATGAAGAGTTTAGGTTTCTGTGTTTGGTTGAATGAGGTAAAAGAAGGGAAGGTGGGTGTTTGTGCGTCTAGACAAAGACATGAGTTTGTGGAGCTTTTATGCATCTAGTTTATGCGTTTGGATGAAGAGATGGAGGTTTGTGTGCCTAGTTTAAGGAACCGAGTTCGATTGAACCTAGATCCTTCATGTCTGGTTGACATTTGGATTCGATCGAACCTAGATTTGATGTTGAAGATCTTTGAAGCCGAATCTTAATCTGGGGTTGTTCATCCATAATTGATGCTTCAACTAGTAGAGATCTAATCTGGGTTCCCACTAGTTGAAGGTAGTATTTTCTTTTTAATCTGAAAAATATTTTCTTATAAAATTAAAACAAAAAAATCTTTTAGTATGTGAATAATTTTTTTTTTTAAAAAAAATTATAACATGGTGATGTGTTGATTAATGATTGGTATAAAATTATTTATTATTTATTTTAATTCATTTTAAATTTTAAATTTTGAATATTTTTATTTGTTTACACAAAATCTCTACCGATCGTAATTGTAATGGATAGTGGAGGTTTCTATTATTAGTATAAATTTACTCTGTAACTGAAGTTGGATATAAATGTCTTTATGTTAGCATTAATAATAATAATTTGGTTATTTTAAATATTCAATGAATCTCACAACAGATTATTTTGCAATAACTTTTCAGAGTAGCTCTCGCCTTTTAGAATTGTTGTTAAATCCAATTTCTTAAATTATCACTTTTGAAGTTTACAAAACACATTTTGTGTACCAAACTAGTTCTACAACTATTTTCTCTTTTCTACTTTTTATTATCATTATTTTTTGAGATATCCCAATTTTCTCTTTATTATTTGACGTAATCGTTAATTACCCTTATAGTTAGTAAAAATATCATTTTATCCCTTTTATTAACTTCGTTAGTGAAAAGTGGGGACCTTGACAATGGCAGTGAGTGAAATGACCAAACTGCTCCTCAATTAAAAATTTAAAAAATTAAAAGATAATCTTAGTTCACTCTCACCCCCCAATTGTTTGACATAATCATTAATTACCCCTTATAATTTGTAAAAATTCTATTTGACTCCTTTTGTTAACTTTATTAGTGAAAAGTGAATTCTGATAATAACAATGCATGAAAAGATCAAACTGTCCCTTAATTAAAAAAATAAAAAAAGAGATAATCCCAATTTTTCCCCTGCTGTTTGACATGATCATTAGATACCCTCTATAATTTGTAGAAATTTCATTTTACCCCTTTTGTTAACTTTGTTAGTGAAAAGTGGATTATGATAATGACAGTGTATGAAAAGATCAAACTATCCCTTAATTTTAAAAAATAAAAATTAAGGGATAATCCCAGTTTTCTCCTGTTGTTTGACGGAAACACTGTTACCCCTATAGTTTATAGAAATGCTATTTTACATATTCTATTAACTCTTGTAGTAAAAAATGAATTCTCGTAATGATAGTGCATGAAAAGATCAAACTGCCCTTAATTAAAATTTGAAAAAAAAATAATAATTAAAACTTTTTTATGAAATGAAATCAAAAATAAAATAAAAAAGTGGAGATCCAATCATATTGGATCTCCTTTTTTGATGGACGGTGGAGATAGATTGGATCTCCGCTTTACTATACCTTGTTCGTCTTCAATGAACAACATCAAGGAACAATGTTCTTCTTCTTTATTTTTCATCAACAAACACCAAATCAACAACAACAAGAAGCAAGTTCTAAAGACTATGTTGCATTGGAAAAAAGTTTGGGAAAAAAAAAAAAACACATTGAAGAACATACACTATTCTTCTTCTTCATTTTTTTGTGTAAAAGAACCTAAATTTATCATTCTCAATCCACCATATCAGCTGACCATCATCATCAAAATCATCCTATCATCAATTCAACATTAGCAACATTAACACACGATCATCATTATCAACCATTTGAAAAAAAAAAATGAAAAAGATAGAGTGGTCTTCGATGAATGGAGACCTCTCCATCACGAGGAAACTAGAATTGGTCTTCATGCGATAAAGACTAGAACTAGTCTCCTTGGCGATGGAGACCAAATTTGGTCTCTATCGTGATGGAGACTAGATTTATATCGATGACTTCGATAATGGAGCTCTCCATTGCTAACTTCGACAATGATTTTGGAAGAAGAAGATGGACAATTAGGTGTTAAACTGATAGGTTTTGGGTGTTAAACTAGTGGAGATCTGCCTAAGATATTTTTTTTTAATGGTCATTTTAAGGTGACATTATTTTTCTAAAAAAAAAAATTGTTTTAATTGTTTTAAATTTTTAATATTATTTAATAATTTTTTTCATTTAAATTTTTTTGACATTATTTTTTTCTTGAATATATTTTAATTAATTAATTAATGTTATTATATATTTTGTCTTGTTTTGACAATTTTACCCTTCCACACTAACAATCAAACATTAAATTTTAACATTGGACTTGATGGTAGGGGGTTTTTTTTTTGTATATTTCATCAACTACCGTGGGTTTTATCTATTTAATAAATAAAGAAGGTGCATTAGAGATTTTTCAAAATGCTGGGAGATTTTGGATATTTCATCAAATTACAGGGCCAAAATTGGGAGTATTCCTATATTTTATTTTCCTTTGACGGTTATGTCCTTCTACACTAACGATTAAACATTGATTTTTATGTCCAAGTTGACGTTAAGAGGTTTTTTGGATATTTCTATTAATTGCAGAGATTTTTTTTTTTTTTATCTATTTCATAAATCAACAATGGAATATTAACAATTTTTTAAAATACTAGAGAATTTTAACTATTTCATCAAACTACAGAGGAAAATTGAGATTATCCCTTATTTTGTAATTGAAAGAAGCACAACTACAAAGTGAAATAAAGGAATTTCGGGATAAAATTTATTCTAATTTCTAAAAATTCATATTTTTGGGTCTAAAATTTATTTTAAGTTCTAAAACTTCAAATTATTAAGTTGGTGACAATTACAAAAATCAAGCATGAATAGATGCTATTAAACAAAAAGAACCTGACATGAATTATAGATATGAATTATCTTCAACAAAATTTGCTCACAAATTTGCTAGTAAAAGTTTCTGGTTGCTAGGCTAGGAAAATGATAAAGATGAATCCATAATCCTGTTAGCAGTCATCTCTAATGTTCTGTCTTCTTGTAGTCCTGCTGGTGTGGTGTCCTGTATTTGATGATGTTTTAGGCTTTTGTAAGGTTCTTGGTGTTTCTCAATCAAAGCCATGTCATCTCTAGGTGCAGAAATGGTGGCCCGTTCATTTGCTTCCTTAGGCCTTGTCCTCTCAACTTACGGCTTGATGAAGAGCCTTCTTGTTTCGTTTGAGTGAATTAAGTTTATTTGGTTTTCAAAATAAGAAACACTATAGAAATATTTAAGTTGATAAAGAGTTTTTCATTAAGGTGAACCCCAACAATATACTATAGAAGAATCCCATATGACTTGTTCTTTCACATAATTACAAAATTTGTCAATGAATGCATACTTGTGTTCCTCCCCTGTGATAACATTTCTCCTAAACATTCTCACAAACCTAATGCCAAATGCAATTTCATTAAGAACAATTAAATACAACACGATTCCTACCAAAATTTTGAAGCCGCAATGCAGTTTTGCTGCATCTTGTACTGGCTAAATCTGTCAGCTACAGTCTCTTTGCTCATGAACCATGTCGCTTGTCATCAAACATATTTGGAATAACTAGGTCTCCTGGCTATGCGTCCCTGCCAATTTGGCAACATTTGCTGTTAACATCTCACTCCACAACAGCAATTCTCTTTTCCAACAATGACTCCAAAAATGCCGAGCACAATTTAGTAAGTGGTGGAAGATTATGTGATGACCCACAGAATATGGTCTCCCAAGGTTTTTCAGATGAAACAGACGGAACCCATGAAGTCTGGTTTCTCATCACATCAAACTCAGGTAGCTCCCCATAGATGGATGCATAGCCAAATTGTCCTGTTGTAAATAAAACAGAAACAATCAACAAAATAAGATCAGAGAACCTAATGATCTTGCTAAGTACCTGCTTGAGCTATTCTACATTTCTGAATGTGAATTTTCGATTCAAGAATTTAAGATACAAACTACAATACACTTTATTTTCAATACAAATTGCTCAACCAATATAAATGTCCATATGCCATAACAGAAAAAAAACACAAATTTTCTTACAGTCACCAAATGATAGAGAGGACTTGTGAAACACCAATGTTTGTTTGAATTATAACATCAATGTTTTTCGTGCACACAAATGTTTGTTTGAATTATAACTGAATAGAATTGTTATATATTATCAAAAGAATTAACTTGTTTCTCATAAACTTATGTAAGAATTTCACTCTAATATGATGTAAGATTTTCTTAGTACCACCAAAACTATCATAAGAATGCGGTTAATTAAAATCACAAACTTGATATTTAAATGATGTAAATTAAATAATGGGTTATCAAGGAAAACATACTTATTTCTTTAGGGTCCACAAGATCTTTCCGTGGGATCACATTAAGCTCATGGATTTCTTCTCCATATGGATCAAAGAGGACATACTCACGATCACCATTCACATACACCAGCAATGTTGGAGGTGGTTTTCCATCTGAAACATTATCTTCTATAGAAGGACTTATAAAAGCAAGTGTGCCTCCCTTGGCCTGCAATAAATGAAAAGGATATTATTAGCATAAAACATTGTGCTGCTATAATAGACAGAAAGATAGTAATGGCGGGTTTATAAAGCATTATACCATTTGTGCACGTGCCCTGTTGTCAAAGAAAATAGAAATAAAATAGCGTTCTAACATTGCACCTAAACACATGCAAACCATCAAACAAGCTTTTGACAACAAGTATCCGCAAAATCTTGCAGTCTTTGTATTCTTCATTCATTCATCATGTTTATTTGCTTCTCTACCCAGACATGGGAGACAAACAGAGGCGTGGGCCAGCAAATTAACAATGTTTATATTGCAGAAGAGAATACCACATTCACTACTCCTATAGTGTATCTATAGATGCTCATTTAAATGATTATACAGGAAATCTCAAGTCTCTTTTTTCTGCTCTGTTTATACTCATTTTACAATTTATGAGAGAAGATATTATAATAGAATGAATCAAAAGAAAAAGGATAAACTGATGCCGACGTACACTTCACTACACAATGAGAAAAAGGTTTACAGCCTGAATTGCTTCATTTCAATTTAGAAAAATAGATTTGTTGCCACAGTAAAAGAGATTCACTTGTTCACTGTATACATGTCATCCATTCATCATCACCTTCATTGGCAGAAATTTATTGACAATGGTTACAGTGATGAGAAGTCTCATTACCATAATCGACTACAGGTAATCTCTTATACAGTTGAAGAAGCTTTATGTAACAACACATTCCATTCTTTTTATTTCTTATCACTGGTAATATCCTCTTTTTTCATTTATGGAAGTGATAAAAATTTATGACTGAAAAAATATGAACGATTACTACTGCTAAAATTTATTTTTATTGATAAATAATCAATTCACTTATATTAATTCAACAAGGAATTAAACAAACATATTAAGTTTATCAAATTTTCCTTCAAAAGTGAAATCAATGAATAATGAATAGAATAAAACGATTCTACCAAAGCTGTCACTAGATAATATTATATGTTAAGAAAATATTATATTAATCTGGACCTTGGGTAAGAACTTCTCCCTCATTTTATTCTTACAGAGAAAGGAAAATTAATTTGTAGAAGAGAAGTTAGGTTCATTTGATCTACACTATCTGTAACGATGGAAGAATCATACCTTCCTTGCAGACCAGGTAGCCACAGGAACAGGATCTGTTGCATTGAAAAGTAAGATTACTCCATCCTTTCCTTGAAATGTTGTTCCAATTGATTCCTGGCCTTTAGACGATTCAGGAAGAAGGGCAAGAGCTGCAAATGATGACAAATCTGCAGCACAGGCTACAGCTGCACAATGTTTAAGTACTGTATCAAATACCTAACAACACAGAAAGTAGAAAATGACGAGCTATAGATGTTATACTGACAATAATGTGAAGTTAGCAAGTTATGGTATTGCAATTCAAAGAGTTTGATCAATAATAATCAGAGCTTCCCAGAAATTTTCACACGATGTTGGCGTTTAACTATAAGCAATTTCAATAAAACTGCACAATGAAAAATTATTATTGGCAATACTGATATACAGTTGAGCTGAATTATAAACGTTTCTGATATTGAAATAACTTTTCTTCTCAAAGAATTCCTGAAAATAAAACTAAAAATGCAAAAATTGATAAAGTAACATGAACCCAGAAAGCCTTGATAAATTGACAATGGGAAAATTTAAGTGTCACTAATTAAAACAGTCAATACACCAGCATGCCCCCACAGGATTGGAAAGCAAAGGGAGTGATTCTGAAGGCTTAACAGTCAAAAGAAGAAAAATGAGTTTCTATTCATGCAAATAAGAATTTGGTTGCACATATAAATGATATGATCCTAGACAATTCCGGTACACATTCACTAAATTCTCAAAAACACACCAACTGTGGACTGCCAAATGAGAGTATAAGAAAGAGCGTAGATATTGGCAGAAAAAAGATTAGGTAACGAAACAGAATAAAATGTGAAGGGAATGGAAAGAGCTGAACTTTCACCCCGCTTCTTCCCCCTTTTCTCTTCTTTGCCCCAATCCAGTTTCTAAAAGCTGTAACTTTCATAGTCATTCTGGTAATGCACCGAACAGTATGCTGTTTTCAAACCAGTCAATCTCAACTACCTTTGGCAAGTATTTTGGTATTCTTAGAAGCAACTAAAATACAGGTGTGAAACCATAACTCACAATCATCTACCTAAATCTACCATTCATGATGAGAAACACATTTTTTGCCCAAGGAAGAGGAGTTGTACCTTCTACACGAAGCATATATGACCATGACAGTGACAGCTTTGCCATAGTCCAAACAGATAGTTGTGGTTTTGAACCCCAAGATGCAGCCACAAGATACTCTGACTTTCCAACAAATGAGACTGTCACAATTGGCTGTCAGAAATTAAACCAAAAAAAAAAAAAAAAATTGTAAGTCATAAAATGAGAGAAAGAACGAGAGAGCCAGTACTTTAAGAATGCAGTTGCCAAGGTATAAAGCCACGTGTTTTAACTAAAGGTGCATAAAACTAAGTTCCAACACATTGAGTCAATATCCAATTATCCACAAACTGGTTTTTTCCTTCTCTATTGACTAACATTCTAAAATTTTTATTTCTTTATCTTTCTTTGGCATTACAACTTGAATTGTTGTCTGTAAAGCCAAAAATGCTTTCAATCTCCACCGCACAGTTCAGTAAAAGAACCTGAGACAGATGTCAGAACCAAACTGCTAATTTATTATCGTCAGCAACCAAATACCAGCATAACAATAGTGAAAACAGCACCAACAACATTATAAAATAAAAGGGACAATTAAAAGAAGAGCCTAAATCCTAGACAGCACCTTCCTTTCATTGTTTTGCAAAGTATACGTGCACTATGTACTCTTAAATTGAAGAACAAAAGACAAGTGGCAAGAAAACAGATAGATATGTGCCCTCATTATCAGAATTCTAACCGTTCTTTCTTACTGCTGTTCACTTAATATATGTTTCTGTAGAAAGTCCTATGATTGAGGAAGTTAGTATAGGAAATCTTCATAATTGACAGATTGTGTGTCTATGATTAGGAAACAAATTGTAGGGTCATAATTAGGAGATTTATTTCCTTTTTATTTATTTCCTTTTTTGTTCTATAGTGTAGCTATAAATTAAGATTGTAACATGTACAAATTAGCAACCTTTGAATAAAATATCATAGTATTTATTCACATGGTATCAGAGCTAGGGATTGTCTGAAGTCCTAGCTATCAATAGCGGATTCCGGCGATCACAGTACAGGATCCTCCATATCAGAGAATGAATCAACCTTCTCAACCAATGGTTCGAATGGAACCGATACTTTGTCTATTCAACTCACAGTGGCCAAACTCAACGGAAAAAACTACCGTGAATGGGCACAATCTATCAAACTAGTAATCGACGGCAAAGGGAAGCTTGGGTACCTTACCGGCGAGACACCCAAACCAGCCTCAACCGACACTGCTGCTCTACAAAAATGGAAGTCAGAAAATTCGTTGGTAACGGCTTGGCTTGTGAACTCCATGCAACCTTCAATCCGCAAAACATATCTCTTCTTGCCGACTGCAATGGACGTCTGGGAAGCTGTTTGTGAAACCTATTCGGACATGGAAAACTCATCGCAGATTTTTGAACTCAAGACCCGATTGTGGCAGATGAAGCAAGGAGAGAGAGGTGTCACCGAGTATTACCTAGAGATGTCGGCGATTTGGCAAGAACTAGATCTGAGCTATACCGATGAATGGAAGTGCAACGATGATAGTGCTCGTTACCGGAGGCGACTTGAGGAAGAACGAGTTTTCGAGTTTCTGGCCGGTCTCAACCAGGAGCTAGATGACGTTCGCGGAAGGATCTTGGGCCGCCGACCTCTGTCATCAACTCGTGAAACCTTTTCCGAAGTGAGAAGAGAAGAAAATCGAAGGAAGGTGATGCTTGGAACGGCGACAGTGCAGAATGGGTAGAAGACTCAACCTAATCTTTCAAGTGAAGGGTCAGCCCTTGTAATTAAAGGCCCATCCAGTGGGTCAGGCCCAAATAAGAATAAAAACAGGCCTTGGTGTGAACATTGTAAGAAACCTGGACACATTAAAGAAAAATGTTAGGAGTTGTTTGGTAAACCAACTGATTGGAAGCCCAGACAAAGCAATCGGAACCGTGGATATCAAGCTGGGATTGAGACTCAAACAGAATCTGCTCCAACCTCAAGTGGGGGATTTAATCCCGAACAAATAGAACAACTTTATAGGATGTTCTCCAGTTTCCAAACCACTGGTCAGTCTAATTCAAATACTCCAATTGGGTCATTAGCACATCGAGGTAATTTTTTACAAGCCTTAAATACCAAATTACAGTCTAAGACTCCTTGGATTATTGATTCTGGTGCCTCCGATCATATGACTGGTTCATTTAATCTTTTCTCATCATACTCACCTTGTGCTGGAAATCTTAAAGTTAAAATTGCAGATGGCTCAGTTTCAACAATTGCAGGAAAAGGGAGTATTCGACTCTCTAATTCTATAATCTTAGAGTCTGTTCTTCATGTTCCAAATTTATCATGCAATTTGTTATCAATCAGCAAGTTAACAAAATACTCCAATTGCTTTGCTAAATTTTTCCCATCATTATGTATCTTTCAGGACCTATCATCGGGGATGACGATTGGCAGTGCTAAGGAGTGTGATGGACTCTACTACTTTGAGGAAGCTAATGTGAGTAAACAATGTCAAACTGTAGTTTGTAATTCTATATCTTCCTCTAAGGATAGTGATATTTTGTTATGGCATTTTAGACTGGGTCATCCCAATTTCCAATATTTGCAAAGAATGTTTCCTGCTATGTTCTTGAATAAAGAGTATTTTAATTTCCAATATGAGATATGTGAACTAGCAAAACATCATCGTACTTCTTTTCCAAAATCTGTATATAAACCATCAAAACCATTCTCATTAATTCACAGTGATCTATGGGGTCCATCTCGTATTCCTAATCGCACTCATACAAAATGGTTTGTCACGTTTATTGATGATTATACACGAGTTTGCTGGGTATATTTATTGAAAACAAAAGCAGATGTTCATTCTGTGTTTATTGATTTTCACTCCATGATCCAAACTCAATTCCAAACTTCAATACAAATTCTCCGAACTGATAATGGTACAGAATATTTCAATACCATTTTGGGTGATTTCTTTACAAAACATGGGATAATTCATCAAAGTTCATGTATCGACACTCCTCAACAAAATGGAGTTGCCGAACGAAAAAATCGACATCTCCTTGAAGTTGCTCGTGCCTTAATGTTTTCCACACACATGCCTAAACAGTTCTGGGGTGATGCCATCTTAACATCTGCTTATCTTATAAATAGATTACCCAGTCGTGTACTTTCATTTGAAACACCTATCCGGAGATTCAAAATTTTTTTTCCAAACTATCGTCTTAGTTCTGGTGTACCTTTAAAAGTGTTTGGCTGTACTGCATTTGTCCATGTTCATTCTCATTATCGCAGCAAATTAGATGCTAGGGCGGTTAAATGTGTTTTTCTCGGTTATTCACCCACTCAAAAAGGCTACAAATGCTATGATCCTATAAATAAAAAAATATTTGTTAGCCTTGATGTTACCTTCTTTGAAAACACACCTTACTTTCAAAAATCTACTCTTCAGGGGGAGACATTGAGTGAAGATCAGTTTTTTGACTGTTCTCTTAATCTTGATTTCTCTCTTCCTGGGTCAATCCTAAACACTAAACCACTCCATACGTCAACTCCAATCCCAAACACTGAATCACCCTCCAAGTCTAATATGCCATGTACAGATAAAAACTTTAAAACAGGGGGAGATGAAAGAAAACAAAATGACAAGGAGATAATTGTTTACTCAAGAAGGCCAAAGCCAAAGGAAAAGGAAGAAGTCACATCCGAGGCACCCGAAAAGTCTAAACCGGTGATAGTTCCGGATACAAATGAGCCTTCTGATCTTGATTTGCCTATTGCCCTCAGAAAAGAACCTCGGTCATGTACTCTACACCCTATCTCAAAATTTGTGTCTTATAATTTTCTATCCACAAAATTTCGTGTTTTCACTTCTAACCTTGACAGCACAGAGATTCCAAAAAATATTTATGAGGCATTACAGATTCCTGAACGGACAAATGCAGTCATGGATGAAATGACAGCCTTGGAAAGAAATGGTACTTGGGAGGTAATGGAGTTACCCAAAGGAAAGAAACCCGTAGGATGCAAATGGGTTTTTACTCTAAAATATAAAGCTGATGGAACAATAGAGCGATATAAGGCCCGTTTGGTTGCAAAAGGGTTTACCCAAACCTATGGCATTGACTACACAGAAACATTTGCACCAGTGGCAAAGATGAATACAATCCGGGTTCTATTGTCTTTGGCAGCAAATCTAGATTGGCCTCTCCAACAACTAGACATCAAGAATGCTTTTCTGAATAGTGATTTAGAAGAAGAGGTATTTATGACATTACCACCTGGGTTCAACAAAAAGGGAGAAGAAAACCTGGTATGTAAACTCAGAAAATCCTTGTATGGCCTTAAACAATCACCAAGAGCATGGTTCGACAGGTTCGCAAAGCTAATCAAAGGTCAAGGATACAGTCAAGGGCAGTCAGATCACACAATGTTCATCAAACAGTCTGAAGACAGATTGAAAACAATCCTAATTGTGTATGTAGATGACATAATTCTGACAGGAGATGACATAGCTGAGATGGATAGACTGAAAAAAATCCTAGCTACTGAATTTGAAGTAAAGGATTTAGGCCAGATGAGGTATTTTTTAGGAATGGAAGTTGCCAGGTCAAAGAAAGGTATTTGTGTTTCTCAACGAAAATACATTCTTGACTTGCTTTGTGAAACAGGAATGCTTGGATGTAAGCCAAGCGACACTCCAATTGAAGCAGGAAGGAAAATTGATGCAGTTGGGAAATCAGTGGAAATTGATAGACATCAGAAGTTGGTTGGTAAGCTAATTTATCTCTCACATACAAGACCTGACATTGCATTTGCAGTGAGTGTAGTGAGCCAACACATGCATTCACCTAAAGAAGAACATCTTGAAGCAGTTTATAAGATTCTCAGATATTTGAAGGGGACACCTGGCAGGGGGTTGTTCTTCAAGAAAGGTGATAGAAAAGAAGTTGAAGTGTTCACAGATGCTGATTGGGCAGGATCAGTGGAAGATAGGAGATCAACTATCGGGTATTGCACCTTAGTATGGGGGAACTTGGTAACATGGAGAAGTAAAAAGCAGAATGTAGTTGCTCGGAGCAGTGCTGAAGCAGAATTCAGAGCAGTTGCCCAAGGAATATGTGAAGGATTGTGGTTAAAGAAACTCTTGGAAGAATTATTTGTCACAGTAAGTTATCCAATTAAACTTTATTGTGACAATAAGGCCGCTATCAACATTTCTCTTAATCATGTTCAGCATGATCAGACTAAACACGTGGAAGTAGACAGACATTTCATTAAGGAAAAGGTTGAAAATGGAACTATTTGCATGGTATACGTCTCTACCAAGGAACAGATTGCTGATATCTTCACTAAAGGGCTTCCTCGGCAGCTATTTGATGACTTCATTTGCAAGTTGGATCTTATCAACATTTATGATCCAACTTGAGGGGGAGTGTAGAAAGTCCTATGATTGAGGAAGTTAGTATAGGAAATCTTCATAATTGACAGATTGTGTGTCTATGATTAGGAAACAAATTGTATGGTCATAATTAGGAGATTTATTTCCTTTTTATTTATTTCCTTTTTTGTTCTATAGTGTAGCTATAAATTAAGATTGTAACATGTACAAATTAGCAACCTTTGAATAAAATATCATAGTATTTATTCACAGTTTCCATAGCACAAACACAGATAGAAGGATGTAAGTATTTCAGAGAATCACCATTAGAGTCTCTCCAATAACAGCAATAAGAACATTCTTGTCCGGATCCCATAACGTTATCACAGTTTCTGCTGCAACTGCAAGAATAGAACCATCAGCAGAAAATGCAGCAGCTGTCATTGCCTTTTTTCTGCAATGTGAAGCACAATAGAATCAGCATAACAATGAACATGACCTTTAGTCATCAAATTATATACATGACATGTGGACAACCATCCACTTCAACATGCCAATTTAGCATTGTTTCATCACAAGATGACTTTTCTATGTAAGTCTTTAACAAAATAAAGCATGCAACTTCCCAAAATTTTAAAAGCAAGCATAGGCCTTAAAAAGAAAACTTTACACAACAGATAAGTTCAAATAAAAAGAATCCGATCAAGGATAAAAATGTGCATGACCCAAAGGTATGCACAAAAAATTATTTTCAAGTCATAAAGTCCCAAATAATCATAATTTCTATATATCCTAGCTAAACTGACTTTCAAGTAATTCATTAACTATTTACAATTAAGGAAACTAAAACAGCACAGCCTCCAGAGGAGAACATAAAATAGAATAATACTTGTATGCGCCAACAGCATGGCATGTCCAACTAGAACTCTGAAATATTGCATCTTTTTGCTCTAATTCATCATTGCAAACCCAAACCTGAGCATTGGAAAACATAAAGCAAGTGTTAATTCATGAGAAAACAGACTGTGACACAGACAACTGACAACTACCATTCAAGTCACTCAAGATCACCTTGAAGTCCCCCCCATAAGATGAGCTGACAGCCACATGTCGGGTAGGATGGAAAGCAACAGCAGATATACCAGCATCCCTATAAAATACCATTTGTTATGGAATTCATCAGCTCAAAGATCCTGATCAATATATTCAATCGTAATTTGAAATAAGAAAAAAAAATAAAATAAAATACAATCACTTCACTTCCACTAGAAATTTTGATCCAACTTTTTGGTGTCTAAGTCTTGAAAACATTCAAAAACATGTTATTTAGCCACATCCGGACCTGTGGGGTTCGTAAATTATGGTGGACAAGCTGAACTTTTTATTTTGAGATTGTGATGCCCAAAATTTAAGACAGACAAGACCTCCAATGCCCTCTTCAGCAAGCTTCACTTCCACAGTACACATCATAGAGCCATCTTGGGAAAGAGCTACTAAAGTCACAACTACCTGACATCATATGATTCAAGAATATCCATCATAATTATTACATCAGTAATCAAATGTTATAGATAATTTGACACTTAAAGATGTGAGCGTATATGATAAAGAACATAATAAAATGGCAAATTTATTTACCGTGACATCATCTCCTGGTTGATGGTTTCTCTCACAAACTTGAACCTGAAATGGCATATTTGGAAAATTTCAGCCTTCATTTCATCGAAATTTGTATGAAGAGATTTCTTAGATATGGATATTTTTAATTCCTTTATGGGTATCAAATATGACGCACCATTTCATATGCCCCACCTAATTATACAAGATTAATACAAACCTTTACCAAGTAAACTAGATTATAAATGAAGCCAATGGTTCAATAAAGGTAATATATTCTAAGTGGCAAGAAATGGCACATATTGGGCCCCTTTTTTTGGGATGGTCACCAAGTCAAGAACTTGGTTGTTTTAGCACCTAAGTGTGCAAACTGCCTAAATTGAGCTTATTTCATAAGAAAAAAAACGTTAGTTTTTTTAGCACCAAAGCATGCAAACTACCTAGATTGCGCATTATTAATGAGAGAAAAAGCTATCATTCTCTTTCTTCTTTCTCTCACTATCTTTCCTCACCTGATTCTCACATTTTCTTTCTCCACAAATGTAAATTTTCTTAGGAAAAATCTTCTTTGGTGTAAAAAATTAAAGATTTGGTTTCTTGTTCATTGTGAAACTCTGTGGATTTGGTTTGTTGTTTATAATGAAACTCATAGATAACTTTTAATAGTTATACTATGATTAATTTCAGGTTTGAGTTTTGAGAATCGTTTAAATTTTTGTAGATTAAACATTTTGTAACAATATAAGTTAAAATGAAATTAAATCTCAAATGGATACTTATTGGTTCAATTGACAAGACAAATACTTATTAGCTTAATTGACAAAACAGTTTTGAGGGAAAAAAAAAAATTAATTAAAGTCTCGGGCGTGGCCAAGTCTTGCCCACAACCAAGACTTCAAGAAGTCTTGACAAAGTCAAGATTTACTGCAAGTCTCTTTTTTCTCCTTTTTGATATAATTTTTTGTTTCTTTTTCAAGTTTATAAATTTATGCTATTTCCTCTTATTTTGATTTCTAAGTTTAGTTTATCTCTCTTCTTGTTTTAGATTTTAGATCCACTTTCTCTTTTTTGTTTTGGAATGTAAAATGTTTGTCTTGGGAAGAGAAGGGGTTTTGTCCAAAATCTATGTTAGATGCAATAAAAACTCAAATTATGACTTTTTAAGTTGGTGCTAGATGCACAAAACATGGGTATACAAGAGCTAAAAATTTAAAGACTTCAATATATAATTTAATATAGCTCAATTAAGAAATTGATTTTTGTATAGGAACAACTGTAAAGGGGAGATGGCTTTCTCTAACATACAACATCCCTTTTACCCCAAAGCAAAATCAACAATATTCTATCAGCATATGGGAGATTCAATAGCAAACACAAAAAGAAACAATTTGCCTAATTATTAGGGAATGGTATACTGCCTGACAATCACCAAAGGGTAAACTGAAAATTCAAGAAGGGAAGACCAGGAATAACGAAAATTACAACTTATCGCATTATTTAAAATAAGTAAACATCAAGTTAACAGATCATTTTTTTTTTTTTAAATGAAAGTTAATTGATCATTCTCACCTCAGAAATTCCACGGTCATCAAAGAGGCTGTAAAATTGGATGCAGTAATTCTCAGTGCATAAGGCAACCAATGCAGAGCTGGGATCAAAGGCAACCCCACTACCAAAGCTTTCATACTCCTCAGGCAGTGAACAAGGTAGCTGAAAAATGCACCATTAAAGTGTTTCAAATAAAATAACAAATATATCGAACATAAAACAGCAAGACAATAGAGAAAAACATATACATACATGGTGTTGTTTAACAGCATAGTGAAAAGCATCATTACAGCATGGTGGAAGAAGCATTGAAAACTGGCATATATATATATATATATATATATATGTAACACATAGCATACGGAATATATATTAAAAATACAGTTTATATAGCCAACAAATGAATTCCAAACCGGAACGAATGAAAGGAAATTCACTTTTAGAGAGTGTATAAAGAAAGGCACAGATTAAAAACATGCAAAATTATGGAATGATCCAAAGTGTTCTTTGAACATGTTATTGTGTCCCTGGCAGGCACCATGTACACCTGGTGTACCCCAATACTTGCACCAAAGCAACAAAGTTTTAGACTTTTCATGACATTGATACAATTTGCTATAAAATGTTTCACATAGATTTCATTTGGATTTGAATGTACATACATGTTTTCTGCTCTTGGATTGCCTTCTCAGTCAACTACACATCTTATTACACAAAATACAAGTAAAAAAAGATTAAGTTTTCAAAATAAGACCAGACAAGCAGATAAAAACACACCTTAATCCCGGAAATGGACTTCAAAATTTCCATTGAAGGCATTTTCAGTAGATAAATTTGATTATCTGCGCAAGCAATCTGAAGACCGTTGGTCAAAATTGTACGTTCCTTTACACAGACAAAAATCATAGAATAGCACTATTTTAAGCTAGAGTAAATAGCAAATCTTATCTTACAGAGGAAAGTGAAGGATCAGGTGAAACCGTAAAATACAGAAGCGGAGATCCAATTCGTGGTAAAAACTTCTTCTTTCCTGTGTCAAGCTGCCAAACCACAAGAACTCCTTCCTTTCCACCTAAATGATAACAAAACAGAGTGTCATCAACAGGAAAATTACTTGAAATGTAATTAATGAACAACCAAAAGTAGCAAACCATAAGAACAATAAATCATTTAATAGCAGGAAATGACCCAACTGTTTACAATCACTGAAAGGAACTTAAGCTATTAGTCAAGCAGAAAACTGGAGAACTTTTGCCATCAGCAAAGAAGCATATATTTAAGTCGGTAGGACATGCAACTCATGTAGGATCCATACATAGTGCTGAAAGGATTTCTGCTCGATTTCATCAATCTTAGCATAAAACACACAAATAAACATATATGTGAAACTCAGCCCTTGCATTTGAATAATAATAATAATAATAATCTTAAAAATGGAATCATCAAACCCATGCCAACATATTGTGCATTTATGTAGTATATAGGGGGAGGAACTTTCTCTAATAAAGCCAAGCATTGTAGTGATGTTAATTTTATCTCATTTCAAAAGGAAGTGACATTTCTTTACCTGAATACAGATACGCTCCATCAGAAGAGAAAAAGAGTAGATTTACTTTCGAAGGATGCCAGTGCCATGTGGTGCAAGAATCAGCATCATCATCATCCCTCACCCCCGGTCTTTCTTCATCACTCACTTGTCCTCCTCCACCACTACTAGCAAATGTTCTCTCACCAAATCCTCTCCAAATTAGAATTCTCCCCGTGACATCGCCTGCAGCTAAAATTCTTTGAGTTGGATGAAATGCAAGAACTGTTATCCTCTTCGTATGATGCAGTGTTATCTTCTTAAGCACCACACGCTCAGATTCCATATCAGGGACCTTCCATATTAAAATCTTGTGCTGTTTTCTGATTCCAAAATATTTTCCAGACAAGCCAACCGTTATCAGCTCTGGTACTTTTGTCTGCCCCACATCAAATTCAGCTTATTTAATAAATGAATGAAAGCAATCACAATTCATGCACATAATGATACATACACTACTAACAAAAGGAAGACAACCAAGTAAGTAATGCAAATCAAAGATGAATAAAACAAGTTAAGAACGTAAGGGGACCTCTGCCAAGGTGACTCCACCAACGAGGCGGGACTCAGTCAAGTTACACTTGGAGATTTGTCCATGCAAAGTAGTGGGTTTGGACTTGTTCTTTTTACTGATAGTTTGTTTTGTATCTTCAAGAGACAAATAAGCAAAAAGGTTAGGTTGTTTTTCATTGCTCTCGAACAAACACGGAATCACCTGAAAATGAAAATCAAATCTCAACAACCCCAATCCGAATAACAGATTTGTTAAAATAAATTAACAATAGGTACTACATTCAATTCACCATTGAATAAACTGGCAATTTGATATTGATTGTCTTCAACAACTCGGGCACCGAAAAGTCCCAATATCTTATGGTGCCATCAAGGGAGGCAGTCCAACAATAGCAGAGAAAGCTATTTGCAGGAGAGGAAGCAGGTACAACAATCACCGATGTGACGGAAGCAGTGTGACCTTCCAGTGACGATATCTAAACCCAACAAAGCAAGTCAATTATAGAAATTTAAAACAAATAGAGAAAATGAAATATAAAAAAGCAAGTACCTGTAAGGCAGTGGCAGTACTGAAGATGGAGACGGTATTAGCCGTAGAAAGGAGGAGTCGTTTAGAGTCATTGGAGAATACCGGAGGAGACGACATGTAGCTTCTTCCTCCTCTCATCATGTTTATTCCCTTTTGCCCAGCTAGGGTTTCAGAGATGACACAGACAGGTGTGATAACAAGATTTCAAGATATCTGCAAAAGCTATTTCAAACTCAATCCAAAAGTTTCAAAATTTCTGCAAGTATTTACATATTTTATCCACCATGACATGACTTGCACTTTATTTCCAGATTTTCAATTAAAAAATAATTAATTAATCCAACCAAAGATATCTAAACCAAATACGCTTGACGATAGCAAGACAGGAGAAAAAAACTTCATATCAAAAGCACACATAGATAATGCCAAGACCCTTAAGCAGAGCACTACAAACAACCAATTTCAAAACTACGAAAAAAGAAACAAACCTACATTACTACCACAAACAATACATACAAATCAGTTAACAGAGATTAGTGTTCAAAACCATACAAAATCAACAGAGATGGACTTCTTACTTTGTTGGAGAACCAACAACCGAAATCAACCACCAGCGACGAGAAGCACGGCGAGAGGAGAGAGAGAAGGAGGGAGTCGTCCACCGGCGACGGCGAGGGGAGACTCTGGAGAAGGACGGCGAGCCGCGTGTGCGAGGGTCGTGAAGGACTGACTGTCGTTTGTTTTTGGTTTATATCGACCGGTTTATCAGGTCGGGTCGGTCAAGAAAAATTGCCGCGTTCCTGATCTGATAACCCGACCCGGTCATGCTAGGGTCCAAAATCGCCCCGGAATGATTTTTTTGGGGAATTTAGCAAAAATGCCCTAATTACACATCAATATTACGTAATTACCCTTTAAGGCAATAAAATTGCAAAACTACCCCTAATTTACTAAAATACCCTTAACTTATACTAACCCTTTTTATTATCCTAATTACAACCAACTCATTAATGCCCCTAATAAATTACAACCAACTCATTAATACAAAACATTAATTATTTACCTACCTAATTAAACAACAATCAAATAAATAAAACACACAATCAAATAAATACTATCAATCCTTTAATTCATCCTCCATCACAATTTCTCTCCAACAATAATCACTCTTTTTTTTCTAACTTATTTGAGTGGAAGATAATGTGAAGAAAAGTTTGGACATTGATAAATGTTAGTAAGTATTTAATTAATTTTATGATTTATTTGATATATTTGAAAAAAAAAAAAAAGCAGTGTTCGGGTAAACAGGCGACCCGGAATCGGGTCAGCCCGAAATCGAGTCGCCTGTTGACCCGAAGAGATAATTCTGATCCATCGGGTCAGAATGCAACCCGATATCGGGTCGCCTTCTGACCCGATGTGTTAACTGACCCCATCGGGTCAGTTTGACACATCGGGTCAGAAGGTGACTCAATATCAGGGCAACCTGATTTCGAGTCGCCTGCTGACCCGATGTGTCAACTGACCCCATCGGGTCAGTTTGACACATCGGGTCAGCAGGCGACCCGAAATCGGGTCGACCCGATATCGGGTCGCCTTCTGACCCGATGAATACAAAAGTTATGTTCGGGTCAGAAGGCGACTCGAAATCGGGTCAACCCGAGTTCGGGTTGCCTTCTGACCCGAACTTAACATTCAATTTTTTTTTTTTTTTTTTTAGGATTGTTATTAAATTTTATAGTAACGAATCTGTGTTATTAAAATTCCAGGATTAAAGATGTCTACTGTACGATTGGTTTTTAATTGGGATGGTCAATGGAAGAGTGATAATGGGGTTTACTGGTATGAAGGTCAAAGAGCAAGGGCTTTTAGATTTTCACGGAATGCAACTTTTGAGCAACTATTGGATAAAGCATATCGTGTCACAGGTATTGATAAAAACCATTACCGAGTTATATTAACTACTGTTGCTCAAACCATTTGTCCAAGTATGCCTATTGAGATCATTGATGATGATGATGTTGAATTATTGCTTGGTCGTGAGAATGTTGACCCTCTAGTGTATATAACTGTAAAGGAGGTTGAGCAAGATGTGAATGACTTTGATCCCAATTTGGAAACAACGAATGTGAATGATATTAAAACGTCCAATACTAGTCCAACATGTCAACCAAACTCAGGTATCCATTTGGATGATATTAGGGAAGGATTTATGCCATGTGACAATGATAATACTTATTCCCCTCTTCATTATGGATTTGAGGGTCACCCGAGAATGGAGCATGTACCTGAGGTTTCGATTGATCACCATACAGCGGATTATGGTAAACAAGAACAACATACCTATCCTAGTAGTTATGGTGAAACATCGGGTGGAGTTTCGAATAGATATGACCAGCAATTTGAGCATGTTCAAAGGCTTGTTCCACCACCGTGTGCATTATACCAAGTTAATTCTAATGAAGTTGCTCCTAGGCGCAATCCTATACGTATTCAAGTCGGTGAATTGTTTGACAACAAAGAACAATTACAATTAGAGCTAGGTAGATATGTCTTGGCAAACCGGTTCCAAACAAGAGTCATGAAATCGGACACATCAAGATATCAGGTTCGGTGCATCGTTGCAGATTGCAGTTGGCGCTTACGTGCAGTTAGAGATGGAAATTCAGATTATTTTCAGATTAGAAGATTTGATAATGAACACATATGCTCCATGGAACAACGATTTCCACAACAAAGGCAAGCAAGTGCTCGTGTGATAGGGGAACACATCAAGGAAAAATTTACAGACCACCGTGTTTACAGGCCTAAGGAAATTATAAGAGACATACAAAATGAGTTTGGCATCTCATGTAATTATCACAAAGGATATCGAGCCAGACATATTACATTGGATGAAGCTCGAGGAACTCCTACTGAATCATACATGATTTTGCCTTCATACTTACACATGCTAAAGCAAGCCAATCTTGGAAGTATTACTGATCTTCAGACTGATTGTGATGACAGGTTCATGTACATGTTCTTTTGCTTGAAAGCTTGCATAGATGGGTTTTTGTCTTCCATTAGACCAGTTATTGCTATTGATGACACATTTTTAAAAGGTCCTCACAATGGAGTTTTATTTGTGGCTGTGTGTATGGATGGTAATCATCAAATTTTCCCTCTAGCCTTTGGTGTAGGTGATTCTGAAACTAATGACGCATGGGAGTGGTTTCTTACAAGGTTACGCCATGCTATTGGAGAAGTTGAGGATTTTGTTATAGTTTCTGACAGAAAATCTAGCATCATCAATGGTGTGGGAAAAGTGTTCCCAAATTCCTTCCATGCAGCCTGTGCAGTGCATTTAGAACGAAATATGGTTGCAAAATGTGGAAAAAGTAAGACATTAAAAGATGTTTATTGGAAGGCAGTTAAGGTGTATCGGGTGAATCAATTTACCCGTGCGATGGAACAATTAGCAAACTTGAATCCTGAAGCCGCTACATTTGTCACTGGTGTAGGCATTGATCGTTGGTCACGTGCTCGTTGTCCAGGAAAAAGGCATAAGATAATGTCAACAAATATTGCAGAATCGATGAATAATGCAATAAGTGATTGTCGAGAGTTACCAATCACTAGAGTTGTTGAATACATTAGAGGGGTTCTCTAGCGTTGGTTTCATGATCGTCGCGCGGAAGCACTTAAAGTGACAACTCAGCTAACAACTGCGGCAGATGTAGCAATTGCTCTCAATGATGAATTGGCTCGGACTTACACAGTTCGGCCAATTAATTTTTACATATTTTTGGTTCGAGATGGAGATTTGGATGGACATGTTGATTTAACCACAAAGACTTGCAGTTGTCAAGAATTCAATCAACTCCAGTATCCATGTGCGCATGCTTTAGCTTGCATCAAGCTTAGAGGATTTTCATATTCAGATTACTGTTCGCCTTACTACTCTTCTAGGTCTCTTGTTGCAGCATATAGTGGGGAAATAAACCCACCCAGACAACCATCCGACTGGTTGGTTCCAAAAGAGGTTGCGACTAAAGTTGTTCTCCCTCCTGTTGGTCGACGTCGTCCAAGAAGACCCAAAAAGAATCGCATTCTATCAATTGGGGAAGAAGATCATAGAAGGAGTTGCACTAATTGCAAACGTCACGGTCATAATAGTCACACTTGCACCTATCCGAAGTCTTGAAGAGTACCAAGCTATATCGAGAGTATAGGACAGTCAAGTGGCAATAACGATGTTGTAGAATGATTCAACTTGGATTGTTTTATGTCAACTGATGTTATTTATATATTTGTAAGCAATTTTTGCATTTCTGTCTACCTGTAGTTAAATGTTGACATGTATTTGAATGAGGAAGACTTACATTGTCTTTTCTAATATTGAATGTTTCTACTTAGGAATCTGTAGTTTGTAAACATTCCACACTGAGAACTTAGGAATCTGTAGTTTGAAATGTTCATCTTGTCGTGCACTGAGAGCTTTTAGTTGAGCTTCAACATTATCCAACCTCTTACTTGAATACTTTTAGTTCTCTCGTCTGTATTCTTTTTTTGTCTTCATACAAGAACCACCTTCGTTTGGCATCTCATAACCCCTCTCGAAATGAGTATCATCATCTCTATAGACATTATCTCTCTTGCCATCATCATCATTATTACCAACACACATGTCGTCATCATTTATATACTCATGTTGAACATCATCATCATCATCAAAATTTCCACTAGGACTCCCAAACTCGACATCATTTAAAGCAATCCAAGAATTCAAACTCTCCCAATACGGCTTCTTTGCTTCATCAGCAGAGGGGTTTAGCACTTTGTAAGTAGTGAGCTATATCAAATAAAAATGAACAATTTACATGCGTAAGTCTTAAGAATTTGACAATTATTAAAATTAAATGACATAAATTAGTTATTACTTACATCCATTTTATCAAATAAATTTTTCTGTAAAGAATCATAACCAGGGATCCTTGTGCATATCCAATTAAGGATTCGAGGGGCAGAATTGTTGACCCTTGTTGCATGTCCAAGCGTCGACCACATTGGTATTGCTTCAATTGCCCACACCTCAAAAAGGAAACAAATAAAAAATATTTGTTAAGTAAAAGAAATAAGGTTCAAGAATTTAATATACTTAAAAAATGATAACATGTTATATTTACCTGAAATGTTGTCACAAAACCATATAAATTAACTTTACTTGCTTTGCATTTTCCTTTCACAGAAGAATCAAACACATCATTCAAATGACCAGATAGATACTTATACGACCTATGATGTATGTATGACCCCCAAGGAAACTTATTGAAAGCATCTAAGTCATCCACCAATTGCAAAGCCCAGTACTGAATGACATTACGCTTATCAGTTCCACATAAAGTCATCTCCAAAAATAACACTAAAGCTAACTTCACCATATCCATGTCGTTGATATTTTTATTAGCCCAAAGCCTCGTTTTAAACCAATCAATCACTATCGTAACTGATACTTTATTCATGCAAAAGTACTTCTGTCGTAGCCTCTGATTATTCAGTTGAGATTCTTCCATTTCAAAGTTAGAGTAATCTCCAAACCGAAGTCCAGTCACCAAACAAAACTCCATTGGGCTATACCTTATCAAGTCATTTCCAACATGAAACCACATAGTGTCCGTTAACTGGTTTTCATGTTGGATATGACACTCTCTCAAAAGAATATGGTGACAAAAATGCCCAGAAAAAACCATTTCATTAACATCAAGAAACTGACCAAAACAAGTACCCTTAAAAAGTTCGAGCTGATCGCTAGTGAGAGAAGATTTTATCAATTGTATGCTTTCCCAATTACTGTAGCCGCTAACTCGTCTTGATTCTCGAGCTGTTTTCTTTATTTTTAGTAATTTATCAAACTTTGTTTCAGCCATTTATACCTACCATATGAAAAAATAAAACGTAAAAATACATGATAGTTAGGGAAAATAAAAAACATCACTTAAAATTAAAACATGTTTGTATTTTTGGTGCTGTAAACAGCACCAAACAGCACTAGTTTGGTGCTGTTAACAGCACAAAACAGCACCAGACTGGTGCTGTTTGATGCTGTCAAACAACACCAAACAGCACCAGTTTGGTGCTGTCTGGTACTTAGAAAGCGTGACTTATACATTTTGGTGTTCAAGATAACTTATAAGCCCTGCAATTACTTATTGTTTTTCAAGTTAGAACTCTATGCATATTGAACTATGTCCATAAACTAGTGTAGCATGATTTACAAGTGAAAGAAAGAATGATCGACTTGGTATAAAACAATTATAATTGAACTATGGAAAACTTAAAAGAAAACTGTCATACTAAATAGCAAGCCATTGTTGACATATTTAATACAAAGGAAAAACCGAATAAATGAAATCAGCTGATTGCCTTTTTTGCAAAAGGCATTAACGCAAACTAACTAGTCCATCACATATAATTTTGTCTTAATGGGTGTGGACGGATAAAACTATAGATCCATGAGAAGAAGAAAAGGAAAATAGCAAATTCCTTGAATGTTTACGGTTAAGATATTACTCCCACTATGGAGACAATTAAGAAATTTTTGCATCTGGAATTATTTGCAAATTGTACTGCAATAATCCTGTTAAATTATTGAAAATAGGTGATAGAGCAAGTGAAAAATGATTTTTGAGTTCATCAAAAATTGCAATGAATTAATTAATGATTGACAGCGTATGGCACTCCTATCCTTCATGAAATCAACACCGTATGCATTGGATACATAACAGGAGTGATAAGTTAACTTCCAGCGTATGACACTCCGAACTAGTGTTGTTTGACAGCACCAAACTGGTGCTGTCATGGCACTCCAAACTGGTGCTGTTTGACAGCACCAAACAGCACCAGTTCGGTGCTGTCTGATGCTGTTTGACAATTTGGTGCTGTTAACAGCACAAAACTGGTGCTGTCAACAACACCAATTTTGTGCTGTTAAGTTTGGATTACTAATAACCACTGATTCAAATTAAGAGCATGCTCTATTTTCTTTGACGATTGAAGTTGCTGGTAAAACCAATGTAAAAATATACTACTCATGTATTGGATGCTCTTATATCAATGTTTTTTTTCTTCTTGTAACTATTTCAAAAATCATTACACCATAACCACAAGCCAAATAAATCGTCATAAGGGATAGATAGAAAATACTTCAATACAAATGAATATTTATACGAGCTATTAAAAGTTAATACTTCTACCAACAATATTAATACATCTCAGATTCGAAATCCACCAATCCTTTATATCCCACAAACAATCAAAATTCATCTCAAAAATCAAACTATCAAAACCCACATCACATTATATCCATAGAAATTATTCAAACCCAACAGAAACACTCAAAACTAACACAAAAAACAAACTATCAAAATCATTCAAACCCAACACAAACACTCAAAACTAACACAAAAAACAAACTATCAAAATCATTCAAACCCAACACAAACAATCAAAACCTAAAAAACCCCACACAAACAATCCAAACACACCACAAAACAAAAACCCATAATACTTAAAATCCAAATGAAATGGGATGAGTTTGGGCGAAATATACCTTCCAATCCGTCGGATTTGCCTTCTTGTTGGGTCGACCCTTTCGTCGAACGGTTGGTGGGCGTGCTTGGTCGGCTTGCGATTGTATGGTTGGTTGTCGTTGAGCTTGGATGGGTGGTTGCGGTGATCGTTTGGCGGAGGTTGAACTTTGACTTTGGTGGACGTTGGTTGAGCTTGGGCGAGTTCGGGTAGAGGTTGGTTCTCGGTCGGCGATTGGAAACTGCTCTTGCGTGGGTGAGTTCGGGTCGAGCTTGCGTCGCGGGTGGAGGTTTCTTCACTTGGATAGAGCTTGGTTGAGCTTCGATGCACCTTCAGATGACGTCGAACTGGTCTGAAGTAGGTGGATCGAGTTCGTTTGAGAGGTTTACCTTGGTCGACGATTGGATCCGTTCTTCCGTCGCGGGTGAAGGTTCCTTGACTTGGGTGGAGCTTCGTTGAGCTTCGGTGCACCTTGGGATGGCGTCGGACTGGCCTGAAGGAGTAGAATCGGGTCGGTTTGTAAGGAGCAAAGTGCACTGCCGTGAAGGACTGCTTGGAGGAGTGTGGACTGCCGTGAAGGATTGCTTGGAGGAGTGTGAATTGCCGTGAAGTTGGGTTTGATGCCTTTGAGGGCATTTTCGTCATTAAGGGGTATTTTTGCAATTAAATCCTCCCAAAGGGTATTTATGTTGTTTTAGTGTGTAATTAGGGTAATTTTGCTAAATTCCCATTTTTTTTTCCTACTCTAAACCCGTTCAAATAGATCCGGTTCCTGGATTTGTATTCGATCAGATATTTTTGCCACACCGAAACAGATAGTCTTACACTGTTTTTTTTAACAAAAATTGATCGAAAATAATATGAATTAAATTCCAAAAAAAAAATAGTTAATATGCTTGAAATTTTGACAAATTTGTTAAGAAAGTATATTCGTCTTTTGGTTCATATTATTGTTATTACACAGGAAGTACTTTCAAGTTTAGAAAGCAAGTAGTACGTGTTAGACATACTACAACTTGTTTGCTTGTTACACTGGAAGGCAAGTAGTCTACAAGAGTTGGGTATTTACAAATTAAATTGATATAGTACAGTGAAGTACAAAGTTGTACTTGCTCTCTTGACTCATAAAATTACTGCATGTATTGGCTTTGTTGGTGTAGTACAACCAATCAAGCTGTTAGCTGTAGTACTGACGGCTCAATTCACAAGAGAAGATGCTATTATATATATAAATAACAATGAAGCATCGAGTTTTCAATGCAAAACGAGGTAGAGAAATCCTACAGGAGCGACCTGAGATCACATGTATTGGCCAGCGGCCTTGCCTCCTGAGTCTCTCATGTGTTCTCAGGTCGCCCCTGCGGGGCTTTTCTTTACCGTGTCATAATTCTCTAATATTGCAACCTTAACTTCCAGGTGAGTTTTGTTATATTTTCCTTGTCAATGCTTGCTATTTATTAGTAATATAAAATTCTTCTCTTTTCATTCCCGTTTTATTGAAGGGTTATAACTCAGACAACGTGGGAAGTTGTAGTGGTAGCACTCACACCTACCTCTACTCCAAGTCACAAGTTCAAAGCGTAATAATATCTCACTATTTTTGTGTAAAAGATTTGGATAGTCCTTTTCCATTATTTGAGAGTATTTATCTAAACTGAGTTGCTAGATTCTCAACTGATCTGATCCGAATAAAAAAAAAAAGAACTTCCTCCAACATCATTCCATTCCAACTATCTCGGTAGTGTATTAGCGCTAATATGGTGACAACCAGTACATTTACAGAATTTGGATCATCACCTTATATTTCTTTATTTGTATTAATCAATTAATTAATGACCATATAGAAAGAGACAGAACAGATCTTTAGTCAATATAATTTATAATTTGATGGCAGAGACCTTGTTACCCCTTTTCATTAACTGTCCAACAGAAGTTCAAATCATTAAAGAATGATGATGACTGTTTTCTTTTTATTCGGAGAAGGGATTCCAACTTTGAGACCTCCATTTCATGAAGTTATACGGTTAATATAATGATTTCGGCTAAAATAATTTAATAAAACGATTTCGGCTAAAATAATAACTGGTTGGCTAACACTGATATTTTTTGTTTATAATTTTGTTTTTTTATAAGACAATGTAGATAATCATTTTAGGTGGTTAACGTCAAAATTATGACATTTTTACCAAAACAGAGCGCAAGACCGATGAATCTCAAATAATCTTTGATTTTTAATAAATTTTGCCTTATTTTAAGGACTTTGTCCTTTAGTCATTTCACAGCAAGAGAAGACAGCCTCCACCATTTTATCTAGGGATAACTCTAATTTGCCCCATATAGTTTGATATAATAGTAAAAAAAAATCCCTTAACTTTAGAAATCCCTAATAGCCGTTGAAGCTTGGCATAATAGCCAAAAAATTCATTATCGTTTATAAAAATAGTTAAAAAAAACCTATTAGTGATTTCTAAAATCAGGGTTTTTATTTTGCTACTTTTATAAACGACAGAGGGATTCTTAGTAATTTCTAAAGTCAAAGAGTTTTTTTTACTATTATGTCAAACTATAGAGGGGATTAGACTTATCTTTTTCATTTATCATGATGGGAGAGAGAGATTAAATTTATAAAAAACTATTTATATCTTGTGATTTAGGATAAAGGTGGAACTTGAATCTTTAACATTTTAGGATCATGAGGAGTTCTCAATCACTTCTATTAAAAGGTGGTGTGAATATAATCATACAATAAATTAATAATTCTTAAATAAGAATTAAATTTCAAAATAGTTCATTAGGTTTTAGTTTTTGAATTCATGTGTTCTTTTCTAGCTTAAATGAGTGGACTACATAAGCTAACAATTGCTATAAAAGCTTTTGCAACTTTTTCAATGTAAGTTAAGTCAATTGAATCAAATTGTAAATAATTTAACATCTATTATAAAATTAATACTATTCTACTTTCGTGTAATTTTAAAATAAAAAATAATATTTGAAATTAAAAATAACTTTTAAAGAAAATAATATTTGAATGAAAATGAAAGTAATAAAAAATAAAAATAATGGATACGAAATTTATATATTCTATCCTCAATATAATTTTGAAATCTTATATAATATTTGATTAAAAGTAAAAATAATAATAATAAAAATCGATATAAAATTTACATAATAAAATCATTAAAGAGAATTATCTATGAATAAAAGAATTGTCTATGAATAAAGACTAAAATAATGTTATTAAAGATTTTCTCTTATATTTAAGAAAGAATTACAAGAATCTCCAATTTTATTAAGATTTAATATGCTTATCAGTTAATGCACATGCCCATATAGAGACAATCAAATGGTGGTGACTTTACTTCAAAAAAAGAATGGCGATAATTGCATTGCTTCATCATTAAGTTGATTAACTTAATATAGTCTCACAATCCTTTTGTTTTTGTTTTTTTGTTTTTTTGTTTTTTTTTTTTTTTTTTTTGCGGTGGAACATTTTGAAAGTTGGAAAAAATTTATAGATAAAATTCATAGGAATCTTGTTAGAAACATCCGCAAATCAAATTAAAATAAGAATAACTAGAATTATATTGTAAATGGGTGTAATGAGAAAAAAATATATATATATATATATATTAAAGTCAGAAACAATAAATGAGGATAGTTTTGGAATTTTAAAGGGTAAGAAGTAAAAATTTTAATTTTAATTTTTTAGTATGGGTGTAGAAGTAAACAGGTAAAGCAAAAAAAAAAAATAAAAAATGGGTGGCTCTAAATTTTTTTTTTTCAATTTAGAAGGATGAATACCTTTATGAAGTTTCATAGACATCAATGATGATAATTCAAATCAAGCTTACTACCCTTATTTAAGTGAAACGAATCTGCTAATACTTTGGCTACATGCTAGGAGGAAAGAGTCCATAATGCTGCTTAGTTTCTGCAGGGACCCTTTAATTTTCATCAAACAGGGCAAACAAGTGAGTCTTTATGGGTTGTCCAGGCCTCCTTGGAATCCCTGACTTGACATGATCAATCAAGTTTTGATAGTAAGTGTGTGTCTTCTCAACTGTTGCTACATCACCCCCAACCGAAGGCCAGCCACTCTCTGATACCACAATCTTCAAATGGGGTGCACCAGCCTTCTCCAAGGCGACGTGAAAAGCATCCAACAATGCCTCGAAAAGGTTATGGTATCCGAATTATTCATCACTTACCATGGGCGCTGATGAAAGGAACAAGGAATACTCAAGCTTGACATTAATCAAGTCACGAATAAGGGTACACATTAGCAAGCAAATGTGCCCCAGTTTTCACCGAGAACTGAACAATTAACACTATAAATGGACTTGCATTGGTGCTAAATGCCCCTGTAGAGGGAGGATACGAGCTGCCCAACAAACTTGGTTCTATTGAGGTTGACATCTCAATCTGCCCTTGTAAATTCTGTTGTATCATCGATGTTCTACATTGCTGGTAGCAGATAGTGGGCTGCTAAGTCATTGTCCTTGATCTCATTTCCAACCGAGATGTACCGGAATGTGACATCTGATGAGTGTGGAAATATGAACCTTTGGACCCAGTCCTTGGCAGCAGAAGGGTATGAGAGGGATTGAAGATATTCATTAGGGACACCAATCATGAGTTCAATGTCTGAGCTTTTGAGAGCCTGTAAGGTAGGCTCATTCGATCGTAGATTCACATTTTGTAGATTCCATTTGTTTGGAAGAGGTGCACAACTTGTTCATCGAATGGTAAATTGTTGGCTACTCTTCCATAGCAAATGCCTATGGATTGTGCACCTTTTTCTGCTGTACAGCGATATTCATCAGCTATTACTTGAATGACTATAGACAACTTGTAAATAAAAATACTTATTAAAGGCCCCCTTTAATTTAAGGATTTAATTTGGTTTATGTATGCAACTCATAAATCTAAATTAAAATTAAAGAAAAAATGAAAAAACATTATGTACATTGTGAGAAAAGACACTAGTTCATATTTGGAATTTTGTTTGATCAGAGCAAAGAATTAGGAAATAAAATTTGATTATAGATAATGCATCATAGCAAAGAACTTGTTAACTACCATTTTCTAGCTTAAATGAGTGGACTACATAAGCTAACAATTGCTATAAAAGCTTTTGCAACTTTTCTGTGTAAGTTAAATCAATTGAATCAAATTGTACATAATTTAATATACAATATAAAATCGATACTATTCTACTTTTAGTGTTATTTTAAAATAAAAAATAATATTTGAAATTAAAAGTAATATTTAAAGAAAATAATATTTGAATGAAAATGAAAGTAATAAAAAATAAGAATAATGGATACAAAATTAAGGTATTCTATTCCTAGCATAATTTTGAAAGCTTTTGTTTATGACTTTAGTAGTAAAAAAAGAAAAATAAAAGCCTGAGCCTTTCTTATGATATTTGGATAATGTTTTTTTAAAAGAGCTTTTGATTTTAGAAAAGCTTATGAGATTGTTTGGTTGAAATATTTTAAAATCTCTTTAAATTATGATATGACCTTTTTATCTTTTTACTAGAGCTTTGAACTTGTTTAGTTGAAACAAGTTATGAAAGTTTGATTTTTTCTTATCCAATGAGAATTTGACTTGTCTAATAAAACAATAAAAAGTAACAATTTATTCTCAAAATTGTTTTATAATAAAACAAAAAAACAATAACAAAAAATCTCATATTTCTTTGTTATTGATACAATTTCATACTTCAATATAATTATGCTAATAATATTTTTCCTCTATTTAAATATTAAGTCAAGAACTAGACATTTCAATTTATGGAAGCGTACAACACAGCACAAGGCTCCTGAAGTCATGAGGCATTTTTACAAACACCTTGTTTATCTCATCAAACACCTTCAGTGGTCAGCTCCAATAGAATTTTGTTGTCTTCCGTGATAGCTTTGATACCTCCATATCATGAGCTAAATTCTTTATATCAACAAACCATCTCTTCACAAAGTAGTTATTATCTGCTTCTTCAAGCACTGGATAAATCTTCATCAACATGTTCTCTCATTTCCTTTAGATCGAAAGGAAGAGAAATGGAGAAAAAACTTGTGTAACCATTACACAGTTAGGATCTTTTAAAGCTCTGAGCATCACACCAATAAAAGCATGGCTATATACACATGTTCTATATTCCAAATAACTAGGTACCATACCTGATACAATTTAACACTAGTATGCATTCATATGTTGGAAAAACTATCTTGATAAATCTTATAGAACACAATAAAACAAATTTCATTAGTACATAAAGACCTTTAAATCTGTAAATTCAATTCATAGAGAGAACGACCTTGCAATCTTTAGAAACAGAATCAGAAAAGCTTGACCAAGGAGTGATGTCTTCAGACTGCAAATAGGGGCTGAAGATGTCAAAGAACCTATAGCTATATGCCGGTAATTTAATCTGAATCAAGACACTGAGAGAGACACAAAAAAATTGCATTTATGAGAAAATGTCAATAACAAAGACGATTAACATACTAGTTAATATAAAACACAAGCTGCTTCATTAAAGTCAAACGGACTTGAAATTGTAACTAGTATTAAGAAAATGTAAGACCAATTCATGTGCAATGAACAATTGGTATAGTAAGAAGCAAATGCGTACAATGACTTTTTTGAACTTACTTCCTCCCCAACGCAAAATCTTTTGTTTACAAACACAAAAACTTCAAACAAATAAACAAAAGACCCAGATTCAATTTTTCTGTTATAAAATCTGTCTCGTTACAAATTATCATAAACACATATGGTAAATCCACATAAAAAATGTGAGACTGTTCTAGCAATATGGTTAGAGTAACTAGTAATAACCAAAACTTGAAGCTTATATGCAATATGAGTTCATATGAAGCAGAAAATTACAGCCAAATATGAAACAGAAGGAATGATCCTCATGGATGTTGTAAGCCAAATTCAAGCAACAGCAGCATCCAAAATTATAACTTGAAGAACCGATTAACAACCTGAGCCCTTACAATATTATCCAGGAAGACGCAAATTGAAAGTTGATTCAGTATGAAAAGTCTTACTTCAAACCATAGCTACCATATACAGTTATACAGTTAAACATAGTCATTTCACATACATGTTACTTTTATAAAAAAAACCAAAACTTCAAGCTTAACAAAAAATAGATGGCATGACCTTGATATAAATGCTATGTTCACTTCAAACCAAATATGTACTTCTCAAGCTGCAAAACACAACTTAATAATCAAATAAACATAACACAAACCATGGCATCACATTTGAAATCAGTAACACCCGTCTTCTTTTCTTAACTTGATGATTTCAAATTTTTAAAAAATAAATTAAAAATCAAATTGAAACAAACAAAACACAGCAAATAATACAGCTATGTAGGTACCTTCTGGAGCTGAATCTGAAGATAAGATCTCAACAGAAACTGAGCCCTGTCCAAGTCCATCTGGTAAAGTGACACAGTGAGAGGATCCATACCACTTTTCTCGAACTCCTCCACTGTTTCTTCCTGTAAATTAACAATTTAAAAACAGACACAACAAACCCAAAAACCAAACACAAACATAACAAAAATAAACAATAGACAAACCAGGCAAACACAAAAATCAGATTAAGTAGAGGTGAGGGGGCGAGAGGGTAATCTTGGACTTCTCGTTATCATCTGGGTTGAAGCTGATGATACAGAGAATGGGGCTCTCCCAAAAGACAGGGGAAAACTCGATTCATCACAGACCAAAGAGAAAGGATATAACTGGAATTATAATTTTGTTGTTCATTATGAGAAGGGCGGAAGCCGTAATACGAAAATTTCATTACAAGACAATCTCGTCTTCCCATGTATTTTGTATTGTTACAAAACTCCCTACTCGAATACTCGCTACTTAACCGGTGATCCAATGAGTAGCAAGTAATCCGTTACTTGATGAGTACACAATGAGCATTATTTTTATTGGGGGAAGGGGGAAATTATTAATTTTAAAATTTGAGAGCATAAATTAATATTTCTTTAGATGTCAGGAGCTATAACCATATTTTTTCTACCATATATATAACTTATCAGATATTCCTGCAACCCACTCGATCCATTTCACACAAAACCCTCACCTTCACATTTTCTCTCTGTCTCCCTTCTCCTTTCTTATCCTTCTTCTCTCTAACATAATCGTCGTCATCATCGTTAAAGTGAGTCACTGTTGTCACCGTCACCTCCTTAATATCATTAATTACCACCGTTGCTGAAGTCAAAACCAATCTCTCTAAAATCGCCAAAGTTGATGTGACAGGTTCTAGTGGCAGTTAAGTGACGGCAAGGACAAGCGACGACAACTGGTGCCAGGTAAGCAAGCTGATTTGGGTTTGGTTAGGTGTTGGGGTTTGGTATAGGTGTAGTGACCTAGTGATTGGATTTGGGGGTTGGGGTTGGGGTTTGGTGTGGTGACTAGTGAGTGACTGAGGTCGATTGTTGAAGCTTGTTTGGAAGTTTGTTGTGGTGTGAGTGGTTGTTGAACTAGTGACTGGTTTTTAAAAGTTTGGTGGTGACTATGGTGACCAAATTTGATGGTGAGTTTATTGAGTTTGGTCACCGAGTTAGCTCGAGTGTTAGGTTTAACTCGATGAATACTCACCTCTAGCTAGTAGAGCCATTGTTATAGGGTTCTTGGATCAACGAAATATTGATTAGTAAGAACTTATCTAGAACTAGGCGAAACTCACCAAGTTTGTAAACCATAGTTTTTTGGAAGCTCTTTTACTCGAAACTACTAGTCTTGGCTTTTGTTAGAAAAGCTTTCCAACCCAATAAACTATTTTTTTTAAATCATCCATACATGCTTAAAAGCTATTTTCGGGCTTAAGAAGAGGTTTTGGACTCTCTAAAAACTATGCCAAATAGGCACATAATATTGGATTAAAAGTAAAAATAATAAAAGATAAAAATAGTTGATATAAAATTTACGTAATAAAACTGTTAAGGAAAACTATTTATGAATAAAGACTAAAATAATGTTATTAAATGTTATAAAACAAATCCAATATTAAGATATTGTAGAATAAGAATAATAATTAAAATTAAAACACAAGAAAAATTTTGGAGAGAGTAGCTATTTTATTCTTTCATTTCTTATATAAAATATAAATCATACAAACTTATGTACCCTTTATTTATAAGTTAAGAATCATAAATATAGGAAATAGGAAAGACACAAGTTATACATAATATTAAGACACTATCATGATGATCATTATTTGAGTAATAATGATATTTAATATGTATGTTATATAAAACTAAAAGGTGGCATCTAATTGATTTACAACACTCTCCTTTGGATGTCTACTGTACAAAGAATATGCCTTATTAAAAACTTATAAGGAAAAAAACCCAGTGGGAAAAAAAATCCTAATAAAGAAAAAAATAGTACATAATTCTTATACGCAATAACCTCCCCCTCATGCCAATATGTCTTCTTTTGGTGAATTTGAACAAAATTTTCTAAATTAACGCTTGTTAATCTTATTCATCAATTTCTCAAATGTTATTATAGAAAGTGTCTTTGTGAACAAATTTGACATGTTGTCACAAGATCGATTTTGATGAATATTTATCTCTCTTTTATTCTGAAGTTCATGTGTGAAAAAAAAAAAACTTTGGTGAAATATGTTTGGATTTGTCTCCTGTTATGTAACCTCCTTAGATTTGGACAATACAAGCTGCATTGTCCTCAAATAAAATTGTTGGACTTTCTTTAACAAATGGAAGATCACATGTTTTATAGATATGTTGAATCAGAGATCTCAACCATATGCATATTCTCGACTTGCCTCATGTAATGCTAATATTTCAGTAGGATTTGAAGATTTAGAGTTTGCTTTGTAGAATGCCAAGATATAGTAGTACCATGATATGTAAACAAATAACCTATCTGAGATCGTGCTTTATGTGGATCTGATAAATATCCAGCATCTACATATCCGACCAATTCTACCTTTGAGTTTTTTGTATGTCTGATGTTCCTCGAAAATAACGAAGTACTTGTATAACACCATTCTAATGTCTTCGAGTTAGTAAAGAACTATATCTTGCTAGTAGATTAACTGAGAATGTTATATTAGGTCTTGTGCAATTAGTAAGATATATTAGTGCACCAGTAGCATTAAGATATGGTATTTCTGGATCAAGAATTTCTTCATTATCCTCTTGAGGACGAAAATGATCTTTTTTCACATCAAGGGATCGAATAACCATGAGAGAGTTTATTGGATGAGACTTATCCATGTTAAATTGTTTTAATACCTTTTCGGTATAAGTTGATTGGTGAAGAAAAATCCCTATATATAAATACTCGATTTGCAAGCCAAGATAGAATTTTGTTTGACCTAAATATTTCATTTCAAGCTCATTTTTCAAAAATGTTATCGTCTCTATAAGCTCTTCATGAGTCCCGATGATATTCAAATAATTAACATAAACTATGATAATAACAAATCCAAACTTTGATTTCTTAATAAACACACATGGATAAATTAGATTGTTAATATACTCTTCCTTTAAAAGATATTCATTGAGATTATTATACCACATGCGTCCAGATTACTTTAATCCATACAAAGATCTTTGTAATTTAATTGAATACATTTCTCGTGGTTTCGAATTGCCTGCATCAAACATTTTCAATCTTTTAAGGACTTTCATATAAATGTTACTATCAAGTGATCCATACAAATAAGTTGTCACAACATCCATTAAATGCATATGAAGTCTTTCTATAATTGCCAAGCTAATTAGAAATCTAAATATAGTTATATCCACTATTGGAAAATAAGTCTCCTTATAATCAATTCTAGATCTTTGAGAGAAACCTTGTGTTACAAGTCATGCTTTATATCTTACAACTTCATTTCTTTCATTACATTTTGCCACAAATACCCATTCGTAGCCTACAAGTTTCATATCTTTAGGTGTTTGGATAATAGATTCAAAGACTTGATGTTTCTTAAGTGAATTTAATTCTACCTGAATAGCGTCTTTTCATTTTGGCCAATCAATTCTACGTTGACATTCATCAATGGACTTTGGTTCAAGATCCTTATTTATAATATCAAAAGTTATTGCATATGCAAATATATTATCAATAACAGTTTCCTTTCAGTTCCATCTCTTTCTTTAAAAGTAACATAATTTATTGAGATCTCTTTATCATAGTTATTTACAAGAACCTAACCCTCTTATGGGGGTATTTGTTCAGTTATATCAATTATTTCTTTTATGGGCCCTTTAAGAGTATTAATAACTTTGGAAGTGCCAACTTGCTTATTTTGCTCCTTTTGCTCCTTTTTTTTTTTAGGATTTTTATTCTTAGAATTGAGTGGTGTACCACGTTTTTGGCATGCATGAAACTTATTCTGCTGACATATTAGCAACTTGTCCTTTGGGGACATCAATACAAGTAAGAGCCTTAACAGTTAGTATATGTGACTTTATCACCTTTTTATCATCAGTCAATGCATCAGGTATTGATTTGCAATTTCTTGTAAGTGAATTATTTTTTGAACTTCCAATTCATATTGATTTGTATGAGAATTAAAATTAGATAATGATGATGCATTCAATAAAATTTTTTGTCTTTTCAACTGTTGTTTCTCTCCTCATTGTGTTGGAAAAACTGTCTATCAAATTGACAGTTAGCAAATCGTGCTGTGAAAATATCATCCGTCAAAGGTTCAAGATATTTAATAATTGACGGAGATTCAAATCCAATATAAATTCCTAATCTTCTTAGTGAACTCATTTTAGTGTGCTGTGGTGAAGTAATAAGAACATATAATGCACAACCAAAAACTCTTAAATGGGAAATATTAAGTTTTTTACCAGAGACAAGTTTAAATTGGGAGTATTTATAATATGTAATTAGTCTTATGTGGAAAATATTAAGTTTTTTACCAAAGACAGGTTGTAATTGAGAGTATTTATAATATGCAATTGGTCTTATATGAATAAGTGCTGCAACATGTAATATGATAAGTCCCCAAACAGAACTAGACAATTTTGTTTTCATAAGTTAAGACTTAACAATTAATTTAAGCTTTTTAATAAGGAATTTTGCTAATCCATTTTGTGTATATGTGTGAGCAACAGATGCTCAACAGTAATTCCAATGGACATACAATAATCATTAAAAGCTTGGGATGTAAATTCTCCAATATTATCAACACAAATTTTCTTGATTTTACAATTCGAAAATTAAGCCCGTAATTGGATTATTTGGGCAAGAAACTTTGTAAATACGACATTACGAGTAGATAATAGACAAACATATGACCAACATGTTGATGTATCTATTAGTACCATAAAATATTGAAATAGTCCACATGATAGATTAATAGATCCACATATGTCTCCTTGAACTCATTCTAAAAATGCAGGAGATCCAATGATAACTTTTGTTATGAATGACCTTGTAATTAGTTTCCTTTGGAAACAAGCATCATATAAAAAATCTTTGGACAAAAGAATCTTTTGGTTCTTTAAAGGATGTCCATATGAATTTTCTATAATTTTTTGCATTATTATTGAACCCGAATGACTTAACTGATCATACCAAACCATAAAAGTCATTGGATTCAAAAACTCTTGGTTCATAACCACATACGATTCAGTTGAATTTATAAAAGTATAATTTAATCTAGAAAAGTATGCTGGTAATTTTTTCAATATATGTTTCTTCTCTAAGATAATAGACGTAATATAAAGATATTTAATATTTTTTTTCATTCGTCGTCTCAATATGATAACCATTATGACATATGTTTCTAAAACTTATCAAATCTTTTTTTGATCTACTAGAAAACATAGCATCATTTATTATAAATTTGTGTCATTAGGTAATAATATATGAGCTCTTTCATAATCTTCAATAAGGTTTGCAACACTAGATATTATGTTAGCATTAGCTTCAGCCAATGTAAGATTGAAAAAATATTTTTGATCTTTAAGTATAGTATGTGTTGTTCCACTATCTGCTAAACAAAGAGTTTCATCATTAACTTTAGCACCAATTACGTGATCAATGAAAATCATGGTTGACTGATGTGCAGATTCAGCCACACATCAAGCTACATTAGGGAAAAAGCTGCCAATATTTTACAAGCTTTGTACATAACTACACCACACTTGCCTAATTTCTTAATACAAATGCAATCTATCACTGAGTTGATGTTGTAGAGAACACAAAGACTTTCTAATACTTCTTTTAACCGTCTTGATATCAATCAACTTGTCCTAAACACAGCAAGGGAAGCTAAGAAATGATATCGATTAAAGCCCTCATTATAGCACCATGAGTGTTCACATGCTTCTCATACAGATGGGAAGCATCTTCCTCAGTTTTTGCACCTGTGTAAGCTTGAAGGAAGCTGCCTCTTGCATTATAACACTGAGCTTATTATCCTTAGTCATGACATTCAACCACCATTTGACAGCAAAGTGAAGTGCAGCTGCTGCACCTTTAATATCTCCAGTACGCTCTTTAAGAGCCATAAGGGTAGATATAGTGGCAGACATGTGTTGGATATCAGGTACCTTAGCTTGGGACTTAACTGCAATATATAGGTGGTTGGCAACAGCAACCTGTGCCCTTGGCAGAAGAACAACTTTTGACTTGTCAGGGAACTTCTCTCCAAACTACCCTAATATTTCTTTAGCTTTCCCAGCCTTGTTCTCTCTCACTGACACTAGAAGGTTGAAACAATATTGGCATCACACTATCTGATATCAGGTCCAGCAATGTTGCAACAAGTTATTAAGTCTCTACAAGTTCATCAATGCAAATAATAAATAAATCTAGTAAAACTACGCAAGTAGGTAGAGTCTATTTCATAGGGTGATTCGAAATAAAGGTACATAATGCAACAAAATAAACACCAACCCAGAAAATAAAAACCAAAACTTTAAAACAATAGCAACATCAAATCCAATGAAAACTCTCGTCATTCAATCTAAAACGTAAAACCCATCTAAAACTCATTTAAACAAGCTGAAAAAGCAACACAAATCATTTAAACAAATCGGAAAAATAACACAAAAATGGACAGATTACCAAGCTATGGTTATGGCGGAATAGGACGTGGGTTAGCTACCGGGTTGTATTGAAATCAATCCAGTCAATTCCAAGTTGCCAGAGTAGAAGCCAAAAGGTTGAAAAGATGAGTAGAAGCTAAGAGAATGTAAGTTGAAAAGATGAGTAGATGCTAAGAGGGTGTAAATCGGGAACTTAATGAAAAGGGAACTTGAAGAATAGCGGTAGCTGTGGGTAGTTCTTCCACTCGTTCCTTTTTTAGGCAAGGGAAGACAAAAGAAAGGTTGGCCATGGGAAGTGAGAAGAGAGGTTAGTTGGTCACGGGAAGTAAGATTGCTGCACAACTTACTCACTCCTTTTGTTGGTCGTCGAAGAAAGAAGAGAGTTTGGGTGTGGGAAGTGAGAAGGGAGTAAGATGTGGAAAGACGATCCAGTGAGGTGTGGGAAGTGACAAAATGGAAGGTTGCAATCGGTAGGAGAAGAGGTGCACAGCAAAACAATGCCGACGGGAGGAGAGCTACACAGCAAAACAATGTGGGATGAGAGCTGCACATCAAACAATTTCAGCTTTTTACTCCTATTTCATTAATGATATTTTTGTCCATTCGACATCTTTTTTAATAATAAAAAAAATAAAAGGTTATTTTTGGAGTTGAGCTTTCCAAATGGGTCATTTTATCCATTTTCTCTTCTTTTTTTGTTTCAAGAGCTAATGCTAGCCTTATTTCATGGGCTTGGACTGGATGCTTTGGGCTGACATATATTTGCAAATTCGATGCATGAATTGGGCTTTGAGATTAAGCTTCATAGGCTGCATAAATTGGCTCATGTAATCACAACTTGGGTTGAAAATTAATTTATAAATTATAAATAATAACAAGAATATATTATTTCAACCCAATTAATTATTCCTTGAAATAAATTTAACCCATGCATGCTAATTGCCTTGAAAACCTCACTAATTTACTAATTTATCCTTCCATGACTCGCCTAAAATAATGAATAAAAACATATAGAAATAATAAGGATTTATTCAAGTTCTCATCACAAAATTGAGATTTAAAAACATAAAATCATGATATATTTTATTGTGATCAAATACCATCAAACCTAACATCTGCTTGTCCTTGAGCAAATCCAAAAAACATAATAAAACAAAAATAAAAAATAAAAATAAAACAAAATAAAAAATTCACACAAAAAAATAAATGGATTAATACCCGAATTTTCAACACAAAGGTGAGGGAAATTTGACAGTTGTCAATAATTATTTTTGTTTTTTGACTTTTTCTTGAAATTCGCTCTGGGATTATCTTGGGCTAGGGTTAGGTAGTTTTGTTATTCAATTCTAGATTTAAGTTTGTTGTTAGATCTATATTTAGGTCTTCAACAATTCGGTACTTTCGTTGAGAGCTTGCGGTGGTGATTTTGTTGGAAAACTATTGTTGAGAGGAAAATTCTTAGTATACTCTATGGTTATAGCATTATCTGATCTTCTAAATCAGGAAAAAATTATTCTTGGTTGCTAAAAATAGTGTGGTGGTGTGTCAGTGCATGTCCATAAAAAGTTTTAGATAGAAAAAATTGGTATTTAATTGTGTCAATTATGACCAAACTCTTTTTCTTGAAAACTTATTTGGTGTACTATTTACAAATTAGGTGCATTATTCCAGTACTGAGTGGTTGTGATGGAACCGGGGTGAGATGTCTAATTTGGCGGGGAATGCCCTACTGACCAATCAGCAAAGATTAAAGGCCTTAAAAGAGGGCCAATCAAAATTATCAAAGTCAGTGCATGATTTGTATACTTCAATGATGCAATTGTTAGAGGTTGTTGAAGAAATTCAGAGAGCCACTGTTGCAAAGGAACCAAAGGAGAACAATCACCAAGGACAAACTCATGAAGAGGAACTTCGAATTCTTGAAGAGGGATTGCAAACTCAAGGTGAGGCACTGCGTCTCATATTTCATGACATGGAGTTGGAGAACATGAAAAGATCGGCTCAAATTGCAAGCGAGTGAGAGGTAATCGCTGAGGGGGTCACAGTGAATGAGATGTTAAAGGCATTGATTGATGGATAGATGAAAAAAGACCACCTACTATTATGAGGCGTCATGAAGAGATAGACATCATCATCAAGAACTAAGGAAGTCAAAGGTTGACTTTCCTCATTTTGACGGAGGAGATCCGCATGAGTGGTTGGATAAAGTGCAGCAATATTTTAAGGTTTATGATGTTGTAAGAAAAGATCGGGTTTCAATGACTTACATATACCTTAATAGTAAGGCTAATAGCTGGTGGTGTTGGATTAAAGCTCAATATGATGATCATGGTAGGCGTATGAGATGGACAACATTTGAGCATGAGTTTTTGGATCAATGGGGACCATCTCTAGTTGTCAATCACCATGGACAATTGGCTAAACTCAAGCAGGAGGGTAAGGTGTAAGATTACATTGAAGAGTTTCATCTATTACAGACTATGGTGTGAGGAAATATTCCCTCTATGATTTTTTCATTGTACCAATTATTGAAATTTAAAATTCAAATTATTACTCTATACATCAAAATTTCAAAAGACAACCTTAATAAATTATTAGTTGTCTCATATTAATACTTGTCTCTCTACATGCATATACCATGCATCCGTCTTTATATCTTTCTTTTGTTCTTATTCTATAATTTCAATGAAATTCTTATGATAGCCTTTAAACCCAACAAGGTTTTTATTTTTTTTGATCATATGAAATTAATCCTCTAACAAGCCAACCACTAGTACAATATAAGAACCTTTAGCCAATGAATTGAACGCAAATTTAACAAAAACTATTTAATAATACTGTTATGGGTATATTTGGGACTGTATGAGTGGGCTAGTAATAGTCCAACAAACTAATCCAATGGATTGACCCAATAGACAAAAGCTCAGTTCGCCAACGTCCAACTAGCAGAAATGAGCTCTCAATTCGTTATTGCAGCCCTCAGGTCGTTGGTCAACCATGATTAAGGCTGTCTTATGCTCAGCTTTAAGTCGCCCAGAGTAAAGTCCAGCTCGTAGCTTGAAGTGCTCATTAAAGGAATTTTTCCAAAAAGGTAACAACCTAAGTTGAGGAGGAGTCAACTACTAGAATTGAAAGTAAAATCAAACTCTTATTTCAACGGACTTTATCCCTGAATTGATGTACACCAGTTTTGAAAGTATAATTAATGTAGAATTCTTTCTTATTTATATTGTATTTAAATTGTAACACCTCATACTATAAATAAGGGTTGAAAATTCATTATAGACAGGTAATAATCAATAACATACTGTGACTCTGCCAAAATAATCAGAAAAACGGTCGTGGACATAGACATCTTCTTGCTTTCGCTGTTCTTCTTTTTCTCTTTCTTCCATCTTTGTCTTTATTTTGTTTTATTTGCAGTATTGGGTCAAGAACTTAGGTTGATTAAATTTAAACATCGACAAATACTATATTAATATATGGATTAAATAATTCTTTATTAATATATAGATTAAGTTATGGCAATATATGAAGAGTAAAATGAAATATTGGAAGCTAAAATTAGGGTTAATGAGAGGTGGGTGTATGATATGTACTAAATAATTTTTTTTGTTTAATTTATTTAATATTGTCTTTAAAAGTAATTTCGTTTAAAATTATTTTAGTGATGAAAATTTTTTACTGTTTGAAGTATGGATATTAGTAGTATTTATTATTATTATTTTATTATTTTATTTTTTTACAATCGAGCCACCTTTTGTTATGTCATCTATCATGTTGATGATGTGTGTTAACAAATATTTAGGTGGTGTTTGGATGTGTTTCAAAAATGATGTTTCATTTTCAAATATAAAAAATGAGTGCAAAGTGTTTAATTATCCATTTTGTAAAACGTGTTCTTCAAAATAAAAATCACAATTTTGAAAATGATAACTAAAAAAAGAAAAATAATTTTTATTTTTATGTTTTTCACCATTTTAAAACATGTTTTTAAAACAAAACAAATCAAACTTTTCCCTCTAATCAACTATTTTATTCATTTTAAAAAATAATACTAAATATATTTATATCAGTTTTTGTTTTTGAAAATAAATTTTGAGAAATTCTGTCAAACATATTGTATTTTTAAAATATCATTTTTAAAACAAGTTTTTCGTTTTAAAAAACATAATTTTAAAAATGGTTCCAAATGTATCCCAATAATGCAATACCATACAACACTAATAAGAATGCATAATATCTAAAATCCAATAAATGTAATGTCCCCCATCCATTGAAGTTGAACAGACCCATCACAGGAACAAAAGGCTAATTCTTAAATCCCTTCCCATCACCGAACCCTGACATTATGATAGAAAGTGACATTTAGCATTGATGCTCCAAACCAATTATCACCATTGTTTCTTGTGAAATTATAACTCTCGTCATTTTCGCCAAGCTATGGCACAATCTAGATAGGAACATGCCATCCAAAACCTAAGAAATAATTTGATAAGACAAATGTCCCATATTAATTATATCTTTACTCAATTAAATATGATTTATGTGCTTAATTCCAAATCATAAACTGAATATATGATAAGGTTTTAGAAGATAGACGTATAGATTATGTGAAACCGTTGTTTCGTTTTTCTAAGTAAACATATAGCGTGTCCAGAAGACAACTAGAAGGGAAAACAAAAAAAATCTGAAATTGCTCCAATCGATGAAACTTTCCATTAAGAGAATTCCCCGCCATACAATTATAAGCTATTGGTTGTAAATAGTCACGGTCCATTATACCAAATGTACCCAAAATAGGGGCCCCTACTGTACAACACAGATTTTTCCGAGGGCGGTGCGGTACCCAGGTGGGACCATTTTTGGGTACCGGCATTGCCGTTGGATTTAAGTTCAACTTCAACAACACATATTGGTCAAAACTCGAAAAAAGTTGCTTATAATGACTTTTGACTACCTAAAAGTTGATCTCATGTGTGGCAGTCGAACGTGTAGAATGGGATATAGATGAAGGAAGCAACCGAGAAGAAAGTAAATTTGGGTGAACGCGTTACTTGACACTTTTATGTCAATTTGAGAGAACGCATTACTGAGAAGAAACTCTTTCTACCTTCTGTTGGTGTCTTTTCCTTGACACTTTATGTCAAGAAAGATACAGATTATTTTTATGTAAAATTTCTATGCTTTTCCACAACTTCCTGCTTTCACACTACTATAATTAAAAATATTGTATGGAGTGGAATCCCATATTAACAAAAACCCTCAAAATATATTAGTTTTATAAGACAAGTGATGAAATTTCAAATGTTGGACAGGATTTTCTAGTATCTTTTTTCTTTGTTAATCCTACTTTTCTATAATTTCTGTTCTTGCATTAATTTTTTTTTTTCGTTTTTTATAATAATAGGGTAAATTCATTCTGGAGAAAGTTCTTTCTTCCCTGGTTCTATATTAATCAGAATAAATTTTCATGACTAAGTCGTTGCTCAGTCTTTTTTCTTTTTCTTTTCTTTAATTTTTTATTTCAAATAGGTCCTCAATGGTCTGCTGCTTTCCAGTCTCTTCTCTTGATTGGATTATGTTTAACAAAAGCTGTCCCTTCATTTTAATAAAACCCGTGTAGCCTAACTAAATTACACTTTATTCAACTTTTTTAAAAAATGGAGTTTTGATGATTAATTATTGCGCAAACAATATTCTAGTGAGCTATCATTTTGAATACCATATTGAAGTAACGAATTCAACTTACAGGTTCCAATAGCCATTCGTATATGATTTGGAGCGATGTCTGCAACCGTCACCCCCCTATATGACAGAAAAATATTATGTTGTTAAATTCAATTCTAATTATTACTTTTTACATGGTTTTAAAAATGGTATATGCATTGATGGAAAACTTTACAATAACAAAAGAAAAAAAAAAAAAAAAAAAAAAAATATATATATATATATATATATATAGTTTGTTCCAAATAAGTGTGGGTGTTTTCGGATTCGAGTTGGATTGGATAAAAAATCTCCCAACTCAACCCAACCTAATAATAGTCGGGTTGGGTTGATTGAGTTAAATTTAATTTACTACAAAAGCACAAATGATCTAGTTGATAATTTTCTTAGTCTTAGTAATTCGATTCCAGATAAAATGAATATAAATAAAGATCTAATTATTGTAAATAAAAGAGTAAATTGGACATAAAAATTGTCCTTAATCTTTATTTTGAACAAATGTTCTTCTAGAGAGGGGAACAAATCTTGGATTTAGAATTGGGGATAGACATTTATCGGGTTCGGGTTCGGGTTCGGTTGGGTTGAAAATTTTTGAACCCAACCCAACCTATCCAAATTTTTTTTAAGATGTAACCCAATCCAACCCAATAAAAAATGATTGGGTTGGATTGGGTTTATCGGGTTGGGTTGGAGATGCCCACCCCTAGTTCCAAACCCGTTTAGGATGCTTTGTTTCAAAACTAATTCTTTTAGACCATGGAGTTTTGATGATTAATTATTGCGCAAACAATATTCTAGTGAGCTATCATTTTGAATACCATATTGAAGTAACGAATTCAACTTACAGGTTCCAATAGCCATTCGTATATGATTTGGAGCGATGTCTGCAACCGTCACCCCCCTATATGACAGAAAAATATTATGTTGTTAAATTCAATTCTAATTATTACTTTTTACATGGTTTTAAAAATGGTATATGTATTGATAGAAAACTTTACAAAAAAAAAAAAAAAGTTTGTTCCAAACCCGTTTAGGATGCTTTCTCTCAAAACTGATTCTTTATGACCCGATCCAATTTTTTTACAAGTCACAAAACTTATATTAAGGATAAATATACAAACAATAAATCAATATCAAAACTTAAAATAACTAAATTTTTACTTCAATTTAAGTTGTATCAATTTAACATTACAACTAAATAATATCAATATAAATCTCATAGAACATATAAATTCATTGAGTCTAAACACCAAAATAATAACTATCATCTATCAAAGTTCCATTACATACACTAAAATAATAATTACACATAATAAAGTAATAATGCATAACACTTAAAAATTAATTATAATAATAATAATGATAATAATAAAACGAATTAACCAGATCGAATCTGGTCAAAAATGTTTTGACCCAAGTCTAACATGATATAAAACTAAATCAAACACTTTAACCTAAACTTATCTGAAACCCAATTTCAATACCTTAAACTTGAACCAAAAGAATCCAAACCCCATCGATTTGGGTTAGATTAAGTATTTTTGCTATCCCTAAATTCACATCCCCAATGCACAGAGTTTGGTTCAATAACACTAGGTCATGAACAAAGTCGAGTCTAACTCGTGACATGTCAGATCACACTCAGTTATCAAGTTAATCTTGAACATATTGTTCTCTTGAAGTTTATGGGCATCTGCTTGATCAACAATACCAACATACACAGATACTTGCTAATAAACCTGAAAACAAGTTCATAGATTGTTTGATTTAGATCTGTTTGTTAACCTTCTTGTGATAAAATCAGGGTATGTAGCCATGTATATCTCCATGCTTTTCCTTAGCTTCCTGCTTTCACACTAAAATGTTTCAAAATATACGGAGCGGAATCCATTATTGAGAAAAGCTTTTCAAATTATATTAATTTTACGTGAAAAGGGTTGGAATTTCTAATGTTGGAAATGGACAAGACTATACTAGTAAGTCTACATTTTATTCCCATTCCAGGTATTTTCTAGTTTTTGTTTCATTTACTTTTTCGTAATTTACACTAGCTCCTACATCAATCAATTTAATCTATAAAGAAAAGACATAATTAGTTCTAGAAAGGACACTTTTTTTCATACTTTAATATTAATAAGAATAAATTTCCATGGCACCACCTTCTCAGAACTTGCTGCTGAGTCGCTGACTAGAGGGGGTCTTTCTTTTCCTTTTTATCCAATGGGTTTGTCTGTTTCCCAGTCTACACTTGATTGAATTATGTTTAATAAAATCTTATAGTTTAACAAAAATTATTATTATTATTATTTTATCATTGGGATTGACTCGGAGAACTATCGAGACTATATAGAATGAGACACTGATGATATGGCATGAAGAGCAAGTCCAATGTTGGAAGGGTCGGCTTCTACAATGGTTGGAGGATGGCTCATATAAGGTAGAAAAGCAGCCATATAGTGACTGCATTATTTGGACGTCAAACCTACGTTCTCAAAGAACTAAGGGGTGCTGCCTACCACTAAGGAAAAGTACAAGCAACAACAAAAATTAAATTTTACTTGGTTGTTTATGAAAATGGAGTACCAATGATTAATTATTGCACAAATAACAGTCTAGTAGCGAGCTGCCATTTCTAGTACCGCCATAACGAATTCGACAGGCAGTTTTTTTATACCAAATTCGTATATGCCTTGGAGCAAAAGTTGCATCCTAGCATTTTTAAAGAAAGAGGACATATATACGGTATGTGAGATTCTCATCTGCTATGAGAGTTGAAAATTTTACAGGCTCGAGAGTAAAAATGACCCTAAAATTAGTACACTTATTAAAATTGTTTATCTTTAACAATTAAACTATTTTTTTCTCTCCACAAAAAAATTGTCTCTCAATAAATCCAAGCCATATGCCATTTTTAAAAGGAAAAAAAAAGACTTGAAAAATTAAAAAATTAACTTCCCTGCCTTCGGAGCCATATCTATCGCCAGGGGACTGCACTTTGTTAATCCTTTATCTATTAATCAAGTCTCTACACAAAATAAAATAAAATAAAATAAAAATTTATGTAAAGATTACCACATCAATTATTGTGAAAGACAAATTATTGTGAATAATACTTCTGATGTGGTTATTTAACTCAACATTCAAGGCTCAATTCCTTCACTTTTATTTTGAAATATTGCTGATTCCAGTTGGAGCCATGAGAGGACAAGTTTTGTTTTATGTAAACTTTCATGCTGTGCCATCAACCTCCTATAGCCTATCACACTAATTTTATCTCGCTTTACAGCAGCAATAGGCACCCTAAAGTTACAAAATTAATTTTTAGTTTTCGGACACAAATATCACCACCTGATGAAGGCCATAGGCCTATCAAGTAGCCAAAAAGACTTAATGAAAATAATTTGCCACTCGATTACTTTAAATTATAAATAGTTGATTTTGCAAATGATATGAAATCTGGAATAAGTGTCCTTCAATTGTAATTAAGACATCAGTGAAGACACAGTAATCCACTAGGTATCAGACTAAAAAAAGGACAATACTACAATCAGGAGTATTGCTTTCTGTTAAATTTGTAACTTTGCAAGCTATTAGCCATCTGAATTTGTTTGTTGTTTAGCAATGCCATTTAGAAAATGATACAGAGATCAAATAAGATAATTTTTTCTTTAAAAAAAAAAAAAAAAAAGAACTTGTACAACAAAGATGAACCTGAGTACTATTCCAAGTCTCTCTTGATTAGAACGTTATGGTCTGCAAATTTGGTAAGATGTCATATTCCTAATCTATGACAGAACGTGTCAATGAATTTATGAGTCCATGCTCTTAGAACACGGTTTTCAGGAATATGGTCCTTGTCTTCTTCTAATGAAATCTATAAATGTGGCTTCACTCTTTCAAGTAAAGTCACAAGTTCTACATTTCATCCAGTTTCAGTTGTATGGGTGTTTTAACTACTTATTTGTTTTTGATGAAACACGAAATCCATATAATAGTATATATGCATTAACATTCGAACTTTAAAAACAGTGAAGTAACATGCTCAAAAACATACTTGTATTCGCAGCGGATTCTGGGACGATCACACGGTTGTTCAACTGGTCGGATTTCACCACGAAATCGGATTGAAATCTCTTGCCACAATGTAAGTACCCTGCCTCCTTTGTCTCTCTGTTTTTCTGGTTTCCTGTATGTGTTTTCTTTTCTCCGAAAAAACTACGATTCTTTGTGTTGCCCATATGTGTGCATTTATCCGGAAAAAAACTGCCACCTTCAGTTGCATTGCAACGTGCAAAAACCTGCCATCAAAAACTGTCAATGGCAGTTAACAAACCAAATCCATTTCTGATGGATCTTGGATCTGGATTTGGGTATTGGGCCATCTTGGGTGAACCCGACCCAAAGCCCATATAACCCAACAGTTTCCAATGAAAGTTATGCATTTGTCATGGCTTTTGTTGATATTTCTTTCAACAAACTTCCCAGGCAATGGCAACCCAGTGGTTCTGGTTTCTGGCCAATGTCAAAGAGATCAGCAGGCCTTGTTACTCCAAATGAAAAGCAGCCTCATATTCAACTCTTTGTCTGGACGTCTAGTTCAGTGGAATCAAAGCACTACTTGCTGCACATGGAGCGGTGTAGACTGCGATATGGCCGGTCGTGTTATCGGTCTTGACTTGAGTGGTCAATCAATCTCTGGTGGAATTGATAGTTCAAGTAGCCTTTTCAGTCTTCAGCATCTTCGGAGGCTAAATTTAGCTTTTAATGGGTTCATCCTAGATCAGATTCCATCCAGGTTAGCCAACCTCACCAATTTGACTTACTTGAATCTTTCGTCTGCTACCTGCATGGGGTAGATTCCCATTGTGATTTCACGCATGACAAGATTGGTTACTCTTGATCTGTCGTGTACTGTGCCTTTTTTGTTGTGACTTGAGAATCCCAACTTAAAGGGGCTCGTTCAAAACCTCAGTGAGCTCAGAGAACTATATCTTGATGGTGTAGATCTATCAGCAAACGGAACTGAATGGGGCCAAGCGATATCATCTTCACTGGCTAATCTGCAGGTTCTGAGCTTGAATGAACGTAATCTTTCAGGCCCTATCCATTCTTCACTTGCAGACCTTCGCTCACTCTCAGTCATTTCTTTGGATTGGAATAGTTTGTCCTCTCCAATTCCTGACTTTTTCGCTGATTTTCCAAACTTGAAAATCGTGAGTTTGAGTGAATGTAATTTGTCCGGAAAACTTCCTGAAAACATTTTCAAAGTATCAACACTCCACACTCTTTGTGTAGGCAGTGTTGACGATCGGAATCGGTCAACACCCGGTCGGGGGTCGGAACCTTGCCGACGGAACGATTTGTACGGGGTCCGCGGTGAACACCGCGCCTGGGCCTGGGGTGAAGACTACCCTGGGCAACCCCTTTTGGCCTCTCACTGGGTCACGTCCGGAGTTGAACTCGTAACCTCTTATAAAGTTTTTGAATGCACAACTCCTACCACCAAGCTGACTCAGCTTGGTGGTAGGAGTTGTACACCAATAACACCTATAAGGTTGATGGTTCAACTCTGGACACGACCCCAAGAGGCCAAAAAGGGTTTCAACGGTCTACGGGCCGGCCTCACATAAATCGTTCCATCGGCGAGGTTCCGACCTGATATGAACCACGCCAAGAACTGACGAAACCCGTGATTCAAGTAAGGAACCAAGATCGACTAGAATCAGATTTGTATGGAAAACCTCGACCCGTTGCTTATATGGAAGCAAGAACCTTGGTATGGTGAAGACGCCACAATCAATGATGGAAGAATTGATTGATAAGTCTATGATGAACGCCACAGGAAAATCCTGATAAGTTCGAACAGTTCTACAAAGAACCAAAGAGAATACTTTCACTAATATTATTAATCATCAACTGCCTCCCTTGTAGGGTTACATTGGTTTATATAGCTCAAATTACTAAGTAGAAAAAGGAAATAATTAATTAGGCAATTAAGCCCTTACAAATAGCAAAATAAATAATAATATTGGCAACTAATTGTCTTGAAAGAAAAATTGGCAAGAAAATCAAATCCATATTGGAAAGTCTTGATGGCCAAGAATCAACTCCATATTGGAAAGTTTTAATGACCAAGAATCTGCTCATAATGGAAAGTCTTGTTGACCAAGAAAAATGCTCCTTATTGGAAAGTCTTTATTAGCACGAAATTAGCTAGAATTAGCTCCACCAATTGCTTTAATTAAATTGATTAAGCCTTGATCTTCTTTTGGGCCCATCTTGGAATTCACAATTTTAGAATCAGCTCAAATCTCTTGAATCAATCCACTAAGTGCTTTTTTGAACGTTTTAGCCTTTGCCCTTGTAATTGGCCCAATTGGAATATGCAATGGATCCTTTGGTGATGTCTCTTTGTTCTCATCATTCCCCCCCTCTTGAAAAGGATTTGTCCTCAAATCTTCACTTACATCAAAAGGAGTTAAATCAGTAACATTGAAAGTGACACTAACATTGTACGCACCTAACAAATACAACTTGTATGCATTGTCATTGATGCGTTCAAGGACTTGAAAGGGTTCATCTCCTTGCGGAAGCAACTTTGACCGCCTTTGAGCCGAAAATCTTTCTTTTCTGAAGTGCAACCAAACCCAATCTCCGGGTTCAAATATCAACTTGTGCCGCCCTTTGTTAGCTTGTTTGGCATATTGCTCCGTTCTCCTCTCAATGTTGAGTCTTGCTTTCTCATGTATCTGCTTAACAAATTCAGTCTTTTTCTTTCCATCTAAGTTAACATGTTCAGACATAGGTAATGGTGTTAAATCCAATGGAGTTAAAGGATTAAAACCATAAACAATTTCAAATGGTGAAAACTTAGTTGCAGAATGGACAGTACGATTATAAGCAAACTCAACATATGGTAAACACTCTTCCCACGTTTTGATGTTCTTTTTTATAATAGCCCTCAACAAAGTAGACAAAGTCCTATTTACTACTTCAGTTTGACCATCAGTTTGAGGGTGACAAGTAGTAGAAAACAATAATTTAGTTCCTAACTTGCCCCACAAGGTCTTCCAAAAGTAACTCAAGAACTTGGCATCTTTGTCTAAAACAATTGTCCTAGACATACCATGCAATCTCACAATCTCTCTAAAGAACAATTCAGCAACATGTGAAGCATCATCAGTTTTGTGACATGGAATAAAATGTGCCATCTTAGAAAATCTATCCACAATCACAAAAATTGAATCTCTACCACATTTATACCTAGGCAAACCTAGCACAAAGTCCATCCAAATATCAACTCAAGGTTCACTAGGAATGGGCAGTGGTGTGTATAAACCATGGGGTTGCACTCGAGATTTTGCCTGCCTACATGTAACATATCTACCACAAATCCTCTCAACATCTCTTTTCATATGTGGCCAATAAAAGTGTTCTTGCAAAACGATTAAGGTCTTAGCGACTCCAAAGTGTCCCATTAAACCTCCACCATGCGATTCCCTCACTAACAAATCTCGTAATGAGCAATTAGGCACACACAACTTATTTTCCCTAAACAAATAATCATCATGCCTAAAGAACTTCCCAAATGTAGATTTCTCACAAGATTGATACACATCACTAAAATCTTGGTCTAACGGGTATAGTTCTTTGATGTGTTCAAAACCAAGCAACTTAGCATCAAGAGTGGAAAGTAATACATACCTACGAGAGAGAGCATCCGCCATGACGTTTTCCTTACCTTGTTTGTATCGAATCACATATGGAAACGTCTCAATGAATTCCACCCAACGTGCATGTCTCTTGTTCAACTTGTGTTGGCCTTTCAAATGCTTTAAGGACTCATGATCAGTGTGAATCACGAATTCCTTAGGCCATAGGTAGTGCTACCATGTCTCCAAAGCCCGAACCAATGCATACAATTCTTTGTCATAAGTAGGGTAGTTTAGGGTTGCCCCACTTAGTTTCTCGCTAAAGTATGCAATTGGCCTTCCTCCTTGCATAAGGACTGCACCTATACCAATATCTGAAGCATCACATTCAATTTCAAACGTTTTAGTAAAATCAGGCAAAGCAAGTAAAGGAGCATGAGTTAATTTTTCCTTGATCAATTGAAACGCCTTCTCTTGCTCGTCTCCCTATTTGAATCCAACGTTCTTTTTGATGACTTCGGTAAGCGTTGCGGTGATGCTACTAAAGTTTTTTACGAACCTTCTGTAAAAACTAGCAAGTCCATGAAAACTATGAACACTACCAATATTTGTGGGACTCGGCCATTCTTGGATTGCACGTACCTTCTCCTCATCAACCTGTATACCTTGTGCACTCACAACAAATCCAAGAAACACAAGCTTATCCGTGCAAAAGGTACACTTCTTAAGGTTAGCAAACAATTTTTCTTTCCTTAAAACATCTAAAACAAGTTTTAAATGTTCAACATGATCATCCAAGTTTTTGCTATAAATCAGAATATCATCAAAATAAACCACAACAAATTTGCCTATAAAAGCACGCAAAACATGGTTCATTAATCTCATGAAAGTACTTGGTGCATTAGTTAACCCAAAAGGCATAACTAACCATTCATATAAACCATATTTTGTTTTAAATGCGGTTTTCCATTCGTCTCCTTCTCTCATTCTAATATGATGATATCCACTTTTAAGATCAATCTTTGTAAAAATGCAAGATCCATGCAATTCATCAAGCATATCATCTAATCTAGGAATGGGATGTCGATACTTTACCGTTATGTTGTTGATGGCTCGACAATCAACACACATCCTCCATGTCCCATCCTTCTTAGGAACTAGCAACACCGGAACTGCACAAGGACTCATGCTTTCTCTCACGTACCCTTTTTCCATCAATTCATTAACCTGCCTTTGTAGCTCTTTCGTTTCCTCGGGGTTACTCCTATAGGCTGGCCGGTTTGGAATGGTTGCACCGGGTACAAAATCAATTTGATGCTCTATCCCTCGGATTGGTGGTAAACCATGTGGTGTTTCCTCGGGAAAAACATCCTCATAAGCCTGCAAAAGAGAAATAATAGAACTAGGCAAAGCGGCGTCAAGTTCGTTAGTGTTTAAAAATGCATTTTTGTACAAAAGCACAATCATTGGCTGATTTGAAAACAACGCTCTTTTTATTTCACTGACTCTTGCATAGAAATTCTTTTGTTTTCTTTCTAATTTTCTCTCAATGGCCAAATCTTTCTTTTCTTTTTCTCTTTCATTTTTCTCGGGCTCCCTCTGATTTTTACTCTCTTTTTGCAACCTCACTTGGTCTTCATAAACCTGTTTTGGTGTCATTGGAACAAGAGTGATTGGTCTTTGATTGAGTACAAACGAGTATTTGTTGGAGAACCCATCATGCTTCACACGCCTATCAAATTGCCATGGTCGTCCTAACAACAAGTGTCCAGCTTGCATTGGTACAACATCACACAACACCTCATCTTCATATTTACCAATCCGAAAAGAGACTAACACTTGTTTGTTTACCTTCATTTCGCCACTATCATTCAACCATTGTAACTTGTATGGCCGTGGATGCCTAAGTGTTGGCAGCCCCAATTTTTCCACCAAAGTAGTGCTTGCAACATTAGTACAACTACCACCATCAATAATCATACTACATACCTTATTCTGAACATGGCACCTAGTATGAAAGATGTTTTCCCGTTGCACCTCATCATCTTCTTTAACCTGCACACTTAGAGCTCTCCTTGCAACCAACAATTCACCTTGGACAACGTATTCCTCATCATTCACGTCCTCCAATGGTGGCATAGACTCGGTGTCATCTTCATCATCCGATTCAATCTCGCCATCCTCTCGCAATACCATAACTCTTTTGTTGGGACATTGGCTTGCTATATGACCCCTGCCTTGACATTTAAAACACTTAATGTCACGATTTCGAGTGTTGGCAGAATCTACTTTACCTTGATTTCCATGGCTGGTCGTTTCTTGCTTTTGCTCAGTTTTGGGCTTGGCCGTGGCTTGCTTCTCTTCTTTCCTAATAGTATTCGGCCTCCACGATGAACTCGAGCTAAGGTTTTGCCGTGTATTGCTACCTCTCATCTTGAGTTGGTTTTCGATCTTGATAGCCATGTGCACCATATCTTCCAACTCCACATAATGCTGCAATTCTACCAAATTAGCAATTTCTGGGTTCAAACCAGCCAAGAACCTAACCATAGTAGCCTCTCGGTCCTCCTCTACATTCGCGCAGATCATTGCGAGTTCCATCTCCTTATAATAATCCTCCACACTTTGATTACCTTATGTAAGTCTTTGCAATTTCTGGTACAACTCCCGATAGTAATGGCTTGGAACAAACCGTTTCCTCATCACAGTTTTCATTTCCTCCCACGTCTCGATTGAACGCTCTCTATTTCTCCTTCTGCTTAAAACCAATTGATCCCACCAAACAATCGCATAATCTGAAAATTCAATGGCTGCAAGTTTTACCTTTTTAAGCTCCGAATAGTTGTGACAGTCAAATACTAATTCTATCCTTTTCTCCCACTTAAGGTAAGCTTCGGGATCGTTTTTGCCTTGAAACGATGGAATTTTCATCTTAATACTACCCAAGTTATTATCCTCCCAATTCCTAGCTTCTCTAAACCGCCCACCATACCTCCTATTGCTAACAATGGAATTCCGGTCATCTTCTTCTTCAAAACCATCCCCATAATACTCTTCATCTTCAAACAAGGCTCTGATACCAACTGATGAGAACCCCGTATATAACGATACGACACCCACAAGCAAATTGAAACACAACCCCAAGAAAGATTAAATCAGGTTTGTGAAAAAGAAATTTTGACCCATTGATTATATGTCAATCAAGAAACCAAAGTTATAAAGAACTTTGACCCAATGATTAGAACTCAATCAAGAACCAAAATTATCAAAGAAGGATATTGACGCCACTCCCAAGACATAGATGAGAAGGTGGGAAATAAGCCATGGTTTGATCGCCACAAGCAAAGCTTGATAAGATCACATGTTCATGGAAGAACAATAGAGAAAATACTCTCTCTCAATTAACCACAATTGGCTGCCTATTCATTCATCTTCAATTCTCATTTCCCTAGGTTGAACCCTTTCTCTCCTACGCACATGAGGAATATTTTGTGGCTGTTCCATATGTACATTTTCTACCCGATCTAGTCGTTCATGAACCTGCTCCATCTCTGCTCTCAACATTCTCCTCATCTCACTCATTAAGACTTCTATTAGTAACTTCGGATCAACTTCTCCTGACGTGCTTTCGTAAGTATTTTTGTCCTTATTGTTTGACATGTTTGCTGCAAAACAAAGTTAGAAAAGAAAAGGAAAAGAAAATAAAAGAAACCTCGCACACTCCCTCACGTGTTTCACTCAAATAAGATGCACTCAACTTTCACTCGTGTTTTCTTACAAAATTATATTAGCTTTTACCCTTTAATACACTCACCACTCTTGCCTTTTTCCACTCGTAGTAATCCTCTATAGGTTCTTATCGAACTAATCAAATAAATATCACAATTTCCAGCAACAATTCACCATAAACTCACCAAGAAGATTTGGATTCAACGACTGGAAACTAGAAAAAAAAAATACAAGGTTGTGTGACGAAATGTTACAGGTTTAATGGCGACAAGAAATTCGGTTTGAGACTCAAAAAAGGCAAACAAAGATGTAAAAGTGAAACAAGATTGCAAGAATTAAATCTCAATATCACATTTTTTTTCTCCTTTTTTTTTTTTTTTTTTCTCTAGTACTATTTTTTTTTGGATTTTTTTTTTGTTTCAGGATTTTTTTTTTTTTTTCTAGATTTTTTTTTTTTTAACTATTAGAATTCACACACAATATAGAAAACTGATAACTTGCAAATCAAGATGACGTGAACAGTATCTTGCAAATCAAGATGATGTGAACACTAACTTGCAAATCAAGATGATGTGAACAGTAACAACAGAAGATGAACAGATCTGATTCTTTTTTCTTTTTTTTTTGAATAAAATAAAGAGGATAGGCAAACCTGAGACTAAACCGTGCTCTGATATCAAATGATGCGAACCACGCCAAGAACTGACGAAACCCGTGATTCAAGTAAGGAACCAAGATCGACTAGAATCAGATTTGTATGGAAAACCTCGACCCGTTGCTTATATGGAAGCAAGAACCTTGGTATGGTGAAGACGCCACAATCAATGATGGAAGAATTGATTGATAAGTCTATGATGAACGCCACAGGAAAATCCTGATAAGTTCGAAAAGTTCTACAAAGAACCAAAGAGAATACTCTCACTAATATTATTAATCATCAACTGCCTCCCTTGTAGGGTTACATTGGTTTATATAGCTCAAATTACTAAGTAGAAAAAGGAAATAATTAATTAGGCAATTAAGCCCTTACAAATAGCAAAATAAATAATAATATTGGCAACTAATTGTCTTGAAAGAAAAATTGGCAAGAAAATCAAATCCATATTGGAAAGTCTTGATGGCCAAGAATCAACTCTATATTGGAAAGTTTTAATGACCAAGAATCTGCTCATAATGGAAAGTCTTGTTGACCAAGAAAAATGCTCCTTATTGGAAAGTCTTTATTAGCACGAAATTAGCTAGAATTAACTCCACCAATTGCTTTAATTAAATTGATTAAGCCTTGATCTTCTTTTGGGCCCATCTTGGAATTCACCATTTTAGAATCAGCCCAAATCTCTTGAATCAATCCACTAAGTGCTTCTTTGAACCTCTTAGCCCTTGCCCTTGTAATTGGCCCAATTGGAATATGCAATGGATCCTTTGGTGATGTCTCTTTGTTCTCATCACGACCCCCGACCGGGTGTTGACAGATTCCGATCGTCAACATTAAAACGCGCGTTTTAATGTTGATGATCAGAATCGGTCAACACTCGGTCGGGGGTCGGAACCTCGCAGACGGAACGATTTGTACGGGGCCGGCGGTGAAGATCGTGCCGAGCTGGGGGTGAAGACCACGTCGAGCAGTCCCTTTTGGCCTCTTGAGGTCGCGTCCGGAGTTGAACTCGTAACCTCTTATAAGGTTTTTGAGTGCACAACTCCTACCACCAAGCTGGACGTCGACGTTGGATTTCAGTCGACGAGTAATCAATGCCCAATACCTGCAATCAATGTGAGAAAGCACAAATACCAAGAAAGGACATAGATAAATACCGAGAATCAAACGAGGAACACGGAACTTTTACGTGGTTTTGCAATAATAGGCCTACGTCCACGACTGTCTTTCTTTTAAATTCTGCAGAGTGACAGTATGTTATTGATTATTCTCTCCCTCTCGTTACAATGATTTTAATTCCTATTTATAGGGAAAGAAGCGTTACAATTCTGGTTGTAGCAAATCAGGAAAAGAATCCTGAATTAATTATACTTTCCAAATAATCAAGAAAAATAAGGAAAAGAATTATAAATTAATTACACTTCCTAATATGGTTGAATAATATCAGGAAACTGCTTCCATAAAATCAGAGATGATGTTGATTCGGTTTGAATTCGAATAGACTTCCATATCTGATGAGGAAATCACGGTTTGATTGGGTAACTGCCATGTTCGGAGAGAGAATCATGGTTGAATCAGATAATTGCCTGTTCTGAAGATACTACATTTATTACGCTTCTGAGCAAGCTGACGTCTATGGCGGTTTGCGAATTGGAGCTCGCATAGCGAGCTATGTATGAGGTGAACTTATGGAGCGAGCTGAATCTTGGCTGTGTCACGAGCTCGCTGGGCTTTAGAGTCATTTGGGCCTCGGCTGATGGGTCTTGACTGGGTTGACTTTTATCGGGCCTGAATTGGGCTTTTACCAGCCCATTTAGTGAATCCGAAAAATACATATAACATTAGCCCCCCAGCTCTCAGTTCGCTTCTACGAGCTGGGAGCTTGAGCTTGCTGGTAAAAGCTGGCTTCCTTGGCACGCTAACCTTCATAACTGCTTCTGCATATTTTCAAACTCCACCTTTTCAATTGCAACACGTGGCAATCATGCAGAAGGTAACTGAAACGACGCCTGTACGTCCCTTACACGCGCATTTAATGCGCACGTCTTTCAACTGACGGCTACATGATTACAAGGCCGTACCTCGTGCTGCACCGTTGGATTAATGACGGTTATATAGTGCAAAGATCTGATGGCTGGGGTTCAAGCTCGCTTGTCTATATAAACTGATGAACCCTTTTCATTTTCTTCTTTCATTTGTCATTTTTTTTTAAAGCAATCAAATATTCAAGCATTCAAGCAACCAGGACCTACTGCCTTTTCACAAAATCAACATCCTCATTCGCCGTTTTTCAATCTCTTCAACGATTCAAAGTAATGCATCTTTTTCTTCAAACTTTCTGTTTTTGGTTTATTTTCGTTGAGTTGATATTGAGTCGTGTTTGTTTCTTATCATCCTTGTATATGTGATGGTTTGAATATGTTATGCTCTTGATATCAAACTGTTGCTGTTGCTTGAATATCACTTGAACATAACATGTTTGTTGTTGTCGAGTCTTTCTGATCATTGTTGAATCTCGTTGCTATGGGTTCTTTGTTTGAACGTGACTTTTCAACTTCTGTTGGTTTGATCTGGTTTTTTACTTGTTCACGATTGGACTACTGTTTGTGACTTGTAATGCATGCTTGACTGTTGATTTAGGATTGTTGTAGTCTTGTTAGCTCGCAGGTCGTTGCTTTTGTTGACTGAAACCTCCATTACATAGTCTGACTGTTTTCTTTTGTTCAGATATCCTCAAGCGGAGCTCGCAAGGGAATTATTCCAAGCAGTGAAGCTCGCGAGCGAGATGAAGCCCGAGCACATCCTATATAGGGAAGAGAAGCTCGGAATACATTCTCTCATCATCCTTCATCGCTAAAGTGTCCTGAGGTGGAAGGACTTGTCACTCAATTCCACATCCCTTTGGGTTGCCGTGCATTGCTACCTGATTTAAAGAATCATGCATGTTATTCGCCAAGGGGATACGTCACCGTCAGCGTTCAACATTTCGAACAGGGACTACGGTCCCCTATTCAACCGTACTTGATCGTATTTCTCAATAAGGTCAAGCTCGCGCCATTCCAGTTAACTCCAAAGTCTTATATGCAGCTGACTTCGCTGGCCGTGGCCTTCATCAGGAACGACCTTTGTCCCCCTACTCCAAAAATTATACAGCAGTTCTACTCTTTCAAGGCTCTAAGGGAAGCAGAAGGAGAGAAGCCGGAGGGCATTTATTACCTCACAGCTCGTCCGTCGAAATACAAAGATTTGTTGCCCAAAGGAGATGCGAAGGGTAAGTCCAATGTCGGGCCGTACAAGACGAGCTGGTTTTACGTCTCCTGCTCCTCTCTCGCAGATCTCCGAAATTTCAGTTTCGTCCTGAAACCAGGTATGCAGGATAATATATTGCGAGCTGAACTGAGCTTGTTGTTTTGTTTTTTTTTTTAAAATGTCTTGCTTTGCAGTGCAAAAAATGGACGAGTCTCCTCTCAGCAGCGAAGAGGAACGAGCTCTTGACAAGCTTGCAATCTCAGAGGACGCAGGCATCAATAGTAAATTTGACGATGTTGTCCTTAGAGCTTACGACCTTGCTCCTCCTAAGGAATCTCCTCTTCTGCGATCTGAGGAGGACATAGGCAAGACCAGCGATAACTCTAGACTTCCTTCTGTTTTTGAAGCTCCAATTTAGGTGGGGGACACGCCTGTTTCCCGACCTCTGCAACCAGTCTCTACACAAGCAGCAGATACAACTCGTTCACCTTCTCCAGCTCGGAAGGCTTCTACCCATTTTTACCATTTATGGTGGCCCCCATATCGCAGGTGATTCCAATAAATCGCATGAGAGGTACGTCCGAGAGGCGAATTATTCATTTCAGCTCAATGGGTCGGAATGACCTGCCAAAAGAGCAAAGCCGACCTCGGACGAGATTGTATTTACAGATGAAGATGCTAGAGGAGTGATTTGGCCTCATAACGATGCGCTGGTTATACGAGCCAAAATCAGCAATGTGGAAGTTAGGCGCATCATGATTGATACTGGAAGCTTGGTCAATATAATGTATATGAGCTGTTTTGATCAAAAGGGGCTGCCTGGCGTGGTCTTCACCCCCGGCTCGGCACGGTCTTCACCGTCGGCCCCGTACAAATCGTTCCGCAGGCGAGGTTCCGACCCCCCGGGTGTTGACCGATTTCGATCGTCAACATTAAAACGCGCGTTTTAATGTTTGCTTCGTGGTAGGAGTTGTGCACTCAAAAACCTTATAAGAGGTTACGAGTTCAACTCCGGACGCGACCCAGTGAGAGGCCAGAAGGGGTTGCCCAGGGTAGTCTTCACCCCAGGCCCAGGCGCGGTGTTCACCGCGGACCCCATACAAATCGTTCCGTCGACGAGGTTCTGACTCCCAACCCCGGGTGTTGACCGATTCCGATCGTCAACAGGCAGAAATCCACTTCTTCATGGTTCTTTGTCAGATTTTGCTTTGAACAACTCTTTCCGGACCCTAAGTCTCCTCGATACAAATTTGTCAGGAACAGTGCTGGATTCCATAGGCAACCTTAAAAGTGTATCAACATTGGATCTTCGAGGTTGCAACTTCACTGGACCACTTCCCAAATCAATGGCCAATCTAACCCAGCTAGTAGATTTGGACTTGTCATTTAACCATTTTACCGGTCCAATCCCATATTTTTGTATGTCCAAATCTCTTGTTTACATTTATGTAAGTTCTAATTTTTTTAATGGAAGTATCGACCCAGCACTGTTTGTATTTCCGAATGCTTCCTTCTCTGTGCTTCAAGTTCTTGATTTAAGTGATAACAGATTAGAAGGGCCTATTCCCGAATCAATCTTTGAGTTCAAAAACTTGGAAGGACTCTTTCTCTCTTTCAACAAGTTCAATGGCACTGTACAGCTGGATAAGATTGGAAGGCTTGGCAATCTTATTTTTTTTGACCTGTCGTACAACAATTTGGCAGTCAATGTAAGTAGCAGCTTTTCTTCTTTCCCTCCCGACTTTTTGATCTTGCGGTTAGCTTCGTGCAACCTTAGCATGATTCCTAATATAAGATATCAGAATTTGGTGGAATTAGATCTTTCGGACAACCAAATTTCCAGAGATATACCTAATTGGATGTGGCAAGTTGTTGGCGGCATACTAAATCTTTCACATAATAACCTGGTAGGTTTAGATAAGCCTTACTTAATTTCGAGCCTGTGGCTTCTCGACCTACATTCTAACCAGCTTAAAGGCAAGGTCCCACTCCCAGAACAAGATGTGAGATATGTTGATTACTCGAGTAATAATTTTAATTCTTCCATCCCTGATGACATTGGTTCTGTTCTCAATAATTGTCGTTCCGTGTCCTATTATGTTTCAAATAATAAGCTTACTGGACTTATTCCTAAATCAATGTGCAATGCATCATATCTTCAAGTTCTTGATTTATCAAGCAACAATTTGAGTGGCAGAATACCAACATGTTTAGTTGAGCGAGGTGAAAATTTGGCTGTTCTGAATTTAAAAAATAATAGCCTTTTTGGAACCATTCCAGATAGATTTCCAATAAATTGCTGGTTGCAAACACTTAGTTTGAATGGAAATCAATTAGAAGGAATAGTTCCAAAATCTCTTAGCAATTGCGCAATGTTGGAGGTTTTAGACTTTGGAAACAACAATATCAATGATGTCTTCCCATGTTGGTTAAAGAATGTCTCAAATTTGCACGTCCTAGTTTTACGATCCAACAAATTCTATGGCAATATTAGTTGCATAGAATCAAATGTCTCTTGGCCATTGCTTCAAATTGTCGACTTAGCTTTCAATAACTTTACTGGAAGACTACCAAAAAAGGGCTTAACAAATTGGGAGGCAATGATGGTTGATGAAGGTAAAGCTCAATCTCCCCTCAAACACTTTCTATATTTGTTTGAAAGAAATAAATTCTACCAAGATGCAATAATTGTTACTGTGAAAGGTCTAGAGATGAGCTAGATAAGATCTTAACTATATTCACCTCCATTGACTTATCATCAAATAATTTTCAAGGGTCAATACCAGAAGAGTTAGGATTATTCAAATCTCGGCACTTTCTCAATTTGTCACATAATGCTTTGACGGGCTTTATCCCATCTTCTATAGGAAAATTTAAACAGCTAGAATCTTTGGATCTCTCAATGAACAATCTGTAAGGGCATATACCTACACAACTAGCAAACTTGAATTTCCTTTCTGTCCTGAATCTCTCTTATAATCACTTAGTGGGAAAGATCCCAACAAGTACTCAACTCCAATCGTTTCCGCCTACTACCTTTGAGGGCAACGAAGGATTGTGTGGGCCTCCTTTGAAAAATTGTTCAATTTCCACACAAATTCCCCTTCCAAGCAGCAAATTTGATCCTTCAGTACTCCCTTCAACCAATGAATTTATTTGGCAATTCCCCTTGGTCATTGGAGTTGGGTTTGGGACAGGCTTTGTAGCAATTGTAGCACCCTTGATATTTTCCGACAAAGTTAATTTATGGTATGACATTCTCATCCATAAATTTCTACGTCAATTCTAGAAATCAAAATGTATCATGTTAACTTAAAAAATGTAGTCTCTTTTTTTAGCTTTTAGAACTTAGATGGTAGAGATTTCAGTATGTTTTCTGCTGATTGCTATGTTATTATTACCTGGTAAATGAAATGAAATGATATTGCTATATATCATATTTTGGTCATCTAATAAGTTTTAATTGAAGCAATTTAATTCTTCTTCTTTGGTGATATTTTTCTCAACAGTTAAAAGACCTTAAGGAAATAGAAATCATCACTAGTTGGAACTCAAACGTTTCCCATCATAATTGGTAATTTTGGTATGAAATTGAAGGATTAAAAAAAGTAGTTGCTTTAAAGATGCTTGTTTATATATAGGTCAGTTCTTCAATTAATTAAAAGTTGGATCTCTAGTTGGAAGACTTAGAAAATGGGACTGGACATTACAAGTCCTCTTATGGTCAGTGATTTGGTAGAGTTCGTGACTAGAAGTCTACTGATTGTACGCCAAATGCTTACATATAACCATATATTTAAGACCAAAGTTCACAAAATTTCCTTCTGCACTGATTCTTTCAGACTTACTACTTCCTAGTGCCTCCTCTTTGACATTCCATGATAAGTACACAAGAAGTTTTGATTATGTGCAACATTGCCTAGATCATTATATATTAAATACAAACAAAATTATGTAGACTTTCAAATTCTGTAAAAAAACAAAATTTATGTTTATGAATCAAAATATAATACTACATATATGAACAAGAATTAATATTTCTTTTTTAGATAACAAGACCAAATATCTTTTGTATATGTTTTCATGCTCATTTATTTTTCCATTAAAAAAAAATCTTCATGTAGCTTTCATTCTACAAATGTCTTGGACTGTAATGCAAGAAGCATAGAAGCAATCCAAAATCATGTTTCTGTTTACACACTCCATCTTTATTCAACCTTTTTACAGTGATCCAAACAAGTGTTAACATCTTATCACGGCCACAGGCCCATCTAGCAGCCCAAATAATCTTAATGAAAATAATTTGCTTCGCTCAATTCTTTAGATTATTATAAATTAATCTTTGTTTTATTAACAGTAAATGGAGCTTTTTGTAACACCCCGAATTCGAACCTATCTAATAAACGATATATATATATATATATATATATATATAGATGTAATTTTTAAGGAAGCTTTGATGGGGTTCAATTAGAATCACAAGGAGTGTAATTAGAACCTTAAGTAAAAAAAAAAAGGGGCCCAAAGAAATTTATTCAAGTAAGCCCAATTTCAAAATAGTATGGCCCAATTATCTTCTAAACACACCTCACTTGTTTTCTAAATACAACCAACTAAGGTTAAGTATGTAAAAAGAGAATAGAATTCTCTTGAGAGATTATAAATGGAATTATAAAATTGTTAAAGGACAATTGGTGAAAAAAAAAAAAGGAAAGAGAACTCTAGAAAGGACATGAATGGAATTATGAAATTTTTGAGGGATAATTGATGGGAATAAAAGAATTCTTTAGAAAGGGTAAGAATGTAAATAAAGTGTTGTGATAAGGACAAAATTGAAATGTAAGGAATGAGAATTTTCTAGAAAGGATAAAGATGGAAATGAAATGTTATGGAAAGGATAAGATTGGAATTTCAAAAGGGTGTTTGGTTAGATTTTTATGGCAAAATATGTGGAGGAAAAGGTGGCAAAGCGTATTGATTTTGGGCCATGGATGAGATTATATAAATAGGTGACTTTAGGCAAAATTAGGAAGCCATTCCACCAATTTCTTTTTGCTGGCCAAACACGACCCCCCAATTTTCTTCTGTTGGCCAAACATACACCTCATCTAAAAGAGAGAAAAATCAAGGTAAGGAGAAGAGAAAGAAGGAAGGAGAACCAAGAAAAGATGAAGAAAATCAAGGGAGTTTTAGAGAAGGAATTATGATGAAAAAGGGTTCCAAGGACAAGGCAAGACAAAAGGGAATTCCATAGGCTTGGGAGAAACCTTGTGATGTCCCTCTTTCGGATTCAGTACTGTAGAAATGAATTGTATAACTAATGTATATAGAATGTACAAAAATGCTGTCATTGAGAATTAATAAAGTTATTAATTTTTTGAAATAGTATAATCAGATTTTAGTAGAGTTTCTGAACGGATCGAAAACAAATTTGAATCCGACAAGTGACATGATGATTTATCAATAATATGAGATGAAACCTATGATTAAAAGACATCTAAAAAGAGCTAGAAGCGAATGGAATAATTTAATTGCATGCTAGGTGGAATTTCATAGAAACTAGTGTGATATGTATGGAAATATACAAATAAAAGAGGGCAAAATGGTCAAAAAAAGTAGTGTCATGGCATGTAATTATGTAACAAATTTTAAGGGCAATTTTTTAAGGCCATCAAAGTCTATATAAGGGAAGAAGCTGCTGGAAATTTGAGAGTGAAGTGGGTTGTTTGCAAAAGAGAACAGAGCAGAACTAGAATAGGGACAGCAGTTGCATCAAGCCATTTTTCCACCATTTTTGAAGGTTGATCAAGCCATCAAAGGTTGAAGAACAAGTCTAGGAAGAATTCTAAACAAGATCAACCCAAAAACAAGAGGTAAGATTGAGTTTTGGATGAGACTTTTAGGTGAAAAAGCTGTCCAAAACAGTCCATGGAACAGCTCTTGAATTTGATGAGTTTTCCATGTTTAAATTTAAGGTTTTGAGGCATAAATCAAGTGGAGAAGCAAGGTAAAGGATCAAGGAACATTTGTAAGTGATTTGGTTAAAAATTGTTGTAATTTGAAGTGAATTGATGGTGATTAGTGAAGTTCAAATTCTGCTGGAAATTTAATTGTTGTTATGGTTGGATTCTTGTGTGACAAGTTTGATGATATGTTGATATATATATGTTGGTATGTATTTTGGCTATGATAAGGTGGTATAATTCAAATAAAATTTGAATGATTTGGCTTGAGATATGGACTGGTTTTGATGTGCAAAAAGGATGAAATGGAATGAAGTTAAGATGTTTGAGATTTTGCATGTGTAGTTCAGCCAAATAGAAATTTTTGGTTCTAACTTAGTTTGCTGTCATTTGATGAATTTGCATGCTTAAATATGTGTTAGAATGATGATTGTAATGTACAAAAAAAAAAAAAATGTGAAATGAAATCATAAAATTGGAGAGTGATCAAATTCGGTCAAGAGAGCTCAAAAAGGATGTATGCTACCCATGGTATATTATGGCAGTTATAGGGGCTGTTAAGAGCTGTTATTATAATGGACATTATGTGGGAATGAAATGAGGGAAGTTAAGTTATAATATGGTTCAATTTTATCTAAGGAAATATGCAAAATAGATTGTTAAATTACTTGAATTAATTGGTTGAATTAGAGGACAACATGTATAGGAAATTCAATGTTGGAATATAATGAATAAAATTGAATTTGAATGCATGTATTTTTGGCTAAGATGGGGAGGATGATGTTGATAAAATTGTATAGTGTTTTGATGGATTTTGTGAAATTTATGTCTGAAGAAATGAGTTAGAATGGAATGGATAACATGTTGTAATGTTTTGAATGTGTTAAAAGTGTTGAAATTAATGTTGAAATGAGATATGGAAGATATGGGTTATGTCAACATGATTTTTTGGTCGATGAGAATTCAATGTCTAATACCTGTAATCAATATCGAACAACACAAAAACCAAGAATAACACAGAAAATAGAAAGGCAAGAACAAAAAGAACACAAAGGTTTTACGTGATTCAGCGAGTGCGTCTACGTTCACAACTGTCTCTTTATAATTCAACAGAGTGACAGTATAATATTGCTTAGATATTCTGTTACAATGAATTCAGCCTCTATTTATAGAGGAAAGACTGTTACAGTTTTGAAAGAATTAAAATGGGTATTGAATTTCATAATAAATGCACTTCTTAATTTGTTGGAGCAGAATCAGGAAACTGCCCTGAATATCTCGAGATAATATTGACTGAATTTGAATTTGAATTTATTTCTGTTTTTGGTGAGAGAATCACGATCGGATTGGGTAATTGTCTATTCTGAAAGATTCCGTATTAATTAGTCCGCTAGACGAGCTGTACACTGTCTTGAGCGATCTCGAGCTAGATCTTGTTAAGTAGCGAGCTATGCATAGAACGAACCGCATAACGATCTGTAGCCTGACTGTGAAACGAGCTCATTAGTATGGATTGAAGAGCTCGCTGGGCTTGTAGTTGATAACTGGGCCTTCGCATTGGGTTGACTTAATAGGCTTTTATCAGGCTTTTACTAGCCTAATTGCTCGGTCCAGAAAATGCACATAACATCAGCCCCCAGCTCTCAGTTTGTTGTGTGAATTGGGAGCTTAAGTTCGCTGGTAAAAGCTATACTTGAATTTTTCATTTCGCACCTTTTCAAACTCACTCTTATCAGCTCTGACACGTGGTGGTATGCAGGAGGTAACTGAACCAGTACTAGCACGTCTAGGTCACACGCATTTAATACGCATGTCTTTCAACTGATAGCTGTATGATTATAGAGCTGTTACTCGTGCTACACCGTCAGATGCATGACGGTTACATACTCTCCAGATCGAACGGCTGGGGATCGAGCTCGGTCACCTATATAAACTGATGGAGCCCCTTCGTTGCCCTGTTCACCTGTCATTTTCTTCTAACCACCAAACTCTCTGTTGCTGCGCTTTTCACCAATTTTTCACAAAAACTTCACTTCCAATTGCCGTTTTTCACCATCTTATCAGAGATTCACGGTAAATTTCTCCATCTAACTTCAAGTTTTCAGTTTCTAGTTTGCGTTTGTTGTATTTGAGTTATGTTGAACTTGCATTTTGCATCTGAAAGGAGATGAACACTTCGTATTTTTTTAATGTCAAGTTTTTATAAATTTGAATTCCTTGTTGAACACGATTCTTTATTTCTTGTTGGTTTGATCTTTTTACCTGTCTGTTTGCGATTTGATTGTTTTTTATGGCCTGTCATGCATGTAAACTGTTAGATTGGATATCTATAGATGACTAGCTCGTAGGTCTTTTCTTCATAGGTCGAGCCCCCTACTATATGAGCGATCTGAAAAATAGGAAGCTTAAAAAAATTGACATTTTAGTAATCTGATCATAGCGACCTGAACATACTCCTTTTGTATAGATGTCTTCAAGTGGAGCTCACAACGTTAGAGAAGCGACCCAAAGCGAAGAGCAAACTGAAGCTCGGGTTGTCTCTGAATCAGCTCAACTCGCAGAGGCACAACGAGCTCATGAGGAGAGGGAGGCTCGCAAAGTGTTTGCTCACTATGAATCTTCAGTAGATGTTTTCGAGTTGGAGGGACTTGGTCTTTAATACCATATCCTCGGGAACTGCCGTATGATGGCACCGACTCCAGAAAGTTATGCATGCTATCCTCCTTAGGGGTATGTCGCTGTCAGCACCCAGTAACTGGAACACGGGCTAAGGTTCTCGATCCCCCCTTACTTGATTAAGTTCCTGAATACTATCAAGCTCGCGCTATTCCAGTTGACACCGAACTCGTACGCGCAGTTGACTTTTTTAACACTGCCCTTCCTTAGAAACAATCTTCCTCCCCCAACTCCAAAAATCATCCAAAATCTCTACAACATTAAGGCTTTGAGCAGCTCAAAGGATGGAAAACGAGATGACATCTACTATCTCGCAGCTCGTCTGTCGGAGTACAAGAGCCTCTTGCCCCAATGTAGGGGCATACAAGACGGACTGGTTTGTTGTCTCATGTCTTTCTCTTGCAGGTCTTAACAACTTCAGTTTTGTCTTGAGCCCAGGTATGTAAAAGGGAATCTTTAGCGAGCTATGATTTTTATATTATTATTATTATTATTATTATTTTGCTTTGCAGAGCTGAAAATGGACAAGTCTCATCTGAGTAGCGAGGAAAGAATGGTTCCCGAGGTATTTGCAAGATCGAGTGCAGTGGGCATCAGTAGCAAATTTGACACTGCCCTTCGTCAGGCTTATGGCCTCGCTCTCCCTTAAGATTCTCCATTGATAAATAATAATAAGAATATAGGAAAAATTGGAGAGATCGATCTCCTTTCTGTTCTCGAAGTTCCTATCGAGGAAGAGGATGCATCCACTACTTAATCAGCTCCAGCTCCTGCTTATACCTCGCGAGTAGAAATAGCACCAGCTCCTGCTCCTACCTTGCAGGCAGAAACTATAACTCCTGCTCCAACTCGGGCAGCTCCAATCATACAAATAGATTATTCTTCTTTTTCAGGTCGTACAACTGTTCCAGAGGCTCCATCTGCTCCAACGGATTTAGCACCCATTTCAATAGTTCCAGCATCTGCTGAAGAGGCCTCGGCTCCAGCTCGTACTTCAACAGCAGGTGCATCTAGAACAGCTATTCCTTCAGCTCTTGCTTCTTCCTTTGGGCGAGCTCCAACCAAGAGGAAAAAGCTTACCCTCTTGGAATATTCTTCAAAGCGACCTGCTAAAGCTTCAGCTTCTTTTGCTTCATCAAAACGGCTTGCTGAAGCTTCAGCTCCTTCAGCTCCCTCGAAGCATCCAAAGCGACCAACTAAGGCAAAATCTCCTTCGATCGCTGCTCCTAACGAGGTGCCACGTTCAGAAGTAACAGTAAATCTTCCCCAAACTCCAGCTCTTAGCTCGCAACCCAAAGCAGGGGATGCTCCATCAAAGGTTCCACCCCAGAAGACCTAAGCTGGCACTAGTAGACGTGGAAAGAGTTGGGGTAGACGCTCTACGCGACATGTTTATTGGGGTACAGAGCCTGAGGTCGTAGAGGCTGAAGGAATTCCATTGCCAACCATGTTAGACCTCGAAGATGGGCCTGGGGGAAGATATCTGAGGTCTTTCCAAGACAACTAGTCAAACATTATGCTGACTCATCCAAGAATATTGGAAAATAAGTCTCTTAAGGGGACGGACTTGGACGAATATGCAGCTCATCATGTTATGCTGGTAATTCATTTTTCCCTTATCCCTTGGCTTATTTACTTTCTCAAATATTAACTTGTGAAATTTCAGTCTACTCTTGCGTCAATAAAGCGAAGGAGATTGACCATATTCGCTGAAGATCAAACAATAAGACTGGAGAGCGAGTTGGACAAAGCTAACAAGGAGATAACATCTTTGACCGAGAGAGTCCGAGGCGGGAGAAGGTTCGCTGAGCATCATGAGGCAATGCTAACTGCGGTGAACATAGCTAAACAGACAGCCGAGTAAGCTCTGACATAGTTAGAAGGTGATTACGAAGCTACCAGGTCGCACCTCACTGTCTTGCTATGTAATTGCGAAAATGAACGTGACAAGGCTAAGGATGAATTAAATAAGGTGAGGGACGAATTGAGGTAGTCTGAGCAGCAGGTCAAACTAGCCGAAAAAAGGGCCGAAAGAGTGGAGGTTGCAGCACAGCGGACTGAGAAGGCCGAGCATTGAGCTGAGATTACAAAGAAACAAGTTGAGGTGCTCAGTCAACAAGTCGAGGCTATAGTACAACGAGCTGAAGCTACTGAGCAACAGGCTGAAGAAGCTGAACATCGAGCTGAGGTACTCAGACAGCAAGTGGGGACTGCAGTATAGCGAGCTGAGGCAGCTGAGCGACAAATGGAGAACGTGCTGCAACGAGCTGAGGCCGCTGAAAAGCTAGTTGAGGCAGCTGAACAAGTAGTAGAGGCCGCGAATCAATAAGTTGAGGTCGTTAATCGCCGAGCAAATGACGCCTTCAAAGAGTTGATGGCTTTTAGAGAAAGATCTATTCCGGAAACGAAGGAGCAGGTTGCTGAAGCCAAAGATGAGGCTGAGGAAAAGACAAGTCTTAACTTTCTTTATACGCTATGGATGTCCCATCCTGAAATTAGTTTTTCTATCTTTGGTAATGAGGGACTCCTAGCTATGGAGGAGTTTAAGGCAAGGACTACCTTGTCTCCAGCTGATGCAGTTCCTCTAGCAACGTAAGTTCCTAGCATAACTCCTCAAGCTGAGTCCACTGGTGACCTCGAATCTTCCAACACGTCTTCAAGTGAAAATTCCCTTTTAGGACCAGACTCTCCAACTCGAAACTAGCAGCTTATTCTTTGCTTTTTACACTTGTATTTTTAATCTTCCATTTGTAAAGGATTTTTGAACTTGATAAAATTTCTTTTATCATAACTTCTGTGTTGAACATACTTGAGTTATTACGTTTGTTTTAATACATTTCATAATCTTCATTTTATGAGTTATAAAACTCCATGCAAGCTAATTATCATGATGTAAACTTGCCCATAATTAGATGTAATAACTCAAGTGATTACTTAATTCATCAGTTAATAAAATCTTTTGATATAGGTAACAGGTCGAAACCTCATTTGTCATATTAAATTGTTGACGAGCTATGCAGGGGTTCATAACCTCACCTGCCTTTTATGCCCTTTTCATTTTAACGAGCTAAGTAGGGATACGTACCCTCGCCTGCTTTTTAGGCTCTTTTTATTTTAGGTGAGCTATGCAGGGGTACGTAACCCCGCCTGCTTTTTAGGCTCTTTTTATTTTAGGCGAGCTATGCAGGGGTACGTAACCTCGCCTGCTTTTTAGACTCTTTTTATTTTAAGCGAGCTATGTAGGGATACGTAACTTTGCCTGCTTTTTAGGCTCTTTTTATTTTAGGCATGGTAACGAGCTAATTAAGACGGAGCCCGCTGGCTTGTTGGCTTAGGAGATTTGAACTCATGAATCATTAAGAATAAACAATAACACATAAGGTGAGAGAAATAGAGTCTTTCATTAATCATGATAAGATTGAATTACAAATTAAGTACATGAAAGAAGTTACCAATAATATGGTCGAAGATGCTCGGTATTCCAAGCTAGAGGGACCTCAGCTCCATTCATGTTGGTTAAACGATAAGTTTCATTTCCCAAATTTGCTTTAATGATGTAAGATCCTTCCCAATGTGGGCCCAATGACCTATTATTGGCTTTGCGAGCTCCAGGTAGAATCAGACGCAATACTAAATCTTCTGCATTGAAACTGCGAACTTGAGCCTTCTTATTGTAGTACCTCGCAATCCTCTGCTAATAGATTGCCACTCTTAATCGTGCCGCTTCCCTTGTTTCTTCAAGCAAATCAAGATTTGTTTCCAGCAGCTGATCATTGTCTTTTGGATTAAAGGTCGCTCTACACTGCGAGGTAACTTCCAGTTCTGCTGGGATCATGGCTTCAGATCCGTACACCATTGAAAAAGGGGTCTCGCCTGTGGTGCTGCGAGCTGTGATTCTGTAAGCCCATAACACCTTCAGAAGCTCCTCTACCCACGCTCCCTTCTTCGCTTCTAGCTTCATCTTCAAGGTCTGCTTTATGATTTTATTCACAGTTTCAACTTGGCCATTAGCTTGTGAATGGTCCACTACCGAGAAGCTCTTAACGATCTTCAGGTCATTGTAGAACTTGAGGAACTAGTCGCTACTGAACTAGGTCCCATTATCCATCACAATCTGCTGAGGGGCTCAAAACTTGCAGATAATGTTATTCCATACAAATTTTTCAATCTTCGTAGTGGAAATTTCAACAAACTTCTTAGCTTCTGCCTACTTGGTGAAATAATCAACTACGATCATGGTGTGCTTGCACTTTCCACGAGCTATTGGTAGAGGTCTGATCAGGTCCATTCCCCAAATTGCAAAGGGCCATGGGCTCACAATTTGTTGGAGATAGGCTGGTGGAGCTCACGGGACCTGGGCGAACCTTTGACACTTATCACACTTCTTTACCAAGTCAATAGCATCCTGCTTCATCATGGGCCAGTAGAAACCCTGTCGAAGTGCTTTATAAGCTAGAGATAACTCCCAAGCATAATTACCATAATGGCCCTTATGTATCTCTTTCATCACGATCTCACAGTCTTGACTATCTATGCATCTTAAAAGTGGAGCTGAAAACCCCTTCTTGTACAACACGTTGTTGTAGATGCAGTATCTAGCTGCTCTAACTCGCAACCACCGTGCTTCTAACTTATCACTTGGCAGCTTCCCATCCTGCAGATACTTCAGAATTCGTGCCATTCAAGAGTTAGGCTACACAGTTATGGTCATCATCGAACTCTTCTCTTCAGTACTTGGAGCGGGCAAGAACTCTACTAGGATCGCTCCAAGGAAATCTGCATCTCGAGTTGTCGCCAAGTGAGTTAGTGCGTCTGCATGCGAATTCTGAGCTCGTAGGATCTGTTTCACCTCGTACTTTTGGAAAACACTTAGCATTTCATAACTTTCTGGAGGTACAGAGCCATTTTTGGTCCTTTGGTCTGATATTCCCCCAGTATGTGGCAAACCACGAGCTGTGAATCGCTGAAGATCTTTAATTGTTCAGCTCGCATCTCCTTAGCCAAGCGTAAGCCTACGAGCAGTGCTTCATATTCAGCCTCATTATTTATAGCCTGGAAACCAAACCTCAATGCACAAAAGATTTTATAACCTATAGGACTGATCAATAGAATCCCGGCTCCAGCTTTTTGCTCGCTGGATGATCCATCAACATAAAGCTCCCAGGTTGGTCCTTCAGAAGATTCAGTTTCGGCATCCGCGGGCTCTGTAAATTCTATAATGAATACAAAGCTTGGGCCTTAATAGCCGTCCTTGGCTTAAGCTAAATATCAAACTGTGTGAGCTCAATTGCCCACTTTAACAGGCTACCTGAAGTGTCTGTTTTCTGTAAGACTTGCTTCAATGGATACTGGGCAAGGACTTTGATCGTATGAGCTTGAAAATGAGGTTGCTTCCTCGATGCGACCACCAGGCAGTAAGCGAGCTTCTCCATTTGTGAGTACCTGGTTTCAGTATCTTGCAATCTTTTACTCACGTAATACACTAGAAGTTGTGTCTTCTCCTCTTCTCTTACCAAAGCAGCACTTAAAGCCTGCTGCGACACTCCCAAGTATAAAATGAGTTTTTCCCATTCTCTGGGCTTGGAGAGGAGTGGAGCTCGCCCCATATATTCTTTTAGCTGCTGGAAAGCTACTTCACACTGTTAGTCCACTTGAAGCTTTTTGCCTTCTTCAAAACATCAAAAACTGGGATGCATTTATCTATAGTCTTCGAGATGAATCTGCTTAGTGCTGCGATCTAGCCATTAAGGCTCTGCACATCCTTTACCCTGATTGGCGACCTCATGTCGATCAGTGCTTTGATCTTCTTTGGATTGACTTTAATACCTCTACTGTTCACCATGAAGCCTAGAAATTTCCTAGAAGCTACCTCGAACACGCACTTATATAGATTCAGCTTCATTTGGTAGCTTCTCAGAATCTAAAACATCTCCCCCAGGTCGCGCACATGATCACCCATCTACTTGGACTTTACTAGCATATCATTAACATAGACTTCCATGGTCTTTCCAATCTGCTCTTTAAACATCATGTTCACCAAGCATTGATAGGTCGTTCCTGCATTTTTCAATCCGAAGGGCATCACCTTGTAGCAGTATAGACCACGATCTGTCACAAATGAGATGTGCTCTTCGTCCTCGGGATTCATTAGGATCTGATTATAATCCGAGTATGCATCCATGAAACTTAGGAGCTCATGGCCAGCTGTAGCATCCACGAGCTGATCTATCCTTGGCAAGGGAAAGCTATCTTTAGGACACGTCTTGTTCAAATCAGTGAAGTCGATGCAAATTCTCCACTTCCCGTTTTTCTTCTTCACTAACACGAGATTGGCGACCCAGGTCGGGTAGTAAGCTTTGCGGATAAACTTGTTCCCCAACAGCTTATCTATCTCTTTTTTCAATGCAAGATAGTGTTCTCCTATCATTGCTCTCCTCCTTTGACGAACTAGCTTGTGGTGAGGATCAATATTCATTTTGTGTGACATCACCCTAGGATCTATCCCCACTATGTCTTCGTGATTCCATGCAAATACATCCAAGTTCGCTTTTAGGAAGTTAGTGAGCTGGGCTCTTAATTCTGGAGCTGGACCTCTTCCAAGCTTCAAGCATCTTTCAGGATCCACTTCGTTGACTTGAACATCTTCCAACTCCTCAACTGGCCCAGTAGCTCGCTCTACATCCACTTCGCGGGGTAGAGATCATGACTAACCCCCTTTTCAGTTATAACTTGTGGTTCGCCCCCTGAAACCACGTTCACTTTCTTCCCTCTTACACCCATCTTCACATCATCCTCATAGCAACGTCTGGCTAAGTGTTGCTCTCCTCGAACACACCCGACGTCATTGGAAGTTGGAAACTTGACTGTAAGGGTCCTGGTTAAAGTTACGACATCCAGGTCGTTCAACGAAGGTCTCCCCAGGACCACCTAGTATGTTGATGGGCAGTCAATGATTAAAAAATCCGCCAACACAGTGGACTGGTGACCTGCCTCCCCGAGCATGAGTGGCAGCTTAATCTGGCCCACTAGTACAATAGCATCTCCAGTGAAACTGTATAAGGGCTTTGGGGACGGTCTCAGTTGCTCTGTTCCTAGCCCCATCTGATCAAAACAACTCATGTACATCACATTTACCGAACTTCCAGTATCAATCATGACGCGCCACACTTCCATGTTGCTGATTTTAGCTCGTATAACCAGTGCATTATTGTGTGGCCAGATTACACCTTTAGCATCTTCATCAGTGAATACAATTTCGTCCGAGGTCGTCCTTGCCTTTTTTGCAGGTTCCTCCGACTTACTAACCTAAAAAGTATGATTTGCCTATCGAACATACCTCTTGTGCGACCTATTTGAAGCACCTGCGATATAGGGGCCACCATGAATTGTAAAAATGGTTCTTACCGCAAGCTCATGCTTTGTCTCGAGAGCTCACTGGGGCTGCTGCTGTGTTGGCTGTTGCTGTGGAGGTCGTGAATCTGCAGGTCTCACTACGTACTCTCTCAAACGACCTCTCTTGATTAACTTCTCAATGACGTTCTTCAACGCCCAACAATCAGAAGTATTGTACCCGACCTCATTATGATAAGTACAAAACTTATTTCTATCTCTGTGCTGAACAGAGGTCTCAAAGGATAAAGCTTTCCAAAATCTTCCCTGTTTTTCTCCGCTACAAAGATCCTGTCTTGTGAGTTTGACAGGACGCTATAACTCTCATAACGATCTTGACGTTGAGGTCACTTATTTCTTGGCTCTCTTCTCGCTTTCTTAGCGATCTGGTTGTTTGAGTCGTTGTTTCTTCCTTCGTTCCTGCCATTATTTCTCTTTTTCGTCTGGCTGGAACTGCCCGCTTCATTCTTCTGGTTGGACTTCTTCAGGCCAAAGGTTTCCTCCCACCTGATCTCATTTGCAGCTCGTTCGTAGAACTCTCTCAGGTCTTTCACAGAAGACTTGTAAATACTCTCATAAAGTTTTCCATCCTTGCACAACCCAACCAAGATCGCTGTCAATATACTCTCATCTGATGGATGCTCAACGTTCCCGACCTTGCGTCTAAACTTGGTGATATAATCTTTCAGTGACTAACCCTGATGCTGGAAAATGATAGCCAAGTGGCAGGATGGTGCGAGCTGCCTTCTCAACGTCCTATATTGGCCAACGAATTTCTGCTGGCACTCCTCCCAACTTCCTATGCTGTGAGCTAAAAGATTCTTGAACCAAGTCCGCGGAATGTCCTCTAGAGTGGCTGGGAAGGCACGGCACTTTACCAACAGATTGTTCGTCTGCAAATCCATCTAGACATTAAAGGCATCGAGGTGATCATAGGGGTCAGTGTCCCCGTTGTACTGCTGGATGCTATGGACTTTAAATCTGTGAGAGAGAGGTTGCGTCTCGATCTCCCTTGTAAACGGAGTCCTCTCTCCATAATGCTCACGTTGACCCTGGGCATCAGGTCGTGCCTGAAGCTGCTGAACCCTCTGAAGAAGTTCTTCCACCTGCGGGTCTCGGGGCTCATATCTCCTCCTGCGATTTCATGACCTGGAGAGTAGTGCTTTGGTTCATACATCTGACTTAATCTGACCGAGCCGCCAGCCTGATGCGACCTTGCATGTCGCTTATCCACCTCGTCCTCATACTGAGATACAGCTCGGCCTCTATCATGACCAGCTTCTACTCATCTGCTTCCATCCTGACTTAACCTAATCACCAGGTTTGCAGGGTGTGCGACTTCTTGGACAGGGCGATCTCCATCCCTAGAGTGTGCATTGGAGGAGTGAGCTGAGTCAGCAGGTCGCTGCACCTCTCTAACTTGCCTTTCTGACCTCTGTACTCCATGTTACGACGACGCTTGCCTTGGGACTACATATTCGACCCTGAGCACATTCTGTACTTGAGCTTGCACCAACATATTGATAGCCTCTGTAAGTTGCCAAACTGTAAGCTCCAGGGCTTCCTGCTTTTGATACCATGCCTGTTGTCCATCAACTGGGGCGCTTGGAATAAATTGGCGAGGAGGCAAGGGTGGCATGCCTGTTGCAGCACCTATCGCTTGACCATATGAAGGGCCTACAACATGCATGGGTGCATCATCCATCTGCTGTGCATTGTGTTGGTGCTGACTGGTCTAGCTCTCTACTTGATCAGCCTGTGAGCCCACGTACTTGGTTTGCTTAGTTCTTGCCATGCCTAAAAAGTGAGATTTTGAAACAAGACAGATTACAGTCTGGGCCTTCCTTCTAGCGCCAAAATATTGATGTGATTTTTTGGTCGACCAGAATTCAATGTCTAATACTTACAATCAATGTTGAACAACACAAAAACCAAGAATAACACAGAAAATAGAAAGGCAAGAACAGAAAGAACACAAAGGTTTTACGTGGTTCAGCGAGTACGTTTACGTCCACGACTGTCTCTCTATAATTCAGTAGAGTGACAATATAATATTGCTTAGATATTCTGTTACAATGAATTTAACCCCTATTTATAGAGGAAAGACTGTTACAGTTTTGGAAGAATTAAAATAGGTAAAGAATTTCATAATAAATACACTTTCTAATATGTTGGAGTAGAATCAAGAAACTACCTCGAATATCTCGAGATAATGTTGACTGAATTTGAATTTGAATTTATTTCCGTTTCTGGTGAGAGAATCACGATCAGATTGGGTAACTGCCTATTCTGGAAGATTCCGTATTAATTGGTCCGTTGGGCGAGTTGTACACTATCTTGAGCGACCTCGAGCTGGATCTTGCTAAGTAGCGAGCTATGCATAGAGTGAACTACATAACGATCTGTAGCCTGACTATGAAACGAGCTTACTGGTACGGACTGAAAAGCTCGCTGAGCTTGTAATTGATAACTGGATCTTATCTGCTGGGCCTTCGCATTGGGTCGACTTAATAGGCATTTATTAGGCTTTTACCAGCCCAATTGCTTGATCCAGAAAATGCACATAACAAGTTACAAGCTGCCATGTTTCAGTTTTGGTGTGTAATCTAGTGGTTGATTGGATATTAATATACCAAATGAAAGTGAATATTAATAGTTGAATTTAATTGTGGCATTTTCTAAAATTAGAATATGAAAATATGTAGATGACGAGAAATAAAGGGAGTTCAAAAACTTGCACGCTTTAGTGGGTTGAATTAAAGATTAGGTGAGTGTCCCTTCGAAATAAAAGGATTTTAGTTCTATTCAATTGATTTTGTATTCTATATTTAAAGATTATGTATGGAAATATTTGATATTGATTTTATAGTAAATATATTGAAACAAAACCTCTTAAATAAATTATTAAAGTTTCAAAGATATGCAAAAGAAATTATAAAGCTAAACAGTTGAAATAGAAACATCTTATAAGCCTATGGTACACCCTATAGTATTCCAAACATTATACAGTTACAGGAGATGATACCTACTACCTGAATCCTTGAGGACAAGCCTACAAAAGCCCAAGAAAGGGGGTAGCCAGGCCGGTCGCATCCGAATCCATGAGGGTCGAGGTCGTAGCCCAAGAGTGGGGATGGATCGAGCTCGTTATATAAAAAGGTTGTCCCACCTACAAAGTTATAGAGATTTCCAGTTAGAGTACCCGAATCCGTGCATGGCAGAGTCAGGAAGAGTTTGTTACTAACAGGGGAAGGGACTGAGTGATAAAGTCTAAATGGTTTGTCGCCCATGCACGAATTATGGTATATTATAGCTAACGCCTTACCGAACAGGGGGCCGTAGAGGCTTGAGCAATGGTTCATTCTGCTCGTATCTAGGGTACTATGTGATACGGACACAGTGGCTAATTATTTTTATATAGAAATTTTCCTAAAAGTTTATTTCTGCCACTGTTTATATTTACAGTAAAGCATTGAAAAGGATTTAAAAGTGATTTTCCCAAAAAAAAAGTTTTATAAAGCATAAATTATAGTTTTAAAAAAAAAGTTTATAAATTATGTTTAAATAAAATTTTAGGAAGGTTAAATTTTATAAAGTGAAAACGAAATAGAGTTTTATGACACTTACTGAGCTCCTTAGCTCACTATATTTTATATTTTTATAAATAAACCTCCCCAGAGACAGGTACAAGTGCTAATGCGTCCAGGACAAGGACTCCAAGCTAGGAGTAGAGACTAAGTCATAATGTTGCTGTGATTATTTATAGTTGATATAAATGTTTTAAAAGGATTGAATGTTTGTAAGATTGTACATATCCATTTGTATATATTTTGAAAATGTGGATATATATGTATTTATTTTTGGAAACTATAGTAATGTTTATATTTATGTATATATGCATGACTTATGTTGAGTTTTAAACTATCTCTGAATTTGAATTGCATATTTGTGGTTGCTTGTGGTATTGATTGTGTTTTGAAATGACCTAAGGCCCGGAAGTGGAGAAAATGTTGATTTTAGAAATGTATACTTTTTTATAAATGTTTTTGCAAGGTGGCATACTAGGAAAAACAACCATTATGCTACCAAAATTTTTATAAAATCATTTGTAAAGAATCTGATAAAATGCGAAAAATTTCCCACCACTTCCGTAATAAATGAAATTTTAAATGAACTTTTAGTAAAAGTTTATGGTTTAGCTTCACGAGAAATTTCCAATCGGATTCAGATATCGACTGAAAGACTACCATGGGGTTGCCAACGGGCTACTGATAGTATGAAAATAGAGGTATAAGAACGGGACCCATCAAACCTAGTGAGTGGATATTTTCTCTTAAACTTGATTTATGAAAATGTTTTTGTTATGTTCCAATTTTATTAGTTTTGATGATTTAATTATGTTTGTGATTTATGAATTTTAAAGTATGTTGTGATATCTTAAAGTGTGCTTTGAAAATTTGAAGTTTGTTTCATGAATTGAAAAGGATAGCATATAGTTAGAATACATGTTGAAGCAAGTATGAAAGCTAGATTATGTTTTGAAGTATTTAACTATAGTAGCATCTATGATATTTGGATTTGGTTTTTAAAAACTTTGGATTATGCTTTCAATAGATTTTAGATTATGTTTTATAATCTAAACCTTAGAGCTTACTTTATGATTTATGGATTTCAGACTATGTTTTATAACTTATAAGTATACTTTATAGATTACAAAGTAGAGACTATGCTTTTGGGAATTTTAGAGTATATTTAGTGATTGTGAACTTTATATGGTGTATTGAGTTTTCAAAGAATAATTTACAACTAATAAAATAAATTATGACTTATGGTTTTTGGAATAAGAAAATTTGTTTTGAAAACTTGAAGCATACTTTGGGTGACGAGCTCTCTTCCTTATACTACTAGGTAGTCCACCCGGCAACCCTATGGTAGCCTTTTAATTTAGATCTGCTTTGGCAGAAAGGTTCCGTGAAGCTAAATCTTTTACTTTTTTGAAAACATTCTTAAAACTCTTGGAAATTCTTTTCAAACAAAAATGGGTGGAAACATTTTCTTTTCTAATAAGCATTTGCAAAACATGGTTTAACAAAATTCCGGCAGCACAACAGCTGCTTTTCTGAAAATTCCATTCTATAAAAATGAGATATAAAACCTATGCACTTTTAAAATCATGCAAGTCTTAGCTTCCGAGCCTCAAGCCCTCTTTCATTTCACAACCAATCACAAATATAATTTCAAATCGAAAGAAAGTTCGAAAGTCATTGAACTTGAATAAAACATAGTGCACATATGGTTTTCAAAACATAATGTAAAAACACGGAGTATGAAATCTCAAATTATTACAATTATGCAACATGTCTCAAAAGTTATGTAAATACATGATATTACGAAAGTAAACAAACTAGTGCAGTAGAGTAGCGTCGCGTCTTCAGCCCTCCTGCACGTGCGACGGATCTTCCTTTGATCTTTAGCTTACACCTGCACTTGGAGAGAGTTTTTATAAAACACGAAAAGAGTGATGAGTATTAACTCAGTAAGTGGGTAACTTTTAGACTCTGAATTTCACTTTCGAAATATATAAACACCTTCCAAAATAATTTGGAAATACTAATAGTTTATCTCAAACTGATAAAAATATAAATCGAATATATAACATATAAATATTTTTACTTGTAATTGATAATAATTTTTATAAATTGTAAAACTTTTTCGTTTTCTGAATCTCACGTCTAATAACGTACTTTTCGTTTTTGAAACTTATCTTATAAGGTAACCCGGTGAAACTCATCCTTATACAACTGTATGTCTACACGTCACGGAACTTGAACTGAGGAATACTACCTGTGTAGTCGCAAATGTGGGACCTCAAGGATCGCGATTCCTCCCGACATCAACTGATCTACACTATCGTATGCGTTTAGATGGTGACATACTAACTCAAATCCCCCCAAGTTAGTGACTCTCCTAACCAATCTACCATACACACACACAGTACTATGACCAGGTATAACTGGAGATTAAGGTAAACCCAAGGCATCTGAAACTCTTTTAATATACTTAAAACTTTCTTGCTTTTCTTTTTATCTTAACTTGAAAGCATATTTATCTTGCTTGTAAATACTCTTTTCTCTAGTATATGATATACAACCGAAATACTTTCTTTTTAAGGTAAAAGTCTAAAGCTTTACTAAGACAAAAAGCCTAAATCTTTCTAAGGCAAAAGCCTCAACTTTCTTTCTAAAATAAAAGCCTAAAACTTCATAATTTTCTTAGTATGTATTTTTTATGCACATAATTCTTTCAAATTTTCAACTTGCTAAGCTTTTAAAAATACTTATATTTATAACATGAATTTATAAAAACTATAAATGCATTTCAATAAAAATAATAACATGTTATAAACTTGCTCGATGCTTGATAAAATATAATAACTTGCATACAAAACATGATATTGCATTTGTAAGTAAACAATTGATACGATTAATTAAAGTTTTGTAAAAATCCACACTCATAACTTGCTTTCCAATATAATATAACCACTCTTCCACACCCTTCGCTATTGCTGTTTCACTTACATTTAATTACAAATGCGATTTGCAAGTCCTAATGATCCTAATTACACTCACATGCATTTCATTCAGAATTTTCAATATTCAAGCATGCAAAATACCTCAATTCCAGTTGTAACGGACTACAGCACTGCCTAGCTTGCCCTCTACGAGCTGCAGCCCTAGCTAGCTCGACCTGAACTACGAGCACCGCCCAACTCACCCTTTACAAGCTACTGCCGTTAGCCCATCTCAGACAAGCATTGTCATGGATTGCAGGTATCGCCCAGCTCGCCCTTTTACGAGCTGCTGCCTCTAGCCCAGCTCAGACACATGCATACACAATTCTAACTTTTTTTTTTTTTTTTTAAGGTTTTACACTTGCAAACACATCTAAATAGCATCATTTCTCATGCCAAAACCAATAACCAAAATTTGATTCACACCAATCAACCTTCGCCGAACCATATCCAACCATGTTCCAACATTCTTTTCAAGTTTAACATTATCATTCTCATCAAAATCACTTCAAAAATTATGGCAAACCATTAAGTATCCAAACCAACCCAACTCATCTCAAATCATATCATATAACATAGTAACACAACCAAAATAAATTTGAACACTTAAAACTCGTCATGGTCAAGAGTTACATGCATTCCAACATCTATATTTCTTTCAAATCTTACACCAAATATTACATGCAACCTCATGTTGACATTATTAGACCTTAAATCCGTTAAGCTCCCAACATAAAATCACAACTCAACACATGAATATCACACTAGTCCATTTAACATACAAAAATCCATCATTTTCACTCAAGAACAATCATGAGATCTGACACTTACCTTTTTAAATCCACTTCAATTTGATGAATCTTACTCCTAAGCTTGCATGTAACCTCAAATGGCTTGGAAATCACTCAAACATCACTCTAATCTAACATACAAAGCTACTGCCCTTCTTGGTTTTTCTTGACCGAGAGCTTTCTTTAATCCAAATGGCTTGCATGAATTAGAAACACTCAAAATCAACTTGAAAATCCATAAGGGCAGCAAGCTTACCTTTGTTGTTCCTCTCGGCAGAATGCTTCCTCCTTGGCCAAGTTCCTGTTCTTGTCTTGCAAAAATTTCTCTCTTGATTCACCCTTATACTCATCTCAAAAATGGCTCCCCAATGGACAAGATAGCTACTACACTCAAGTCTTTCTCTCTCGACAGTTCACTTGCCTCTCAAGACCGAATTGCTTCTTCTTCGTTTGTTTGGCCGAGACACTGTCCCTCCTCTTTTTTTCTTTTAGTCGAGACCTCACTCTCCTCTCATACAAAGTGTGTTTCATTTGTTTGTTTCACCCATTTAACATACACTTTATATAGATCTTATAACCCACATACACTTGTCACACCTTCTCCTCACTTGTCATACATTTGTCATCCATGCAATCAACCTTTTCTTCCACTTGGTCCACATGTCACTCATGTATGTGTTCTTTGTCCACATGTTATTCGTGCATGAGTTCTCTTTCTCCATATGTCTTCCATGCATGCCACACATTCTCTCTTTCATGCATCTCATGCCACCTAGCATTCCACTTATACTTTTTGTTTCCCAAAATGCCTTTGCACTTATTCTTTTACAACTTAACATTCTCATGTCCCTTTTGTTAATTTCTTTTGTTACTAATTTTCTTTTATTCTAATTCGTAATAAATCTCCATATCAATTTTCAAATTTGAAAATCATTTTCGGTCTATCCAAAAATTTTATTATAATTAAATCAATGCCTCCGAAACTTCTACAAAAATCTGATTATGTATCTGGAAATTCTACTAAAATTCGGTTATGTGTTCAAATCCAAGAATTCTACTTGTATTCGATCTAGGGATTTCCAGTCTCTCCAGGGATCGTACTAGAATTCAATTCATACTTCTGAACACCTACATTCACTTCATCACTCCATAAACAATCGGAAGGGTATTTCCATTTGTAAATTTTCAGAACACTCATAATCTATTCGAATTGACTTATTTTTTATCCTTTTTAGTTTTACTTAACTTTAATACTAATTTCGAAACTTTTGCTTCATAAATCCCGCTTTCCGAAAATGACTATTCACAAAGATAGTTTTTATTTAAAAATACTATTCCAGAAATTACGATTTCGGGGTCCATCTCCCAAAAATTACTATTCATCCAGAAATACTATTCATACGGAGATACTATTCATATGAAAATACTATTCATCAAAAAAATATATTATTTTCCAGAATATAAAGTTTTGGGTTTTACATTGAGAACTATGAATTCAAAGTTTTGCCTTGTGATTCTCAAGTATACCCTATGGTTTTGAAGTATGCTTAAAAATTTGCCTTATATTTCATAACTTAAGGAAGGCGGATTTCGATTAGTGTGTATGTTGGATGAGAAATAAATTTTAGAATGAGTTTTGGAAACTTTCAAGGAGTATTTAAAACTTATAAGCCTTAGATTATGTTTCATAAATTCTAAGATATGATTTGTGATTTATAAAGTATGGTTTTGATCATGAAATTTTGAATTATATTTTATAGTTTAAAGATTTGAAATTATGTTTTATGATTTTAAAGTATGCCTTATGTTAGAAACTATGTTTTGGATGGTTTTGGTGATTCTAAAATATAATTGATGATTTATAAATTTTATGGTTTGTATTGAGTTCTTAAAGTAAATTTATTGTTTAATAAAGTAAAAATCATGTTTTGATTTCAAAGTAAATTTTATAAGTGAACAAAATAAGTTTTGATTTTTTTTTTTTAAATTTTGAAAGTATGCTTTGTAATTTAATAAAGTGAATTTTGATTTTGTAATTTCTAAAGTATGTTATACAATTTAAGAAAATAAATATGTTTTGTGATTTAAGATCATGTTTTATGATTTAAAAAGTATACCTCAAGTATGGTGGTTTTAAAGTATGTTTAATGGTTTATAAATCTTATGATGTGAATTGAATTTTCAAAGGTATTTTACAAACTAATAAAGTAAATTTTGATTATATAGATTTCAAAATATCTTTTATGATTTAACCAAGTAAATTATGAATTTATGGTTTCCAAAGATAGCTTCATAATTTAATAAAGAAAATTTTGTTTAAAACTTAGGGAGAAATTATTTTGAAATTTTTTAAGTATATTTTGTAATTTATGAGTTTGAGATTTTATTTTATAAACTTATGTTTCATGAAATTAGAAGTTATGTTTTTGGTGTTTCTAAAGTAGGTTTTATGAGTTGTGAATCTTGTATTTGATTTTCAAAGCGTGTTTTACAAATTAAGAAAGCAAGTTATGGTTTGTGGTTTTGAATTTATTAATTGATTTATGAAGTTTATATTTGTTTTACCAAGTGCTTGGAAAACTATGATTTTGATAAATACAAGCATGGGTGAGATTTTGTTGGAAATGAAAATTTTAGCATGGAAAGTTTTATAAACGTTGTGTTAGAAAAGTTTTCTTTACAAAAGTGATTTTGTAGAAAAGAATTTGAGAAAGGAAGAGAAATGAAAATGATTCCAGAAAAGAATTGAAAAAGGAAAGAGAAAGCTAAATGTTATTAGAACACTAAGGCGTACCCTCTCCTCTAACGGTCAGTGTTAAAATGGACATCACATGAGTAAGACCCAGAATGAGAATATTGCCTACCAGATGCTAGTGCAGAGGTCTGTTGGGAAATGAGGAAGATGAGTCATTAGGGGCCTGGGGAAAAATCATTAAGTCGCCTAGTATGTAGATGGCAGAATCCCTAGCCCTCTGAATGTGTGATGAGAAAATTTCACCATATATGAAAGAATTCCCCCTCCCCAAAAGTTATCCCCACCTCTGTGTGTGCGTTAAGTATGTCCGCCACGTATGACAGTGATAGACCTTGTTCCATATACAATAGCAGCCCGCTCGACAACCCCACGGTGGCCTTCCAGTTAAAAACTGCTTTGACTAAAAGATTCTTGTCAAGCTAAACCTATTTAAAACGTTTTTAGAAATTTCTTATTTAATGAAAATAGGTGGATTTTTTTTTTTTAAATATATATTTGCAAAACAGAGTTTATAAAAATTTTGATAGTATAACAGCTATTTTTCTAAAAAAATTCCATTCTGCAAAATTTCATTAAAAACCTATACACTTCAAAAGCAACCCGATTCTCAACTACCGGGCCTCAGGCCCTCTTTTCATTTTTTACAAACAATCACAAACATGCTTTAATTTAAAAGAAAACTTGAAAATCACAAATAAATCATGCATAAACATATTTTTCAGAAAAGTTGCATACAATTATATCCAGAGTTGTTTCACAGGTTTTCAAAATCATAAATATTATACATATAGTAACAAAGTTTCATAGTAGCACTCGACAGCGTTTGACTACTCTAGTGTTGGAGTCCCTGCTATTGATATAGCTACACCTGCACCTATCCCTAGGAGGTTTTGTTTACAAAACATAAAACTAAGGGTGAGCTAAACGAGCTCAATGAATGCCAAGCTTTTATATTCAAACCATGCTTTCTAAAATAGCCTTCCTAAAAAACTTTAAAATGCATTTTCGTAACTATTTTCAATTTATAAATCTGAAATGTATTTTTTGAAAGCCTCATCTAAAACAAACGCATGTATAACATTCAATATAAATATATTTCATGCGCAATAAAACTAGAATTTATTAATGTATTGAAAAGCGAATTTTTGATTTCGAAAAACTGTTCGAAAATGTTTTTCAAAAATTGAAAATGTAGTAGCCTACATTAATTTATCTTTATTGTAAAATTATAAATGGTGGTGGCAATATAATTTTTTTAAAAATTTCTCTTTATAGAATAAACCAATCACCGATATCTACATACCATATAGTACCTTAGATTACTGTAAACTGAATTTCATATGATTTTGGCCATAGGTCCGGTTCTATGTAGCGGGACTTGTCCACACTACTAGGAGCTAGCCATTATATACCTCTATACGTGCATGGGCGACACATTGAACTGGACTAACTGACACAGTCCCTCCTATAGGTTTCCTCTCGCAATTAATGATAGACATCCCTTGACACTGCCATGCATGCTTAGGGTACTTTGACCGGAAATAACTATATGAGATATATATGAGGCATACCATAGGCTTATAAAATAATTTCCATACATGCTGTTTTTCATCAAATAATCCATAATTCACATATCTTTCTAAAATTCATGTAAGAGGTTTTCATTCTAAAACTTATTTATTATAAACATTTACTTTCAAGCATTCAAAGCATGAATATAAATTCAACACATAAATTTCATGGTAATTAGAAAGCAATCGCATCAAAACATTTTGAAATGGACACTCATATTTCATCTTAAATTTAAACATATCGCATAAATTCATTGAATAGAAACTAATTGCATCAAAACTTTTTGGAAAGACACTCATCCTTTCGTAGCTCATGATAATTTACAAATTCGGGTTCCCTCGCCTCCGTGTTACCTACACATTTTCATAATCTTGTAACATCCCGAATTTTTCTTTATTTAAGAGAAATGAAAATATATTAGGATGAATAGTGAATTTTGGAGGAATAGTGTTTTAAAATGGAATAGTATTTTTGTGAATAGTGAATTTTTCGGAAAGCGGACTCTAAAGTCAGAAAACTCTGGAATGAGTAATGGACACTACGAAAACTGAAATAGATCAAAAATGAGTTTGTTTAAGGTAAAATGGAGCGGTTTTCTGATCTAATCGAAAATCCAGAAAGATTTTCGAAAAAAATTTAAAAATTTAGAGAAGTGTCAAAATGGGTGTTAAAATGCTCATGAAGTATTTTAGAAACTCAAATGACGCTTTCGAAGGAAATTCGGATTGAAATGAAATCAATCCAGAAATCGCTGGAGACGATTTAATGAATTTACGGAAAGCCAAAAAGGGACATATAATGACTTTTAAGAGTCACCGAGGTTACTAGGAGTATATACACAGTCCGAATATAGGTCCCGATGAATTTTAAAAGGATTTCGAGAAAGTCTCAGAAAAGCTGAATCCGGACATCTCGGAAAAATCAAATCAAAATAGACAAGAAAAGATAGACATGTGGAATAAGTAACTATGGAAAATATGACGTGGCATTAGAAAATTGTAAATTGAGTATGAATTTAAAAAGTTATGTGATAGATTTTGGGGTTTAAATTGTGATTTGTAAGTGATTGAACTGGAAAAAAAAAATAATAATAATAATAAAATAATTATTATATTTAATTGTAAAGAGCATATACAAGGGTATTTTTATAACACTCCAATTTAACTGGACCTAAGAAATTAATTGAAGTGTAATTTGTTATTATTAATTTGGTTCAGTTTTAATTTTATAAGTACAAAAATTTATGGATAAATATCCTATTGGAGGATATTTTTAAAAGAAATTAAGAAGATTGGACTAAAAGGAAAAAAGTCATAGGGGAAAATGAAAATTTACATATGTATTATGAATCTGGCGTGATTTTTTTTATAATAATAATCAATATAATAATAATCAATATATATAAAATTGTTAGTGGATTGTGTTGGAGAAAAAAAAAAATATATATATATATATATATATATAAATTAAAGATCATGGGGCCCATTGAAATAAAAAATATATATATATATTGAAATGTGTGGTTGTTGCCGGTTGAGAGAAGAAAAAAATAAAATAAAATAAAAATAAAATAAAAAAGAGGAAGAAGATATAAATGTGCGCGTGGGGTGGTGGAGAAATTGTATATATATGTGTGTGTCTTTAGAAACAATGAAAAAGAGAGACACAAAAACTGTTCGACAGAACAATGGGAGAGAAAAAAAAAAAAGAGCAAAGCCGGGTAGCAGCGAGCGAAAAAAAAAAAAAAAAAAAAAACAGAGATGCAATCGAGAAGAAAAATAAGGAGAAGAAGAGGTGAAGAAGAAAAGAAAAGCAAAATATTTTGGATGTCCGATTATTTAGATAAGTTTGTTTATTTTCATAGGATTTTGATTAAAAAATATATATATTAATTTATTTTTCTATAAGTTATGAATTAAATTTTATATGATTTTAGGGTGGATCTAGGATGATAAGAAAATCAAAGGAGAACTAGTTTTAGATCCAAAAATAAGCAAAGGAGTTATGTGAGTGGATAAGCTATAAAAAGCGTTCAAAAGGTTGGTGTACACTTATCTTAAAAACTTATTTTATTAGTAGAGATTTTAGTTTAATTTAATATATGAGTTTATTACGTTTTAATTGAATAGATTTTATGAAAATGTGCAAAGTATGTTATGAATGATTTTTGTAGTATTTGATATTTGAATTTTGAAAAGTTTGTGAAAAAATGTGTTTTTGTTCAATTTTTAATTAAATTGATTTCGTGACTATGTGTGAATTTTACATGAATGATTTTGTGGCATTTTATATGTAAGTGATATTATGATAAATTTTGTGGCATTAAATGATAAAAAATTTTGTGAAAGAAAAAGTATTGACTAAATGTGGAATTTAAAGGATTTGTGAAATTATTTTGATAATTTATTATCAAATGGTATTGAATTGTGATTTTTAATTTCTTTCGAATGAAAATGAAAAATAAATGGAAAGAAATGAACACGTTACTGCCTTGACCGAATGTATATCGGAAGAAGGACATAACGATTTTGATGAGATTTGAGGAGTAACTTTAAAAGAAAAATGATGTGTTGTGATGTTTATAATGATGCTTCGAATAAATAAGAAAAATATATATTTTTTAATTAAAAAAATGTTTAGAGTTTTTCCGAATGAGAATTTTTGTTAAGAAATGAAACTTATGAAAATATGAAATTTTTTATAATAAATGAAATTATAAGGGCCCAAGTAAACCTGAACATTGGTAGGTGGGGATTGATAGTTGACATGCCAATAGGGTGATTATAGCAGTACGACACCGATTTGCTTATATATGTGGATATGAGATTCATGGACCTTGCAAGACACCGAGTCTTTTGTCCTAGAATTTGTGTATTATATGAAACGTGCTCCGGCGGGCAGTCACCGAGTGTCTGATACCGGGGGAAACGTGAAACTCAATTTTCAGTCCATGGTATCGTGTCAGTGTTTACAAAGGGCATTGAATACTATTAAAGAAAAATCATGCTGACATGCTTGAAAATAAAAAAATAAATATGTTTGTGCGTGCAGTGAATGAAAATTTGAATTCTTTGTAAATTTATCTGTAAAAATTCGAAAATTGTAAACTAATGATTTACCACTTGTATCTGAAAATATATATATATATATATATTACATGAAAATCGTGTAACTATGTTGAAAAACGATTGTTATGGGTTTTATGTACGTAATTGTTAGTATGTGCTTTTGTTGAGATTTGTTATAGAAATTGAAAGAAATCATGTTGACATGTTTGAGAACGTCTTATATATATATGTGTGTGTGTGTGTGTGTGTGTTTTTATTAATAAAGTAAATTCCTTATGTATTATTTTAGTATTTTGAAAAAAAAGTAAAAAAGTTGTGTTACAATATGATATATTTTATTTTAGTATGAGGAATTTAAAATGTTTGTTTTATATGTGCAATTCTTGATAAATTGACGTAAGTGTGAATTTTAATAAAAATTTGAGTATTTTGGAAGTTTGATTCTTAATATGCTTGAAAACAAATTTCATGTGTTTTATACATGCAATTATTAATAAATGGAGTTATTTATGAATTTTGACAAAAGCTTGAAAATTGTGAAATTTTGTGTTACAATAACATAATTTTGATGAAATGATAAAAGTTTGAGATTTGAGGAATTTTATTTGACAACACGATAAATTTTTTTTTTTCGAAATGGAATTTAATTTTTTTTTTATTTTGTTTCCTTACGAATATGTGAAAATGGTGAAATATGATTTTGTTGGGTCATATTTGGAAAATAACTTCTAGGCATTACAATATGATATATGCATTTACTAGTATATTGATTTCTTTATGATTTATTATGAATATTTGATAATTATGAAATCCTGCTTTAAAAATCTTGTATCTTTGAAATTAACGGAATTTAAATTTAGTGTACACCCACTAAGTAGAAATACTTAGCGCGTTGGATTTTCCACGCGTAGGTTGAATTTGGACACTGTAGATAAGGATAGATGAGAAGACAGCTGTCGCGCTTTCTGCAAGTCACATCCCTCCATCCTTGATAGTTTTACTTTTAGTATTGCTAGTGGTGTTTAAGTATATGGAAATGCATGTACATGTCTATGGATCTACAAGATTTTATACATGAGAATGTATATCAATCGTAGAAAAAGGTTTTTGGTTTGTAAAGTAATTTTGTAAAGAAAATTCTTATTTATCATTTGATTTGTTTTTAATTTTGATGAATATGAATTTTATTAAATGTTGTGGTTATAAATATTTGTGTGGCGAAGTGATTTTAGAGTTGAACGGAGAGTCTGAAGTGGAAGTTGAGAAAATGAATGTATTTTAGAAGTATTTCTTTGAAATCTATAGGTTTTTAAAACTTTGGATTTTTGAGAAAAACTGAGGAAACTCTGCCGAATTTTCGAGAATTTTTTTTTCTTAATGCATATATGTAAATTAATAACAAATAAATCGATTAAGGTAACATCCTCCGATTTGGGTTTCCATCCGAATGGGAATCGGGTGGAGGGTGTTACAAATCTATTATTAGGCAACGTCGCTATCAATGTTATTTATACATCCAATTTCATTTGTACCTACATTTTCATTATTATGCATTAATACGCATAAATGCCTAACTACACGAAAATATAGAAATACCTTTTTCAAGTCGTACTCACACCATTTATTCTCATAAACATTCCATTCGAAATTCTAATTATCAAAGTATGTAAAAGACGTCGAATGAAGTCTAAATTCACACTAACGCAAAAAAGCGACATTTTCAAATCATTTTCACCTTATGTTGGCCGTGACATACCATTTTATTTTCTAATGAATTCCTTTCAATTTTTCATGTTAATTTATTATCGATGCAAGCTATATAATCATTCGAAATATACAAAAATAATTATTCATCATTCTAATGCATTCTTTTGAATCACCAAACTATTTTCATCATCAAAACAAACTACAAAATCATCCAACACGTCCCAAAACAATTTTTCATCACCTAAACATCAACTTGGCAACTTATATACCAAGGTTTTGCTTCTAATTTCAACACCAGAACCCACCTTTTCATCACATTTTCAAGTATGAAAATCACTCAAACAACTTGAACTCATTTGGGACCATGATATGCCTTATTTGGCCAAACCACATGTAAGCATAATATCATGATTTCATCAAGTTTTACACTATCAAAATCACACCCTATACCTTAACCGTGACTTACTTCACATGCAACACTAACCATTCTTCAATTTTTGATTCTCAAATTCACATCAAACCCACATACAACCAAGTATCAACAATTTTTGAGGTCTTTAATCCTCAAACGCAAACATAAATCACAACCAACACATCAAAAACCATAAATCCAAGTATTTTCACAAACTAATTCATGGAAACATCAAATCTTACCTTCAAACTAACTCCAAATAGATGGATTTCCCTTTTAGATTGGTGTACACCTCTTGCATGTATGAAAAACCTTCAAAGTAGCTTCCAAAATCACACAAAATAGCAACTGCCATGGTCTTCTTACTCTCGGCAGAATTGCTCTCTTTGTTGCCCAACACACCCCCTTTTCTTCTCTTGCTAAACTGCTCCTTACATGTGTTGGGATTGCTTCGAAAATCACCTCAATTCTCCCTTGGCAACAAGCTATCTTGGCCTTTCAAAATTATCGAATTGCAACTGTCTTTTTTTGTGCAGTTCACGACAGATCAGCTTCCTTACCTCTCGACAGAACTATCTTTTTCACTTTACCGAGTTGCTTCTTTATCTTGCATGTGCTGGAAACTCACAAAAATGGCCTTCAAAACTTCCATGCAACATGCTGTCGTCTGGTTTCCTTCATGGTCAAGAGCAACTCTTCTTCTTTTGGCCGTGCACTCACATTTCTCCCTAAAGACCAAATGCACTCTTGTTTCTCTTGTTTTGACTGAGTGTATGTGTCTCAGTTTCATGTGTTTGTTTTTAACTTATATATATGCATTATATGGTCCTCACACTTGGTACAAACCTCCCCTTACTAGCCATAAACTTGTCCACCATTTATTCTTCCTTGTTGACACATGTTAATCATGCATTCTCTCTTCCTTTCTTCTCATGTCAAGTGTCCCCTCTTTATGCATCCATTCACACTTTTCAATTTTCGTATTCGAAATCATTTTGAATCCATCTGAAAATTTTATTATAACTCGATTTCATGTTCAGGAATTTTATTAGAATTCAATTACACCTCCAAATTCGGCCACTTTAAATTATTCTATAACTTCGTAAATGAAATCATCTCCGAACTTCTCGAGAAATATACTAGAATTCGATTTATCATTCCAACCATCTCCGGTCCACTCGGGAATTTTATCAGAACTCAACTTATCCATTCGGACCTTCTTGAGAATTCAATTAATCATTATTGAACTATCCGAAAATTTTACTAGAAATTTAATTTTTCATCTGGGCATTTTAATTTATTTTATTTCTCCATAAATATTATATACGGTACTAAAATCGAATAGAGTATTTCGTCCTATAAATTTTGGATCACTTAAAATCTCTTCAAATGAACTCATCTTTGATCTGTCTCAGTTTCATTTAACACTAGTATCAATTCTGGAACTTTTCATTTGTGTGGTCCGTTTTTCGAAAATCATTGTTTACACGAACACCATTTACACAAAAATACTATTTACTAGAAAATTTTTATTTCTCCTATGAAGATAAAATTCTGGGTTTTACGAATCCGAAAATCACTATTCACTTGAAACTACTATTCTCGAAAATACTATTCATCTAGAAATATTATTTATCCGAAAAAATTTTATTTCTTCTAAATAGAGAAAATTCCGGGCTTCACAGGCAGAATTCCCGGGAACTAATTAGTGTAGAAAATAAATCCAAAATCATTTTAAAAGAAAGGTTTTTCAGAATATGGTATAGAAAAGAGAACTTAGAGAATTTCATAATTTCAGAAAGGGGGTTTTATAGAAAAGTTTTGCAAAAAAGTTTTATGCAAAAGTTTTACAATAAAAGTTCTATATAGAAATTATAGTTTTACGATGACAAGATATTTATTTCAGAAATAATTATTTATGAATTTGTGAGATTCCTTAATAAGTTTTGAGGGAATGGCTATGGTACAAACAACTACCATATTGGCAACCAAATAATATTTATTTCAATCTGTAGCAACTGGTTTCAACCGGTTGCTGCAGATTAAAAATAATAATTTTATAAAAAATAATGTTAAAATAATATTTTAATAAAAATAATATATAAATATAAAATTTATTTATGAAATATAGTATTATAATAATATTATAAGTATTTTAAGTTATTATTAATAATTTATTATTAAATTAAAATATATATATTATAATTAAAATAATATATAAATATAATAATTATTATAAAATATTATATTATATTAACTATTTTTTATTATTAAAAATTAACATTAACGTCGAAGTTGTTCACTCAACAACTTCAACGTTCTTCTTAATAAGTTCAGTAATGTCAACTTGTTGAGATCAACGTTGAAGTTGTTAACTCAACAAGTTTGACGTTACGACAATGTCTGAAATCGTTTAAAATTAACAAAAATGGATATATGATGTCAGCAAATGTGAAAATTGTTCTAATAATAACTTTAACGTTATGTTAACAAGTTGTACGACGTCATCTTGTTAATATCAATATCGAAGTTGTTCAAGGAACAAATTTGATGTTAGAACAACGTCCGAAGTTGTTCAAACTTAACAAAAATGGATGTATGATGTCAGCAAACGTGAAAGTTGTTCTATTAACAATTTCAACGTTATGTTAACAAGTTTTGTGATGTTATCTTGTTAAGATCAACGTCGAAGTTGTTCAGTGAACAAGTTTGACGGTAGGACAACGTCCGAAGTTATTCAAACTTAACACTTAACAAAAATGGACGTATGACGTCAGTAAATGTCAAAGTTGTTGTATAAACAACTCCAACATTATGGTAACAAGTTATGTGATGTCATCTTGTTGAGATCAACGTCCAAGTTGTTTAGGGAACAAGTTTGATATTAGGACAACATCCTAAGTTGTTCAAACTTAACAAAAATAGATGTATGACGTCAGCAAACATCACAATTGTTGTATAAACAACTCCAACATTATGTTAACAAGTTATGCAACGTCATCTTGTTGAGATCAACATTGAAGTTGTTCAGCGAACAAGTTTGATATTAGGACAACATCCAAAGTTGTTCAAACTTAACAAAAATGGACGTATGACGTCAGCAAACGTCAAAGTTATTCTAATAACAACTCCAACATTATGTTAACAAGTTATGTGACGTCATCTTGTTGAGATCAACGTCGAAGTTGTTCAACGAACAAGTTTGACGTTAGGATAATATCCGAAGTTGCTCAAACTTAACAAAAATTGACGTATAACGTCAGCAAACGTCCAAGTTGTTCTATGAACAACTCCAATATTATGTTAACAAGTTATGTGGCGTTATCTTATTGAGATCAACGTCGAAGTTGTTCAGTGAACAAGTTTGACATTAGGACAACGTTCGAAATTGTTCAAACTTAACCAAAATGGATGTATGACATCAGCAAACATCAAAGTTATTCTAATAACAACTCCAACGTTATGTTAACAAGTTATGTGACGTCATCTTGTTGAGATCAACGTCGAAGTTGTTCAGTTAATAAGTTTGACGGTAGGACAACATCCGAAGTTGTTCAAACTTAACAAAAATGGACGTATGACGTCAGTAAATGTCAAAGTTATTGTATAAACAACTCCAATGTTATGTTAACAAGTTATGTGACATCGTCTTGTTGAGATCAATGTCAAAGTTATTCAGTGAACAAGTTTGACATTAGGATAACATCCGAAGTTGTTTAAACTTAACAAAAATGAACGCATGATGTCAGCAAACATTATACTTGTTCCGTTAACAATTCCAAAATTCGTGTTAACAAGTTTCTGATTTTTATTTCTTAATTTTTTTTTTTAATTTTGATGAAGGGTATTTTAGTATTCATAGAGTTTGTAACTCGTTTAACTGTAGTTGAACGATCAGAGAAACTAAATTGATAAATTTTGAAGCCTTCCACCGGTCATGGGTGTGTGACTGTGCTCACATCATGATATAGTTACATACTTATTCCAATATTGGTGTCCAGCTACACCACTATTTTAACACGACCACACTCATATACCAGTGCAAGCCTTTCATTGATTATGAGTGTGCAGCTGCACTCAAATTCTAGTACGGCCGCATATTGGTGCACGACCGCACCATTATTTCAACATGGCCGTGCACCAACACTGGTGTTGGTGCGCAGCTACACCATTGTTTCAACGTGGTTGTGCACTCAAACTAGTGCAAGCTTTTCATTGATCCCAATGTTAGTACGTGGTCGCACCATTGTTTTAGCGTGTTCGTGCACCAATATCAGTGTAAGCTTTTCATTGTTTATGGCTGCACAGCTGCACTCATATTTTGGTGCGACTGCATACTTACTTTAGGGTTGGTGCGCGGTCGCACCATTATTTTAGCACGGTCGCACTCTCATACCAGTGCAAGCCTTTAATTGATTATAGATGCACGACTGCACTCACATCTTGGTGCGACCGCCTACTTACTCCATTGGTGGTGCGCGACCACACCACTGTTTCAGCGTGGCTGCACACCCATACAAATGTGAGTCTTTCGTTGATCATGGCTACGTAACTACACTCACATCTTGGTGCAGCCGTATACCTACTCAAGGATAAATGTGCGGCCGCACCACTGTTTTAGTAAGACCATACACCCATACCAGTGCATCGAATCATGCTTGGCTCATATCATATACAAGCGTGATGGGACAACTTCCCATCATACTCAAACGTGATGGGGGAGCCTCTCGACACGTTTAAGAGTGATGGAAGACTTTTCCATCACACTTGAGTGTGACGGAAGGCTCTCCCGTCACGCTTGAGCGTGATGGAAAGATCTCCCATTACATTCAAGCGTGACGAGAGGCTTTCTAATCACACTTGCCTTATGTCACACACAAGCGTGATGAGACAGCCTCTAGTCACTGTTGAGCGTGACGGAAGGCTCTCCCATCACGGTTGCCTTAAGCGTGACAAGAGGTTCTTTAATGTTGGTATACAGCTACACCATTGTTTTAATGCGACTGTGCCCCTATAATAGCACAGTCGCACTCCAACAAAGGTGTGACTGCACACTAACACTAGAGTACGTACACGGCTACACTCACGTCCTGGTGTGGCTACGTGCTAACTCCAGTGTTAATGCATAGCCACACCACTGTTTTAGTATGGTCACATACCCATATTACTGTAATCCAATTTAATTTTTAATTTTCAATTTTAAGATATAATCAAATATAATAACATAAATTGAATTATTGTATTAAAATATTATTAAATTATGTTTTTGAAGAAAATAAGCTTATTACATTTATATCTTATAAATACAAAAAAATATATATTTATACCTAATTTTAATATAATTTTAAGGAATTTTTTTCCATTAGGATTTAATTTTGCATTTACATATTTATCTTTATGATGTTTAATAAATACATAAAAATATTAGTTCGTTGAACACTACAAAAAGGATTAAGTTCTTCCTTTTGAATCTGATTGCACTTTTCCAACCATGTTTATGGGGTTATGGCACTATACTCATGTGAAAAATATAGTGAATTTATTTCTTTATTTAACTTTTAAGCAAGCTTCAACTTTATTTAAAATTAAAATATGAAACTTGAGTAAACTTTATTCGGTTCTATGAAACAAGTTCGATGTACATTATTAATAAAAAATCCTTAACTAGAAGTTTAAAATTTACAAAATAAAAATGGCACAGTTCACTCTCAAAATAGTAAGAATAAAAAAATTCTAAACATTTTCAATCTCACACTTGTCGGCATATTTACCGCAAAAGACGACAGATTCCTTCAAAGAATTTTCTTTGCACATTCGAGCTTGATATTCTTTTGACCAAATATGCATACCTAGATGAAAGTTTGTCAATCAATATTTTACCAACATCATTCCTTGCAATAATTTTGATGATGTTATTTATTTGATTGAAACCTGAACCAAAAATGAAAATACACATACACAAAAAGACTTACTCAAAATTCAAAACCCAGATATATAATGTTAAAAGAGAGAAATTTATCAAAGGTATGGGCATAGAAACTGAAAAAACTATAAGTTTCTGATCTTGTTTGACAGTCTGATTGTTTTGGTGAATCTCCTAAATGGTGGCGAACATAGAGAGGACATGGATGACGACGGCCGCCATTGTTATGCGAAACAAGAATCATGCTATTAATAATACCTACGACTAACACCATCCTCGTCGATGCTTGCAATTTTTACGTTTTTCTAATGAGAGAGAAGATGATAAGGTTTGATAATGGGGAGGAGATGATAAAGGCCTAACTTTTATTTTGACCTCTTCATCCGATCTCCCATTTCTATTCAATTTTTTATATACTTTTTATTTTTTTACATTCTCACCGTTGGATGAACTTGTCCATCATCCAACGGCTAAGTCTTTCCTCTCTTTTGTTCATATCATACAACCATTCCAAAACTTTACAAATCTGCCAGTTTCTCAAGCTGCAATGCATGAGCCCAAAACACCTAAAATTGAGCACACATGTTCAGAGGTTCATTTGATTTTAAAGCATGGTCCAAAAAGACAAAATGAGGATTAAGTATAAAGAAATCGATGACCAAGGGTTATAATAATTACAATTTAGTTTGATAACAAAGTAAAATAATAATGTCAAATTATCACATGTGCAAAGAAGGCTAGGACACCAAGTACACGCATCAGAGAAACCGAATAAAAACTTGCCAACTAAAAATCCTGCATTGTGAAAATTGAAATTATTGAGAAACACTCATAAAACCTATTCAAAACGTACTGCAACAAGTAAAAAATCATGTCAAACAATTATTTTTCACTGCAGCAATGCTTAAAAATAATTGAGATAATACCAGCCCTATCATGCACTATCACGCTCCTTTGTTTACCATTCATTCTTTGTGTGAAAGTGAGTGACCCCAACATAAGGTGCGTAGTATCCAACTGCAGAGATTAAAATCACCAAAATGCAGTTTGGAACTAACACTAGAAGACTTGTGCTGGACACCATACGTTGAGCATGCAATGGAACTCACCTCAAAGAAAAATGTACAGATTCCTACAACGGGATAGCCAGTATGCCAGCAGGTAAAGAATAAAGAGTATAAACACCATCAAAACAAAAATGTAGAGAATTTAGGAACAAACATCAGTACCAGGAATCAAAAAGTCAAACTATAAACTTTCTTCTTCGACCAATAGCATAATTTCATTCTAGAACAGGCAACCAAGTTAGTAATCTTACATAAGTTTATCAGAATCCTTTGCCCCAGCTTTTATGAGGCAGTAGTTGATTCAGTACAATCAACTCTGTCCTTCATTCCCACATAAACTCTAGCTACAGTTCCTGTTAAAGCATAAAAGAAATCATCAAACTTATTTATCTCTTGAATTCAAATTTCATGTACAACAAGTTTTAGTGAATAGTTATATGCAATACGCCACATACTTATACTAACTTACCCCAATATGCACTTTCTTTACACATCTTCCCACATACTTATATTAACTTACCCCAATATGCACTTTTTTTACATATCTTCTTCAACTGCAATGACAACTATCTGTATTAGCAAGATTAATAACTTATGTGTCATGTGTATGCATCAAAGTTTGAAGTCCACCCCTAACATTATCAAATTGAAAACAGAACAATGGATTCATTATATTAATTAAATCTACTTACTCTAATGAATATTTAAGCTTGTAAAAGTAAAGACATTCCATCAAAGATCAAGTTATATCAACTTGAGTTCAACAAGGAAATCTACTAATTTTTGGATCAACTTGAGTTCAACAAGAAAATCTATTAATTTCTGGATTGGACTAATCTAGATTATTTTAAGCAAATTTTCTACGAGCGCTAATTTAGCCAGATGATGCTAGATAATGAATGGACTATTCTATTCATCCCTACACCACACTCAATCACATAAATCTCTTCCAACACAGCTCTGGCCTCCACCACTTCAACCATAAGCAGCTCTGATATGGATGATGAATTACAACTGCTCTAATTTCTCTCTTCTTTCTCTATACCTATAACCACAAACCCAAAAAAGCAAACAAACCCAGAAATATCTTAGCATTCTTTGCACATCTAATTGATTTTTGACACATCTAGAGAGGGATATGAATCGTCACTGTAGTCCAAATGAAGATTTGGATTCGTAGAGCACTATAAGTATAAGATAAGTCAAAAACCTAAAACCTAGAAATTCAGAAAGAGAGAATAGATGATAAATGGGAGAAAATAGTCTGTGTTTGCAAAATTTCTGGTGCTTCTCATCTACAAATTACTCCAGATAGTCCAAAAACCCTCCTATGTTTAGTGTATCATTGCTTTAAAGAAAACAAAAATCATTTTAAATCCCTCTACTTTTCTCTTCGCTTCTTACTCAATAACACAACACCTGAGGTATTCATTTCCGAACTCCGATTTAATCTCAAATCAGAGTTCATGTTCCAAAACATGAACCCATCAACTACTTTGGCTCTCCTTCAAATGTCCTTATTGTTGGATTCTCATGACCTTCAAATGCATACTCAACTCCATGAACTACCACCAACATCCAACCAAAAAACCCCATATTAGAAAAACAAAACAACTAAGCTAAGTTTAGTTGAACTTTTAGCTCCTTAAAAATTCAAATCACAAAAAAAAACTATCTCAAGTTCAAAACTTTAACACTTAATCATCAACATTCTCATGATAGTTCCTTCCTGCATTATCCCATCAACCAACCAAACAAACAAAAAACACAACATAAAGAAACTAAACAACTTACCAACTTATTTGAACTAACCCTAGATCCAGTTCATAAAAAATTAACAAACAAACAAGAGATTTACTAGAAGATAATTGATCTTTGATCTAACAAGCTCACTTACAAATCTAAACCAAACCCAAAAAATCAAAACAATAAAAAATCAAAAGCATTTCAAATTACAAAATGGGAAAGAAAAAACAGATTAAAAAAAATCAAAACAGTTAAAAATCAAAACTATCCTTTTTCACCTTTAATTTCTTCCTCATGTGCATCTTCTCCCACCACTTCCCCAATATTGCGTATATGTTGGACATGGTGACATCAAATAACTAGACACCATACATTGAATATCAAAATAGAACAAAAAAACCCATTTTGCTCAAGCAAAACCAAAACCAATAACACCCAAAAAGAAATCTAAAACAAAACACCCAGAAAAAAAAAAAAAAAATCCCACACCCAAAAGGTTAAATCGAAAAGGCAGTTGGAGGAACACACATACCAGGAGAAAGAAGATGATGAAGAGGCACGGAAAAGTAGTGTTAAAGAGAAAGTGAACTGTTTTCTGAGATCAAAACTAAACAAGTGTTGTTGTTGTTGTTGTATAGTTTTAGGTTTGTTAAAAACGTCAAATCAAAGAGAAAAGAAAAGAGAGATCGCAAAAGAACTTCTATGGAAGAGAAGATAAGAGAAAAGAAGAGACCTCCATTTTCTCTTTGTTTTTATTACATTGCTGATGTTGTTGCGAATCAAATCAAGCTACTGGTTAGATTTAGGGTTTCTTTTCATCTTTTGATGAGAAAGGAGAGGAAAGGGATAGAGAGTAACCTCTTTAACCGGTTCCCCTTTTCTTATCTTTTTTGTTTTTTATTTTTCCTTACTTTCTCATCGTTGGATAATTTTTTTCATCATCCAATGGTTCATCTCTCTTCTTTTCTCTAGTTCATATGATACTAACACTTTTTGCATACATATCGTAGTCGCTTCCAAGTTTTGAATATTATTTGGAAATAATTTTAGAAAATTCACAATCTTCCTTCGAGACTATATTTCGGATTTAATTTCATTTTAAAAGGAAAATGAAATTTTATGATTTATTAGGAAGTAGCTTTTATGATCATAAACAGTATCGTATTATTTGAAAATGTTTTGAAAATTTATATCCACTCACTCGCATTTAGGCTCACCCCTTTTTTTTTTAATTCCCCCCTCCAAGTATCTGCTGCAGGTTCATGTAGAATTCTGCGTATTGAGAGGAAGGTCACATGATGATAGAGAATTGAAAATTTTGTACATTAGTTTTACTTACCAAACTTTGTAAGTGTATTTTCCAAATTAGTTTTACAAACCAATGATTTTTCACTAGGATTCGAAAAGCTATTTTATATGACTAGTTTAGAAGTTTAAAAGTTTACAAATTTAAAGATTCTAGTTTTGTTTAATTTGTATTTTGATCAAAATGATTTTCAAAGTTATGAAAGTTCTTTTAAAAGATTTTTAGAAATTTCAGGTTTTAAATCAAGAAAATTCGAGTTCTCACATGATCCTCCTGGACTCGGAATACGAGTCGGGTTGGGTCTGATCATTTTTGGAAAAAGATTTGCTAACAACTAATTGTGGCAGATAAGGGGCACTTTAACAAGCATCACTGTCTTCCCTAATCTTGTTTATTTTCTCATCTTTTTTTTTTTTTTCATTATTCTTGCTTTTTCCAAAGTTTTGCTCCAAAATTTTCGTCACATTCTATTTTATGATGGTAATAATGTAATTTCATAGGTTTATAAGTAGTAAATTTGTAAAACCCAAAACTCCGTTTTATGATAAATAATTTATTTTTTTGACGTATAGGGTATTCGAATGGAAAAGGGGTCCTTGTGAGTAATAATTTTTTAAAAACAGATCTTGTAGATTAAAGTTTCGATATTAATATTAGAATTAATGGAAACTAAAACAAAGTGAAGATAATTTCTTTTGAAGAGATTTTAAGTGATTCAAAGTATATTAGACAGAAGTACTCTATTTGATTAGTGTCTCGTATATAGTATCTGGAGAGAAATAAAATAATTTTCAGTACCCAGATGTGAAAATTGAACTTTAGTAGAATTTCGGATAGGACTGAAATGATTTCGTCTTCGAAGTATTATAATAATTGTTTTTAGTGATCGTAGGTCTTAATTGAATTTTAATAAATTTTCGAAAGTGTTAATTTAGTTTTTATATAATTTTCAATGGACCAAAAATAGATTCGGATACGAAAATGGAAAAGCGGGAAAAGCAATGCATGAGAAGGTAGAATAGAATGCATGCTTGCCAAGTGTCATGCAAGCTTTTAAGGATAATGACAAATGTGTGGTGGATGGAGAGAATGTGTGACAAGTGTAAGCTCATGATTAAACATATATATATATATATATATATGAAAATGAAGAACAAACAAAAAAGTGAAGTCAAACAAACAAAATGCTACATTCGATCACAAAATCGAGAGGGAGAGAAATCAAACAAGAGAAGCATTCATTTCACACACCCATTCGGTCAACAACAAAGCACCAATTCTCTATTCCTCTCACGACTCAAACATTCTCCTTTGGTCATTGAAGCAAACAAGAAGCAAGAATCAAGCACACACAAAGGCTCACATTCGGTCAACACCAAAAGCTTGAGAGCAATACCGAGAGAGTCATAAAGGGGTGTTCGGTCAAAACACAAGCTCTCTCTCTCTCTCAGCCACTTAAAGAAAAAAAAAACAAGATCAAAAGCCATGCACTTGGTTGGAAAGAAAGAGTTGAGTTCATTTGAGAGAAAACCAAGAAGATAGCTAAGGTTTTGGTGATTTTGGAAGTTGATTTTTTTGAAGTTTCTTCACTCATGTAGGGGGTTGTTCGATCAAGAGGACATAATCTATTCTTATGGAGTTTGAAGTTGTTTTTGAGAGGATTTGCCACATGCAAGGGCTGTAGACCAAGTTAGAAGCCCATTCCATCCATTTCAAGAGGTAAACTTTGATTTCCATGAGTTTTATTAAAGTAATGGATGAATTTTGTAAGATAAATGCTTGGGTCTTAGGAATGGAAACCTTATTATTGTGGAGGTTGGAATGTATGTGGATTTGATAATGAATTAAGTGAGAAAATTGATGTGCATGTTGTTATGGTTTCGGCTAAAGGATGATGTTGTGGAATTGAATGAATGTTTAATGTTTTCCATGAGTTTTGGTGTGTTTTGGATGTGTGAAATGCTTTGGAATATTGTTGTGGTGTTGTATGTGTATTCAATCATGAGGTATTAAATTTGATACATTCTGGGTTTGAATCATTTGGATGGTTTCCATACTTTGTGATATGTTGAAATATTTGATTTTGATGTAGGAATGAAAAACAAAAAGTTGGTACACTAGTATGGTGTATATTCGGTCAAAGGTGGGTTCAAATGATAGAAGTTTATTTTTGATTTGTTTGTGTAATTTTATGGAGCATTTGAATGATAAAATTAGCATAGAAATTGAAAAATGACTCATTGAATGTTAAATGACCACCTTGCGATTAAATATTTCGTAATTGCTCGAATGTGGTATTTGGTGAAAATAAATGAAATTTACATTGTCCTTTAATGTGTTTGAATGTGAATTTGATGAGAAAACACAATAAAAGTGATGATAAGACAAGACACTAAGTTCGACTAATATAGGAAATTATGGATTCGAAAATGTCATTTGATCCGTTCGTATGAATTTAGACTTTATTCGATGTATTTTTCGTGCGTTAATATTTAAAATTTCAAATGAAAAGTAAACACAAATAATTGACGTTGAAACGACTTAAAAATGGGTGTTTCAAAATACCAGAATGGCTAGATGTTTGCGTGGATTGATAAGTGATTATGAAATATGCATGTGAATTACATTGGTTGCGATGTAACCTAAAATAGAATACGAAAATGTGTAGAATATGCGGAGGCGAGGAAACTTTCCCGTTGATTTTGAATTTGATAGCGAGCTAGGGAATAAGGTGAGTGTCCTAACAAAAATGATTTGAAATGTTTATATTTCTATTCGCATTGATTTTATGTGTTAAATTTAAATTCATGCTGTTATTGATTGAAAGTTAATTTTTATGATAAAGGAATTTCCGTACAAGAACCCATTTGCATGAATTTTTAAAGATTTGCATGAAATGTGAGCTATATGATGAAAAGTTAATGTTTGCAAATGTTTTTATAACCTATGATATGCTTTATAGATAGTACCAAGAATGGTAAAGTATCATAAGCAATGCAAGATTCCGCTCCATAGCGATGTAGGATTCTGCTACGTAATTACCGGACATATGGCTTGTGTGATGTAGGATTCCGTACCGAGTGATGTAGGATTCCACTCCACCATATATCTTAGCCTAAAATACCATATGGAATAAAATGATGGTGATTGGCTCATTTTACCTAAAGATTTTTCGAAAATATAAATTGTCATCATTGATATGTTTTATAGCAGAAAAATGAAAGTATGTCAAAATGTTATGTTATTCACATTTCATTGTTTGAAAAACATTTCATCATAATTATTGATATTAGAAAGTTGCTTTTCAATATATTACTTCAAATTCAGCTTATGATGCTTACATTGATTAGAAATGATTATTCATTCTTTAAATTATATATAGTTCTCGGAATGCCTATTTTAAATTTTGCAACATGATATCAGTTATGAAATGTGTTTTTTAAAAGTTTTTAAGGAGGAATCTTTTTAAAATAGTTTGAATAGAAATATATGACACTTACTGAACTATTTAGCTCACCCATAGTTTTATTATTTTATAAATAAAAATCTCCCGGAGTCAGGTACAGGCGCGGACATTTCAGCAACAAGGACTTCGAATATGGAACAGTCAGATATTGTTGGGTGCAACTGTGAATTTTGCATTTGTATATGCATGATGTTATATTTTAAAACCTGTGAAGTATTTTATATGTAAATATATACTACTTTTGAAAAGTTTATTTATGCATGACTTGTTTTAGAATTTGAAAGTATTTTTAAAGTTAATGCATGTTTGAGGATGTTTGTGAATTGTGGAAAGAGGGCCTGAGGTCGGATAGTTGAGAAATGATTTGAAATAAAAGTGTACATATTTTTGGATGTGATTTTACAGGGTGGAATTTTCAGAAAAACAGTCATTATGCTGTCAAAATTTTTATAAAATTCTATTTTGTAAATGTAAAATTTAAAATGAAAAAGTTCTCACCCATTTTCACTAGAAAAAAAAACTTTAAAAGGGTTTAAAATGAGGTTTTCAGTATAAGTAAGAGAAAATTTAGCTTCACGAGAACCTTTCAACCGGAGGGGATCCCGACAGGAAGGCTATCGTGGGGTTGTCGGATTGGTCGCCTTGAGAGTAAAAGTTTGGGCCCGTCAAAAATGGTCTTTCTACTTTTCTTTTTCTTAAGTTTGATTGCTAAAATTATGGTTAGAGGGACGAAATTAATAATTTGCAATACTTTAGGAATATTTGGAGTTTCACCAAACATATTAGTTCAAAACTAATCCAAAAACATTTTTTTTTTTTTCCTTTTGTTAAGTTTGATTTAGGACTTTTTTTTTTTTTTAAAGTTTAATTTTATTTCAAAATGAATTGTTTTTCATTTTAATAGAGTTAAATTACAAATCAAATTAGGGCATTTTCATCATATTCCATTTCATGAAAGCAATAAGATAATTTCATAGACTCATGAGTGGTAAATGGTCTTTCTAATTTTGGTGTTAAGCTTGACCGTTAAAGTAATGGTAAGAGGGACGAGATTGATGGATTAACAATATTTAAGGATATTTCGATATTATTACCAAGCACTTCTAAAATTATGTATTTATGGTAGGATAAGCGTTTTGTGTAAACTCCTAGTCTTGATTCTTAATGTTCTAGTGTTGAAAACTAGATTATGAAGTTTAAGTAATAAATCTAGTTAGTGTTTATTCAAACCGAGTTATCAAAGAGCGAAAGCTCGTTCGAAAATTTTACAATAATTAATTTAGTAAGGAAAAAGGTCAAAGAAAAGTAAAATAATCCATCCACAAAGAAGAGACAATTTAAAGAAAACAATATGAGTGACTGCACAATTAAGAATTTTATTACACAATTGTTCATAAGTAATGGACAATTACTAAGTGATTAAATAAGAAATTGATGATAGTCAAAACAAACCAAGGGGGGACAAACTTGGCATTATATGAAATCTTAATGAGGTATATACACAACATATAGAGTAAAATTGAAATACAAATAAGAATGAAGAAGCAAAGCTACCAGAAAATTTAAAGAAGTAGTGTCGTGAGAAGTAGAAAGAATAGAGGGGGTTTGACGTGAAATTTAAAAGAAGATGGGGCATGAAGGCAATTTAGGGAGGTGTTAGTAGTATATATACCACATTTAGAGCAAAAAAGAGTGAAAAAAATAGGCTTTGGTCGTGCATTTAGAGAGCAAAAACAGAAGCTGCCGTGAGAAAGGAGCAGAACAGGCGTGAAGAGTAGAAACTGGACAACAAAGAGAAAAGGGTGAAGAAACAGCCATCCAAGCAACCTTCCAAGCCTTAAACCCCTCTCTAAACTCTCTTCCAAGTCCATCTTACTTCTCTAAGCAAGAACCAAGTGAGATATCATCCCTTTTCTCCTTCTACTTGCTGAAAATGAAATCTACATGCTTATGTGATAGTTTTAGTTGTTGGATGAGTTGTGTGGGGTATTTTGCCCTTAAAATTATGGTAGAATCCTAAGTGATTGTTGTAGAGAATTAAATGACAAGTTGTTGTGTGTTAATGGTAACTTAGGGTTGTAAAAAGGGGCTGCCATACACTTGATACAAGTGAAAATAAAATCAGTTTTCATGAACTCTATCTATTTGACAAAAGTTTTGGGTGAGTTGTAAGTGTTTCGACACTTACGGTTGTTTTAAATTCTAGTTCAATTTGTGACTATTGTTTTAAATGGAAATAAAGAATGATTTTTAAATTTCAAGGTTCAAAGTTTGAATATGTGGATTTCTTATGGAATCCATAAAGTGATTTAAATCAATAATAAGTTATTCCTAAAAAGAGTTAAAGTAATAGAGTTTAAAAGTTCCAAAATTAGTTAATTTTGTGATTTTGCACTTAATAAATCTAGTTTTACAAACCCATGTATATGCCTTAAGAGTTTATGAGATTTAGCGCTACGTAATGACACAGGAAATTTCGTCCGTAGTCGTTCAGATTAGAGAGAAGTTAGCACTACGCGACGACACAGAAAATTCCGTCCATAGTTGCTCAGTTCTACGAGAAAGTATAGCGCTACGTTGCGACGTAGACAATTCCGCACGTAGTTGGTTATTTTACAATTGGCACTACGTAGCGATGCAGAAAATTTCACTCGTAGTCGCCCAGAGTTTTAGCACTACAATTGCGATGCAGAAAATTCCACATTGTAGTTGCCCAGTTGTGAGAGTTATCACTATACATGCGATGCAGTAAATTTCGTATCGTAATGGTTGAGATGCCGTAGTAGTTTCATGTTGGCATTAGATAAAATCGTCCATGATGGATAGAGTACTTTGAGGGTATACATGGGGATTTTGGAAGAAAACCTTAAGATTTTAAAATCTTAAGAAACTAAGTTTATCATTTATTTCATTAGTGCATAGTATATTATATGATTTTATTGCACTAACTCGTTTGATGGTTGTGTAGCTTATTTATATCCTTGAGCGCTGCCGTAGGACGGTGGGGTGACGACACTCTCTTTTCATATATCTATAGATGGGACGAGTCACAAAAACATATTGTGTAAATTATGTATATAGATGTGTATTATATGATAACTATGATACTTGTATTTGGAGATTGTATATTTGTAAATATTTATCCATTTTACATACGATGTATAATATGTATATTTTAGCATGAGTTCATGCTTATGTTTGGTGGAAAAAATGATGATATTGCATGATTGTGGATAAAGAAGTTGGGAGGAAATGAAACTATAGTTGAAGTGTTTGTTTACTTATAGGTAAATTTTGGATTTGTCAAAAATGCAGCCGTTATGCTGTTGAAATTTTTATAAAATTATTTTGAAATGAAATCGCAAAAAATTTTACCACTCCCAACTGTTTTAAAGAAAACCAAATTCTTAAGTTTAAACGAGTAAACCGGCTAAGAAAGTTAGAGGTTCGCTTCTCGGGTTTCTTCATCCGATGAGTCGGGTTCAGGAAGTCCGTTGAAGTGTCCGGCAAGATTCTCCAAACGAGAGCCTAGATAAGGTCTGGTTTGGGTCCTGTCATTTTGCTCAGTTTGGTTTGGTTTGATTTGGGTACTTAGGGTTAGTAATGAGTATAATGGTTAAATAGATTTGGATGGTTTCGGTGATTGATTTGGGTTATGATTGGCAATGGAAGAGGCTATTTGTGGTTTGTAATCGTGTTAGTTGGTGTTACTGGTTGTTAGTGGTGTTGTGGTGTTGGTTGTTAGTGGTGATGCTATGTTAGGTGGTGTTGCTGGTTGTTAATGATGCTAGGCAATGTTGTTGGCTATTAGTAGTATTGAGTGTTCAATTAGTGGTGTTAGCTAGCCGAAGGGTATTAAGGAAGGCCACTTTCAAGCAATCTCTGTTTTCTTCTATCACTAAAAGATGAAAAAAATAGGACTTGTACGCTTATTTATTTATATACTTCATTTTGGATTTTGTTTGGTGTGGTTGCTGGGTATTGGGTATTTAGGGATGATATTTATGTTGATGTTTGGGTCCATGGTTATAATTAAGGGTTTTTAAAGTGTTTGGCAGCCAATGATTTCCTTCGCTGAAGATATCACCGACGTATGTCTTAGGTTGTTTGGTGAAGAGGACAGCTAGTTGCTTATTAAAATACTTTAGGAAAATCTTAAATAACTACCAAACATATAAAACAATCTCGTTTTACCACTTACTATTTCATTTTTATTCAATTTACCACAAATGTTATAATTTAACTGAAAAGTTTGATAAAATTTAAAAAGACTATTTTACTCCTAAGATTTTTATTAAAATAATAGTTTAAAAATAAAATAAATTATAAATTAATAACAAATTAAAAATTTAAATAAATAATGTAAGAAAAAAGTGGAGATCTGTTAGGTTATTTGTTATCTTTATTTATGTTCAATTTATCTATTATTTATGTTATGTTGTTGTGTAGAATTGGTATTTTCAATATGTTCAGTGTTTTTGTGTCAAAATTTAAATTTGGAGAATTAAAGGATAGAATCGATAATTTTTGAAGATTAATGCAGCTTGGGAAAATTGATGAATTTAAGAGGTTGATTGTTAAAATTGCTATCTAAATCCGAGTTAGAAAAGGACACAATGGTCCAATTTAATTTAGATTTTTTTTGGGGGGGGGGGGGGGGGGGGGGGGGGGGGGGGGGGGGGTGGAGGGGGCAAGAGTTTGAGTCAGAATGAAGATCAAGAGGAATTTAGATAAAATTAGGATTATTCAATAAAAGTTGGAAAATCAATCAAGTTATTGTGCAAGAGTTTGAGATAAAATAAAATAAAGAGGTGGTTTCGTAATTAAATAAAAGACAAAATTGTTTGTCTTTTGTGTGTGAAGTGTCAGACATTGATTTCCAAGTAAAACTTTAACCGCTTGTTATAGTCACTTGAAGTGGCAAAAATGCCACAAGGGGCAACCACAACAAGCAACCATGTGTGGGTAATTGAAACAGGGGTTACATTGTGCGACTTGAAGCTACGACTCCCTATTTTCTTGTATTTTTCGATTTATCTCAACATTTATTTTAAGTGATAATTTTTTACACTTATCAACTCCGTATTTCTTGAATTTTCCACTGACCTATCACACTTAGGAATAGATGTTTTCTCTTCACATTTCAAACTATTCAGTTAGAGACCAGGAGGAGGCATGAGCTGCAATTTTTGGGCTTCTAGTTGTATTTTTCTTGTTTTATTTATTTAATTATTTTGTGTTATTTTAAAGCCATGTGTGGCTAATTTCTTTGGTTAGTTAGGGCTACTTGAAGCCTTAGACATGAATTTAATCTTATTTATTTTTTATGAAGTTATTTATTTTTGCATGATAAAATTAATGGCTCTACTTTAATTTTATTCTCTTAATTTTTGTTTCTTTGACTAGCCATCTTAGGATTATATTTTTAGAATTATGTTATAAAGATATTAACCACACGCCTAACAAGAATATTCTTAATTTACAGCAATCAATTGATTACAAATTAATTGAAGGGCTTTAATTCATAAATACCTTGGATAGAAACCATGTCCAAGGATTTGTGTGACATTCATATTCTTCTAATTCTTAATGGATATCAATTATTAAACTTTAATGGACGTCATGCTAGGTTATAATTATGAATATATGTAGTCATATAGACATCATGTGATTAACATACAATCTAAAGAATAATTAATACAATATACAGTATGACCATTACCTTGTTTTGAATGTTTTTATCATGCATTAATATTGATGCGCTTCATTAATTTAATTATGGATTGAATGATCGTTTAGTGGCGGATAAAATATCTTGGCTAAGTTTTCTCTAGTAATTTTCTTTTAAATAATTTAGTTTCTACTTCAATTTAATCTTCAATTCAGTTTCAAAACCTTCTTCCATTTAATTGTTTTCCAATTTAGGTTTGAAAATAAATTTGAAATCAAAGTAAGGTAATAACTCCTCATGGGATTGACCCTTGTTTGTCATTATACTTAATCAAGCGATTTGTGTAATTGTAAAGTTTAAAATTTGGTTTATTAAAAAAATTAACCAACAAGTTTTTGTTGCCATTGTTGAAGAGTAGTTAATTGCTTTATTTTAAGTTTATTTTTGTTTTATTTTTTGATTTTAGTTTAATTTTTCTTTTTCTTTCTTTTTAGGTTCATGTACAGTCATCACTCTCAAAGTTTGATATGTGTTCCATATGATCTTGAGATTGAAAGAACTCTTTATCAGCAAGCAAGACAAGCTCGTGAGGCAATCATGGATAACAAAACCAAGATGGAAATCAAGAAGGGAATCAGCAATAAAATGTAGTGGTTCTAAGAGCTATAAACAATCGCACAAGACCTCTCAAAGACTTCCTAACCCTAATTATAACCCCTTATGTTCAATTTTATGTTTTATAGCATTAGAAGCTAAGTTACCTAATAAAAAGGGTAAGGTAGTCAATGTCACCCTTCAAATAATGTTGAAATACGAATAAACGCTTTAAAAGTAGGAAAAGTTGAGAAAAGGGCGAAACGGTCATTTCGTGAATAAGAGATATGACTAGATGGCAAAGTTGTAAAACTTTGATTAAGTGAATTTGACAATTAAGTTATATGAAAATTTGATTAATTACTTAAAAACCAATTGACTTTTATTAGTAAATTAGAGGACTAAAGGCAAGATGGTAATTAATGTCATTAAAAAAAGCCCATATAAATAGAAGAGTGGTGGTGATAGTCACTCACACTTAGCCAAAAATCAAACAAATCATAGAGAACCAAAATGGGTGGTGGACGGCAAAAGGGGAGAAGAAAAAGGGAAGAAGATCAAAGCTCTCTAAGCTAGTTTTGAAGCTTTCAAACCAATTTTCCAAGGCAAAACAAGCTAGAATAACCAACCCCAAGCAAAACTAAGGTAAAATCTCCATGACTTTGTTTAGAAATGAGAATAGTTGGATTTATGAGTGTATTGGTTGGTTGGGTTAGTTTTGGTATGTAAATTGATATGGGTTTTTATCTAAATCAATAGTAGAACTATAATAAGTGAAAAGAAAGTCTAGGTTGCAAGAAATGATGTATGAATTCATAGTTAGAATTTGTATGGGAGAAACCCTAAGTGGAAATTTAAGTAGGATTTAAACAAAATAAGTTGCCTATAACTTGTTTGATGAAATGATTGAAAAAAGTGTAACATGAAAAATTGAAAAAAATGATATGGGAGTGCATGATGTGTGTCACGGCTATAGGAGGAGTGTGTGATACTATTATGTTTTGATCATTTTGAGTTCTAAGATATGCTTATCTAATGTTAGAAAATCATATGGGAGTGTTAGAAATTAATTAAAAAGGAAAACTAGATGACATTGTTTATGCACTTTCGATTTGATAAAGGGCAGTAACTTATGCATGAGTTTTGTTGATGTTTATGACATATTGAGGGTCTTAAAAACCTACATGAATGAATAGGAATTAAGGTAATTAAAATGGACATGCATGGGTGCATGAATGGCATATCATCTAGTAAAGGGTGGAATAGTAAAGATGAAAAGAATAGTAGAATGAGAAAATGGGCATGAAAGGGATATAGAGACCTGCACTATTTGAGCTTAATTGGGGTTGTTTTAGACTTTAAACCATGCATAAATATCATAGCAAACCATAGAAAATTGAAGAAAAATGTTTAGATAAAAATTGAAGAAGTTATGGTTTAAATAATATACACAGGTAGTCGTAAAGTGAGTTAAGAATATAAATGCATTATTTAATGCATGAAATGAATGTATTCAATCATAATTGAGTAAAAGAACCTTAGATACGAAAGAAATGACATCATCGCATGTGTGATGCAAAAATATGCATAAAAAAGTGTCGAAAAATAGGTGTTTTTCCTAGGTTTCACCCCTTGATACTTAGAATTTTTCGAAACTGTTTTACGGGGGACCTAAGTGAGAGATAAAGAGATGATCCAAGTGAAAACATAAGTGAAACAGCCCGTAAAACGAGCTGTGAATAGTATTCTGTTTTAAGGGTCCGAAAATTTTGACTTTTCGTTTTGGGCCTCTGAAAATTTTATGGACTATGTAGGGATGTTCTTAGGGGTATAAAAGTTAAACTTTTGCAAATAAATCATAATTAGAAAACCTCGGTTGTGTTAGAACTTAGAAAAGAAAAGTGTAGTAAAAAAAGGTATTACATGGGGCTTTTAATGTTAAGAGCAATGTGTGTAATTTTATATAGCATATTGTGGCCTATTTTAAGTACGAATATGTAATGCAGGTGACAAGTAGGCCGACGAAGCACGGGAGACTCGTTAACGAGTATTGCTCACTTGGTGAGGTAAGTGTTCTATCACTTGCATTATTTCAATTCTTCATTTAAATACATATACTATTGTAGCCAAATGACTTCAAAAATTATTTTCAAAACTACGAGTTAAAGTATTGAAAATGATTTCTATGTCGAATTTAGAAAAGAGAATTTGAAAGTAAAATGTTTACGAAAAGAAGTAAGTAAATAGATTTGTAAATCATGTATACCTCTCATAGTTTATATGAAGATTTAGCACTATGTGGCAATGCAAAAAATTTCGTCCGTAATTGCCCAGTTTTTTAATGTATCTAGCGCTGTATGTGCGATGTAGAAAATTCCACAAGTTATCGTCTAGATTTATAGTTTTGGCACTACGTTGTGATGCAGCAAATTCCGTTTGTAGTCGTCCGGAATTATAACACTACAATTGCGATACAGAAAATTTCGCATTGTGGTTGCTCAAATTTGAGATCATTTCACACTACGTTTGTGATGCAGTAAATTTCTTGATGTTAAATTTAACACCCGAACAATCACTATGATATAATTTTGATGTGAAATTTTGATGTGAAATTTACACATTTTGACACCCGAACAAGACTACCAATTTTGATATAATTATATCTTGATGTTACTATTAATCGTTGAACTAATCTTTTCACCTTTGTGCAGCTTGTATATTGAAATAGGTGATTGACCAGGTGATTTTGCATTCTGAAAACCTCATCGGATAATTTGAGTGGGCATCAACTAGGCATTTTGGATAAACGTCGAACAAAATTTTTGGATGTATAAATATTATAATTGTTATGTGTATTTTCTGGACTTACTAAATGAGCTGATAAAAGCCCACAAAGACCCATCAAACAAGGCCCAAATATCAATTCTAAACCCAGCGAGCTCCACAGCTCACCCTAATAATCTTCTCAGCTCGCAGCGACGAGCTCGTTTCACAGCCAGGTTCATTCCACAATTCTTGTGCATAGCTCGTTGCTCAGCAAGGTCCAGCTTGAGATCGCCATAGACAGAAAGCAATTCATCTAGAGCGCAGTTAATGCAAAATCTTCCAAAACAGACAGTTACCTAATCTGATCGTGATTCTCTCACCAAATATGGAAGTTAATTCAAATTCAAACTCAGTCAATGTTATCTTGGATTTTGTGGAACGGTTTCCTGATTTTATTCCAATTGTTTAGAAAATGTAATTAATTCGTGATTCTCTTCCTATTTTATTGTTACCAGATCTATAACATTACTTCTCCTATAAATAGGGGTTAAAATCATTGTAACAGGGATCGAAAGAAAATATATACTGTCACTCTGCAGGATTTTAAAGAGATAGCAGTAGACGTAGGCGCACTCGCTGAATCACGTTAAAAATCCTTTGTTTTCTTGTTTTGTTCTAAGTTCTTTGCCATATTTTCCTCGGTTTTGTGTTTTCTCACATTGATTGCAGGCATTGGGCATTGAATTCTCGTCGACTGAATTCCAACGTCAACAATAACTAAAAGATTGCATGTGTGGAAATTATAGTCCATATTTTGATGTGTATATATATACCTGAACACCTGCACATAATACATTACTATTACCTAATATATCTATGTATATATATACCGATACATATATATAGCATGAAAATATTTATGATAGTGATATATGTTAAGGAAATTATACATTTGTGAGAATGTGTGTTGAAAATTTGAATGGAAAAATGCATGTTTGTGGTCAAAAGAAGTTGGGTGATAATTTGAAATATTACGAAATGTGTTTCTTTTACAAGAAAAATTTTGAAAACATTAAAAATACAACCGTTATACTGTCGAAATGTTTGTAAAATTGTTTTAAATATAATTGCGAAAAAATGTACACACCACCCAAATTATTTACAAAAGAAAAAAATACATTGAAATCGAATTAAGGAATCGGGTAAGATTAATGGGTTCACTCCGTAGATTTTCTTTTATCCGACAAGTCAAGTTAAGAGAAATCCATTGGAATGCCCGACAGGATCCTCCAGATAAAATATTAGAGAGAGTCTGGTTAGGGTCCTGTCACTAATGACAATTGATCAACCATATTGCATAGTCTAGCCTACCCATAACAATAACTTTAAGATCAAAAGTGGAATAATTCATCTCTTACGTCAGTTCTATGGCAAAGCAAGAGAAGACCCACATCTGCATGTCAAGAACTTCTTTGCAGTTTGTGCCATTATGCACACTGGAGGGGTAAGTGATAAGGAGATCCATTTGAGACTATTCCCATTTTCTCTAAAGGATAAGGCCAAAGAGTGGTCGTATTATTTGCCAAGTGCTTCAATTCATACATGGACTGAGTTGATGATGAAGTTCCTCTCCAAATTCTATCTGGCCAAGAAGATCAATAAAATTTGAAAGGAAAATGTGGGAATATTCAAAACAAAAAGGGGCTCTTCCATGAGTATTGGGAGTGATATCATCGCTTACTCAATTCATGTCCACTTCATCAAACTAATAATTGGATGATTATCTAATAGTTTTATGAGGGGTTGCTAGATTCAAATCAAATAATGGTGGACTCATCAAGTGGTGGTTGTTTGATGATGAAAAATGTTGACTAAGCTAGAGAGTTTATCGAAAGCCGAGAGAAAAATTCGCAACAATACTTTTGACATCAAAATATTTCAAAGATGGCTGGAATTGAAAAGGTCATTTCTAATAATTATGTTCCTCAAATTGCTAACTTGACTCGTCTTATACAGAAACTGCTTGTACCGTGTGCACTAATCAAGGACATTCTTTAGAAAATTGCCTAATTGTATATAAGTAGGTGGAATAAGTTAATTACATGTAACAACAACAAAGGCAAAAGATTGATCTCTTCTCAAATACATACAATCTATGTTAAAGGCAACACTTGAACTTGGATGGAAGAATAAACAAACTCAAATGCAGCCTTAATTTCAACAAAAACAACCCTATATTCCTTAACAACAAACTCAGCAAGATCTTTCTAGGCAAGGTCCAATCTTAATGATATCGTTAAATCTCTAGTCTATCTACTCAATCTTTTATATAAGAGACGAGACAAAATTTTCAAAAACTAGAACAAAATAATGCTCAAATGTCATTAAGCATCAAGAATCTAGAAAACCAAGTTGGACAAATAGCAACCATGCTTAGCCAAAGAGAGCAAGGAAAGTTATTGAGTCAAGTTTTCCCAAACCCAAGTGAAGGAATGGAATTGGTACAAATAATCACTCTTCGAAGTGGTAAAGAAGTTGGAAAAAATGAAGAGGTTGTGACAAGAGAAACATAGGCTATTATGGAGGAAAAATAAGAGAATGTGCACAAAGAACCTAAACATGAAAGGGCTCAACATGAAAAAAAGAATGTGAAGAATGAAGAAAAGATTATTTCACTTGAACTTCTTACTTGTAAGTCTTATACAAGTAGGTTCTTAAAACACAAGAGAGAAAAGAGTGAAAAAGATATTTTGGAGATGTTTAGAACGGTGGAAATAAACACCCCTATTCTAGATGCAATTAAACAATTGCCTAAATATGCTAAGTTCCTTAAAGATCTTTGTACCAATAAGAGGAAATTCCAAGAAAGAGAAACATTGGCTTTAAAGAGAAGGTTTTAGCTATTTTTCTACAAAAGCTACCTCCTAAACTTAAAGATCTAGGAAGTTTCACCAAACATGCGTCATTGGAACTCAAAGGTTTGAAAAAGCATTACTTGATTTAGGTGCTTCAACGAATTTAATTTCTATTTCTATTTTGAATCTTTAAAAATAGGTGAACTCAAGGAAACCTTTATGAGGATACAACTTGCGGATCAATCAATTCGATATCTAAGAGGAGTACTTGAAAATGTGCTAGTCAAGGTGGATAATTTAATATTTCCAACAGATTTTCTTGTACTTGAGATGGAGGAAGCTCTTACACTTGGACATGATTTTTCATTGATTCTTGGAAGACTTTTCATAAGGACTACGAGGGCCAATGTCAATGTTCATGAAGGAACACTCACCATGTCAATGAATGATGAAACAATGAAATTCAATATACTTGATGCTATGAAATATCATTATGAACTTAGTGCTTGTTTTGCTATTGGCATTATAGGAGAAGAAAGACGTGAGGTAGTGAGAGACTCATGAAAGAAGCATAAATCGAAATGAGAGATGCAAGGGTAAAAAAGGAAGCCACAAATGCAAGGGTCACAAGGGAAGCCACCAGATGGAGGAGGTGGAAGTTATTTCGAAACCATATTGGATGATCGTTTGGCTATAGTTTTTGACACTAATGACGAATTAGAGATTTCCAAGCCACCTTATTGATAGGTAAAATCATAGTGAACTAATTACAATAGGTCACGTGTAAGTATATACGATCATAATGTAATATAATAGCAAATCAAGGTTGTTCCCACAGAGACAATTGCTAATTTTATGTACCAATTACCAAAATTGATTGACAATAATTTTATTCAAACTACCAAAATTAAAAGAGAATTTAATTTAATTAAATACAAAAATTAATAACTTTAAAAAAATTTAAATAAACAAACAATTTAACTGAGAGAGCTAACAATAGATTGGCTGATCTAAAGCATAATTTCACCTTTTTATTTCATTAGTCTATTCTCATTTTATTCTCATAAAAATAATTATTTTTATATTGTATTTAATAAGGTAAAACTCTAAATTAATTATCGGCCTCTTTCGAATGGTCAAAAATATTACTTAGGATAATTAATTTATTATATGTCCATGTAGATTAAACTATCCTGAATTTATTAAGTCTCAATTACCCACGTACGATTACACAATTTCTATAGGTATATCTCTATCTTATATGGATTATGTCATTCTATTGATGTCTAACACATGATACCTTTGTCAAACGCATCATGGTCACAAGATTTATCTATTAACAGACCTTATTTAAGTGATAACATTAGGTTCCAATAGAACATAATACAATATAAAATAAAATACTAATCAATTAACATGCAAAATCATTGAATATGTGATGAAATAAATTGGCTACATTGTAGCCTTAGAAATTAAAATTATTTCGACATAAAGTTGAATAACACAATGCATAAAATTGAAATAAAAATAGTCGAGATTAAAATAATCAACCAAAAAGATGAGATAGTCCCTATGTTGTTCTCTAAGATGCTTCTTCCCTTTGAACTTGAACAAATAGGAGCACCTTTTATTCTTGCAACACTAATATTGTCTTTAAAATTCCACTTCTGTCAAACTCTCTCTACTGTTGTCCAAAATAGCCAAGCCAAAAAAGCCCCTCCTGTCTCTGAAAAGACTGAATTTATAAAAGAAAGGAGAGATATTTTTTTTAGCACACAGTTGACTTCCCCTTGATTCTCTACCGAGCTGCCCATTAAATCTCTCCTAATTTATTTCTATGATACTCTCCTTTCAATACCATAGATTACCCTCTTGAATCTTCTGCATTGAATGTCATGATTTTCCCTTAAAAAAATCATCAAAACTTTGACTCAAAAATCGTTAAATAAAATATCCACTTCCCGTGCATTTGAATTCCTATCAAAACTGAGGATCAAAACCTCTAAAACATCCACAAATCATTGCACAAATCACTAGTAGTGTTCCCATTAACTCTGGTGCAAAATCTCTTCTAATGATCATCTAAAAGTGGCTTGAATGATTGACAAGTAAGTTTTCTAACCACTTGAACTTTACTATAGGGTATTCATTCGTGTAACAATGAGGTGCAACCTATACACACAAGCAGCAGACTTGCGGATCCTCCTAACAACCACTTGCTAGTTTAGGCTACAAGGTATTTGTAAACCTTCGATTATGATTACGATTTACTAGTATCTCCGGTAGTAGTCTCTAAAAATTTAATTTATTTTTGCATCACGAGTGAGATGTCGATTAGAGAACCCAAGAGTATTAGAGAATGATATGGGAGATTATAAAATGATATAAACTCACAACCAAAGTCAAAAGGTTATAAAAGTTTCACCAGTAGATATAAGCCAAGTGTAATGTAGTTTGTGGATATTAGAGAGAGGATCACCAAATGTCATTTTTGTCATCAACCAAAGTTGTAAAAACCTTAAATTTTCTTAAGGGTAAAATTAAAAAATTTTATGAAAATTGTGTAAAAGTGTAAGGGTCAAAAAGTTAGATTTTTAAAGTTTTAATTTAAAATCGTAATTTATAAATAGTTAAGGGGTCAAATTGTAATTTTTTGGGATTATATAATCTGTCTCCTTCTTCCTCGCGACATCAGACGCGTTCTTTCTCTCTCTCTCCAAATTTTTTTTTTTCAGTTTTTCCATTTTTGCGAACCCTACTTTAAGTTCTCATTCCGACCTCCATTTTGACCAAACTTGATATAGTTGGAAAGGTTGTGCGACGTAGATTCCATAGGTACCAATTTTATCAATTTTCATCACCGTTTGGGTCTTCAATTTTGCAGAGGAAGGTCAGCCACTAACCAACTTCGATTTTCTTAGATCTAGGTGAATCTAAGCAATTTCAACTCCAGTTAACCTTATTTTCATGACCAGCGTGTCGAGGACAACAAAACTCACCTAGCTGTACCTCCCACCACTGTGGTCGCTGGAATCTACTATCAGAAAGTCGCTGTCGACCACCATGTATGGCGGAGGTAACTTTCTCAACCCCCCGAACTCAAAATTTAACTCTAGACACATCTACAGACTCGTTTTTCAGTGTAGAATCCATCATTAGGGTTTTCCCCCTTAGGATAACCATATTAAAAATGTGCATTAAAAAGTGTTGAAAAAATTTAGTTTTTGGCTAGGAACACCCACCCAATAGTCGTTTTCTTCTAAATTCACTTTATGGCTGACCTAAATAAGAGTTAGAGAGATGAGTGGAGTGAAAATTGGAATGAAGAAAACCTAGGGATTTCTCCCTAGGTAGCATTCGATTAAAGGGGGTTAAAAATAGGGACTTTTCATTCCAAGCTTCAGAAAATTATTTCGAGCCTACTGAGGTGTTCCTAAGTGATAATAAATAGGATTTGTAAAAAGAAATCAGAATTTGAAAGCCTCAAATAAGCTAAAACTTAGTTGAAAAAGTTTATGCGTAAAAAGGTTTTTATAGAGTTAATAGTCTTAAAAGTTATTTATAACTTTGTATTAGTGAGTTTAGTGATTCTAAATGAGTATATAATGTTTTAAGGAGAAAGCGAAAAGTTTCAGAGGCTTCCGGAGGAAAATCGTTTTCTATCAGAGAGCGTTTTGTGAGTAGAAAGTTGGCCATTCAAGTTTTAATTTATTTGTTTCTTAATTGTTGTTATATGTGAATGAATGTATTTTATTTATTTTTTATATGACTTTATTTATCATGTAATTGAGTGGTTTATTGAAGTAATACTAAGATTATAGCATGTAAATTTTGAGTTAAGTGTATTTTTATACCGAGAATGTGCTAGAATCAAATATTTTATACTTTTTGCCTTAAGAACGAGTTTATTGTAAAATGCCGAGAAAAAGTGTTTTATTACGCCTATGGTTTACCCTAGCCCCAGTTAAGTGTCCAATTGAGTACCCTATGCGTGTACGATAGATGTGAGAGAATCACTAACTGAAAGTGGAGTCTAGATGACTCCTAAGAGAGAGAGCCAGTTGAGTCACCCTCTATACGTATAAGGGTAGTGTAGATCGGACCGATTGCGAGAGGGTAATGCGTGCCCAGAGTTTACGCATTGACGACTACACAGGGCAAATTCTTTAATTCCTAGTGGCAAACGAGAAAGTTTATGCTGCCACGACAGGAATAGTTTCCTTGGGTTACCATCAAGGGGAGAAAATGAGAAAGTTAAGAAAACGACGGAGAATGAACTTAAAAAATAGTTTTCGAACGAGTTTCGATAAAATATTTTAGAAGAGAATGAAACTGTTTTTCTTTAGTTTTTATTAAACTGTAATTCTTACTGAGTTTTATTCACAATTTGTTTCCAATGTGTTCCTTAAAAACTCTTCCTCAGGTACATGAGCGAGTCATCCAGCAAGCGAGGCTCAGACAAACACGCGAAATGACTGATGAACGACTTTTATTACATTATACAGCTCATACTTCTGTCATGTGCATATTTTGTATTAATGTATGGTGTAAATTATAAATGTAAATACAAGTTTTTGGATGCATGTCTTTAGAAAGATGTTTTGATAAGAAAGTTTTAGTTTTCATATCAATTTGCGTGATTGTGGTTTTTCATGTTAGAGTGATTTTGTGAGGAAGGCCGGAGGCCCTTGGTAATTGACATTAAGTGCTATAGATGTGTTTTTAAATTATACTTGAATTTGCAAGGTGGTATAGTTAAATAAACAGTCGACATGCTGTTGAATTTTCATCAGAAAAACGAAAAAGTTTTACCCTTACCACCTAGTAAATGTTTAGAAAACAAGTTTAAACTAAGTCTCGGTTTTCCGACGGCATTTCGTCGGGTCAAAGTTAGGGTCCGTTGGAGTTCTGTCAAGGTGCTATGGGGTCTTTCTCGGGTTCAGAGGAGGGATTCGAGAAGGGTCCCGTCAGTATTCACCTACAGTTATAGCTTGCAAAAAATTACAAACAATGCCCCTCAACTTTTGAAAATTACACATTTGCCTCAAAAAATTATAATTCAATCCCTCCATTCCATTTCTACACAAAACACTTAGAAAACATTAGAACACTCCTATTTTACTCAAGTTTTTATCATAAAAGCATAGGCTAAGGATATAAAATCGTGCCTTAATTTTAACCCGATCACTATCCACTCTAACCAAACCCAAAGTTCAAAGGTAAGTCTCTTTCACAACTTGAACCTCATTCTTTTTTTGCTAATGGGTTTGTGCTATGTTTTGAAAAGCCTACAAATCTAGGGATGAAACCAAATAAGAGAAATAAGTGATGGATCAAAGTAAAGAACCATCTACTTAAGCCTTGTCACAAGTTGTGGGAGTTGTATTAAGAATTTGTGACTTTGGCTATACCTTTGAATCCTGAATATTAAAGAAAAATCATGATATTTAGCCAAGACATTAACTAAAGCACTTGATGGGAGGCAACCCATCTAAATATTTTCGTTCATTTTTCTTTATTTTAATTTCCACTCTTCTCTAACTTATGCTTTACATTAAAACATTGAAGACAATGTTTAGTTTACGCTTGGGGGTGGTGAAAATATTTTTTTAGTTTGGTAAAAATTTTCAAAATTTCTCAAAGATTTTTCGTTAACCTTTTTGATTTTTATTAGTTTTTAAATTTTATCCTAACAAGTTGACTAGTAACTTTGTTTATGGATTAAGTCATATTGCATGTTTTGATTGAATATTTTTACTAAGGAGTAGCAATGAACATCTTTGCATGATTTGAGGTTTTTGAATTCCATTATTTTAGTTAATTGAGTGGATGAATGTCCTGTTTATGTGAATTGTTAACTATTAGTGGAGACTACCCTTGATGAGAACTTGAGCTTTTAAGCTTTTCTTTTTTAGGGTTTTAACTATTTCTGCTCTTTAAACACTCTTCAATTTTTACTCTTAATAGTTAATCTTTATAGGTTTTAAATTGAATACTAAAGAATAAATCATCATTGTACATAATATGAGTTGTTTTAATTTGAAAATTGGACTTCTAGAAGTGATATAAACAAATTTTGCTTCACCTTATGAAAGCCTACTTTCCTACTTTAAATTGAAATACATCATAAATCCTTTGAAGCCAAACACTTTTTGTTAGTCCCTTTTTCGTAATTTCACAATTCTAAGTAACAGTAATTAACTTATAGGGTGAGAATAGTAAATTTCATAAATATAACCCTATAAAGTGACATTAAAATGTTAGTAGAGATTTTAGAAATCAATTAAGTCAAATAGCAAGTCAATTACTAATAAAGGGCAAAATGGTCATTTGTCATATAAGGGCCTATATATATGAGTGTTGGTGTGATGTCACTCTTCTGAATTCCATACTATAGAGAAAACCTTCATAAATGATGTATATATATAATATTGCCCTTGTTTGAAATTTATAAAGTTATTTAATTTTTCGAAATCGCGTATTCGAATTTTAATAGAATTTCCAAACGGATTGAAAACAAATTCGAATTCGAAAGGTGACATGATGATTTATCTATGATATAAAATGAAAATTGTGATCAAAGACTTCCAAGAAAGAGTTGAAGTGAATGGATTAATTTAAATAGTGTGGTAGGTGAAATTTTATAAAAATCTAGTAGGCATATAATGGAAATATCTCAAACAAATGAGGGAAAAATGATCCAAATAAATTAATGGTAGGAAATGTAATTATATGACCAACTTAAGGGGCAATTAGTTAACTAAAATAAGAGTATAAGTGGAGAATCTGCTAGAAAAATGCAAACACACCAGAAAGCAGAAACTGAAGCAGAAAACAGAGCATTTTCGGGTAGCAGAAAAGAGGTCTGAACAGTAGCTATTTTCCAACGTTTTCAAGCCATTTTTTAGCAGATTTCAAGCCCCCGAAGGGTTGTAAACAAGCCTAGGGAAGTTATTCAACAAGAATCAAGTGATTTTGAGAGGTAAGAATTGAGTTTTCATGATGTGTTTATGTGAAAAATCTATTGGATGCAGTATAGTGAGCTGTCTTGGTTGTTGATGAGTTTTTCATGATTTAATTCAAGGTTTTGAGTCATAAAACAAGTGGAGAAGCAAGCCAAGACATCAAAGAATAATTGGTAAGTGGTTTGGTTGAAAAATATTATGATTTGAATTGAGTATGATGGTGATTAGTAAAGATGAAAGCTGTTAGAAATGTTTTTGTTGTGATTGTGATTGAGATGTGTGAGAAGTATGATGATATGTTGAGATATATATATTGCTATGCATATTGGTTATGTTAGGGTGATATAATGTGAAGAAAATATGATTGAATTGGCGTAAAACATAGGCTGTTATGGATGAGTTAAAGCATGAGAGTTAATTGAAGATAAATTGTTTGATAAATTGCTTCAATGTTTGGCCAACATGGTGATTTTGGTTCCAACTTGTTTTAAATTAAATTTGAGGATGTTATATGCTAGAAATTATGTTAGAATAATGATTAAGAAGTTAAAAATATGAAATGAGATCATGGAAATGAAGATGAATGTAATTTGGACAAAGGAGATAGAAATGGTATACATGTTGTCTTGATTTTCCACGGTATTGTATGAACTGATTTTGAACAGTTCAGGGGGCTGCATGTGATATGAAACTTGTATGAAAATGAAATGAAAAGATTGAACTTGAATATATGTAAGTTTGGTCAAGAAATGATGAAAATTGGATAGGTAAATTATGTTAGGTGTTGGATGAATTGAAGGGGGCAGCTTATGCATTGATTTCAATGTTAAAATTAGATGGAAGAATTGAAATAGAAAGCATGTGAGGTTCGGTCAAGCTAGAAGAGATGATGTTTGATAAATTTGTATGATGTATTTGATGAATTTTATGAAAAAAAAAATGTAAAGAATTGAATTAGAATGGAAGTGAATTTGAAGGTAGTTTTAGTGTTTGAAAAAATATCTAAGAGAATAAGTTAGTAAAAATATTGAAAGTTAAATGAAGTGTTGTGTGTGCATGTATAGGTCACAGTCACCATGATGAATATGTGATCTCATTGAGTTTAAATGTAATTAAGGTTTGATTTAAGCATGTTAGAAGTTAGAAAAATTAAGGAAATGTTAACATTTAAAAAGGAGATTGAAGAAAATAGTATGTTGTGTGTGTACAAGGAAGTCACGACCAAGGAAAGGGGTATGTGACCCCATTGTGTTTTGATCATTTGGAGCTTTAATACATGCATGATATAAGTTAGAAAAGTATATAGAAGTAATAGAATTGAAAAAGGAAAAGTGTAGAGATGAGTTGAGAATTAAGAGCCTAGTTGAAAGGCATTGCAAAATGTCATGTAAAATGGATTCCCTAACACATGAAATGAATATATTTGATTATATTGGAGTGAAAGAATGTTAGATATGAAAGAATTAAGGTTAGAACACGAAAAAAGCAAATTTTGACACGAAAAAGTGTCGAAAAATAGGGGTAATTCATAGGTTTCACTCCTCTATAGTTAGAATTTTTCAAAACCGCTTTACGGATGACCTAAGTGAGAGATAGAGAGATGATCCAAGTGAAAACAGAAGTGAAACAGCCCGCGAAATGGGCTGTGAACAGTATTCTGTTTTAGGGGGTCCGAAAATTTTGACTTTTCATTCTGGACCTCTGAAAATTATATGGACTACCTGGAGATGTTCTTAGGGGTATATAAGTTAAACTTTTACAAAGAAACCGAAATTAAGAAGTCTCAGTTAAGTTAGAATCTAAAAGAGAAAGTTGTAGTCAAAAGGGTATTGTAAAGAGTTATTAAGGTTAAAATCAATGTGTGTAGTTTTGTATAACGCATTGTAGCGTATTTTAAATAAGAACATATTGTACAGGTAACGCACAAGCTAGCGGAACAAAGGAGACTCATTAGAGCCCTCTAGCAAATTGGAATCGAGGTAAGTACTTTACCACTTACACTATTTCAATTTTACTTTTAATTGTAAGTCTTATCGTTAAAAGAGTTATAAAATGATTTCCAAATATAAATTCGGATTTTTGTAAAAAAATCTTGTAGTGATTGAGAAAATAGAATCGAAGACAAAGTTGTTTTCAAAAAGTTGAGTGTTAAGTTTTAGTTAAAAGCATTAAAAGATAAATGAGTTGTGCTTTCCATACTTAGTAAGAAAAGTTTCAAAAACCATGTGTAATCCCTCAGTTTTCATAGGCTCTAGTGCTACGCATGCGATGCAAAAAATTCCGCACATAGTCGTCTAGATTTATAATTATTTGCACTACGTTGCCATGCAGAAAATTCTGCTCGTAGTCACCAAGATTTATAGCTGAAATTACACTACAATATGCAATGCAGAAAATTCTGCATGTAGTTGCAAAGAGTATAGCTCAGTAGCACTACTATATGCGATGTAGAAAATTCCATAGGTAATTGCTTCGATTTGAGATGGTTTCACATTACGCCTGTGATGCAGTAAATTCCGCACGTAGTGGTCAAGATGTCTCAACAGTATCACGGTTGGTGTCAGTTAAAAATCACCATGTGATACACCACGTTGAGTGTGGTTAGAGTTTAGGGGTACACATGGTGCTTTTAGTAAGAAATGAACAATTTTTGAAAACTCTAAATGTTGAAATCCATTTATGATTAATTAGTGATACCTTACCTTATATTGTTGAACTGACAACTTTTCTTTGTTGTAGCTTATAAATTTGTCATAAGTATCCTATAGGGGATCAAGAACCAAATAAGCATTTCATCAAAAATATAGGTGGGCAACATCGAAGAATATACCATATAACTCATATCAATAATTGTGAATCTAGAAAATAAGAAAATGCACGTATAATATTGAATCGTTGGTAACATATGTTCAAAGTTTATCTTGGTGTAAATAATGATGTAAACTTTTTGTAAACTTTTATATAATATATGTACACATATACATATTATATGATGCGGTTTATAATTGGTCATTGGTGTGTATTTGTGGTGTGAAATGCATGCTTGTGGATAAAAAAAGTTTGGTGATACTTGAAAATAATTGAAGTGAGTTTTCTTACAGGTAAAAATTTTGGGAACCTTAAAAATACAGTCGTTATACTGTCGAAATTTTTATAAAATTTTCTTTAATTAAATGCGAAAAATTCATACCAACCCAACTATTTTCAAAGAAATTGAAATTTATTTAGTTAAAGTAAAGTAAACAGACAAAGTATCTCAGGGGTTCGCTCCGTGGGTCTCTTGACCGTGAGTAAGGTTATAAGAGATTCGCTGGAATGCCCGGCACCCGAATAAGAGCTTTGAGAGAGTTTGGTTTGGGTCTTGTCATTTTTAGCCTTTTTCTTTGTTTACCCTTACTAAATGACTCATTTGAGCCTTAAAGATAGTTATACCTTTTGAGTTTGGGATCATACTAAGTGGTGTAAGAAGGGAGAAGTGAATTAGACTATTAGTATTTATATGATATGTACATACGCATATGCATTAAAGAGAGTTGCTTCTAATAAAAAAAAAAAGTGAAAAAAAAAGCAAAAAAAAAATGATGATGAAAGCGAAAAAAATAATAAATAATAGAAATAAAAAATAAATATTTGTGAGAGGCACAAGTTATATGATGCCTAGATATACAAAGGAAGGTAGAAGTGTTTTAAATGAAGAAAAATGGTGAAGAAGAGAAGAAGGTTATGATGAGTTGAAGAGAAAATGAATGAAGTGTTTTGGTTTGATCCTAAGTTCTTTTTGAACCTAAACCCTTTCATTGCTTATCTATTAATCAACCATAGCCCAAAAACAACCCTGAATAAAGCCTAATCATTTTGAGGGGGGAAGTTTAGTTTGAGAATTGAACCATGTCATCATGCTCTATCTACGTTCTTAGTATTTGATTCCATTCATGAGATTTATTCACTTAAAAGTATGGTCTTTATCAATCTCTATATTCATGTGATGTAACAGACCCTTGTATTGCCTTTATATAACTTTTATCACATTTGATTGCATAAGTGTTAGCTCTAAGACTTTTGAGAGTTATGACTGATATCTTGAAAGGATTAGTGACAGGACTCAACCCGGATTCCCTCTAATGAACCCAGCGGTCCTGCCGGGCACCCCACGAGACCCTTCTAAAGTCTAACTAATAAGATAAAAGGACGTCGTGGTACAAACCTGTATCTATAAATGACTTTGCTAAACAAGGAAACCATCTGCTCTAAAATTCATTACAATTTCTAAGTAAAATATATCTAAAAACATCATTATAAACATTACCAAAAACATTATCTAAAATAGGCATGTCATCATATTTATATAAAAGTTCTACAAAATCTTGTTCAAAATTTGAAGTGTGTATAATAACATATTTAATAATAACATTAAAGACACAATGTTTACAAAAGAACAATGCAGCGTTGTCAGTCGTCTGACCCATTTAGTCTGATAGCGGTGGATTGGTACCCTAATCTTTTGTTCCTACACCTGGAAGGGTTTTGTAACATGAAACCAAACATTTGTAAGCTATATAACCTAGTGAGTATGAAGGTTTTATTCAAAATAAGTCTTATAAAATGCCTCCCGAAGAACATTTAGAAAATGTTTTTCTAAAAACCACTTATTTTATGTAAAACTTGGATTTTTATAAAATTTCTTTAAGATTTCAAAAGTTTTTTTCTAAAATGCTTTCTAAAATATTTTCTTTCTAAAATCTGCTTTTCATGGTATGTGTCTCTTTCTAAAATCTGTTAACTGTGTATGGTAGATATGGTTTGAAGTAAAACTTTTCATATTGAATCAACTTTCAATTTGGGTCTTCCTTGATAATATTGTAAGGGCTGAGGTTGCTAATCGTTTCTTCAAGTTATAATTTTGGATGCTGCTGCTGTTTTCATTTGGCTTACAACATCCATGAGGATCATCCCTTCTTTTTCGTATTTGGCTGTAATTCTCTGCTTCATATGAACTCATATTGCATATAAGCTTCAAGGTTTGGTTATTACCAGTTGCTCTAACCATATTGCTAGAACAGTCTCACATTTTTTATGTGGATTTACCATATATGTTTATGATAATTTGTAACGAGACAGATTTTATAGCAGAAAAATTGAATCTGGGTCTTTTGTTTACTTGTTTGAAGTTTTCGTGTTTGTAAATTTGAATTTTATTACTGGGTATTTGATTTTTCTCTTATTTAGGGTTTCGGGTTGAAGTTTGATTATTTAAATGTGTGAATTGGGATGTGGGTATTCGATGAAATTTATAATTTTGAAGATGTTTTGGTGGGTCATGAATTGAAGTTTGGTTTTGTGGATATGCATATAGGTAGAAATGTTAGCAGAATTTTCTTAATTGGGATGTGATGTGGTTTATGCAGTTGAAATTAGAAATTTTGATATGGAAATGTGGTCAAGATACGAAATTTACTTTAATTGTTATGTTAGTTATGGTGTAAATTTCAGTTTAGTATGTGTTGAGTTACTGTCTAGTGGTTTTCGAATTCAAGTTGATGTATTAGTTTTATGAATTAGAAGTGTGTATAGTTTGGCATAAAATTGGAATTTTAATTTTGTGAATAAAAGAGTATCAATGATAACTTGAGGATTAGTTTAGTTTTCTACATTATTTTTCTTTTGAATGTTTTTAGCAGAAGCTATCTCAGTTTATAAAGTTTAATTTATAAATAAGGGAGAACCTACAATCTTGTGCTGTTGCTAGAAGCCTAGATCAGATCGTTAATAAAGTTTCTCTTGATGATATATGTTGTGGGGTAAGCTAATGAAGCATAAACACACCTTCTAAATGTTGTTTATTTTAGTGTGTGAAAAAATGAAATTAAAAATGCTCATAAAACTAAATAATATTTGAAAGGAAAAAAGAAAGTTGTTTCGTTTGTTTATAATCATCCTTCCTTTTTTTTTGGGGGGCGGGGGGGGGGGGGGGGGGGGGGGGGGGGGAGGGGTTTTGTGGGGGTGGTTTGGAAATATTTGATTGGGTGTTAAACATTTGAATGGCATGCTGCAGAATTTATGAGGATGAATGTCAAAATATAATTGATTCTCATTTTTAGACAAGTTTTCAGAGAATGTTAACTTCTAAAACATATAAATTTATGAGGATGAATGTCAGAATTTGTGCTAGGATGTATAGTACGTATTAACTTCTAAAACATGTTTCCAGAATGGCAAAGAGCCAAAGACGATAATTGATGCTATAATTGGCCTCAACTTCGATGACTCACCCAACAATCTAGCTGCTGCAGCGCTTTTATAGAGTTTTATGGACAACTCGTTGATGGTTTCTAGAGGAGGAGAGATTAAAATGGATTGCTTTGTGTATTTAGCTAAATCATAGGCAACTATATATCTTCTGCAAACTTAAATCATATGTAATAATATCTTTTGACACGACATAGTTTGTGTTTTGATTATGGCCAGCTATTCTTTCCTAACTTGTGAAATAATTAATTCAGTAGCTTAACTATTTGTTGGAAGATTGTTTGTTGTAAACAACTTAATTCATTTTTTCACATGATAACTTAATTCACTTTCAGTGGGGTATATGTCTCATGATAGCTTCTTGCAGAGAGCTATTGAAAAGGGTGCAGACTTCATAGAAACGGATATTCTGTCTTCCAAAGATGGTGTTCTTATCTGTTTCCATGATGTTACTTTGGATCACATAACTGATGTGGTGGAGCACAAGGAGTTTGCAAACCGTAAAAGGACCTACGAGGTTCAAGGGACCAACATGACTGGCTTTTTTACTGGTATGAATACCATACTGCTTCCACCTTCCTCTAACTTAGCTTTATAGCTCCACTGCAAATAATCAAGTTGTGCTGCTGGGTATTTTGACTAGTCTTAATGCATAAGCACTGTACAGAATCTGAAGCTTACTCTGCACGTGTACTAAATTGTCATTATTATTTTTCTTTCTGACTTAATCATAAATTTTCCATGGTGTAGAGTTCTAACTGTAAATTGGACTATTTTAATGGGGTGCAGTTGATTTACTGCAAAGGAATGAAAAAAATTATGGGTGAAGCAGAGGTACAAGTTTCAGGATCAACAATATAATGGTAAGCTCCTCTTTCATTTACATTTATATGAGTTTCTTCAAATTCAAACTAGAATATTTAAGTTGCTTAAGTCAATATTATTTTTTGATTTATTGATATACATGTTTAATTTTCCTGTATATCACAATAAGTATAAATTAACTTGTATTGTCGTTGAAGATGTACGTGGTTGTGCTTGGAGCAATCATTGCCCATGCATACAACATGTTCACAAATCCAATGAACTGTAGTCTAATTTAGATGATGACTGCATCACTAAAGATGAGATAGACATAATTATCTAAATACTTTCTTTTAAAAACCTAATTATCAGAAGCAAAGTGACGTGTCTCTGATCTCTCTTCCTCATTTTGAAAATCATTTAAAACTTTATCATGCATTTGGTTGTCTTAATATAATCATGGTATCTTTGTTGTTCACAAAGAACTGATATATTTTGGTTGATTTATAGTAAATGTTCTGTTCAAGACAAAACTTGGAGAGATTTTTATGACAAAATCTAAGTAAAAGGTCTATAATTGTTGTAGATAGAGATTTGATTGATGCATTTTTTATTTACCAAAATTCAAGTCCTGGCAAGGTCAAGCCTTCTCTAAACCCTGTTACTGTGGTACTATATATCTTTTGGCCTCAATTATTATGTGTCTTATCTACTTCACTAATCACTACTTTTTTTAAGTATTTTTCTCGACACCCGGTTGTCAACTAATTAGTAATTGCAAAAAAAAAAAAAGAAAAAAAAAAAAAAAGGGGATTAGTTGTTTCCCATAGATTTTTAATTTTGAGAGGGTTCATTATTCATGACCTTTTCTTAACCCATCAGCACTGCGGTCTGGATCTGTCTCTCCACAATAGCTTTTCATCCAATACAACAATTTGTGATCTATATTAATAATGTATTAAATAATTGATGTATTTTGAGTCTGTAATTTCATTATATTCTATGATCTCTCTATTGAAGCTGAGAAGGATCTTAACCAACAACTATATTGTATCTATGACTGTTAGAGATATAATAACATTCTCTTTTGTTCTGTTTTCTAACATTTTAAGCTCTTCTAGAGAACAGAGAAGACATATTTTGGCCTTTTAGGCAACAATGATAATAATTAACTATATTTTCTCTGCGAAATATTTCACAGGAAAATTTCCTATTATTACTTTTGAAGAGTTCATTTCAATTGCACTAGACGCATCAAGAATTGTTGGGATATACCTGGAGATTGAGAATCCAGTATTCATCAATCAGCATGTGAGTAATTTCCTCCTTTAAGCTGTCTCAGGAAATGGTTTCTAAGGCAAAATTATGATTGCTTTGTAACAGATAGATTATGAATGGCGCATATTTCTCTTTTCTTTTGAATGTGGGGTGTGCAGATGAGATTGCCATTGGTATTTCACTAGCACCTAACTCTTGTGCATTGTGGTGTTAATGGAAATTATGATTGAAGAAAGCATTATTTCATTCTTACTTGAATTAGATTCATGACAATAATTAGGGGGATAGTGACATTGTTTGAAAACCAAGGACAAGTTATTGCAGCACTTACTAAAAAGGTTACCGTTTCTTGCTTCTTTTAATTTTCTTTGGAAAACCTCATAAAGGAATAGGAAAAGTGTGGAAGTGTTTGGATAGATGTGGTATAGGGTCTGATTATATTTTCTGCTCAGTTATTTGGGAGGTTATTCTGCTGAGTTATTTATTAAAAGATTATCATGGCAACATTTGTACTTACCTGTTAGTGAAATTATTAACACGTAAAATGGTCAGATGGCAAGAAATTTGAGGACAAGTTTGTGGAGACACTTAACAAGTATGGGTACGGAGGCACATATATGTCAAAAGATTGGTTGAAACAACCTGTATTTATACAATCCTTTGCACCAACTTCACTTGTGTATACTGATGACAGACTCACCCAAAATCTTCTTAATTGATGATATCACCATTCCAACCCAACACACTAATCAGGTTTGTGTTTTTCACACTGCAGCCTCACTATAGACTTCTTCCTCAGTTTACCAATAACGTTCTTATGCATTTAATTTAAGACAGTTCATAGTAAAGACAGTCCTAGTATATATAATTTAAGATATCTGATGGAATTTCGTTGATTTACATTCGTATTGGGAAATTACTTCAGATGCTTATCTCGACTACATTCATGACTACATGGTAGGCATTGGACTTTGGAAGGATACAGTAGTTCCTGTTGTAAATAATTATCTGCAGAAACCTACAGATCTTGTTGCCAGAGCCTATACCCATGACTTATAGGTACACTTTTTTATCTAATCCTCATCCTATTAATACAAGTAATATGTTCAGATGTTTAAGTCATCAAAATTAGACTGCTAAATTGTGACTCTTCTAGGTTTTCACCTAGCAAATTTTAAGTTTCCTGCCTCTTAAGGAGTGAATGCTTATAACACACTCAAAACATTTATAGCTTGCCAAAGAAGCTAGCTATGGTAAGAGTTAGTGTATTAGAATGTTGAAAAACATTCAGGCCAAGTTCAGTCTTGACGTTTTTACGTTATTTATTTTATACAAAATCATGAGGCAAGCAATATAAAATGACTCATCTTTTATCGAAGGCATTATATTTCTCATTAAAATTTTATAGACGAGTATTGCTCTTCAAATCTTCCTTTTCTTGAGTTAATACATCCTTTTTCTTATTCAAAACAAATAAATTTATGTGCACTTCGACTTTATATTAAATTTTGATCTTCATGTTTTAGTCTTTGTTGATTGTTAATTTGTTATAACATTTCCTTTTCTTTCATTCAAATACTATTGGTACGGTGAGGAAGACTGGAGGTATCTTCATAGAAAATCTAAGAGAATTAGGAGGGCTTGATGCAGTCTTTGAGGTCATCATGAACTGTTATTTTGTTATGAAGGTGTGAGCCTGTATGTTTGTTTAGTTTGGTAGCTTGTTTTAGTGTTTTTATTAGATATGAATTGTTTAGCTTTTAACGATGGAAAAAAGATAAAATAAAATGAAAAGAAAAGGGTCAGAATGCTTCGGATTAGGAAAAAATTTTCTTAATCTTATTAGTGCGAATTGGAAATTTCTTTTAATTAACACGTGCATTGAAAATGGGAGAAAGTATAGACATCTATTATATTGACAAGGTTTACTTTTGCAAACTTACTTCCCTTATCTTGTCTATGCTGTCATCGAAGGTGGTGCTCAAATTTATATTAATTGTAACAAAACATTTAGATCTGTTGTTGGTTCCTTTTAGTTCTTTAATAAATTAATTGGGATGTCATGCTATAGCAACATTGTGAATAGTCATGAGACTTCTGAATTTAGTCTGTCTAAATACATTCTTTTTTATGTTTGGCCATGTTAGCCCCCAAATAAATGGCACTATAGTTTGTTTTGTGTTTATTATTGTTGATGTTGTATCACTATAGTAATCTACAGCGATCACTGCATGCTTGCACCTTCCACGAGCTGTGGACAGAGGTTCGATGAGGTCCATTCCCCAAATCGGGAAAGGTCATGGGCTCACCATCTGCTGAAGATAAGTTAGTAGAGCTCGCAGGACTTTGGCGAACCTCTGACACTTGTCACATTTTTTGACTAAATCGATGACATCCTACTTCATAGTTGGCCAATAAAACTCCTGTCTGAGAGCTTTCTGAGCCAAGAACAATCCTCCTGCATGGTTTTCACAATTACCAGCGTGTATGTCTCTCAGCACGACCTCACAGTCCCGGCCATCAATACATCGTAGAAGTGGGGTTGAGAAGCCTTTCTTATACAGTATGTCATCATAGATACAATAGCAGGTAGCCCTAGCTTGTAGGCGTCGTGCCTCCAGTTTGTCGCTTGGTAGTTTCCCTTTTCGCAAGTAGCTTAATAGCGAGCTCATCCAGGAGTCAGGATGGACATCTATAATTATCAATGCATCTTTTCTTTCTATGCTTGGAGTTGGCAAGAATTGTACTGGTATGACTCTTAAGAAGTCTGCATCCTAGGTGGCTGTTAAGCTAGCTAATGCATCAGCATAGAAATTCTGAGTTCGTGGAATCTGACTCACCTCAAACTTTTAGAAAGCCTTCAGTCACTGTTTGACTTTCTGAAGATACTTAGCCATCTTAGGTACCCTGGTTTGGTACTCACCCTGAACATGGCATATCACGAGCTGAGAGTCGTTGAATACCTTTATCTGCTCGACCCGCACTTCCTTTGCTAGGCAAAGTCCAGTGAGCAATGCTTCATATTTAACCTCATTATTGGTGGCCTAGAACTCAAATCTCAGGGTGCTGAGGATCTTGTGGCCTTCAGGGCTAATCAACAACACTCCAGCACCGGACTTATGCTCATTGGAGGACTCATCCATATACAACTCCTAGGTCGGGCTATCTGCGATTTCGGTCTGCTCCTCTACAGGTCCTATGAATTCAGCGATGAAGTCCGCTAGGGCCTGAGCCTTGACTGCCAATCTGAGCTTGTACTCGATGTCGAACTGCGTAAGCTCTATGGCCCATTTGAGTAGCCTGCCAAAGGTATCTGACTTCTAAAGGACTTGCTTGAACGGGTGTTGCATGAGGACCTCGATCTGGTGGGCCTGGAAGTAAAGGCACAACTTCCTTGACGCGATCACCAGACAGTATGCCAGTTTTTCCATCTGTGAATACTTGGTTTCTGCGTCGACCAGCCTCTTACTGATATAGTACACTAGTAATTGCATCTTTTCTTCCTCTTTCACCAAGGCAACACTCAATACGTGCTCAGATACTCCCAAGTATAAAAAGATATTTTCTCCCTCCTTTGGCTTAAATAAGAGGGGAGCTCGGCCCATGTATTCCTTCAACTACTGAAAGGCCTCCTCACACTGCTTGGTCCATTCAAAATTCTTTGCCTTCTTTATCGCTTTGAAAAAAGGAATGCATCTATTCGTAGCATTTGAAATGAATCTGCTGAGGGCTGTGACCTAACCACTGAGGCTTTGTACATCTTTAACCCGAGCTGGGGATCTCATATCTATTAGTGTTCTGATCTTCTCGGGGTTAGCCTCAATTCCTCTACTATTCACCATGAAAACGAGGAACTTATCATATGCTATTCCAAAAGGCATATTTCAGCAGATTTAATTTCATTTGGCAATTTCTCAAAATCTGAAAGGTTTCGCCCAGGTCGCGGACATGATCTGCGGCTTGCTTTGATTTAACCAACATGTCATCCACATATACCTCTATAGTCTTCCCGATTTGCTCCTGAAACATCGTATTGACCAAGCGTTGGTAGGTCGCCCCTGCATGCTTTAGCCCGAAGGGCTTTACCTTATAGTAATACAAGCCTCGGTTAGTAAAAAATGATGTATGTTCCTCATCCTCTGGGTTCATAGGCATTTGGTTATAGCCCGAGTAAGCATCTATGAAGCTCAGGAGCTGGTGCTCCTCGTCCTTAGGGCAGGCCTTGTTTAGGTCGGTGAAATCAATACATGTCCTCCATTTTCCGTTCTTCTTCTTCACGAGGATTGGGTTAGCTACCTAAACTGGATAATGGGCTATGCGAATGAATTTGTTGACTAGCAATTTCTCTACTTCCTCCTTTAAAGCAGCATACTGCTCTGGCATCATTAGCCTCTTCTTCTAGCGAACTGGCTTATGGAAGGGATCTATGTTCAACTTGTGGCACATAACTTTAGGGTCTATCCTCACAATATTTTTATGATTCCATGCGAAAACGTCCAGATTTGCTTTCAAGAACTCAGCGAGTTAGGTCCTGACCTCTGGGGCTAGATCTCGTCCCAACTTCAAACATCTTTCTGGGTCTGTCTTGCTGACTTGAACATCTTCCAGTTCTTCAACAGGCCTTGTAGCCCAATCTATATTCACCTCGTGGGGGTCGAGGTCGTGGCTCACTCCTCTTTCAGTAATAGCTCGCAACTCCCCGCCTGAAACTACATTCACTTTCTTCCCTCGGACTCCTATTTTCATCGCGTCCTCGTAACAGCGTCTAGCTAAGTACTGCTCTCCTTGGACGCATCCTATCCCGTTATGAGTTGAGAACTTAACTGTGAGCCTCCTGGTGGAGGTTACCATGTCCATGTCGTTCATGGAGGGTCGTCACAAGACCACGTTGTATGCTGATGGGCAGTCGATGATTAGGAAGTCTGCTAGCCCAGTGGCCTACCGACCTGGTTCCCTAAGGGTGAGCAATAGTCTGATCTGGCCCATTAGGGTTTCAACATCCCCAGTGAAGCCATAAAGAGGTTCTGGAGAAGGCATGAGTTGCTCAGTTCATAGTCCCATCTGGTTAAAGTAGTCTATGTACATCATGTTAACCGAGCTCTCGATATCTATCATGATTCACCGCACCTCGACGTTGCTGATTTTGGCTGGGATGACTATAGTATCGTTCTGGGGCCAATGTATGTGCCCCTTGCATCTTCTTTGGTGAACACAATGTCATCCGAGATCACCTTTGGTTTCTTTGCAGGTCCCTCTACTCCACTATAGTCTGTAAGCAAGATGTGGTTGGCCTCCCTCACGTACCTCTAGTGCGACCTGTTAGATGTACCTACAATGTGATGACCACTGTGAATGGTAAAGATGGTTCTTACCGCAAGTTCGTGCTCTTCTTTGGGAGCTCGCTAGGGCTGCTGTTGCTGCGCTGGTTGCTGGTGTTGGTTTTAGGGTTGAGGACACTGCTGTTGAGGTCGTCTATCTGCAATTCTTACTACATACTCCCTCAGGCGACCTCGTCTGATCAATTTCTCAATGGCGTCTTTCAACTGCCAGCAATCTGAGATATTGTGTCCAGTCTCGTTGTGATAGGCATAGAATTTTCTTGGATCTCGGAGCATGTGTGGGACTTTTATGGGGTTGGATTTCCTAAAGTTTTCTCTATTTCTCTCTGTGGTGAAGATTCGGTCTTGTATGTCTGACAAAACGCTGTAATTCCTATATCGACCTTAACATCGAGGTCGCTCCCTTCTCAGCTCGGGCCTAGCTCGCTTTGCCACCACATGGGCAGAACAATGTCTGTGTTCGCCGCTTTCGTTCCCATCATGACCTTTTCTTTTCCCCTGGTGGGAAGTACTTGTTTCACCCTACTGGTTACTGAACTTTTTCGGTCCGAAAACTTCCACCCATCCTATCTCTTTAGCAGCCCGTTTGTAGAATTCATCCAGGTCTATTACTTTGGACTTGTAGCTACTTTCGTAGAGCTTCTCGTCTTTTCGGAGTCCTATTGAAATTACTGTTAGGATGCTCTCATCTGAAGGTGCCTCAACGTTGCTCACCTCATCCCTGAACCGGGCTATGTAATCTTTCAGGGACTCATTCTGTCTCTGGAATATTGTAGCGAGGTAACAAAGAGGCATGAGCTGCTTTCTAAGTGCCTTATATTGATTGAGGAATTTCTGTTGACACTCTTTCCAGCTTCCTATGCTGCAAGCTGGGAGACTTTTGAACCAAGCTCGTAGTGCATCTCCCAAGGTGGCCGGGATGACTCGGCATTTGACCAATGTGTTATTTGTCTGGAGGTCCATTTGCACATTGAACGCATCCAGATGGTCATAAGGGTCACTTTTTCCATTATAAGGCGGGATGATAGGGAGTTTAAACTTGGGTAGCAGAGATTCTGTCTCGATCTTCCTAGTGAACAGGACCCTATCATCATTCTGTTCTTCCTGGCTTTGGGGTCCAGGTCGGGCCTCCAGCTGTTGGACCCTCTGCAATAATTCTTCTACCATTGGATCCTGGAATTAAGATCGTTAGGTAGAGTTTCGCCTAGTGGTACTTTCTTGCTTATCTACACGACAATCACACGACCTACTCATCTAACCAAAATTTTCAACCTATCGGGAGCCCCTTCGCGGCTCGGGTTCATGACCACCATGATGTTCGCGAGCTCGCTCATGCCCACGACTATCTTTAACATAACGGTCCTTCGTGGCTCACCCTCACTCTTATGTCAGTGAGGTCTCCCTTTCTTGGGCTCGCCGTCTGTCCCTTCTTGGGTTCCAAGTTTAAGGAGCGGATGGACTCTTCAAATAATGATCTTTCCCTTTCAACACCTTCTTTCGGGGTCGGGATTTCCTCTATAAGCTATTGGCGAGCTTTTTTGGGGGGTGAGACCTCCACCTGCCTCTGTACGGCTTGAGTTTGGACTTCTACCAACACCCTTACTATTTGGGTCAATTGCCTCATCGCGTCCTCAAGAGCAAGTTGATGTCGTTGCCATTCTTGAGTGGCTTCTTCTTTGGAAGGCAGGGTGCTTTGTTGATCCTCTTGGCCTTCAGGCCGCTCATCCGCCACACCAACACTTCTGGTTGCTTGTTCTAGTAATCATAGTTTGGTGAAACGTAAGCAGTTAAAGTAGAAAATAACTAGAGAAGAAATTACCAAATCGTTGTTGGCCCTTCTTCTAACGCCAAAAGATGTTGACATTCAGAAACGGTCGACTGAGAGATTCAAAGACCCAGACTATGGTTTGGTATAATAAATGATAGTAGATGTATTAAATGTGTTGTAAATATAATTTAAGGTTGGTGTATCGTAATAAAAATGGAGGAATATTGGTTATGGTAGATGAACAGTAGTAATAAAACAAATAATAACGAAAGAAAGAAGGGAGAAGAGTGCAAAAACAAGGATTTTTACGTGATTCGGCAAGTGCACCTACGTCCACGGGTCACTCTAGTTTAATTCCGGCAGAGTGACGGTAATACTAGTGTTCTTCACCTGTTTTTACAATGAAAACTCCCCTATTTATAGAGAATGGAAAGATACAAAAGAGTATTACACACGTTTGTGATTATGATTATTCTCAACTAATTTGACATAAGTCATATTGCATTTAATGCTACCATAATGATTATTCCTCACACGTCCACGTCTTCATTAAATGCTTCAAGCAAAGTCTTCTCTTCATTAAATCAGCAGCCGCTGCATTAAATGCTCCTCGGGAATTGTTGAGGTGGTGCTGACGCGAAATCTGGGGAGTAGGTTGATTTGATGGCTGGTTTTACAAGGCACTTCCTGATGCAAGCTCTCCGACCTAGCAGACTGCACGAGCTGAAGAGATGTAGGGACGAACTGATAAATATAAGCTGGAGATATGATAAGGCAGATGCAGACAAGTATGGGTCGAAGGTACGCTGAGATAGGCTCTGAGTTGCGAGCTTCGGGAGTTCGCTGAGCTCATTACAGCGAGCTCGGGCTACGCGTATTGGGCTTTTTGGGCTCTAGTACTGTTCACGTTCCTTGAGCCTCTAACGGTCCTTTTATCCAAGTCGAGAAAATGGGCATAACAATAATAAAGTCCTTTATGGTGTGTTTAGTAACTGGAAATGAAAATTAAAGTATTAAAATCCTACGGGAAATGAATCAAGTTTATGTGAGCTGTTTTTTCAACAATGAATACCAATTTCCACTGATTTTAACTCCCATCACCAAGTGTCGTTTTGCTCGATATTGAGGATATAGAAATAATAAAACAATTAAATATAAGAAGAAATATACATACAATATAACAGTCAGTACATTGACAATGCAAATGCATACACATAAGCCAAAGATCAAAATATGTGAACATTCATGGTTTTAAGGGAAATTCTTAAAAAACCCTTGACTTTTGAAAAATTATTTATGTTTTATCTTGTAATTTTATTTTTATTTAAAAAACTGTCTAACTTTAAATTAAACATTCAAAGTATCTCTTGAAGGCGTATGAAAAGACGATAATATCTTTGATGATAATAGATTTCATTAGATTAACATAACTGACCATTTGGCACTAGGGTTAAAAAAGACAATTTCATGAAAATATTAATAAAAATATAAGAAATAAAATAAATAATATTAAAATAAAATATTTTTATTTCAAAATAAAATATAAAAATATTATATAAGAATATTTTCTTTTTGTTTTTTTCACTCTAAATTCCTCTCCATCTCTCTAGCACGCTCTCTCTCTCCTTTTTTAATCTTTTTGTCTCTATCTTTAGTTGGATTTGTGTGGATTCGATGATGGCGATAGCATGGTGGAGACCCCGATTCTAGTGGTGATAGAGACCCAATCCAGATCTCTACCATATGAAACCCGGATGGTATTACTACAAAAATATTTAAATATATCACTAATAATATATCGGTTTTTTAAAACCGATTTAAAATAAAATTTAAAACATTAGTTATATAAAATACGATGTCTTGAAAATGAATACATTATCGACACATCGATTAATTTGTCTCTTTTTCTCAAAACAGATTTGTTAAGTATCTAGAAATCTTAAAACGCTCACTATGTGCCCGACCCCTATCATCTTTTTCTCTTCTCTTCATCTCTCTTCATCACAGCCGTCGCACCTGCTTCAACTCAGCTTTGCTGTTGGACCGTCAATCTTTTACCAGGTCTTCAGAGACGACGAAGATGACCCCAATAATGACTTCTACTAGGTCTTCTTTTGCTTCTCTCTTCAACACTCCTTAGCGTCCTCTTCTTCTTTCAACACTACTTAGCCCTAGCCCTAGTTTTCTCTTTTCAACACTAATTTCTTTTTACGAATCTTAGATCTACAACTTTTGGAGCCCGACTCTTGAAACCACTGCCGGTTTGACGGTTAGATTTGCCACTGCTGCATGTTTTGTCGGATCTAGGGATTCTGTTTATTCAAATTTGTATATACTTGGATTCTTTTAGAGAATCTTTTGAAGGTAGGTTTGGAGAAATTTGCGTTTCAAATTACATATATATGAACTTTCAGGTTCAAGTAACGGTTTAGTAGTTATTGAATCCTTGAATTAGTTTTTTGAATTGGTTTATTCTTTTATTGTCTTTTCATTTTTTTTTAAATTTTGTTTCTTTTTTTTTTTTTTTTTAAATTTCATTGAATGATGATTTAATATTTTTTCTTTTTCTGGTGTTAATTCTAATTAAAAGTTAAATTTGATTTTCAGATTTTGTTACTTGTAGTTTTAGAGATGAGAGTTAGTTGTGGTAATTAGAAGTGGTTTGTCTCTGGTTCTCTTTATCTTGAATGTTGATGTTCATTGTTGCTCTTGTAGTTATCAAATCTGAGATATAATCACATTTTAATGGGAGAGAATGCAGCTGGTGTTGAAATTCAAACAGATGAGACTTTCGAATGTTCTTCAAGAAACTAGTTGAATGCTGATATTTTATTGAAGTGATGAGGACGAGAAGTGAAAATCTCCTAAAATGGTTTTTTAATAGGTTGAATTTCTTGGTTATGTGGTGGTTCATTTGGTTGATCTGTCTATATTTTTTCAGACAAAACCAACAGAGTTTGCTAATATAGCATGGGTGGGCATTATTGGTGCTGTTGAAGCTGCAAGAGGCAAGGGGCAGACAGCAACCAACAGTTGGTGGAATGTGAACATTTGATGAAAGTTCTTTATGGTTTGGCTCAAAGAATATTCACCAAGGCAAGACTTGATACCACCTCAGTTTTGAAGGCTGCAGATGACGACTTCATAGTCCAGCAACCAAAAGTATATATTTTGATGATATATTTGTCACTTTTGTGCCATTAGTGTTTGATGTGTGGTTGTGACACTGTAGCAGGTGGCAGGTGACAGGTAAAACTAGTGGACCAATATTAATTCCCTCTTGGATAATGCTCGAAAGAATAAAAGACAAATGTTGGATGGTTCTCTGTCAGTAAATCATCTGCTACTGGCATATCATTCAGACAATACGTTCAGGCAACAACTATTCAAGAGTCCCCAGCTTAGTGAGGAAAATTTGAAGGATGCCATTACAGCTGTTCATAGTAATTAAAAAAAAAATTATAAAAGTATGAACTGAACTCCTTTAATTTATTACATTTTGATCAAATATGATATTGCTCTGTTTTTTTCCTTTCTTATCTGTGATGCATTGTGTTCATTCCCAACTTGAGATTCATCTTTGAATTGAGGGTTATAAATGATGTCCTTGCAATTAAAATGTCATGCCCAGCCCGGACGTAATCATTTATATGTTTCAATGTGGCAAATATCTTGTCCTATAGATTCTGTACATGTGTTTTACAGCTGCATCCTTTTTTTGGATATCGAGGTAGATTGTAGTTTTCTCCTGTGCAATACTTAAGCAGTCTTACAACTTAAGTTTTACTTTCTGGAGATCTAATAGAATAGGCTATGTTAAAATTGAGATGAATCTAGGTAGTGATATTGTAGGTTGATGTTCATCACAATAAACATTGGTATTTATAAGTTCTATTTAGAAATTTGAAAATATATTATTGAAGTTATTTTTTTATGTGACAACTTAAGGTGATCTTACTCTTATTTATTCTTAATTCCTTGGTTTCCTTGTTATATATTTTCTTCTCACATTGCCTTAATGTATGTAGATCCCAATGGAAAGAATGGAGTGCAAGATCCCAATCTAAATTATACAGCACTGAAGAAATATGGGAATGATCTGACCCAGCTTGCTAAAAATGGCAAACTTGATCTTGTTGTAGGTGGGGATGATGAGATTTGGAGATGTATCCACATATTGTCTAGGAGAACCAAAAACAACCCTGTCATTATTGGTGAACCTGGGGTGGGGAAAACTGCAATTGCTGAGGAGTATGTTGTTTGGTCTTTTGTCATTCAGTTTTCACATTTACATGAAGATGTCTGTCAGGTTTTTATTTAGTAAACTATTTCATTTAATCTTTTTCGAAATACGAAAGTTTCAATAATTCTTTCACAGTACTTTCTGGACATATGTTATTTTTATGCTAGATGGGAAGCCTACCTTAATTATGAGATAGTGCATAAACTAATAGTAAATATACTATGTTGTTGTGCAGACTAGGTCAGCAGAGGGAACATTCCAGAACCGCTGCTAAATAGAAAGGTTATATTGACACTTAAAAACTTCATATTTTTTCTTGGCAGTATGCCTTTTTTTATTGAAAAAAAGGAAAAACTGTCTTTATTGTTTGACATGATTCTATGCAGTTTTGGTGTCTAAAATAAATGTCATAGGTTTTAGGCTTTTATAATTTATCCTTTGTCTTTATCACCAAAAATTTCTTAATTGTGAGCCTTGTCTATTAATTGAAAAAAAAAATGTAATTTCGGATTTGTAACGTTGATCCATTAACCTAGATATAATGATTAGATTTTTCCTTTATGTTAAACTTTGTAACTAATTTTCTGAAGTAACTCTTGTATTATAGACTTATATAACTTTAACAAAGAAGACATGAAGAAAAGACAAAGGTGGACAAGATTAGAAACTACTTTGGATCAGTGGTTTCTTTTTACTTTTCTGTCTTGTGAGTGAGTTATGGACTAAATTCTTGCTTTATCAAAAAATATCCCATTAATATCTCACATTTCTATGCCCATACCTTATAAAAACCATACATGTCTGCATATAATTATTTTATTTCTTTATTAATTTCTGCTTTTACATGCAAGTTGCCAGCACACTTTTGCATCCATGAACCATCCTTTGCATTAAAAAAAAAAATTGTGAACATTCACGTTCTTATGAATTACTTATTTCGTTTTATATATACACATATATAAAATTCTAAAAGTGGCTTACCATTTATAAAATTCACGATCTTTTCAAAACCATAAATATTTAAGACATTTCCAGAGTTGATCCAAATGTTATTGCTTCAAGCATGAGCACTGCTGATGATAGAGCGCGTAAGTTGGCCAAAAAGATTGGAGAATATCAAATTTTTTTGGATCCTTATCATCATGAGTATGTAAGTCATTGCGTCTCTATTTTATTTTATTTTATTTTATTTTTTAAGCACATTGCATCTTTATTGTTATTTTCATCATTTTTAGTCACATAAGTAACAAGATTCCTCTCTTGAATTAATGTCGAGTTCACTGGATGTTAGTTATTTGGGATCCATATAATAATATTGTGCAATTTTTGGATTCGTTAGAAAAAGCCGTCCCTCCAAACCTTAAGAATATAATTATTGTGTAAGTAATTTTTTTTTTTTTTTTTAAAATATTTGTTTTGTTACTTGCTAAAACTTTTATATATTTGTCTTTTTTGTTTTCTTTTTTCCTTTTTTGTTTATAAAGTGCTCTTAGAATGTTGCTGCTCTTTCGGGAAAGGTTGTTCAGTGTTCTCCTTCAAGATTTTAAAGGTAACCATATAATTAAATTATCTAATTTATTATTGTTATGCATATAAAATTTTATTTGAATATTTACAAATTATTTTATTAATGTGATTGTACATTTTATTTATAGTGTCCTCAATGATTTGGGAATTCTGAATGTGGCTACTATGTTATGAATTATATGAGAGATATAATCATTGATATCTATTTCAATGAAGGTGCGAATATTAAAACTTAATGTTTTATATATTCATATATTTTTCTGGCATGATATTAATAATTCTTATAAATACTTTCCATATAGATGACAGAGGAGAAGAAATACAATCAAGAGGACATTGATTTTGTGCGGAGTGAATGGGTTCAATTCGTTGATGAACTTTTATAAATTTATATGCGTAATTGATTATATGTTAATTTTAATTAGGAGTATATGTTTTAAGTATTTGTGTTAGAAATAGCTAATTTTCATAAGTAGACTTTCGGGTACTTGTTTAGCATGACTTTGGAATGTACTAGTACATATATATTTGTACATGCTTGGAATTATATATTACTAGTTTTGTTGTTAGATAGTTATTATTGATCTATTGGAAAAAAAAAAAAAAAAAAAAAAGGCTTATTGTTGTTAAATTACTTTAAATTTTAGAATGTTTGTGCATATTGTGTGATGTAATTTCGGTAACATCAAGAATTAGGCCTTGGTGTATAAAAACTTAAAAATAAAAAAAATAAAAAAAAATTACAAAAAATGAAGAAACAAATCAGTTTTAGTAAGAAACTAGTTTTTTTTTTCCTTAAATACATTGGTTTTTGTTTTTTCTTTGTAATCAAAATTGATGTTTATTTTCTAAAGAACATTTGTTTTATATTTAACCAATAGGTGTTTTTCGTATATGCATTGCTTAATAATCGATGTTGTATTAAATTTTTTTCAACATCGCTTAAATAGACAACGGTTATGAAATTGACAAAAACCGATGTTAAGCATATAAAATAATTGATTTCTTTCAATTATTTTGTAGTAGTGGGTCTCTAATGTAAAGGTCTCCACGATAGGAGACCCAGTTTGGGGTCTTCTATTATGGAGACCCTTTTGGAACTGGGTCTCCTATCGTGGAGACCTTTCCGAGACCCAATTTGGGTCTCTAACAATGAAGATCAGTGGTTTTTTTTTTTTTTGGGTATTTGCTAATGATTGTGGAAGATTGATATTTGATAATGGTGGATGTTTGATAATTATGGGAGATTGATGATGAGAAATGCTTTGAAACCCAGAAATGGGGAAAAAAGAAAGAGGGAAAAAGAGAAAGGAGATACATAGGTTGAAGATAAGGGTGATGTTCATGGTTGTGGAGATCCAGATTGGATCTCTGGCCATCGTCCATCAAAATTAATGGACAATGGAGATCCAATTTGGATCTCCATTTTTAATTTTTTGTATTTTTTAATTTAGTGTGTTTTTATTTTAAAAAATATCCTATCAAGGGCAATTTGGTCCTTTAGTTCTCTGCACAATTTCATTTTCCTGTTAACAAAATGACAGAATGGGGTATTTTGGATAAAAATTAAATTATATGGAAAAAAAATCTATCAAAAGTCAGAGAGTTTTTTAGGATTTTCTCTAGTTTTAAATATTCCTACATCAACAGATGTTTTAAGAGAGAATAAATTGCTCAGAGAAAAATAAATATGTATTTTTTTTCCATTACCATGGAATCTGTTGTTAACATATCTGTTTTTTTCCCACCACTGATTATGCTAACAATTTATTAGTTTTTGAAGATAAAATTACATGAAAACAATCAATTTGACATATATATATATATATATATATATATGACATATATATTATTAATTGTTGTTATTCATTTTTATTTATATGATATAAATAACTAAAAATGTTGATAAATCCCAAATCATTTTTATGTTTTTATATTGCTTAAAATTTTAAATGAACATTCAATAGTAGTGTTGAAATATATATTTATAATTAGAGGCAAATTGTAAATTATTTTCTATAAAAGAAGAATTAGACTAATTCATTTTTTATTTATTATAAATATTATGTTGTCATAAAAAAAAAATTGTATGGTATAATATTTGGATAAACTTGAAAATAAATATTATTTTCAGAATAATATACTTGGAAGAAAATATGTAAATTTAGCTGAATTGAAATTAAGTGAAAAATCAAGATGTTTGAGGTTGTGTTTGTTTTTCGTTTAAGAGCAAAACAATGTTGAATTTTATTAAACACTGAATAGAACATAGAGAAAACAGTTCATTCAAATTTATAAAATGCGTTTTGCGGGAACCCCCATCACTTTGGTGAGTAGAAAGCTGCATAACACAGTTGATAAATAACCAGCTTTAGTACCATGAGTCCATGACCGTGTATGACAGCGAGTTCATAGAATGCTCATTACTACCCATGAGCCAAACGAGATACCAATTTCTAATATGTTGAGAGACTTATGTGCATGTGTGTATGTATTCATAAACTGTGCATTGAATAGGAATGGGCTATTACGGGAAAATTCCTATAAGATGAGCATATATTTTATATGTATAGACAAATTTTGTAAATGAAATGCATGAAATGTCATACTCAGAAGGAGGCTGTGGGACCAAGTCATGGTTGTCTAACAAGGCAAACGAGACAAGGACCATTTCAAAAGGCATCAGTGAGTTCACATGAGATTACAAATTTAGAAAGACCCCGTTTTTGATGGTGGCATTTGCAGACCACTCACATGCTAACCATAACATTCTATAGCATCTCTTACCATTTTCTTCCAAACACAGCCCACTGACCTTTTTATTCTTCTTAATACCTTCAAGACATGGTTGTCCTTCCAAATATTATAAATGGAGAGACAATTAAAGGTGGAGAAGACTTCTTATTTTTTTATTTTTTGCTTTGAACAATTTTTTTCTGTTTTTTATTAGTTTGATTTTCACCGTGCATAGGTCCGCGGTGGAGATTTATCTTCTTTTCTAACCACTAGGGACATTGCTCTTTAATAATTTCACTATGACATTGACTACTAACTGAATTGGTATAGTAAGTACTTATTTAATTTTCAAAGCATTTTTCATTATAGTTAGTGGTGGGAAAGTGGGTTTCGCTTCTAAGGTATAAAGAAGTGATTTTCTTTTTTCCTTGTTTCATTTTTTAATTAACATAAAGTAGTAATGGTTCTAATTTGAGTTTAAAACACATTTAAGAGCAATAATGAAACTTAATATATAAGAAAATGTTATGTATGTTTTCTCAACATAGGTAAATGGGTCGTTAAAAACCCAAAAGATAAGTACCGTAATAATGGGCCCATAAGGCCTAGCCCTCAGGACACGATAACGAGCTCGTTGGATCCTTCAGCTCGTGCCTACGACAAGCCTGTCTCAGTATGCTTCCAGCTCGCATCTATATCAGATCCACTTTAAGGCATTCTCAGTTCGCGTCCATGCCAGAGTCCACCTCAGGATCTCCTCAGCTCGCAAGGATGAACAGAATCAAACCAACGAGCTCGCTCCAAGCAATCCCTCAAGAGGCAGACGCCAAGCCATGCAAATTTCTTGATTTTATGCCGACACAATCTCTACAGTCCCCGAGAAGCATTTAATGCGACGGTTGTGCATTTAATATGAGAAAGACTTTATATGAAGCATTTAATACAAACATGGACATATAAGAGTAATTAGTGTAGTGGCAATAAATGCAGTATGATCAAAGTCAGATTAATTGAAAGTAATGATAGTTTTTAGCGTGTAAAGCACTCAATTGTCTCTCTCCTTCTCTATAAATAGGGGGGATGTTCATTGTAAAAAAAAGTGAACATCAGTATTACTGTCACTCTGCTAAAATATATTCAGGGTGACCCGTGGACGTAAGCACACTTATCGAATCACATAAAAATCTTAGTGTCTGCCTTGTTCTTTTTCTCTCTTCTTCGTCTTTATTATTTCTATACTATCATCAATCTACCTTAACCAACATTTAATCTCCTTTATTGCTATTTACCAACCTTAAACAACACCATTTATTATCAAAGCTACAGTCTTGGCCCCTGAATCTCCAAGTCGACCGAATCCAAACGTTGACAGAAAAGAATTGAAAAGAAAAGTTCATAAAAGCTGAGTGTGTTGAATAATCAGATACCAAGTGTGTGAAATAAAGAGTACAATGCTAAATATGCAACCACCTATCAAATCATTGTCATGACAATCCAAAAACCATTAAGGTTCTTTTGGTTCATAATATGCTTCACGGGTGCTTCGAAATCGGATGGAAGGTTGTTGGAATTTAGTCGATTTTGGTTCTTTTGGTCTTGGTAACTGAGTGCTGTGAGTACTTCCTTTGAAAAAAAAAAATATATATATATATATATATATAACGAAAAACAATTAAGGTTCGTCTCTCCTTCCTCTGTGGTCCCCACCACCCCATTAAGACCCCCCAAAACATCCTTTATTTTCCATTTTTGGTAAGGCCATGAATCGACAGACTCTTGTTGATTAAGTAGTCGAAATTGAACCCACTCTCCATGGAATCTGTTATATGTATTTTCTGGACTCACTAAATGGGCTGGTAAAAGCCCAACTTAGGCCCAATAAAGTCAAACCAATCAAGGCCCATCAGAAAAGGCCCAGGTGTCAACCCTAAGCCAAGCGAGCTCCATAGCTCGCCCAGCAATCTCCTCAGCTCGTAGCAACGAGCTCGTATTGCAGACAGGTCGTAGCTCGCTCCAGCTCGTTCAGAGGACAATTAATGCGATATCTTCTAGAACAGGCAGTTACCCAATTTAATCATGATTCTCTCTCTAAAAACGAAAGTTAATTCAAATTCAAATTCATTCAACATTATCTTGGAATTTATGGAGCAGTTTCCTGGTTTATTTCAATTGATTAAGAAATGTATTTATTGTGAAATTCTTTTCCTATTTTATTACTTCTTAATCTGTAGCAACTCTTTCCCTATAAATAGGGGTTAAAAACCATTGTAAACGACACCTTGAATATCATACTGTCACTCTGTAGAATTTAAGAGAGACAGCCGTGGACGTAGGCGCACTCGCTAAACCACGTTAAAAATCCTTTATCTTCTTGTTTGGTTCTTTATTGTCTTTTTCTCGATTTCTGTGTTTTCTCACATTGATTGCAGGTATTAGGCATTGAATACTCGTCGACTGAATTTCAATGTCGACATTTTGACGCTAGAAGGAGGGCCCAAACTGTGATCTTTTTCGTTTAACTTCACTGATTTCTGACAACATGCCAAGAACAAGATCAAACAAGTACCTTGGAGACAACGACCAGGCGGAGAGTCATATGAACCAATGTCAGCAGAACATGCAACCTATGTAGGATGCACCCATGCATGCAGCAAACATGTCCCATGGATAGGCAACCGGCGCTGCAACAGGCATCCCTCCTCTGCCTCATTGTCAACCGGTTCCAATTGCCCCAATAGCTGAAGGGCAGAATGTATTGCTACAGAGGCAAGAAGCGTTGGAAAACACGGTTAGACGGCTTACAGAGGCGGTCCATATATTGGTGCAGGCTCAGGCGCAGAACGCACCCAGGGTTGAGGTCGAGGTTCCAGGGCATGTGTCTCAGTAGCACGAGGCAATCATATGCCTCACAGACCAGCAAGGGAAATCCAGTGACTTGTTGGTTCAGCTTGTTCCTCTAACGCACGCTCTAGAGCTAAAAGCCACCCTGTCCACGAAGAAAGGGAGATCGCATGCCCAGCTAGCCTAGTGGTAAGGTCGAGCCAAGATGGACGCCAACGAGCAGAGGTTGGGCACGATAGAGTCAGAGCTGCAGCTCAGAATGTTGATGAGGTGAATGGACGACATGTAGGGTCCCATCAGCCTGGGGGTTGGCTTGAAGAGCACAAGAGGTATGACCCAGAGCATCCTTCCCCAAGTCACGACCATATGAGGAGATACGAGCTTCGAGATCCACAAGTAGAGGAACTCCTCCAGAAGGTCCAGCAGTTGGAGGCGTGACTTGAAGTCTCGGAGCAGCGTAGGCTCTACGGAGAGAGGACCCTATTTACAAGGGAGATTGAGACACAGCCTCTCCCTCCGAGGTTCAAGATGCCAGATATTCAGTAATACAACGGGGACAGTGACCCCTACGACCATCTCGACGCCTTTAACGTTCAAATGGACCTGCAAACAAGTAATCCCATGGTGAAGTGCCGTGTATTCCCAGCTACTTTGGGGGACATTCCAAGGACATGGTTCAAGAATCTCCCAGTTCACAGCATAGGCAGTTAGGAAGAGTGCCAACAGAAGTTTGTTGGTCAGTACAGGGCATTAAGAAGGCAGCTCGCTCCATCCTGCCACCTAGCTACCATATTTCAGCGTCAAGGTGAGTCTTTAAAAGAGTATATCACCAGGTTTAGACGCGAAGTCACAAATGTTGAGCATCTATCAGATGAAAGCATATTGACAGCGATCTCAACTGGGTTGCACAAGGATGGGAAACTATACGAGAGCATTTACAAGTCCCCAGTTAAGGATCTGGGAGAGTTCTACGAGCGAGCTGCGAATGAGATTAGGTGGGAAGAAACCTTCAGCCCGAAAAAGCAAAATCAGAAGAATGAAGCGGCAGTTCCAGCTAACCAAAGAGAAGAAACAATGGCAGGAACGAAGAAGGAAGAAATAGTGGCTCAAACCATCAGATCGCTAAGAAGGTAAGGAGAGAGCCAAGGTACGAGCGACCTCAACGTCAAGGTTGTTATGAAGGATACAGCATCCTCACGGCTTCACCGGACAGGATTTACGCTACAGAGACGAACAGGGAAGATTTTGGGAGGCCCAATCCTTTAAGGGCTCCTGTTCAGCAAAGGGATCAGAGCAAGTTTTGTGTCTATCATAATGAAGTCCGACACAATACTTCAGATTATTGAGCGTTGAAGAACGCCATCGAGAAATTGATCAGGAGAGGTCGCTTGAGAGACTATGTGGCAAGACCTGCTAACTCGCGACCTAATCAAGAACGACCTCATCAGCAGCCAGCACAGCAGCAGCCCCTACGAGCTCCTGAACAAGAACATGAGCCTGCGGTAAGAACAATTTTTACCATTCATGGTGGCCCCCACATCGCAGGTGCTTCGAACAGGTCGCACGAGAAATACGTCCGAGAGGCGAATCATACTTTTTAGGTCAGTGAATCGAACGGACCTGTAAAGAGGGCAAAAACGACCTCGGATGAAATTGTATTCACTAATGAAGATGGTAGAGGTGTGATTTGGCCTCACAATGATGCGCTGGTCATCCGAGCTAAGATCAGCAACATGGAGGTGCGACGCATCATGATAGATACTGGGAGCTCGGTAAATATGATGTACAAGAGTTGTTTTGAGCAAATGGGGCTAGGAGCAGAGCAGCTAAGACCATCCCCAGAGCCTCTTTATGATTTCACTGGAGATGTTGTTGTACCAGTGGGCCAGATTAAGCTACCGCTTACTCTTGGGGAGGCAGATCGACAAGCTACAGTGCTGGCAGATTTTCTGATAATCGACTACTCATCAGCGTACAATGTGGTCCTAGGGAGACCTGCTATGAACGAATTGGATGTGGTTACTTCAACTAGGACCCTCACAGTAAAATTTCCAACCCCTAATGGCATTGGATACGTTTGGGGGGAACAGTACTTGGCTAGAAGATGTTATGAAGATGCTGTTAAGATGGGCGTGAGAGGAAAGAATGTGAATATGGTCTCAGGGGGCGAGCCATGAGCTATGACTAAGAAAAGAGTTAGTCACGACCTGGACCCTCACGAGGTAGATGCAGACCAAGCTATAGGTCCAGTAGAGGAGTTGGAAGATGTACAAGTCAGCAAGGTAGATCCAGAAAGGTGCCTGAAGCTGGGAAGAGGACTAGTTCCAGACCTGAGAACCCAGCTCGTTGACTTCCTAAAGGCGAACTTAGATGTATTTACGTGGAATCACGAGGACATGGTGGGGATAGATCCCAAAGTGATGTCACACAGGTTGAACATTAATCCTCACTACAAACCAGTTCGCCAGAAGAGGAGAACGATGACAAGGGAATGCTATCTTACGTTGAAGGAAGAGGTAGATAAGTTGTTGGCCAATAAATTTATCCGAATAGCTTACTACCCGACTTGGATCGCTAAGCCAGTCCTTGTAAAGAAGAAAAATGGGAAGTCGAGGACTTGCATTGACTTCACTGACTTAAACAAGGCGTGTCCAAAGGATAGTTTCCCCTTGCCAAGGATAGACCAGCTCGTAGATGCTACTGTTGGCTACAAGCTCCTAAGTTTAATGGATGTGTACTCGGGTTATAACCAGATCCCCATGAACCCCGAGGACAAAGAGCACACCTCATTTATGACTGATCGAGGTTTATATTGCTACAAGGTGATGCCCTTCGAATTGAAAAATGCAAGAGCAACCTACCAACGCCTGGTGAACATGATGTTTGAAGAGCAAATTGGAAAGACCATGGAGGTCTACGTCGATGACATGCTGGTGAAATCTAAGCAGGTGGGTGATCATGTGCACGACCTGAGGGAGATGTTTCATATTCTGAGGAGCTATCAGATAAAGTTGAATCTGCATAAGTGTGCATTTGGAGTAGCTTCTGAGAAGTTTTTGGGCTTCATGGTCAATAGTAGAAGTATTGAAGTCAATCCTGAAAAGATCAAGGCACTGATCGGTATGAGGTCACCAACTAGGGTGAAAGATGTGCAGAGCCTTAATGGCCAGGTCGAGGCACTAAACAGGTTCATTTCAAAAACTCCGGACAAATGCGTCCCATTTTTTTACATTCTAAAGAAGGCAAAGAGCTTCGAGTGGACTGGGCAATGTGAAACAGCTTTTCAGCAGTTGAAGGAATACATGGAGCGAGCTCCACTCCTTTCTAAGCTCAAAGAAGGAGAAAAGTTGATTCTGTACCTAGGGGTGTCTCAACAAGCTCTAAGTGTTGCGCTAGTGAGGGAAAAAGAAAATACACAACTTCCGATCTACTATGTGAGTAAAAGATTGTAGGATGCTGAAACCAGGTACACGCAGATGGAGAAGCTCGCTTATTGCCTGGTGGTCGCATCAAGGAAGCTGTGGCCTTATTTTCAAGCTCATTCAATTGAAGTCCTCACCCAATATCCGCTGAAACAGCTTTTACAGAAAGCGGACATCTCAGGTCGTTTGTTGAAATGGGCAGTGAAGCTCGTACAGTTTGATATCCAGTTTAAGCCGAGGACGGCTATCAAAACTCAAGCTCTGGCAGATTTTATTGCGGAGTTTACAGGGCCTGTGGATGATGAAGTTGAATCTTCTGAAGGTCTGGCCTTTATGTAGATGGATCGTCCAGCGAGCAGAGAGTTGAAGTTGGGATCCTTCTGATTAGTCCTGAAGGTCACAAAATCCTTTGCGCTTTACGATTTGGTTTCCAGGCAACAAACAATGAAGCTGAATATGAAGCGCTGCTCACAGGTCTGCGTCTAGCCAGAGAAATGTGAGCTGAACAACTAAGGATTTTTAGCTACTCACGGCTCGTGGTTTGCCACATTCAGGGGGAATATCATACCAGAGGGCCAAAAATGGCATTGTATCTCCAGAAGGTCCATGAGTTACTGGGTTCTTTTCAGAAGTATGAGATGAAGCAGATTCCATGAGCCCAGAACGCACATGCAGATGCATTAGCTCGCTTGGCAACCACTCGAGACGCAAACTTTCTTGGAGCGATCCCAGTTGAATTCCTACCAACTCCAAGTACGGAAGAAAAGAATTCGCTGATGACCATAACTGTGCAGCCCGATTCCTGGATGAGCCTAATTCTCAATTATTTGCAGGATGGAAAGCTGTCATGTAACAAGTTGGAAGCCCGGCGTCTGCGAGCTAGAGCAGCCAGATATTGCATCTGTGATGACGTACTATACAAGAAGGGGTTCTCAGCTCCGCTGTTAAGATGCATTGATGGCCTTGAGTGTGAAACAATACTGAGGCAGATACACAAAGGCCATTGTAGGAACCACGCTGAGGGGCTATCTCTAGCTTAGAAGGCACTTCGTCAAGGTTTCTATTGGCCCACCATGAGACAGGACGCCATCACCTTAGTGAAGAAGTGTGATAAGTGTCAAAGGTTCGCACAAGTTCCACGAGCTCCACCAGCTTATCTCTAACAACTAGTGAGCCCGTGGCCCTTTGCGATTTGGGGGATGGATTTGATCAGGTCTCTACCAATGGCACGTGGAAGATGCAAACATGTCGTGGTCGCGGTGGATTACTTTACCAAGTGGGCAGAAGTGAAGGAGTTAGCAGAAATCTCCACAACAAAGATTGAAAAGTTTGTGTGGAGTAATATCATTTGCAGATTTGGGGTTTCACAGCAGATCGTCACAGACAATGGAACCTAGTTTAGCAGCGACCAGTTTCTTAGGTTCTGCAGCGAGCTGAAGATCGTAAAGAGCTTCTTAGCAATGGACCATCCACAAGTTAATGGCCAGGTTGAAGTTGTCAATAAAATCATAAAGCACACCCTCAAAATGAAGCTTGAAGCAAAGAAAAGAGCATGGGTAGACGAGCTTCAGAAGGTATTATGGACTTACAGAACCACAGCTTGCGGTTCCACGAGTGAGACCCCGTTCTCAATGGTATATGGGTCTGAAACCATGATTCCAGAAGAGTTAGAAGTCACCTCGCAGCGAAGAGCGACCTTCAATCTAAATGATAATGATCAATTACTTGCTGCTAACTTGGACCTGCTTGAAGAAGCCAGGGAGACGGCTCGGTTGAGAGTAGCTGTCTATCAGCAGAGAATAGCGAGGTACTATAACAAGTATGCTCGAATTCACAGATTCAATATGGGAGACCTAGTACTGCGTCTCATTCTACCCGGAGCCCGCAAACCCAGTGATGGGTCCTTAGGCCCGAATTGGGAAGGACCCTATATCATCAAAGCAAATTTGGGAAATTTAGCTTATCATTTGACCAACGTGGATGGAGCTAAGGTTCCTCGAGCTTGGAATGCCGAGCATCTTCGACCCTATTACCAGTAACTTTATTTGTTACCTATGATTCAATGAAGGCTCCATTTTCCCTCACAATGTGCATTACTTCTCTAAGTTAACGGGCTCCGCACTGATTAGCTCGCTTGCTGCTCACCTAAATAAAAGAATCTAAAAAGCAGGTGTGGCTAAGTGCCCCTGCATAGCTCGCTATAATAAAAAGAGTCTAAAAAGCAGGTGTGGCTAAGTGCCCTTGCATAACTCGCTTTAATAAAAAGAGCCTAAAAAGCAGGCGAGGTGACGACCTCCTACATAGCTCGCTTAAAATGAAAGAGCCTAAAAAGCAGGTGTGGTTAAGTGCCCCTGCATAGCTCGCTATAACAAAAAGAGCTTAAAAAGCAGGTGTGGCTAAATGTCCCTGCATAGCTCGCTATAACAAAAAGAGCCTAAAAAGCAAGTGTGGCTAAGTGTCCCTACATAGCTCGCTATAATAAAAAAAGCCTAAAAAGCAGGCGAGGTGATGACCTCCTGCATAGCTCACTTAAAATGAAGGAGCTTAAAAAGCAGGTGTGGTTAAGTGCCCCCGCATAGCTCGCTTAAATAAAAGAGCCTAAAAAGCAGGTGTGGCTAAGTGCCCCTACATAGCTTGTTTGAATGAAAGAGCCTAAAAAGCAGGTGTGGCTAAGTGCCCCTGCATAGTTCATCGACATTCTAACTTATCAACTGAATATATTTACAAGATTTTATTAACTATTGAATTAAGCGATTGCTTAAGTTATTATATCAGATTTCGAGCTTGTTAACAATCAGCTCGCAAGAAGTTTGATAACTTGTAAGTTGATCATAAAATATGTTATAACAAACGTAATAGCTCAAATGCATTCAACATAGGAAATATGATGAAAGAAATTTTATTAAAGTTCAAAAATTCTTTACAAATTGAATAAGTACAAATGTAAAGAATACAAATGTAAAGAAAAAGACAAGCTCTTAATCTTGAGCTGGAAGATCTGGGCCTAATAAGGGATCTTCATGAGAAGTAGACACGCCAAAAGGTTCAAGGTCGCCAGTGAGCTCAGTATGGAAGGTCACACCAGGCACCTCCGTTGCCGAAGGAACTGCATCAGCTGAGGATGAGGCAGCCCTTGCCCTAAACTTTTCTACAGCTTCAAGTCCCACATCCCCAAAGATAGAAAAATCTATCTCCGGATGGGACATCCACAATGTATAGAGAAAGTTGAGGCCTGTTTTTTCCTCAACCTCATCCTTTGCTTCAGCGACCTGCATCACCAGTTCCTGAGCAGATGTTTCTCTGAGGGCTATCAGTTCTTCGAAAGCATTGTCTGCATGACAATTGATGACCTCGGCTTCTTCCTTCATAGCTTCTATCTGCTTCTCTGCAGCCTCAGCCCGCTGAATTACCTCCCCTACTTGCTGCCTAAGCACCTCGGCTTGGTGCTCAACTTCTTCAGCCCGCTTAGTTGCAGCTTCTATCTCTTCAGCCCGTTGTGTAGCAGCTCTCAATTCTTCAGCCCGCTTTTCGGCATCCTCAGCTCGTTGTATCACAGCCTGGATTTGTTGTTTGAGGACCTCGATTCGGCTTTCTGCAATCCCAGCCCGGTTTTCGGCCTCTTCAGCCCGCTGTGTTGCAGCCTCCACTCTCTCAGCTTGTCTTTGAGCCAGTTCGGCCCGCTGCTCAGACTGCCTTAGCTCTTCTCTCAGTTGGTGTAACTCATTCCTGAATGTGTCGCGTTCATTTCCGATTCTTCGCAAAGCTTCCTCGGCAGTCTGTCTAGCATATTTCGTTGTAGCTAACTGTGCCTCGTGGTCCTCAGCTCGTTTTTTGGCTAGCTCGGCCCGCTGATCAGATTGCCTCAACACTTCCCTTAACATGTCACGTTCATTCTCTATTTTCAGCAGAGCTTCTTCAGCAGTCTGTCTAGCATTATTCGCCTCAGTCATCTGTGCCTCAAGGCTCTCTGTGATTTTCTCAGCTAAGCGTGCTATCCCGTCATTAGCAGCCTCCAGCTCCATTTCGAGCTTCATTATTCGGTCTTCAGTAATTTTGGTCAGTCTCATTTGCTTCATTGCAGCAAGGGCGCCCTGAAAATTTTACAAGTTAATATGTGATAAAGTAAAGAGACCAGAAGATAAAGAAAAATAACTTACCAGCATAGAATGACGAGCTGCGAACTCGTCCAGGTCCGTGCCCCTAAGGGACCTATTTTCCAAGACCCTTGTATGAGTGAACATGATTGGTGTCCAGTTGTCAATGAAGGAAGTTAAATATCTCCCCCCAGGTCCGAGCTCGACTTCCGGTCTTGTTGGGGAAGGAGTCCTTTCAGGCTCTGGGACATCAGGCTCATCGGTCCGGAAAACATTACGTCGCGTGAGAAAGGTACGCTTGGTTATTCTCTTGCTGCTACCAGCTCGGGTTGCTTGGGGAGCAACCTCAGAAGGAGCATCCCCTTTTCCAGGTTACGAGCTGGAAGTTGGAACCAGCTGAAGATCTGTTGTTGTTTCTGGAGGCGGTACCTCGCTTGGAGCAGCAACCGAGGGAGTTTCTGCTTCAGCAGGTCGCTTAGAACGCTTTGCAGGAGCAGTTGGAGTGACCAAGGTTTCAGTAGGTCATTTTGCTGAAGGGGTCGAGGAGGCTGGAGCTTTAACAGGCTGGTCAGGGGAGAACTCCAAAAGAGCAAGTTTCTTCCGTTCAGCTGGAGCTCGCCCAGTAGAAGGAGCAGCGAGTGGAGAAGTGATTGTTTGAGATGCACCCATTGGTTGAATGCGAGCTGGTGTAGGTAATGGAGCCTCTGAGACAGTTGTGTGATGTGGGGAGGAGGATGAATCTACTTATACAACAGGGGCTACATGGGCTGAAGCCGTTTTTGCCTGAGCTGGGGCACGAACAGGAGCACCTTGAGCAAAAGCTCTCCGAGCTGAAGTAGGTGCACGAGTTGCTCCCGCTGCTCGCGAAGTAGTGACAGGTTTTGAAGGTCGAGGAGCAGATGTATCCCCTTCCTGAACTGGGACTTAAAGGACAGAAGGAAGTATAGGGGTATCACCCATGCTTCCTATGTCCTCTTCAGGTCGCAGTAGTGGCGATTCCTTAGGAGGGGTAAAGTCGTAAGCGCTAAGAAGAGCATCATTGAACTTGCATATGATGCTCGCTTCCTCCGAATTCGCGAGCGCATTAAGAGCCCCTTTTTCCTCGCTACTAAGATGAGACTCGTCTGCTTTCAGCACTGCAAAGCAAAACATTTAAAAAAAAAAATCAAATCAATTCGCTGAATTTTCCTTTCTACATACCTGGTTCTAAGACGAAGTTGCGATTATTAAGACCCGCGAGAGAGGGGCAGGAGACATAAAACCAGCTCGTTTTATACTTTCCAACATTGGACTTGCCCTTCGCTTCTCCTTGGGGCAAGAGGTCTTTGTATTCCGACGGACGAGCTGTGAGGTAATAGATGTCGTCGAGTTTTTCTCCCTCTTTTGTGCTTAAAGTCTTAAAGCTGTAAAATTGTTGTATGATCTTTGGGGTTGGGGTAGGAAGGCTGTTCCTGAGGAAGGCCAGAGCAAGCGAGGTTAGCTGTGTATAAGAGTTCAGTGTCAATTGGAATGGTGCGAGCTTAACCGCGTTAAGGAATGCGATCAATTAAGGATGAATGGGGAATCTTAGTCCCTGCTCGAGATGTTGGACACTGACAACGACTTACCCCCTTGGTGGATAGCATGCATGGTTTTTGGGAACGGGTATCAGTGCACGACAACCCATAGGGATATGGAATTGAATGCCAAGCCCTACCACATCAAAAAACTCTAACGTTGAAGGATGGTGGGCAAATGTCTCGCGAGCTTCTCTTCCTTGCCTAGCTTGCTCTCGAGCTTCATCTTGCTCATGAGCCTCCCTACCTCGGGTAGTTTCCTTACGAGCTCCTGACAGGACCCTTCCCAGACCTTATCTAAGCTCTTGTCTGGAGAATCCTGCCGGGCACTTCAACGGATTCCTCGAAACCGACTCGTCGGATCGAAGACATCCGGGAAGCGAACCCTTTCTTTCTGTATCCGGTTTACTCGTTAAAACTTAATGATTTGAATTTTTATCGTCACTGGTTGGGAGTGGTAAACATTTTCTTTGATTCTTTTTCAAATTCATTTTATAAAAATTTCGGCAGCATAACGGCTGCATTTTTGATAAACCAAAAATTTGACCTGTAAGAAAAATAACACTTCGACTATTTCAATACACCTCCCAACTTCTATAATTCTCAATCATGCATCATTCATCACACATTCATAAGCATAACAATAAGCTTTAATGCCAAGTATACATATATGAATCATATATAGTATGCATGAATATATTTACATTTTGCAATCTCAACATCATTGGAATTCAAAATATACATGATTAGATACATAATACAAAAATGTATATACACGTCTTGCGCTATCGCCCACCTATCAATGTGTATGCAAGCAAAAGGTCTCGATCTCGTCCGATGGCGGCACGCAATAAAAACAAATGAGCTATAAAATAAATCAGAGGTTAGTGCAATAAGGATATATAATATCACATACACCAACATAAGAATTCATTATTGACTCGAGTTTTACAACTTCCTTAAAAATTCTTCCATGTATATCCTTGACTCATTCTAACCATCACGGGCGATTATAACTAACGCCTATCGTGAAGCTACTAAAGTGTCTCGACCACTACGTTACGGAATTCACTGCATCGTACGTAGGGCGCTAAACTATTTACTGAACAACTACAATGCGGAATTCTCTGCATCGCAAATGTAGTGCTAGATCTCTAGACGACTACGAGCGGAATTTACTGCATCGCGTCGTAGCGCTAAAGCTTATCGCTGAGCAACTACAATGCGGAATTTTCTGCATCGCAATTGTAGTGCTAAAACTCTGGGCAACTACGAGCGGAATTTACTGCATCGCTTCGTAGCGCTAACTGTCAACTAACCAACTACGTGCGGAATTGTCTGCATCACAACGTAGCACTATATTTTTCTATAAACTAAGCGATTACGGACGGAATTCTCTGCGTCGTCACGTAACGCTAAATCTCATAGCTTTTAAAGTATACACATGGGTTTTCATAATCAATTTCTTTAAGTGCAAAAGCACAAATGACTTTAGTTTGAAAATCTTGAAAGCTTTCTTTGTTCATTTTCTCTACATACAACTCATAATCATTTTCTAGAAACATATGGATTACATAGGAACCCATACGCTTAACTTTAACTATATCATTATATATTATTTTCGATTTTCCTTTATTATATAGCTACTATAGTCATTTAACATCATCAAGAATTTGCATGACCATTTAAAAAGCTATTGAGTGGCGAACCACTTACCTCAAGGCCGCGTCAAGCGTCTCGACGAGGCTCCTGGACGCCGCTTACGCGCTCGTCACCTACACAACAAGTTCTCTTTATTACTATTAACAAAAACCTCCATTTCTCAACTATACGCTATAATTCCCAACTATGCCCAATTTTCTCTATATAACGTTTAACTCGATTCTAATTCAACCGAGACTCTCAAATCCCGATTTCTTTGTAAAAGTTTTACTTCTAGACCCCTAGGATCATCCCCATATGTTTCGTTTGGTCTCCAAAAGCTTAAAACAAAAAGTCAACTTTTTTAATTATACGGTTGACCACGAAAAACAGAATTGAAACCAGCCATGGTTTCACCTCCATTCCTTTTTCTAGCGTCTCCTTATCACATAACTAAGTCACCCGTAAAGTTTCATCGAGAAACTCCATCGTTTGCTATGTCAAATCTAAGGAAAACGTCCGTTTTGGACACTTTCGGGCGCAATTAAGTGCCCGTTTTGCAAACTCTTGGTTTCAGGTTAGCGACGCTAGATTTTATTCCATAACTAAGCTTCATTTAACTTATAATGACTCACTAAACTCACTTCGTGTCATAAAAATTGCATTAGGCTAACCGTTTCACTTTTCAGAGTTCTAACGGCACTATATTGTGCATAACTTGCACAATTTTTATCGGATTCGATCCGTTCCAAAACCTATGGTTTTCTATGGTTTCTAGGCATCATTTGAGGTGTAGAACACCCCCAAATAAGCCAAATATGGTCAGGTCTCTTCTAGCTCAAATTTGAGCTCGGGAATCCACTATTTTGGCTACAACAATGCCTTTGAAATTTCTAAACACTTCTCTAAATTTTTCTAACCTCTTTGAGGCTTTAAATTGGTTTCAAAACCATCAAATTTTAAGGTCTAACTACTGCCCTACAAGTTTCTAATACATACTTAAATCTCACTTGGTCATTAGAGTGCTCAAAATTCACTCAAGACTTTTCTCAATCACTTGGTGTGCAATAACCACCATTTTCGGTTCTATTTTTTAGGGTGGGTATAACAGCCCTTATACATCATTTTAAGGCATCAATTACACACAACAATCATCTCTCATGAGTCCATAACACTCACATGAGGTTCTAGCAAGATTTAAAAGCAATCTATTAACTAAATCAACAACAACAACAACAACCACAAGAGCTGTCACACTTCCTGCATAATTGAAAGGGAAATAGGTTGTGCTCTTACTTGATGCTTGTTTGGAGGGTTTGAATGACTTGTAAGATGCCTAAAGGGAAGGGTGTTAGAGTGTGGAAGCTGCCTGGAGGTCATTCCTTCTCTTTTCCTTCCTGGACGACCAGCCCCTGCAGTCGTTCTTGACTCGCGCGAATCTGTTTCGGTTCTGTTTCTGCTCGCGCCTGGTCTGCCCTTATGTTCCTTCCACGACCAGCAGCTGCTGGTGTTCCTTCTTCTTCCCTTCCTCTCTCGTTTGGACAGCAAGCAACCACACACGCCAGCAGCTTCTTTCCGCGCGACCACCTGCAGTTCGGCCTCACGATTCCAGCAGCTTCTTTGTTTCTGTCGAGCACTTTTGTTATGGCCTCACAACTACAACTGCTGGCCCTTTTCTCCTTTCACGAAATCTGTTCTGCCTCGGGTGATGCACGGCTGTTGTTTCTGGTTTCAGTTCCAGCAGCTTCACGAGTCTTCTCGCGTCTTCTCTTACTTTCTCGGTGGATGACTGAATGGGCTGTGTAATTGCTGAAATAATTTCAGCCCAAGTATCCTTTATATAATAAGGCTACTTCTTCTAATTACATTTAAGCCCCATCTTCTTTTTATTTCCATTTCAACTTATGGTCTTGTTAGTTTTTCATGACAACTCCCTTCTTAGTTCTTCCATGTTTAATTCGTTTCTCGTTTGATTTTAAATCTCGTCTCGCTAGAATTTATTTTAAAACGTCAAGCTTATTTTATAAATCCTAGCTCTCCCTTTTTTTTTTTTTTTTTAAATCGAATTTTAATTCGATTATCCTTTACTAAAATCTTGGATTTCCTAACTTGGATTTTCATTGAGAAAGTTACTAAACTTTTTAATATGACGAATTTCGTCGTATTCTAAATGAATATATTTTGGAGGCTATGAAATTGAATTAATTAAACGTAGAGAGTTATATTTTATCTCTCTAACTTAATTTCTAATGTTGGGACTTTAGAAGTCGGAGCTAGGGGTTTACAGCTCCGCTTGAAGACATCTATGCAAAAGAGGATATAGTCAGGTTGTCAGGAGTAAGTTATTGAATGGCTAATAATTTTCTAAGTTTCCTATTTGACAGATCATTCATGCAATGAGGGGCTCGACCTATGAACAAACGACCTACGAGCTAATGGTTCACAAATGCCTAATTCTACAGTTAGCATGCATAATAGGCCACAAACAGTAATCAGGTCACAGATAAATATACTACAAGATCAAATCAACAGAAGTTGAAAAGTTTTGTTCAATAAGAAACTCAGAACGGCAAAAGTTTAAACATTAAGAGCATGATATATTCAAGCCATCTCAGACACAGTAATTGCAAAGATTCAATAGCAACAATACAACACATTCAAACCATTCAAGCAGAAAACAAAACGCAAGCACAACGCAACATAAACTCAACAAAAATAAACCCAAAATCTAAAAACTTGAGATCAGATGAAGAACATACCGTGAATCTTTGATGAAGGTGTGTAAAACGGTGACTGGAAGTGTTGATTTCGTGCAAAAACCGGTGAGTTTTCTGAGCTTGGTTACTTGGTTGCTTGGTTGCTTCGAGAGAAAATGATAGATGAAAGAAGAAAATGAAAGGGTTCCATCGGTTTATATAGACAAACGAACTCGAGCCCTAGCCGTCGGATCTCTGTGTTGTATAACCGTCATAAATCCAACGGTGCAGCGCGAGGTACGGCTTTGTAATCATAGAACCATTAGTTGAAAGACATGCACATTAAATGTGCGTGCAAGGGACGTGCTAATGACGGTTCAAGTCACCTCTTGCATGACCGCCACGTGTCAAAACTAATAAGACAGAATTTGAATGGGCGGGAAAACGATAATCTAAGTTGGCTTGCCAGAGAAGTTAGCTTTTGCCAGCTAGCTCGAGCTCCCAATTCACAGAACGAACCGAGAGTTGGGGGACTAATGTTGTATGTATTTTCTGGACTCACTAAATAGGCTGGTAAAAGCTCAACTTAGGCCCAATAAAGTCAAACCAATCAATGCCCATCAAACAAGACCCAGGTGTAAACCCTAAGCCCAGCGAGCTCCATACCTCGCCTAGCGAGCTCCACAGCTCGTAGCAACGAGCTCGTATTGCAAACAAGTCATAGCTCGCTCCAGCTCGTTCAGATGACAATTAATGCGATATCTTCTAGAATATGCAGTTATCCAATTTGATCATGATTCTCTCTCCAAAAACGGAAGTTAATTCAAATTCAAATTCAGTCAACATTATCTCGGAATTTATGGAGCAGTTTCCTGATTTATTTCAACTAATTAGGAAGAGTATTTATTGTGAAATTCTTTTCCTATTTTATTGCTTCCTAATCTGTAGCAACTCTTCCCCTATAAATAGGGATTAAAAACCATTGTAAACGACACCTTAAATATCATACTGTCACTCTGCAGAATTTAAGAGAGACAGTCGTGGATGTAGGCGCACTCGCTGAACCACATTAAAAATCTTTTATCTTCTTGTTTGGTTCTTTATTGTCTTTTTCTCGATTTCTATGTTTTCTCACGTTGATTGCAGGTATTGGGCATTGAATACTTGTCGACTGAATTTCAACGTCGACAGAATCCCACGCACCTAATATCACATCATGACACCTCTTTTTTCCTAGATATATGGGGGCCACGCATGCACATATCTTATTCAAAAAGAGTAGTAGAAATTGAACCCACTCTCAATGGAATCCCATGCATATGACACCTCTCCTTTTTCCCAAGATTTGTGGGGGCCATGCATGCACATTTCTTATTCAAAGAGTCAAAAAGAATATTTTCTTCATCATTAATTTACTCATACACACATGGTCAATCCAAGTCAACAAAACCTAGACTCATAAGAATCTTTTAAAATTATTGTAGATAGAACTAAACACTTAAAATATAGTTTTTCATGTACATGTTGGAACGGAATTATTTGATAGGTCGGAACTCATCCAAGCCAATGAGACGTCATAACGTGTCAATCACGCGAACATTTTGGTGTTAATAAGATCACATTCATAATCCATGTGTTGTCAACTTAAAATCATTAATAATAAGAAAACTATAATATGATGTTTTTTTAGCTCTTTCTCTCTCTATATATATAGTAACCTATTAACACGTTTTCTTTAGCTCTTTCCTCTCTATATATAGACTCTGAATATATATCAACTTAAAAACATTCACACATGTTTATTTGATTTTTTTTTCCCTTTTTGCCCCCTCTTTGTCGTTTTGGCAAGAGAAATAGATTGGAGGATAGTTGAGTTGTTCTGTTGATTATGCGTGCCTATGAATTGAGCCAGGTTGGATGAGTAGAATGTAATGTAAAAATTAAAATTGCTGGTAATGGTGAACTAATATTACCATCCGATGTAATTTAGTAATAAATAGTATTATTCGTTGTACATTTGAGGGATCGTATAAGTAATATTTAAAATAATATTATCAAAATTGAAAAATAAAATCTCAATAAACAAAAGATTTGATAATTAATATGTATTTGTTATCATTTCTTTTTTCTAGAAAAAAATTGTAGAGATAAAAATATTTTTTGGATAATTAATGATCCTGAATTTTGGATATATGTATATATATATCATGACTAAGCTTAGCTCAGCATTGTGATGAAATTATTTTTTAGGAGCAAAACTGGAAAAAGTGGAATCTATTCTCTATAAAGTGGCGGCAGCATCTCATCAGTCGTAACCTCCCATATTTCACCATTCAACTAAAGAAGGCTGAAACACGCGTGGAGCTTGATGCCTTAACTTGAGGGTCACGGGCAAAGCAAAAGGAATGGAAAATGAGTTGTTGTTTGGCGGGCATGTAAGTGGAAGGACCCCGATTGGCCCATGCACACGACACAATATTGCATGTGTCTAAAATCACAAGCAATGATGCATGTATCAGAAAGCTTCAACCAACCAGTCTTTCAAACTAGAGTGCATGTGCGGCGTGCTTTCGCTTTTTCTCAAAGTTGGTGCATTTGTTTGATGCTTCCTCTCATTTCCCTCACAAAATTTTTCAAATTAACAGTATTTTTTTATTGATACTAGTGGAAGGTGATTCGCTTTCCATGTATAAGTGAAATGTTACTGTTTCTATTGTTCTATTTGCGTTGATTAAACCTAGTATATGTAGTACATGCTCCGAGTTTGCAACCCATCAAATAATTGTAATGTTTCATGTTATTCAATATTCATTTCCAATTATAAACATATTAAAGTGAATTTTATTTGTATTCACGCGAAAAAAACTAGTACTCCGCTCCCTATTTGTGGTAACGGTGAAGATGACAAATAGAAATAGAGATACATAAAGATTCGTCTCCTCCCTCTCTGTTGTCCCCACCACCCGATGAAGACCCCCCAAAACCTCCTTTATTTTCCATTTTTGGTAAGTAGTGTGTAGTTCCATAATTGATGGCTTGAGACAATAACTGATGGTTTGAAACAGGTGACGTAATAGCTGATGAATCAGGCTCTCTTTCTGGTTGCATAAAAGCCAGCTCACGTACTCACTCTCACCATTCTTCACAGTTCACGTCATCAACTATTATTTGCACACATAATCAACCTCATTTTCTTCACCCCTTTTGCCATCAATTTTCATTTAAGTTCCTTGTACATCCATTGATTCTATATATACACTTACACCGCAGCCCACCATTGATTCGTGTAAGTTTTGTTTTTAAAAACCCTTTTAATATTTGTAAATATGTATGTTTTCATCTTTGTACATGAGATTCTTAACAATCCCTTCGATTTTTAAAGCTGCTGAGATTTTAAAACAAGAAAGCATGGTTTTCTTTTTTTTAAAGAATGTGATCATTTAAGACCACTTTGGGGATATCATTTTGGCTGCAGGTTTCTCCATCTGTCATGTTTCTGAGGTTGATGCTGCTAAAGCCGCTGCAATTCTTCAGGGGATTCAACTCGCTATTCACCATCAGCTTCTTCTTGCTGTTTTGGAGACTGATGCAGTAAACATGGTAAACTTGTGCAATGGAGCTAGTTCTACTCTTCTTGATTTAGCTAATTTTGTGCATGATATTCAATCTCTGATGAATGCCCACCATTTTTGTCCCATTTCTTATGTTCATAAGGAGTGCAATAGAGCTGCACATAACCTAACCAATTGGGCTCTAGGTTTCAATTTTTCTTCTATTTGGAGAAGGTCTTTCCCTCATTGGTTACTGAAGTTGGCAGTTTTGGATGTTTCCTATCCCTCCTTTAGAGGTGGTTTGTTTGCCGTTTAATACATTATTGCCTTCAAAAGTGTACAATGTATAGAGATGTAGAAGTAGGTCCCAAACACCCCACATCAACGTTATAGTTAAGCACAGACTCGGATTCTTGTTGATGAATCATATTCTGGCACCATTATATAACTCTTTGATACTCCAGTTGTATAACATTTTAGTTTTATATCAGAACCTTATAAAATGAATTCAACCTAATTACAAAACACATTTTCAATGGGAATCCAGGTGCAGATTTATCATTTTTGAAGAAACTGGTGCTGCATGGATTTATATTGTTTACTTGGTAATTTTAAAGGGAGTTGCTCATATTTTTGTGTTTCTACTTGGTTTGACCTGTGTGTTTCTACTTGGTAATTTTGAAGTCATGAGTTATTTGATGTTTTTTGTCATTTGTTTTCTTTTGATTATCGGGTTTAAGTTAATGAGGCAATAATGTTTGGGGAGATGGAGTTCTTGTCTAAGTTTATTTGATGTATTTTGTTTTCTTTTGACAGGTGTCGTAGTAGTTTTAGAGGATTAATTAATCTTTGTTTTGATTATTCTTTTTTCAACAACTCATTTTCACGCTATTATAACCATGAATAACCAAATTTTACAAAACTTCAATGTACGAGTAGAAGGTGAAGGAAATAACTATATTGTGTTTGGTCATGGCATAGGCACTGACCAATTCATATGGAGCTGAATTCTGTTATATATAGAACTAAGTGAATTCCATGTTGTTCGTTATGACCTCGCTTGTGCAGGCACGGTCAATCCTAACTTATATAATCGGGAAAAATATTCAACAATCCATGTCTATGTGGATGACCTCATTGATATTCTTGATGTCCTTCATGTCGAACGGTGCACATTTATTGGCCATTCAGCCTCAGCCATGATAGGAATTTAGCTTATATTCGTCAGCTAGATCGTTTCCCTAAATTCATTCCTTTAGGAGCTTCTGTAAGGTAATTTTTCAAATTTTGTCCAAAATTCAATAGACAAATTTTATTTCAAATTTTCTCCAAAATTCGATTGACAAATTTAAATAATTAAAACATTCATCATATAAGATTGAAAAAAATTACCTTGCAGAAGCTCCTAAAAGAATTGAGTTTAGGGAAACGATCTAGCTGACGAATATAAGCTAAATTCCTATCATGGCTGAGGCTGAATGGCCAATAAATGTGCACTGTTCAACATGAAGCACATCAAGAATATCAATGAGGTCATCCACATAGACGTGAATTGTTGAATATCTTTTCCGATTATATAAGTCAGGATTGACCGTGCCTGCACAAGCGAGGTCATAACGAACAACACGAAATTCACTTAGTTCTATATATAGAAGAATTCGGCTCCATATGGATTAGTCAGTGCCTATGCCATAACCAAATACAATATAGTTATTTCCTTCACCTTCTACTCATACATTGAAGTTTCGTAAAATTTGGTTATTCGTGGTTATAATAGCATGAAAATGAGTTGTTGAAACAAGAATAATCAAAACAAAGATTAATCAATCGTCTAAAACCACTACGACACCTGTCAAAAGAAAACAAAATACATCAAATAAACTCAGACAAGAATTCCATCTCCCCAAACATTATTGTCTCATTAACTTAAACCCTAGAATCAAAAGAAAACAAACGACAAAAAACATCAAATAACTCATGAATTTAAAATTACCAAGTAGAAACACATAGGTCAAACCAAGTAGAAACACAAAAATATGAGCAACTCCCTTTAAAATTACCATGTAAACAACATAAACCCATGCAGCACTAGTTTCTTCCAAAATGATAAATCTGCACCTGGATTCCCATTGAAAATGTGTTTTGCAATTAGGCTGAATTCATTTTATAAAGTTATGATATAAAGCTAAAATGTTATACCACTGGAGTTTCAAAGAGTTATATAATGGTGCTAGAATATGATTCATCAACAAGAATCTGAGTCTGTGCTTAACTAGAACGTTGATGTGGGGTGTTTGGGACCTACTTCTACATCTCTATACATTGTACACTTTTGAAGGCAATAATGTATTAAACGGCAGACAAACCACCTCTAAAGGAGGGACAGGAAACATCCAAAATGCCAACTTCAGTAGCCGAGGAGGGAAAGATCTCCTCCAAATAGAAGAATAATTGAAACCTAGAGCTCAATTGGATAGGTTATGTGCAGCTCTATTGCACTCCTTATGAACATAAGAGATGGGACAAAAATGGTGGGCATTCATCAGAGATTGAATATCATGCACAAAATTAGCTAAATCAAGAAGAGTAGAACTACCTTCATTGCACAAGTTTACCACGTTTACTGCATCAGTCTCCAAAACAGCAGGAAGAAGCTGATGATGAATTGCGAGTTGAATGACCTGAAGAATTGCAGCGACTTCAGCAGCATCAACCTCAGAAACATGACAGATGGAGAAATCTGCAGCTAAAATGATATCCCCAAAGTGGTTCCGAATTATCACATTCTTTTAAAAAAAAAAAAAAAAAAAAAAACCATGCTTTCTTGTTTTAAAATCTCAGCAGCCTTAAAAATCGAAGGGATTGTTAAGAATCTCGTGTACAAAGATGAAAACATACTAATTTACAAATATTAAAAGGGTTTTTAAAAACAAAACTTACACGAATCAATGGTGGAAGCTGCGGTGTAAATGGGAGCTGCTGTGTAAGTGTATATATAAAATCAGTGGATGTACGAGGAACTGAAGTGAAAATTGGTGGCAAAAAGGGTGAAGAAAATGAGGTTGATTATGTGCGCAAATAATAGTTGATGACGTGAACTGTGAAGAATGGTGAGAGTGAGTACGTGAGCCGGCTTTTATACAACCAGAAAGAGAGCCTGATTCATCAGCTATTACATCACCTGTTTCAAACCATCAGTTATTGTCTCAAGCCATCAATTATGGAACTACATGCTACTTACCAAAAATGGAAAATAAAGGAGGTTTTGGGGGTCTTCATCGGGTGGTGGGGACAACAGAGAGGGAGGAGACCAATCTTTATGTATCTCTATTTCTATCTGTCATCTTCACCACTACCACAGAGAGGGAGCGGACTACTAGTAGCTTTTTCGCATGAATACAAATAAAATTGACTTTAATATGTTTATAGTTGGAAATGGATATTAAATAATATTAAATGAATACTAAATAACATGAAACATTACAATTATTTGATGGGTTGCAAACTCGGAGCATTATCCAAGAGGGAATTAATATTGGTCCACTAGTTTTACCTGTCACCTGCCACCTGCCACAATGTCACAACCACACGTCAAATACTAATGGCACAAAAGTGACAAATATATCATCAAAATATATACTTTTGGTTGCTGGAATATGAAGTCGTCATCTGCAGCCTTCAAAACTGAGGTGTTATTAAGTCTTGCCTTGGTGAATATTCTTTGAGCCAAACCATAAAGAGCTTTCATCAAATGTTCACATTCCACCAACTATTGGTTGCTGTCTGCCCCTTGCCTCTTGCAGCTTCAACAACACCAATAATCCCCTCACATGCTATATCAGCAAACTCTGCTGGTTTTGTCTGAAAAAATATAGACAGATCAACCAAATGAACAACCACATAACCAAGAAATTCAACCTATTAAAAAACCATTTTAGGAGACTTTCACTTCTCATCCTCATCACTTCAATAAAATATCAGCATTCAACTAGTTTCTTGAAGAACATTCGAAAGTCTCATCTATTTGAATTTCAACACCAGCTACATTCTCTCCCATAATGTGATTATATCTCAGATTTGATAACTACAAGAGCAACAATGAACATCAACATTCAAGATAAAGAGAACCAGAGCCGAATCACTTCTAATTACCACAACTAACTCTCATCTCTAAAACTACAAGTAACAAAATCTAAAAATCAAATTTAACTTTTAATTAGAATTAACACCAGAAAAAGAAAAATATAAAATCATCATTGAATGAAATTTAAAAAAAAAAAAAAAGGAAAAAAAAAAAAAAAAAAAAATTGAAAAGACAATAAAAGAATAAACCAATTCAAAAAGCTAATTCAAGGATTAAATAACCACTAAACCGTTACTTGAACCTGAAAGTTCATATATATGTAATTTCAAATGCAAATTTCTCCAAACCTAACTTCAAAAGATTCTCTAAAAGAATCCAAGTATATACAAATTTGAATAAACAGAATCCCAGATTTGACAAAACATGCAGTAGTGGCAAATCTAACCGTCAAACCGGCAGTGGTTTCAAGAGTCGGGCTCCAAAAGTTGTAGATTTAAGATTCGTAAAAGGAAATTAGTGTTGAAAAGAGAAAACTAGGGCTAGGGCTAAGTAGTGTTGAAAAGAAGAAAGAGGAAGCTAAGAAGTGTTGAAGAGAGAAGCAAAAGAAGACCTGGTAGAAGTCGTTATTGGGGTCATTTTCGTCGTCTCTTAAGACCTGGTAAAAGATCGACAGTCCAACAGCGAAGCTGGGTTGAAGCAAGTGCGATGGTTGTGATGAAGAGAGATGAAGAGAAGAGAAAAAGATGATAGGGGTCAAGCACTGATAGTGAGCGTTTTAAGATTTCTAGATACTTAACAAATTTGTTTTGAGAAAAAGAGACAAATTAATCGATGTGTCGATAATGTATTCATTTTCAAGACATCGTATTTTATATAACTAATGTTTTAAATTTTATTTTAAATCGGTTTTAAAAAACCGATATATTATTAGTGATATATTTAAACATTTTTGTAGTAGTACCATCTAGGTTTCATATGGTAGAGATCTAGACTGGGTCTCTATCACCACTAGAATCGGGGTCTCCACCATGCTATCGCCATCATCGAATCCACACAAATCCAACTAAAGATAGAGATAGAAAAATTAAAAAAGAGAGAGAGAGAGCATACTAGAGATGTAGAGGAATTGAGAGTGAAAAAAACAAAAAGAAAATATTATTATATAATATTTTTATATTTTATTTTGAAATAAAAAATTTTATTTTAATATTATTTATTTTATTTCTTGTATTTTTATTAATATTTTCATGAAATTTTCTTTTTTACCCCAATGCCAAATGGTCAATTATGTTAACCTAACGGAATCTATTACCGTCAGGGGTATTATCATCTTTTCATACTGTTATGCTTGTTTTCTCGACATAAGCAAATGGACCGCTGAAAGGTAAAAGACAAGTACAGCAACAAAAGGCCCATAAGGCCCAACCTTCAGGTCGCGACGATGAGCTCGCTGGACCTTCCAACTCGTGCATACAACAAACCTGCCTCAGTGCCTTCCAACTCGCATCTATATTAGGTCCACGTTAAGGCATTCTCAGTTTGCATCCATGCTAAGGTCCTCCTCAGCATCTCTTTAACTCGCAAAGACGAACGGAATCAGACTAATGAGCTCGCACCAAGTAATCCCTCAAGAGTCGGACGCCAGACTATCTTGACTTCCTGATTGCACACCAACTCGATCTCTACAATTTCCGAGAGGCATTTAATGCGACGGCTATACATTTAATATAGAGAAGACTTTACCTGAAGCATTTAATGCGAGCATGGGAATGTAAGAATTATTATGTGCAGAGGCAATAAATGCAGTATAACTTAAGTTAGATTAGTTGAAAGTAATGATGATTTTTAGCGTGTAAAACACTCAATTGTCACTCCCCTTCTCTATAAATTAGGGGGATGTTCATTGTAAAAAACAGATTAAGATCATTATTACCGTCACTCTGCTAAAATATATTCAGGATGGCTGTGGACGTAGAGACACTTGCTGAGCCATTTAAAAATTCTTGTCTTTGCATTCTTTCCTCCTCTTCTTTTTCTGTTATTAATTGCTCTTTTATTATCATCCATCTACCTTAACCAACATTCAACCGTTTTTATTGCCACTTACCAACCTTAAACAATATTTATTATCATTTATTATACGAATCGCAGTCTGAGCCTTTGGATCTCCAGTCGACCGATTCCGAACGTCGACATCTTTTAGCGTTAGAAGGAGGGTCCAATTGTGACTCAGAAACTCTTTCTCCTTAACTACTCCTATTTCAGCAAACTGTAATGGCTAGGATAAGGACAATCAGGAGTGTTGGTGTGGTAGATGAGCAACCTGAGGGTCAGAAGGACCGACAAAGCACTCTACCTTCCAGGGAAGATACCGCTCAAGAGTGGCAACAACGCCAATGAGCCTTAGAAGATACAGTGAGACAATTGACTAAAACGGTTAGGGCGCTAATAAAAGCTCAAGCTTAGGCTACGCGGAGACGGGTGGAAGTCGCTCCCCCTAAAGAAGCTCACCAACAACCCATAAAGGAAATCCCAACTCCAGAGAGGGAGCTGGTAAGGAAAGGTCACTGTTTGAAGAGTCAGTCCACTCCTCAAGCTTGAATCTGAGAGGTGACGGACTGCGCGCTCAAGAAAGGGAAACCACGCCTCACCCCGTAGACTTGAAGGTGAGAGTGAACCGTGATGGTAGTTGGCATGTAGAAGTCAGTCGTGGGCACGAGTGAGCTCGTAAGCATCGCAGTGGTAATGAACACGAGCTGCGAAAAGGCTTACGACAAGTACTGGATGCGCAGGTCATGAAATCACTATTCAAGTGAACAGGAAAGCACCAATAGGCGAAGCTGCACCAGGCAATCTGAGCCACAGAGTCCAATGGTGGAAGAATTACTACACAAGGTCCAGCAGTTGGAAGCCCGACCTGGACCCCAGAGTCAAGAAGAACAGAATGATGAAAGGGTCTCATTTACTAGGGAGATTGAGTCAGAACCTCTACCTCCTAAGTTTAAACTCCCAAACATTCCGCCCTATAATGGAAGAAGTGACACTTATGACCACATTGACGCATTCAACGTACAAATAAACCTTTAGACGAGCAACTCATTAGTCAAATGCCGAGTCTTCCTGGCCACCTTGAGGGACGCCCTACGAGCTTGGTTCAAAAGTCTCCCAGCTCGCAGTATAGGAAGCTGAAAAGAGTGTCAACAGAAATTCCTCAATCGGTACAAGGCCCTAAGAAGGCAGCTCGTGCCTTCATGCAACCTCGCTACGATATTCCAAAGACAGAACGAGTCCTTAAAAGATTACATTGCCCGATTCAAGGACGAGGTGAGCAACGTCGAGACCCCTTTAGATGAGAGCATTCTAACCGCGATCTCAGCAGGACTTAGAAAAGACGAAAAACTTTACGAAAGTATCTACAAGTCCCCAGTAAAAGACTTGAATGAATTCTACGAGCAGGCTGCCAAGGAGGTAAGGTGGGAGGAAGCTTTTGGGCCAAAGAAGTCCAGTAACCAACGAGGTGAAGCGAGTAGTTCCCACAAAGGGAAATAGAAAGGTCACGGTAGGGACGGGAACGACGAGCAGAGAAATCGCTCTGCCAATATAATGGCAAAGTGAGCTAGGTCAGAGCTGAGAAGAGAGCGACCGCAGCATCGAGGTCGATATGGAAGTTACAGCGTCCTGTCTGACAAATAGGACAAAATTTTCGCCATTGAAAGAAGCATGGAAAACTTCGGAAAGCCCAACCCCACGGGTATCCCGAACAGGCTTCGAAATCCAAGAAAGTTTTGTGTCTATCACAATGAAACTGGGCACAATACTTCAGATTGCTAGTAGCTAAAGGATGTCATTGAAGACCTAATCAGACGAGGTCGCTTGGGAAAATATGTAATGCGACCTGCAGGTCAACGACCTCAACAACAACAACGTCCTCAACCCCAACATCAGCAGCCAGCACAGCAACAGCCCTAACGAGCTCCCGAACAAGAACATGAGCCCGCGATAAGAACCATCTTTACCATACATTGTGGTCCTCATATCGCAGATACATCCAACAAGTCGCACTAGAGATAAACAAGAAAACCAAACAATTAAGAGGAAGGCATTTACTATATTTTCATGGTCAGCAGCAATCTTGTTTGTGCACAAATACACGGCAGGCAGCACATCCTCAGGAGACAAGGTCAACAAACTGTGATACATAACATTGCAAGCAAGTGCCATTGAAAAATTAGAAACCTGATCGTAAAATGTTTACACAAAGAAAAGGCAAGCAAATGAGGTCGGAAAAGATTGAATTTGAAGCAACACACCTTTTGAACATATTGCACAAATGGACATTACTTTTATCTTGCCTTTTTCAGCTTCAACAAGATCAAAGGTACGTGCAAGGTGGATATATGGAGCAGGCTGTCCACTCTTCCAGCATGATGCTTATGTGTCTCAATGTTATGCTGGATTTTAATTATTAACAATTTATTCGAACTAAATAATCTAATCAAAAGTTCAGAAAGTTCATAATTTTGGAAAAGAAAAGACACATACCATGTTCTACAGGATTATATTTTTCTGGCGGCAGTGATACAGGAGTTGAATCTGCATGCTCTTTTGATAACCTCTGAACAGACACATTGTTCATATGTGTTGAATCCCTATGTTCTTTTGATGGTCTCTGAATAGACACATCAGTCATGTGTCCTGATTCTTTGGACACAGTTTTCTCTGCAGTGGAAGAGCAGCCTCTTGTGAAGGAAACCAACCTCTCCTCATTCTCGTCAGCATCACCCTCGTGATTCCCTTAATATAAATCCAGTGCCTTATTGATATCTCCTTTTGTTTTCTCTAAGATAGCAGCAGCATAGCTCCGTGATCATTCATTGCCACTTATGATCTCAATGAACTGATCTGTCTCCTCTGCATATGATTTGGTATCATCATTTGGCTCCTCTCTGTATGATTTGGTAGCATCACTCGGCAAAGGATTCTCATCTTTAGGGCTTTGCTCAAACTTAGATTCGGTATCTTCACCACCTTGAGACTAATTAGGCAAAATTTTATTGAAGAATTTCGTTATAGTGGACTGCTTTGATCCACTAGTTCCCATTTTTGAAGTGATTTTTGCTTTCTTCTTTGCCTTACTGTTATTATTTTTCTTTCTTTTTCCTGGAGAAATGCAGCTCCTAATTGAAGGCTTGGTGTTGGGTGACTTGTAGTTCTGACTTAAAGAAATGCTACCCACACTTTCAGGAAAAATGCTCTTAACGGAACTTGGTTTTAAAGTAGATGCAGAATCATTGAGAGGGCTCGACTTGTAGTCCTGATTTAAAGAAACGGTACCCTTAAGAGAATCTAGTTTTAAAGCTGAAGCAGAATCATTAAGCAAGATATTCTGGGATGTAAAAATGAAAGCTGAGCATGCAGAGACTTACTCATGAAATTCAGTTTCACGTTCGTAAAACCTAGAAACCGCATCAACAATGTTCCTCCCCGAGCTGCTAATTAAATCCAACATTTGGTCTCGAGTGACCCATTTGGGCAAACAATCACGGAGTTGCTGTATCATCTTCTCTTTCCTCATCATCTCCCATAGTCAAATCTCTCGAGCCCGATTCTTCCAAGCAAGAAGACAAATCCAACATAACACCTGAAGAGTTGTTTATATCAGCTTTCATTTCACATAATTTTACCTCTTTATCTATTTCCAGCCCTGGATTAGGCCAGAGACAGAACACACTCGAACCTTTTCCCCAACATCACCAGCCCCACACGACAACCGCTTAAAATTCTTTCTTATTAGCCGTTTCATCGACCAACCCAGCAAAATACTTTCTCATTTTTCTCGCATGCTTGCTATCAACCTTCTCAACATCCATACCAACCGCAGGTACAACATACCAGAAACAAAACACCCCATCTCCGACTCCGACTCCCACTACCACCTACCCTATTAATCGCATCTACAACATACTAAACACTATCTTCTTGTAAAGGGAACACGAATTTCGGATTACAATGAGTAGTATCCAAGAAAACAGAATCACAACCAACGAAATCTTTAATATAAGGGTCTAATAACATATCAATACAAAAGCGAAAAGCACCAGTATGAATATAACTCTGGAAAACCCCATTTGCAGAGGAACTGGACCGCCCCGGGGCAATGGTCGGCGTCCAAGAGCACCACCTCGGATCCATCAAGGAAAACGGGTCGGTTAAGGGGGAAGAGGGTAGACGAAGTGAGGTGGGATATTGAGGATGGTGGCGAGAAGGTGGGAGGTGACCAGATGGGGAAGTAGCGGCCGGAGTGGAAGTGGGAGAGGAAGAAGGAGACCGTGGAGGTGGTGGGGAGGCGGAAGAAGTCGACGAGGAAGCGAGTGTTGGGAAATGGAGGGTGGTTGAAAGGGGTTGGGTAGAGTCTAGGGTTAGAGGCTTGGTGGGTGGAGATTCAGAGGAGGAGTCCATGACTCTTGCGTGAGCAGGCAAGTGTGTACTAGAAATGGAGATAAAGCAATTGGGTTTGGAGTTGGCAAGTATGGCCTGGAGCAGAGGTGAGTGAAATATCACTTTTTTATGTACACTGCAAAGAGGGATGCTAAATACATTTTCTGAATTTATTTTATGATATGCGTATAAATTTTTCAATTTATGATATGCGTATAAATTTGTGATTTATAGTAACACAAATATCAAATATAATGAAAATACATTCTCAAAAAAAATATAATGAAAATACAAATTTATATACATGTCATATAATGAATACCAAATGAATTAAGAAAGTATATTTAACATTCGTCATAATCCAAATGCTAATTTTAGTCTAAAATGGAAGTTAACAAATTTAAATGAGTTAAAATTAAACGGCAGTTCTCCTTGACAAATGTGGATTAATAACATTTAATAAGGGGAGAATGCTCTATTTTATCTATGAAGTCATAAAATATGTAGAGCCTTTAAAAGCATGAAATGTAGTGATTGGGTATGATGAAAACAACAAAAAGTTTTCATATCATACATAGAAAGCAAAAGGAGGTCATTCAGTCATTGGATGATAAAAAATTGCATCCAACGGTTATGATGGTTAGAAAGAATAATAATTAAAAAAAAAAAAAATGGGTAGAGAGTAAACTACCAAAAAAATACCTCATTCAATGACCATTCTCTCTCTTCCATCTGCTTTCGCTCTCGCCTAAATCTCTCTCTCCCTATCTTCAGCTTTATTGATGGAACCCATCTGGAATTTAGTGGTGGTGGTGGGTCGGTGGCTTCCGGGTTGATATTGGAGGCCTTCCGAATGTGTTTGATGGATGTGAGTAATGGGTGTTTGATGTTAATGGTGGTGGTGGTGGTGGTAGTGGTGGATGGGTGGTTTCTAGGTGTGGTGGATGCATTTGATGGGTGGTTGTAGGTCGGTGTTTGATGGTAGTCACCGTCCATGGACGATTTCATCATCTTCTTCTTTTCTTATTTTCTTCTCTCTTCTTCTTCCTCTTATTCTTTTTTTTTTCTTCTCTTCTTCATATATTCAAACCCAGATTCTGGTTCGATGTTCGAATCAAACTAGAACACTGGGTTCAAAATCGAACCTCAAAAATTGAACCTAGTTTCTATATTCGAATTGAAACCAGAAAACTGGGTTCAATTTTGAACCCAGATGGTTTTTTTTTTCCAATTTGATTGATGAATTTGTGTTTTATGTAGATTTTGGTGCTTTTTGATAATTTTCATCTGAGTTTAGTGATGTTTGATGATTTTGGTGGTGGTGGGTGGGTGGTTTCTAGGTGTTCAAGGTGGTGTTGGCGAGCATGATAGGTGTTCAATGTTGGTGGACGTCTGGGTGTGATGGGTGATTTCTCTTCAACACAACTTTTATGTCCCTATTCCTCATCTTCTTTCTACCGATGCATGTGATCCTTCAAGTGCTTTTTCGATTTAACTTGATGGGTGTGGGATTTTTGTTTTGGTGTTTTGTTTTAAAATTCTTTTTAGGTGTTGTTAGTTCTGGTTTTGCTTGAGCAAAATGAGTTATTTTTGTTCTATTTTGATATTCAACGTATGATGTTCTCTTTTATTTAGATTTGAACGGCTTCTATTTAATTGTTTGTCTAGTTATTTGATGGGATAAATTATTAATGTCACTATGTCCAACATATATGCAACATTGGGTAAGTGTCGGGAGAAGATGCACATGACAAAGAGATTAAAGGGCTTGGAAGTGAAAAAAAATAATTTTAATTTTTTCTATTTTCTTTCTTTTGTCTTTTTTTATCTGCTTGTTTTTTTTTTTTCCTCATTTTATAATTCGAAATGCTTTTGATTTTTTACTGTTTTCATTTTCTAGGTTTGGTTTAGATCTGCTAGTGAGCTTGTTAGATCAATTGTCTTATAGTAAATCTCTTGTTTATTTGTTAAATCTTTGTGAACTGGATCTCGGGTTGGTTCAAGTAAGTTGGTAAGTTGTTCAATTTCTTTGTGTTATGTTTTTTGTTTGTTTGGTTGGTTGATGTGATAATGCAAGAGAAACTATCATGAGAATGCAGATGATTAAATGTTAAAGTTTTGAATTTGAGATGGTTTTTATGTGATTTGAGTTTCTGGGGAGCTAGAAGTTCAACTAAACTTAGTTTAGATGTTTTGTTTTTCTGATTTGAGGTTTTTTGGTTAGATGTTGGTGGCAGATCATGGAGTTGAGTATGCAATAGCGACCATCATCATCCGCGTCCTCTCTACGTTTACCACCGTCCATGAGATCCACCAAAATAATCATACCATTAAACAAAGTGAGAAACTCATAGCTTCTTCAGTTTTATGCTCATACCTTTGATAAATTTCTCTCTTTTAATATTATATATCTGGGTTTTGAATTTTGAGTGAGTCTTTTTGTGTTTGCGTATTTTCATTTTTAGTTCATGTTTCAATCATATTGTGTACAAGGCCCAAAAATCGGTGGGTTGGTGGCATGACGAGTCCGACTCTAGCGACGATAATTGAGGGAGGAAAGTGGGTGTCAGTCTCGAGCTTCTCTTTAAATGATTGTTGTTGTCTTTACAAGTTAGTAGTGTATATGTTAACCTGTTTTATGTGTTGCTTTGTTTCATGTATTTGTGTATGGATATATCTGGAGAGGATGTGAGACAATTGTATTTTTTAACATTTTATTTGTCATACAGATTATAATTTCCATTTGATGTTTGCTTTTATAGGCAAAGAACGCTTAAATGATCTGGTTGTATAGGCAGGAAGGAAAGCTCTTCATATGGCTAAGGTTGAGCCTGATGATGTCGACTTAGTCTTCTTGTGCATATCCACTCCAAAAGACCTTTTTAGTGGTGCTCCTTAGATGGATGATCTAAAACTAAAGGTGGTCGTGCTTTATATAGGGGAAGGCAGAGCTTAACCCCAGACTGAAAGGCATTCATTCTTATTGGTCTATGATTCTCTACATAATCCATGTAATTTTCTTTATGTTATGGAGCATGAAGGAAATCAAACTAACTTTATTGAGTTTTGATTATTTGCATCAATAATACCAAAACAACAATAATATGCAAAGTAAAGTGCCCAAGTTCCTCCAGTTAAGTTTCTTTGTATTGGTTTGTAATTGCAACCACGATAACTTATTACTTATTTATGCTTCTCTTTCTTTGTTTTATTGTAATTGTCAGATCCAAAAGGCACTTGGTTGGAAAAATAATCCTTTGGCTTATGATATTACAGGCCTACAGTTGCATGTAGTGGATTGTGTTGGGTGACTTGGGTCTGGTCTTAATTGCCAATCACATTAGGGGTACGATTTTATTCACTTCTTTGTAGAATGGGCTTCAGTTGTATATTCCAAGATTAATATAATCAAATCTCAACGCTTGTAAATTGCAGAAAATGAATTTCGTAATGTTTTAGTGATTGGGGCTAAAACTCTTTCTTAATTTATTGATCGGAGGAATAAAGAAACTTGCATCTTTTTTAGGGATACTACAGGTGTTGTGTTGTTGTAAGTCTATAATTATTGTTTTGATTTGTCTATAGACATAATAGTAGTTATTCGATTATATGAGCGCATATTAATTACCGTAAGAAGAATATGATTGGATATTCTTTTTAATTTATTAAATTAATTATCACTTACACAGTTCATATATTTATCTTACAATTAAGAGATAACTATTTTATAATGATAAAACAAAACTATCATAACATGCTTTTGTATTTGAAATCACTCACCCAGCAACTTATTAATAACGTGGAAGGCGCTCTGAAGAAAGTGAACAACTTTAATAAAAAGCACAACAGTCCAATACCCAAAAACCCAAAATAAAATAAAATTGCGTTGTGTTTTATTCTACCGTTATATTGTCTTTTTGTGAGGGAAATGAAAGGAAGCATAAAAAAGATGCACCAACTTTAAGAAAGAGCAAAAGGCATGCCCCACAAGAACTCTCATTTGAAAGGCTGGTTGATTAAAGCTGTCAGGCGCCTGGACCATCCCTTACTTTCCATTGATTATGAGCCATTTTCAATCAGTGATTGTGGGGATGACATAGTCACAAGGGTCTCCTATTTCACTTCTTTTAAACACTTACATGTATCTGACAGCTTCAATCAACTTGCAGCCTTTCAAATGAGAGTTCATGTGGGGCATGCCTTTCGCTGTTTCTTAAAGTCGGTGCATTTGTTTGACGCTACGTTTCATTTCCCTCACAAAAAGACAATATAATGTAGAATAGAGCACAACGCAATTTTTTTTTTTTTGGTTTTTGTATATTGGATCGTAGTGCTTCTGATTAAATTTGTTCACTTTCTTGAAAGCACATTTCACGTTATTAACAAGTTGGTGGGTGAGTGATTTCAAAAACAGAAAGTTGTGATGATAGTTTTGTTTTCTTATTATAAAATAGTTATCTCTTGATTATTACGACAGCTTAACCGTTACTTGGACCAACATTGACCTCATTGTTCACACACATTAAAATGTCAACCAAGACCACATTTTGTTTTACACCACTCTTTCTAGTTTTGCTCCTCAAAAGTTGTTTCACTTTGCTGAGCTATCAATCAATTATTATATATACATATATATATATATCCAAAATTCATGATAATTCATGAATCATGAATTATCCAATATATATTTTTATCTCTACATTAAAAAAAAAAAAAAAGAAATGGTTACAAATACATATTAATTATATCAAACCCTTTGTTTATTGAGATTTTATTTTTCAGTTTTGACAATATTCTTTTAAATACTACTTATGCAATCCTTGGAGCAATTTTAATTTTCACATTACATTCGACTCATTCGATCCGACTCGATCCATGCGCGCATAATTAGAAAAATATCTCAACCATCCTGCAATCTCTTTCTCCTGTCAAAACGACAAAGAGAGGGCAAAAAGAAAAAAAAAATGAAACAAAAATCTATGAATGGTTTTAAGTTGATATATATTAAGAGTCCATCTATAGAGAGAAGAAGAGCCAAAGAAAACGTGTTAATAGACTAAATTACTGCATAATTGTAGTAATTTATTCTTCCTTTTTTGGCGCCAAGAAAACTACAAAAAAAGTAGTCAACATTTTCACAATAAAAAAACTTCATATTATAGTTTTCCTATTATTAATGCCTTTAAGTTTACAATACACGGATTATGAATATGATCTTATTAACACCAAAACTTCCAGGTGATTGACACATTGCGACGTCTCGTCGGTTTAGATAAGTTCCGACCTATCAAATAATTGCATTCCAACATGTACATGAAAAACTATGTTAAAGGTGTTTGGTTCTGTCTACAGTAGTTTCAAAAGATTCTTTTGAGTCTAGGTTTTGATGACTTGGGTTGATCAAATGTGTATGAGTAAATTAATGATGAAGAAAATGTTCTTCTGACACTTTCTGAATAAGATATATGCATGCATGGCCCCCACATACCCAGAGGAAAAAAGAGAGGTGTCATGATGTTATATTATTTCTGTCCTTGCAATTTAAGGGGATTGAGAGTGGGCCCAATTTCTACTTCTTAATCAACAAGAGCCCGTCGAATTCATGGAACTACACACCATGCCAAAAATGGAAAGTGATCATTTTAAAATCAAATTTAGTATTTATACGTATTATGTAAATTGTAATTCCTTGAGAGTAAGCCGATTCTCAGGAAATGAAATATTATTGTTTTTCAATGAACATTTATTTTTAAAATTCACTCACTTTTTAAGTTAAATTTTGTAAAAAAAAAAAAAAATTTCATTGCGATGGAAAGATAGCAAGAAAGTAAATCACAATCATCAATTATTGATGATGTCGATGGATCACTAATCTTTAAAAGCACAAAGTAAGCTTTGATGAGTTTGATCTATAGAAAATTTTTTAGTGAAACACTGTTAATTTTGATAAGTAATTGACTCAAAGAAAAGAAAGATTCTCAATATAGCAAGACTGAATGAAATGAGTGAAATTCAATAATTTTGAAGCTGTTATATATTTTGGCTTTACCACTTGACTTTCCACCCACCCTGTAGTTTTGCATAGCGTAATCAATGTTTACGTAATCACAGTTTGAGAAAACATGATCATTAATTTCAACACTAAAATATTTAAACCGGTTTCAAACTATTAAATTGTTTCTTAATTTCAGTTTTATCATATAAATTCATAGTTAATAAGTGATGAAAGAAATTAACTGCATTTTTGTCTTATGAATATTAAAGAATTTGACACTCATTTTTCCTTATCAATTGTCAGTAATGCTAAATTAATAATTTAACTTTTATTATTACTTAAAAGTGAAAAAAATTCTATTTTTCCCTTAATAAATATCATGATTAATGAACAAAGACCATGTGTCTCAAATGAAAATTGCATATTCCAAATAGAGATCACATGTTTTGAACACATGATCATATGTTTCGAATACGTCTCAATTCAAACAAAAAAGCATACTTCATTTTTTTTTATCATGAAAATCAACTGCAACTCCTCATCCATAGCTTCCTTAAAGTTTTATGTATATATATATATATATATATTCAATTTCGTTATTGACACTCATCTAATACAAATCCATCTTAATTTGATGTTGTATTGTTTAGATCTGTAGCTGTTTTAGTTGATGGGGTTTGAATTGTATGTTGTTTTGATGTGGAATTATTGGTTTTTATTAGATGACTACACCGATTGCCATTGAGGCTGCAAGAGCGGATGTGAAAATGTTGAGAGCCTTGTCTGGACACGACAATTTAGCAAACTTGAATCACAACCCAACCTGCTACACTGTCTCAATGCAACTTACCCTCAGCTTGCTCTTAATTGCTCATTTGCCCGATAAATCTTCAAAAATTCACCTGTCCACTTCTAGCTTTGAGAGACCCGCAAACTTGAATCACACCCCAACCTGCTATAGTGTCTCAACGCAAATTACGCTGTACCCTCGGTTTTCTCTTTAATTGCTCTTTTGCCCAATATGTCTTCTACAATTACGACAATACCCTTACAACAAAACCTGCACAAAATTCTAGAAATTTATTAAATAACTGAACCTAGGTTCGTCAAAACCAGATGAAAAAAGGTAACCTACGCTGCCAAGTTCAAGAAAGGTAGCATTAAAGGTCAACAAGTGTCTGAAAAGCTCATACCCAAAGTTAAGGTGTGTCTTTGTTTTTGGATTTGATGTTATATGGTTTAGATGTTTAGTTGATGGAGTTTGAATTGTATGTGGTTTGATGTCGAATTATTGGTTTTTATCAGCCCACCAATGTTTGTTCCTGAACTAAATCGAAATAATCTGCAATTCTTGCTTTTGGTCCATCCAGTTCCCATTAAAACGTAGATCCCACATAAGTGATGAACACTAAATAACAAACAGACAATTAAATATTTATGACTAAAAAAGAGATCTGAAATCCACGTATAGTACTGGATGAGGTACTTATCTGAAGCTTGGATTCAAGAAAGGCCAAAAGGGTGCCTGGAATCATGCCCCTGATAGCACCATAACATGTGAAGTACCATAACATGTAATAACAAACGTCCTGTTACGCTACGTTTTATATGTGAAGTTCCCTAACATGTAATTATCAAAATTGTTTTTGCACATGTGAGGTAGCTTTTCTCCACGGACAACGTGGTCGGTGCATGTGGTCAATCGAGTAGGTAATGTTTTGCATAAAGTCTTTAATAATTTATTATATTTCTTATCGTTTTTGTTTTGTCATATCATACACCTCACCAGTGAAAGTGTAGCAAAAAGGACGAAAAACCAGGAACAGCTAAGAGGCTCCACAAACACCATCAAAGCAACAAAATAGTAAAGCAACCAACAAAACATTTTCGGTAATACTTTTAACTCTTTGTCTTCACTTGATGCGACCTACAGAGGGTAAATGCATCTGAGGTAGATACTGATCTTTGAATTGAAACATTTTCTCATGTCAGCCCCACTTGGGAGATAAAAACTAAAATTATTAATGAGAGAAGGACTCACCGTGTCTGGATGTGTTAAAGGATGAGAGAAATATAGCACCCGTGAAGAGTGTGTCGTCTGCATGGGTCAATCAGGGCCCCTCCTGTTTTATTTATTTATTTTATTTTTTATGAGAAAACTAAAATTATTAACAATATCATTGTAAGGGGCTTACACACCAGCTGTTGCTAGCGACACCCGCAAGTACTATTCCATTGTTGGAATTCGTTTATCATTAATCCAATTGGCCTCGTCGAAGTTAGCACGAACTGCATTTTTTTATCTCTCATGCATTAAAGTAAAAGTAATAACAAATTAATTATGTCAAACATTAATCCACGAGAAATAACAAAGCAAGAGGTGATTAATAGTTTCTTATTAATTCATATATACCACTTCATTTGCATAATAAATTCGATATGTGACCATCCGTCCTTTGCCATTTCTTCCTCAGCTTCTTTGGAAAAACCCAAAAATAACTGATAAATGATTTGCATGCATTCTGGAAGTCCGTCCATACAACTTGCATCCCACCTGAAAATCGAAAAGTGCATAGGTTAATTAATTCTTCCTTATCTTTTCGAATAATTGAGACCCCTTTTAGGATAAAAGTCGAACCTCTCGGTTGCTTCGGCAAACATTGTGAGCTCTTTAAGTGTACCATATGCATCATGGAGATCATCCACAATGGTTAATATATACAGTACTTTGGCAGTAAATATTCTGGAAAGAGAGTGACAGGGCCTGATTGACACACTCTTCACGGGTATCACAGTAACCCCAAGAACGAAGTATCACGGTAAGAGGAGAGAAAGAGGAAAGGCACAAGTGGTAAAAACAAGAGTTAAAAAAAAAAAAAAAAAAAAGAAAGAGAGAGAGAGAGAGAGATGGGTGAGGTTGCTTTTTATTAGAGTAATTCTTTTAATAATATCCACGTATGTTATCTTTTACTTTTCTATCAAGTCCACAGCATTAATAAAATTTTATTTTCTTCGTACATATATTCTTGTATTTCAAGGTTAAGATAGGGCTCTCTCTAGAGCATGATATATTTCTCGAGGTACGGACAAATGAGCCCGGTGACCCGTGGCTTCCAATGTCGTTACGGTGGTATGACCACCTAAATTCTGCTCTAAATAAATAGACGCCGGTATTGGCACCAAAGGATCATTGGTCGTTCGAATAATATATCAAGAAGTTTTTGTTGGAATAACTTTAATAGGTTAAAATCTATATCAAAATCTAGAAACTCATATTAAATCAATAAGAATTATTATAGAAAACATACCTGAATCCATATTATTAAACCTGAGTAGGATCGAGTCTTCCACAGTCAAATCTCCTTAGGTTACTCTATATTTTTCTTCTTGAATGGGGAAAGAGAAGAGAGAGCAATATTACGTTGATTTGACTTGAGAACTATAACCCTAATTATGTTCTTTATATACTAATCTAATTAGGTTCCCATTCCCATTTAATTAGTATTAGGTCTCTACACATTAAAGCTCATACCCAATAGATATTTCTAGAGCCCGATTAATAGATTACTTATTTAACCCTATTAAAATAGATAGCTCATAATATAATTGTTATATAATATGTAAGCCCACATTAAGATTTATAAAAAATCCTAACAGTTTTCACTTGTTTAAGAACACCACGTATATCAGTATTAATTATAGTACGTAAACAATGTCTTGTTATATCTGGCCGCATACTTAACAGAGAGTAAACGTTACTAGGAACTTCTTTTTTGCCTTTTTGCATATCTTCTTTGATAACTATTGACACAAACCTATGTACCCAATCCTCATAGTTCATCTGCACTTCTGTGAGCAAATGGTCTGCAGCAGCTTGTTCCATTCCGCCGCAATAATCCTTGTCATTCACAAACCTGTAATATTTTTCATTCTAGATAAATCAATACAAGTCCTCTCTTGTAAGTATTTCATTTTCAAGAACTAGAAAAATTTTAATAATTCAGACATTCATCATGTAAGATTTAGAAAAAGATTACCTCGCTGAAGCTCCCATGAGAATGAGTTTAGTAAACTGATCTGGGCAGCGGATGGAAGCTAAAATTCCAATCATCGCGGAGAATGTATGCCCAATGAATATACAACGTTTAACATCAAGAGCATTAAGAATTTGAAGTAAGTCATCCACGTAGGAGTCTATTGTTGAATATCTATCAAAATTATATAAATCACGATTGATCGTGCTCGCACATACAAGGTCATAGCAAATGATATGGTATGAACTGCTATTTAAATTTGCAAGAAGTCCTGTCCATATGAATTTGTCATTGCCCATGCCATGACCAAACACAAGATAATCATCTCCCTGACCTGTTATTTGGACGTTGAATTTTTGTAAAACATTGTTGTTCATGGTGGCAAGAGAGCTAAAGAGGAAAGGTTCTGCTGGGGGGATTCTGTATGTATTTATAGAGAATGCTTTGTTGAGAGCTTGAAAAGTGATGGATAGAGAAAGAGATAGAGAAAAGAGAGAGTATATGTGTATATGTGGGGGCAGTGGCGGACCCAGAAATTTATGTGAGGGGGACACTTTTATACATAAAATTTTCTTTGTAATATTTTATTCAATAGCTATAATAACATTATATAAAATAAAAAAAATAAAATACATAATCAGTAAAAAATACATAGCTTTACTCCTTACAAAATTGTAAGCTAAATTTCTTAAAATAATATTTTTAATACAAATATAAAAATAAAAACATGCTAATTATGAGTTGATTATGTACTAGCTCTATTTTTCTTAGTAAAAGAAGTTCAAATTTTATATTACTTAAAAAATTAAATAAAAACTTAATTTATTAAGATTAAAAGAAGTTCATTTGAGTATTTTTATTTATGAATTTTATGATATAAAATAGTTTATATAAAAGAAAAATAAGTCACACTAATAATCGTGAGTAAACTAAGACTTATTAAGATTAAATAATATAATATATTTTATTCTCTAGTTCATGCAAATATGATATAGTTTGCAGTAAAAAAATAATTTGAAATGAATATAATAATTTATGAAGTCAAAGTATTTCAAATTTGAAAATCAATTTATAATAATGGAGAAATAAAAAAAAAAGAGAGAAAGAAAACAATAGAAAAAAACAAAGGAACAATGCAATGGTTATGAATGAATTTAAATATATAAAAAAATAAAAATAAATAAAAACCATTGTTGAAGCTGACGGGGGTTAAACCCTGGTTCACTTAAAATGGAAACCAAGCAGGACCATCAGAGCCAGTGTAAGGGTGTGCCTGCTTCTAGCATTTCATATATATATTATTGCAAATGATTAAAAGCGAGAAAAATCAAAACATGTAATCATTGCTGGGAATCGAACCCGAGTGACATCAGAGAGAAACGGACAGACACAACCAACAACACCAGTCCATAGGATGTGAAGTGGTATGACATTGGAATTATTTAATTATTTTTTTTAAAATTTCAGGGGTCCACCCCTGTGTGGGGGAGAGGGGGCGAGAGAGGGGTTACCTGGTAGTCACGCTTGAAAATGTGAGATGCAGGGGAGGAGCCGAGGAGAGAGTGAGAATAAATTGAGTGAAGTGAGTGAGAGTAAGAAAAAGGAGAGTTGGTGGATTTATGAAAGAAAATATTCGTTTGGTCTCTCTAACTGTGACAACTTCCTCTGCTTACATATAGACGTATATATATTTGCGCTTTTGCATTAAAAAAAAAAAAAAAAAAACAAGGAACAATGAAGGTTCGTCACCCCAGCACCCGACGAAGACCCCCCCAAAAGCCTCTTTTATTTTCCTTTTTTGGTATGGCGTATAGCTCCATTATTTTCCATTTTTGGTAAGGCCTGTAGCTCGTATTGTTTTCAATTTTTGGTAAGGCGTGTAGTTCCATCCAACTTATTGAAACGAGATCTTCTGGCTCTTTTTGAATAAGGCATGTGCACCATGGCCCCACAAATAAACTTACGAACCAGAGGAAAAAAAGAGAGGTGTCATGATGTTATATTATTTCTCTCCTTGCAATTTAAGGGGATTGAGAGTGGGTCCAATTTCTACTTCTTAATCAACAAGAGTCCGTCCAATTCATGGAACTATACGCTTCACCAAAAATGGCAAGTGATCATTTTAAAATCAAATTTACTGTTTATATATCGTGTAAATTCTAATTTTTTGATAGTAAATCGATTCTCAAAAAATGAAATATTATTGTTTTTCAATGAACATTTAATTTTAAAATTCACTGACTTTTAAAGTAAAATTGTGTAAAAAAAATAAAATAAAATTATCATTGTGATGGAAAGATAACAAGAAAGTAAATCACAATCATCAATTATTGATGATGTTGATGGATCACTAATCTTTAAAAGCACATAGTAAGCTTTGATAAGTTTGATCTATAGAGAAATTTTTAGCTAAACACCGGTAATTTTTATGAGTAATTGGTTCAAAGAAAAGAATGATCCTTAATATAGCAAGAGTCAGTGAAATGAGTGAAATTCAATAATTCTGAAACTATTATATATTTTTGCTTTACCACTTGACTTCCCACCCACCCTATGGTTTTGTATAGGGTAATCAATGGTTATATAATCACAGTTTAAGAAGCACGATCATTAATTTCAACACTAAAATATTTAAACCGGTTTCAAACTATTGAATTATTTTTTAATTTCAGTTTTATTATATAAATTCATAGTTAACAAGTGATGAAAGAAATTAACTGCATTTTTGTTTTGTGAAAATTAAAGAATTTGGCACTCATTCTTCCTTATATGCTGTTAGTAATACTAAATTAATAATTTAAGTTTTGTTATTATTTAAAAGTGAAAATTTTCTATTTTACCCTTAATAAATATCATGATTAATGAATAAAGACCGTGTGTCTCGAATGAAAATCATATATTCCAAATAGAGATCACATGTTTTGTACACATGACCATATGTCTCGACTACATCTCAATTCAAACAAAAAAGCATACTTCATTTTTTTTAATCATAAAAATCATCTACAACTCCTCATCCATAGCTTCCTTAAAGTTTTTTTTTTTTTTAATTCAATTTCATTGTCTACACTCATCTAATACAAATCCATCTTAATTTGATGTTGTATTGTTTAGATCTTTAGCTGCTTTAGTTGTTGAATTGTACATGGTTTGATGAGGAATTATTGGTTTTTATTAGATGACTACACCGATTGCCATTGAGGATGTGAGAAGGGAGGTAAAAATGTTGAGAGCCTTGTCCGGACATGACAATTTAGCAAACTTGAATCACAACCCAAACTGCTACAGTATCTCAATGCAACTTACCCTTGGTTTGGTCTTTAATTGTTCATTTGCGCGGTAAATCTTCAAAAATTCACCTGTCCACTTCTAGCTTTGAGAGACCCGTAAACTTGAATCACACCCCGACCTGCTCCAGTGTCTCAACGCAAATTACGCTGTATCCCTCAATTTTCTCTTTAATTGCTCTTTTGCCCAATGTGTCCTTCAAAATTACGACTATGCCCTTACAACAAAATCTGCACAAAAGTCTAGAAATTTATTAAATAACTGAACCTAGGTTTGTCAAAACTAGATGGAAAAAGGTGACCTACGCTGCCAAGTTCAAGAAGGGTGGCCTTAAAGGTCAACAAGGGCCTATCAAGGTCATACCCAAAGTTAAGGTGTGTGTTTGCTTTTAGACTTGATGTTGTGTGGTTTAGATGTTTAGTTGATGGAGTTTGAATTGTATGTGGTCTGATGCAGAATTATTGGTTTTTATCAACCCACCAATGCTTGTTCCTAAAACTTATTGTGGGTATATTTTGGACTGCATAAATGAGCCGATAAAAGTCCAATAAACTAACTCAAAGGGTTGATCCAATAGATAATACCCAAGATCTAAGGGATGAACCCAATAGACGAAGACCCAGCTCGCTAAATATCCAGCTTGTAGGAATGAGCTCTCAGCTTGCAATTCGTAGGTCATTGATAAACCTGGATCCACCTTCAGCTCGTGAGATTGATATGTCAGCTCACCTGAGCTCGTGCTAAGTGATCTCCCAGAAGCTGATCTCTTAGGTTAACACTTCTCGATCTGGTACTAGTGAGATCTATATAATTCCAGATCCCGAAGAGTAATTAATGCAAAAATGACCATATATGAGCAATTAATGCAAACATGACCATGTAAAAATAATTAGTGCAATAGCAATTAATGCAGTATGGTCAAATCAGAGTAGTTAATATAATGATTGTTTTTTGATGTGAATTATACTCAATTATAATCCTTCACTCTATAAATAAGGATGAAATTCTTTGTAAAAAAAAAAGAACTCTTTAGTGATATTGTCACTCTATTAAAATATATTCAGAGTGGCCCATGAATATAGACACTATTGTCGAACCACGTAAAAATTCCCTTTGCACTCATTGCTCTTCTTCCCCTTCTTTCACTTTTAATGCATTTACAGCATCTATTGTTTGTTGTTGTTCTTAGACTCACGGTCTGGGCTTAAAATCTTCCGGTAGACCGAATCCTAACGTCGACAAAGCTAAATCGAAATAATATGCAATTTCTTGCTTTTGATCCATCTAGTTCCTATCAAAACGTAGATCCCATATAAGTGATGAGCACTAAATAAAAAATAGATAATTAAATATTTATGACAAAACAAGAGAGAAATCCACGTATAGTATTGGGTGAGGTACTTATCTGAAGTTTGGATTCAAGAAAGGCCAAAAAAGTGCATGAATGCATGCCTCTAACAGCACCATAACATGTAATAACAAACGTCCTGTTACGCTGCGTTTTACATGTGAAGTACCATAACATGTAATAATCAAAATTGTTTTTGCACATGTGAGGTAGCTTTTCTCCCCTGACCACGTGGTCGGTGCATGTGGTCAATGGAGTAGGTATTGTTTTCCACAAGTACGCGGCCTTAAAGTCTTTAATAATTTATTATATTTCTTGTCGTTTTTGTTTTGTCTTATTATATACCTCCCTAGTGAAAGTGGAGAAAAAGTGACGAAAAACCATTAACAACTAACACCATCTCCGGTATACAACATTAAATTTGACATTATTTTAGCATCAATATCAATTTCTTTTTTACTCTAATATATATACATCAAATTGATATAAAAATATCTTTAAAGAATATTTCACATATAATTTTTAAACCGCTATTAATTAATTTATTTCATATAAAATTTTATTTTTAAATAATTATTCATAATATATTAAAAAATTATAAAATATTCATAATTTTTTTTTAATTTTTAATAATAAATTATTCTCATTATATTTCTATCTAATTTTTTAGTCACTTAATATTTTTTAACTCATTTTTATCCAAATAATTATTTATCCACCTAATTTAAGGTAATGGTAATGCTAATGTTATTGCTATTTAAAGCATTATTGAATTTTTACATTAAAAATATTATCAATTCTATCAAATAATTATTAAAATAATAAATTTTTATATACATTAAATAATTTAATTCATTTTATATTAATATATTATTTATAATATTTATTAAAAACTTAAAAATATATCAAAACATATTCAATATTATATTCATTTTAAATATCTCAATGAAATATTTTCAACGGTATAAATTTTTTTGTAATAATTTAATATCTATTTATAATTAATAATCAAATTATATATATATATTAAATACGGTAAAAGATACAAATAGAATAAAAATTATTGTAATTATTATAAGAGGGACATTGTTGAAATTTTGAAAAGAAAAAAAGGTGCACGTGGCTCAAACACCAAATTTGGTGTTGGCTACAGTGTCAAACTGTAGCATAGATATCAAATTTTCTCTCGATTTTCATGTATTCACATTTTGGTGCTATATTGATATGTTATTTAGCATCAAATTGATGTTTTATATTATTTTAATACTACGGTGGAGACGGTCTAAGAGGCTCCACAAACACCATCAAAGCAACAACGTAGTAAAGCAACCAATAAAACATTTTCGGTGATGCTTTTAACTCTTTGTATTCACGTTGATGCGACCTACAGAGGGTAAATGCATCTGAGGTAGATACTGATCTTTGAATTGAAACATTTTCGGTACATGCAAGCTCCACTTGGGAGATAAAAACTAAAATTATTAATGAGAAAAGGACTCACCGTGTCTGGATGAGAGAAATATAGCACCCGTGAAGAGTGTGTCGTCTGTATGGGTCAATCAGGGCCCCTCCTGTTTTATTTATTTATTTTGAAAAATTTTTTAATGAGAAAACTAAAATTATTAACATCACTACAAGGGGGCTTACACCAGCTGTTGAGAGCGATACCCGCAAGTACTCTTCCATTGTTTGAATTCATTTATCATTAATCCAATTGGCCTCGTCGAAGTTAGCACGAACTGCATTTTTTATCTCTCATGGATTAAAGTAAAAGTAATAACAAATTAATTATGTCAAACATTAATCCACGAGAAATAACAAAGCAAGAGTTGATTAATAGTTTCTTAATTAATTCATATATACCACTTCATTTCTTCCTTGATATGGTAACCATCCGTCCTTTGCCATTTCTTCCTCAGCTTCTTTGGAAAAACCCAAAAATATCTGATAAATGATTTGCATGTATTCTGGAAGTCAGTCCATACAACTTGCATCCCACCTAAAAATCGAAAAGTGCACAGGTTAATTAATTCTTCTTTATCTTTTCAAATAATTGAGACCCTTTTTGTGATAAAAATCAAACCTCTCGGTTGCTTCGACAAACTAACATTATATTAATATAATGTTACTATATTAAATGTAATTAACTATCATAGCATGCCCATATAATATATTAAATGTATAACACTTATTAATATGTACTAATTATATCATAACGTTTATATTATTTAGGATGTATATTTTATACATGTATAATTGTGTATTCATATAGATAAAGTTATAATATTAATAATACGAAATATTATTTATTTTTTCCATGTTATGATCATATATATATAATTAAATTTAGGAAAATACAATGTCACTTAAAATGTTTAATTAAAATGATTTGTTGGCAATTAAAAAATATAGAATGTAATTAAATCAAATAAATAATGAACACATTAAATATATAATTAAATTTATTTATATACAATTTCTCCATCAAAGTCTACAAATCATTTTTCAAATTTATTAACTTTATACATCGGCTTCGAGTACATATATATGTCTCTAGCAATCTCTGCCCTCAATGCAATGACATCTGCAACGATCTCACATTTTCTTGATTTCCATGTACTCGTCTGTGACTGCAAAAGGTCGCGTACGTACATGGCCACATATGCTCCGCAACTCGCCCTGTATCAGTAATAAATTAATTAAATATCATAACATATAGACTATATATATTAATTCAGTTATAAACTTACTCACCCATCAGGTTGCTGGGGCACAACTGATCTCTAAAGACGCTGAGCTTTCCACTGCTCATCCACGGGTGACATATCTACCTGAGTCTGCTCATAAAATCCTAGGAACTGCAACAAAATAGGCATAAAACATCTCAGCGGCTCAAGTGGCTGTAGCCGTTCAGCTATGTCAACATTCGCCATGGGATCATATATTACGATTTTCTGCTCTATAAGGTACACCTGACATAGGACCCAGTGTTGTTGATTTAGGCTACACGATAGTAACACCTACATTTCAAAACGTTAGTGCTATAAGACTATTTCAGATTATGATATAATAAATATAAACTTTCGAACTACACTTACACTATCAACCCGCCACCACGGGACTGATGCGTCTATCTGCCCACGACCGTACGCAAGCCACTCTGAGGGTACATCAACTGTAACCGAATCAAATTTTACACCTTTGTCCACGTAATGCTGCTTGTAATAATGTGTCATAAAAGCCTGCATGATAAAAATTAAACATGTTACTACCGATCAACCGAATGCAATATGAAATTATAAATGCATAACTAATTTAAATGTAAATACTTACAAACAAAGAACTGTCATGGACAGCGTATCTACGGTCCTCCACCTCATTCCACCATTTTCTTCGGAGACACATCAAATAAGAATCGATGTGCTCATTAGTCAACCACATGTTTTGGTTCTCGAGGGTAACCAATGTGGTCAGTATCACATACCACCCACAACGATCAATCGAACGCCTATATTTCAAAAAAATAAAAAATAAAAAAATTAAACATTATTATAAATTTTCTTACATTAATAACTAGGATGCAGGAATTAGTACCATTTTTTTTTATAAATATACCTGAGATCTAAAGTGGTTATAGCTTTATATTCATTATAGACCACTTCTACGGGGTCTCTAGACTCTGCCACCTCCTCCGCCTGCTGTTGGGCCGCTTTCTTTTTATTTTTCGCCGGCCCCGGATTCGTGTATGGCGTCCGTAAAGGTGCCGTTGGCTTTGTTTTTCGTTTGCCCCATTCCTGCATGCTTTCATCCTGCAGCTGTAAGTAAATTAAAAATATGAATTACACATTTACAATTATATTTCAAAATGCAACACAATAAAGATACAAAGTCTACCTGATCATGCTCATGCTCAATGTCTGCATCTAATACACCTCGTAAGTCTGTCTAGGAGTGGTGGACCTCCTCTTCCTCCTGCTGATAGGGTGACTGGTGGACACCCCGTGTATGATGGACCTCTTGCTTCTCCTGATGAGGTGACTGGTAAGGTGATTGATGGTCACCCTGCTCCTCCTCCCGATGGGGTAACTGATGAGGTCGCTGATGGTCACCCTGCTCCTTCTCCCGATGGGGTGACTGATGAGGTTGTTGATGGTAGCCCTGCTCCTCCTCTTGATGGGGTGACTGATGAGGTGGCTGTTGATCACCTTGCTCCTCCTGATGGATGGCTGACTGACCTACATCGATAGGCGACCAACGGACACCCTCGTCCTGATGTGGTGGTGGTGGTGACGGGAAATAAATGTGCTCATCTCGGACAAAGCTCCCACCATCATCATCATCATCGTCATCGTCGTCGTCGTCTAGATCATGCCCACCAATTAGAGACCTGGGAATTTTTAAATGATCTTTCACCTGTCTCAGCCTTCTATCCATCCGTCTTAGCCTCATATCCATCCTACGTAACTTCTTATAGGTTGTCTTCTGTAAATCCACAATAAACTCAAACAACCGCTTCACCTGTTTCATAGAATCATATATATATGTCATTTTATATACTACCCTGAATTTTAAAAAAAATTTGACAGAGTCTCCCCTATTTTTTGAGTATCCAGGGAAATACAACCTGCATATTTAAATAAATTACACTTCGTCTATCATTTTTAAAGACTCCGTCTTTCTTTCATACTCCGTACTACTACACAACATGTCTACACCTTTTACATTTATTACAATGAAAATTAATTGAATAATATTATTCTATGAATAGAATATTCGTATCTCATAATCTACGTACCGTACATCATGTGTCTTCTTTGTCCGAAACTCTAATAAGGTATCCTTTTATTCGGATTGCACGTTTCGGACGTCTTTAAGTGGCTGATCGTCACCCTCCACCTCATCATCATCCTCTCCCTCCACCTCATCAACATCTTCTATTTCATCCTCATCCTCATCCTCATCCCCTACACCATCATCCAAACCATCGTCATCGTCATCGTCGACCTGGTCATCATCATCATCATCATTATCACTCCCCCCGCCGCCATATTTATGTACTTCTTCATGAACCATATGATTCGGATGAAAAGATTTCCAATAATCCATCTTCCTCTCGGCGTCAATAGGCTCCAAGGTTCGCCCAGTGCCAACTATCTGCATTATATAAATATATTTAGTTATACTACAATTATATACTTAATATAAATAACGATAGTTATAACAAACAAATAATTGACACAAATTTAGGTTATATTCACCATTTACGGGAGGGAAATCATCTAAGCTGTGTATATTTATTGGTGTTCTCTTCAGTGATCATCCCATACATCTTGATAGATCATTTTGGAGGTTCGGGTTCTTTTTTGATATCTTCTCCCGTAATACTGGGAACACCTCCATTAACCACTACTATAATGTAAAAATGATTAAACAAAAAACATACATATAGTTAGTAATAGTCAAATAATATATAATGCAAAATTGATTAAACTAAAAACATACATATAACCCTATATATTAACCGTAACAGAAGGAAGCAATAAATATTGAAAGTATTAGTTATACCTAAAACGCCAACACATAGCTATAAATATTAATGGTTCTTGGCGGATTTATGATCCGCTCTTCATTAAGTGCCTTGTCGAGATAAGACAACATGATACTATAGCATAATGTGCCCCAAGGGAATGTCTTCCACTCTCTATATTCTCAATCAGGACCCATATAAATGGATAAATCCTAGCCCTATCATTCAGTCCCATAAAGAGATGGAAAGCAATCCCTACATTTGCCAATTTCAAAAGATCTTCATCATCTATCGGATCCTGCCTTGCACGGTCTTACTGCCCACTATGACTTCTTGCCTCAAGAAATGTGACCAACTCCCTCACCTTCGGCGACACTCCATTAAACATTCGCCATAGGAGACCGTTTTGATCATTTGGTACTATTTGAAAGATTTTACGGTCAATGCCCCCAAAAGGAAGTCCGGTCACCAATAGAAACTCTTGTTTCCCAAACCTATATCTTCTCTCCCCAATTTCAAACCACCTCTCATCACGCCGTGCATCCATGACCTTTAACTCTCTAGCAAGCACCCACAAAATCACAGAATCAGCAGCCGTATTATTGGTTATCTTTAAAATATGTCCGAACGAACATTCTGTCATGAACCGGTCGTATAGCTTTCTTCTATTAATAACGTCAATTATCTTATTAACCAATCTTTGACCAATATGTGTGTTCCCGCTCGTATGTCAGTCAATTGTTTGTGAACTATATATATTGAAATCCATCTGTAGGAAAGAAAAATAGCAAAGAAATCATCAGTAGGGATATATAAACTGAATTGGTTTTTGAACTGAATCGGTTTTTGAAGATATTTGAAAAATCGGTTAATGAAATCGATCGATTTTTGAAGACATCTGAAAAACCGGTTAATGAAATTGATCGGTTTTTGAAGACATCTGAAAAACCGGTTAATGAAATCGATCGGTTTTTCACTTCGATTTTTCATGATCGGTTTTTCAAATCGGTTTTCCACTTCGGTTTTCATGATCGCTTTTCCAGATCGATTTTCAACCTCGGTTTTCTATTATCGGTTTTGAAGATCGGTTTTTCACTTCAGTGACAAGAAAAACCGAAATGAATAACCGATAGTGAAAAATCGAAATGAAAAAGATCATGGAAAACCGATCTAAAAAACCGATTGTGGAAAACCGATCTCAAAAACCGATCCGATCTCCACGACTCTTCTCTCGTCGGAATCGACCATTTTTAACACAAAAACGACCAAACACAATCAAATCCAACCTATTCTAAACCTAATAATCCTAAACTAACATCCATAACACAACAAACATTTCAAAATCCCAAATCTTAATAAAAAAATACAACAAACATATCAAAATCTAATATTCGCACTTTCTGCAGGTTCGTCGGCAGTAGGAGCTGCTCGGGGAAGGTCGACAACGTCGCGGGAATGGCTGGAAACGTCAATCTCTCCGTCGGGTCGTGATCGGGTTCGGGTTTGCCAAAAACGGGTGTGTCTTTCAGTGAGAAATCGATGGAACTGATTTCCATCGATCGGTTTTGAGGTATATATATGCAGGGGCTTAATCGTAATTTACGTTTCGATTTTTCATAAATTTTAAACTGTTTAGGGTTTTTTTTGTAAAAATCTCTAGGGACATTTTGGGTAATTTGGGTATACCATCAAATATATTTGTTTGAAGGGTTAAAAACAATTTTTTAAAAATAATGGGTAAAAACAAATTTTATCCTTTTTAAATGGGTATTTTTTCTAATTTTCACCTAACAGAATTTGCTTAATAGATATACAAATCAAACAAAACAATTAGGTTGTAAATTAATTTTTGGTTGAATTAATTACTCGTTGTTCTATATTAATTATAATGACTCGAATATCATATCATTCATAAAATCTAAGTGTAGAAAGAATATATTTAACTATCAATGGCTTAGCAATCTCAACTATTTGGCCAACTACTTTATTAATTGCTTTGAACTTGAGCAAACCATTACTAATAATGGTGGCAAATTAAATGATCACATGGTGTGATGGTGCACAAGCTGCGTGTAACAGTCTATGGATGAAACAGTCATATATACCTTTTGGTCTGAATTTGACACTACTTTTTCTACACACAAGTGTGAAAAAAATCAAGTTTCGAAAAAAATAAGTATGGAATAAATCAATTCACCGGCCACCTATGGGCTTCTACGAGAAGTTTGGATTATAACACCAAATTCATCAACCATACAGTAGTATCGTTTTGTGTAGTTGACTAGCAAACATCATTGGAGTGTTTCTTTTAACAGAATACATAAACTGCCTGTTAAAAAATTGAAAAGTTGAGTTTTGACAACTATATTGATTTTGGAATGAAATTGATATAATAGTTACAAATTAATTCAATAATTCGTCATATTATTTAAACAATTAATTTGATTACATAATAATATTATTCATTATAAAAATTAACAGTACTCATTATTGATATTGTTGTCAAAATATGTTTTAATATTAATAAAGTACTAATATTTTTGTGGTATTTAATTTGAAAAATCAAGTTAAAAAACATGCTTTTTAAAGCTAAATAATTTTTCTAATGATATGGAAAAACATATGACAAACTTTGAAGTAAACATAAATTTTTAGCTAAAAAACAACACACCAACAATTAGAATGTCCTACGTAATAATGTACGTTCATTTTACATCCGTAATAAAAATTTAAGTTTCACTATCTATATTTAGTAGTATGTGTATATAGTTCACGCGTCACATTAAAGGTGTAAATTTCTCTTAGTGTTATAAAAATATTTTTTCATAAATTTTCATAATATATATAATATTTAATATCAATAGGCCTAGATCAGCATGGGCTCCAAATGTCAAATCTTGTAATTGCATTAAAAAAAAAAAAAAAAAAAAAGCAAATATAATGTCATAAGCAAACCTTTAATTATTGACAGACCCTTCTACTGGGAATCAAAGTTGGTACATATTTTCCTTTTGTAGGTCCATGAAGTATTAAGGAATAAAGAAAAGTATCGAATATGAAACATGCCGATCAATATATATGCTGCAACACTTCTCGGATAATAAAATTAAAAGAACAAAGGAATTGGAATTGATCATTCTCTCTTTTCCTCCAGGTATTCAACGAACACTTATATGTTTCTTTTTAAACAAGCATGTGCATCATGCATGCATGGTAATCAATTGCTTGTTATTTTATTAGATTGTATAAGGAAAACGTTGGAGAGCTTATTGCAGGAAAATTAATGATGAAAGTACCTATCCATTTTGATGAAGCTGGAGAAATGATGGAACTTGCCCATTTTGACGCAGCACAGGGCGGGACATCAATAAGTTTCCATTTTCTGATATAGGGAGAAGCGATGTGTCGGGAGATATTCAACAAAGTAAGCCCATCAGGCAATTCACTTCTTCATGTGGCGTCAAATTATGGTCACAAAGAGATGACTGCACTCATAGCCTCTAACTTTCCATTATTGATCACCAAGAAAAACTCCGAGGGCATCACCGCACTTCACCCTGCTCTTAAAGGACAGAAAATGGAAGTTGTAAGCATACTTGTCACCGTTGCACGACAAAATTCTAGCACATGCACCGCAGATTTACCGTCGATTAAAAATGATGAGGGTAACACAGCTTTGCATGAAGTTTTGTTGGCAATGCAGGCATCAAAGAAAAATGTAGAAGAATTTGTAAATGTGATTTGCAGCTAGTTTTGATGGACCCAAAAATGTCATATCATCAAAATAATGAAGGCAAGTCTCCAATGTGTCTGGTGGTTGAATCGGCGCCGGGTTGACATTCTAGAATGTATGTTGATCAGAACTTCAGCTGATCAGAATGGTATTCCAGATGATTCTACAATGAGAGGAAAATCACCTGTTCATGTTGCCATTGAGCAAAAGAATTTAGGTGTGCACTTGATTACATCTATTTTCAATTTCCTATATGATTTTGTATCTGTTCCATTTTTATATACACATTCTAATTAATTGTTTCTCTTTGATTGTAGATATGTTAAAAATAATTGACAAGCACCAACCAGATCTATTAAATTTGCCTGATGAAGTGAAAAATACTCCACTCCATTGGGCGGCTTCCGTAGGTTTTCTTGAAGGAGTTCAGTTCCTCTTGAAATGTAACAACAACAACAACCGCTCATTTCAGAGGAACAAAGAAGGGCGCTACCCTCTCCATCTAGCTTGTGAAAATGGCCATGAAAAAGTAATAAAGGAATTGTATACCAAGTGGCCCGATGCAACTGAGTTGCTATGTAATAAAGGCCAGACCATTCTTCATGTTGCGGCCAAGAGCGGAAAAGAGAGAGTCGTGAGATTCTTACTTGACAAAAAAGATATGCGTCAGGTTTTAACAAGAAGGATAAGGATGGAAACACACCTTTTCATTTGGAAGCATTGCATGGCCGTTGTGTGGTAGTGGCTACTCTGCAGTGGGCCAAAATATCACACGCTGACATTGTAAACCATCAAGGCCAAACAGCCTATGATATTTGTAAAGCAAATATACTTGGAAGACTGTTCAATACTCAAATCAAAGTATAAATTACTCTATAAGCATTTTGTTCAAGTTCTATTTGTTATGTTTTTCTGACGGGCAGGAGAAGAATTCTGAAGAACAAAAGCAAGCAAATCAAGAAAAGGTATGTATGATTGTTCAATACTTAACCCAAAGTATTACTCTATATTTGGGCATTTTTTCCAAGTTGTCTTTCTTATGTTTTTCTTATACACAGGACCAGCAGACTGATTGAAACTCAAAAGCCTCTACAGTTGTTGATGAGAAGAATTCTGCTGGAGTGGGTTCGAAGAATTCTGAAAAATCGAAGGAGAAAGCATATCACGAGGTATCAAATACTAGACTTGAGACCTCTAAAAGCAGAGTTAGAGTTACCATTGCTGTCACTATTACATATATGTATAGAGAGAACGAGAGAGAGAATTATTTTTCTTCTTAGAACAAATTGATGTTATTAATTTTAGTTTCAACTTTGTAAGCTATTAGATGCATTGGCATTTTAAATCATTACCATTTATTTGTTTATCCAATGACCTACAAAGTTGTAACTGAAATTAATAACATCAATATTCGTCCTGAAGAGAAAATAATTCTACACATATGTATGTATAAAGATCTTGATAAAATTTGCTTTATTCTACGGACGATGACGTTATCAATCTTATTCATGTACCATGAAGTCTTCCAGCGTTTCATGAATAAATTTAATCTTAGGCCAAGACTTTATACCCCACGTAAGAAAAGCACGGCACCGCTCACAAAAGAAGATCTTAACAACCGAATAAACAATCTTCTGTTGGTAGCTGCACTTACTGCGGTGCGGCCTTAACCGGTTCTCTCCAAGTGCAAGTCGGTGAATATGTTCACAACAAAACGGAAAATAAGAAGTTAGGCAGATTCATGTTTTCCAACCTTTTAGCTATGAGTCTTGCCCTCACAGCAGCACTAGCACTGTGTTTGGCACTGTTGGTTGATGACAAACTCGCCAAATTAATGATATGGGTTGCATTCGTGTTGTTGGAGCTTGCCCTCCTCAGATGAGCGGCGCATTTTGGTGGGCTATGAGTGTAAGGAGTTTGAAGTATAACTTATCTCACATCACCCTAGATTTCTTAAACTTCATTTCCCTCGATGCAGTAAATGTTGTTTTTCGAACTTTTCAAGCCGTGCTACTTGCAATTCCGTTAGCTCCATTGCTGATTTTCTTGACTGGATGGGAAGTCATACCCTTTGTTCATCTACTTCATCCTCTTTCGTTTGTATTATCCTCTGTATTGTCTACGGCATACCTTCAGTTCTCCTGGTGCTTTAATCACTTTCCAGTCTCTAATTCGTGGCCTTGTCTTGCTTTTTTTCCTTCTATTAGGAATCTACATTATTTTCTGTTGAGCAAGAGCAATGTAATAATCATTATGTCATCATTAACCTCGTTGTAAATTGTGCAACTTTTTCAATAAATTGTAATGCTATGCAGCTCCAGTTCCTTGTTTTTACATTTCCTCGCTCTCCCTATATATTCCTTAACTTTTTAAGATCATACTTACACGTAGATAACATATATGTTATTTGGTGTTCGATTTGATTCGACCTGCACCCAGAACTATTATCAAAATTCCAAATATTGCATCTGAAATTAAATTTAAATGTTTTTACTAATTAGTATTATCCATAAGGAATATGTGTATAAAAATTAATGAACATATACAGTGGTACAACTATACTATTTTTTAGGTTAAAAAAAGGGAGAAAAAACAATTAAAATGTCTTTTAAATCAAACTAGTTTTTTTTTTCCCTCCAATAAAGTACTTATGTTTTTTATTTTTATTTTTTTGAAATGATAAAGTACAAATATTGAAGTAATAACTGATTTTAAGTAAATTAGACATTAAATTTCCTAAATAAAAAGAAAATAGATAGACAACTATTTAGTAACTATAATTATTATAATTCTTAGATATTATTTAATACATGACTTCGAGCTTTAGCTAATAAGGTTAACGTTATAAAAATGAGATTTTTTTAACTTGAATTTTTTTTTTTTCCCTAAACAAAGATCTTCTGTTTTTATTCGTACATATAGGTGTTATTATTATTATTATTATTTTTCAGCTGGTATAAGTTCAGTGGACTATTGGGAGCGGACAAAGAAAAAACTTATATTGCTTTTTTTTTTTTGGAAACAAAAACATTTATTAATTTCAAGATTCAGATTATAAACGGAATAAACCAACCAAACAAAATGCGGATGACACTAAAGTGAGAGTTTGGAGCAACAGCACTCACGACCCATCCATGGGGAGCAGTGTGGTCATCAGGGAGCTGCAAAGAAACTCAAATAGCTGGACAAAGGTAGTAGACGAGATCGTGAAGATGGAGAGAAAGATATTTCCAAAACATGAATCACTTGCCAGATTCTTTGATGAAGAATTGAAGAAGAAGAATTCAGGGCTGCTTTACATGGAGATGGATGGGCAAGTGGTAGGCTATGTCATGTACTCTTGGCCTTCTTCCTTGTCCGCCTCTATCACCAAGCTTGCAGGTTCCTCAACTTCCCCACCCTCTTCTTAGAAAGAACTTAGTGAATGCATGTTTATGATCTCTTTGGTTGAATTGGAACATGCCCACAACCTGTTCGATGACAAAAAATCTATTTGATCAATACCTTTTCTTGTGACTAATGTTTTTTTATTATTATTGTGCCAATGGTTGGAAATGGAATGTAGTGAAGGAGAGTCATAGGAGACAGGGTCATGAAGAGGCGTTACTGAAAGGTGCAATGGAGAAATGCAGGACAAGAAAAGTGCAGCGCATATTGCTTCATGTTGATCCTACGAGAAGTGCTGCCATGAACCTGTACAACAAACTTGGTTTCCAAGTTGATGATCTTATACAAGGTTACTACTCTCCTGATCGACCTGCTTATCGAATGTACTTGGATTTTGATTTAAATTAGTTGTATGACATCATTGTATAAGAGATCTCTGATTAATTTAAGAATCACTTATATTGGTATGATTCTTCGTAGGAAAAAGAATGGAGTTATCTCTTATTAAACTTGTTAATTAATCATGAGCGTTGGTGATCATTGTTGTGAGAGATATAGCAAGGAGATTAATGTTTGTTTGTGGTAGATCGAAAGAGGTTTTTATTCTGATCATAATATTCAACTTAAACATGTAAATGTAATACACCAACTAATACATTACAGCTTTTGTTACTTGGAGGTTAAGTGGACTTTACTTCGTCAAGATGTTGTTATTTTCTTTTGTCCTTATTTTTTATTCTCTTCACTAATAAAACAAAACAGAACAATAAATTTACTCCAACTAATATCATAATTTGTTTCCAGATTTTTTTTTTCTATCTTATTTGAAGAATAAAATATGGCAATAGGAAGAGCATAAATGATATGTAAACAATGGGTTTGTACTAACGGAGGAGTTGCTTAGAAAGTGGCCTGATCCTACTAGATTGTAAAAAGTTACTGCTCTGTTAATATTACAATGACCTAGGTGCTTGCAAGCATATGTGGTCTTAACCAGTTTTGTGTTTCTACTTTTCATTCTTCACTAAATTTATAATCCACTCTCTTCAGGAAACATCGCTAAGTAATTAAATCGAGTTTTTCCGGAGTTTTAGCTTTGATAACAATACTTCCAATCCAATACAAATTTTCAACTATTTAAAGACCATTTTGAGTTTTAGAGTCAGGTGTTAAAAGGGTCGGACCGGACTAGCCCAAAACTTTAAAACTAGATTCACTTTGCATTTGGACTTGGGTTTCTGTATTTACTGACCTATTGGTCCGAGCGGTGCATTACAAGTCTAAACTGATGTTAAGCCCAGCCCTTAAACCATAACCTTATGGAACTGGGCTGGTCGGATTTACGCCCTTTTAGAAATTAAAATTAAATGTTCTAAATGAATGAGGTTCGACAGAGTGGAACTAGTGAAGAAATTTCTCCGAAGAGTACATCCTCGAAGTATGGTCAATGAACCGTTCATTTGTAAGTTTTAACAGTAATGTCCGTCCCAATTTCCATACATGACGCCATATAAGATAGTTAAGGTTGTTACGTTATTCCTCAATTCATTGAATAATTGTCAACACATATAGCACCAACCCACTTAATGCAATATAAAACAGTCACTCCAATTAAAAAAGAAAAGTTTGTCGCACAAAGGGTTGACCTTGTCATTATATTTTCCATGAAATGGCTACTTGGCCGTTCCACAATTTATGACATAAAAAATTCGTTTTTGCCAACTCTTTTAAAACGAAAGTTGAAAAACAGTTATTACAGGCACACCTCGTCGACAACCAATAGGTATACAAATAGTGCAATGCCCTGGAAGGTTCGCACAGGTTGGTCTTGTTAAAAAGTATGCAAGAACTTTTGTAAATGTGAGCCAAGTAACTAGTATCGCAATATGTCTATCTGAAATAGCCTATACACGACATCGACCAACTGCCACCGGCTATTCTCGTCGGTGATCAAAGACCAATACTGCCAGTTTTATTCGTTATCAGGGAAACCGTTCAAAGGGTTATTGAAGGAATTTAAGGATGGAACCTGCCCATTTCGAAGCCGCACTAAATGGCGACGTCAGTAAGTTTCCATTTTATGATATCAATGAGCAGGATCTGTCAGATATTTTCAACAAAGTAAGTCCCTCAGGGAATTCACTTCTACATGTAGCGTCAAGCTTTGGTCAGGAAGAGATGACTCAACTCAAAGCTCGTAAATTTCCCTTCTTGATGACTAAGAAGAACTCCGAAGGCGATACTTCACTTCACCTTGCTGTTAGAGCTCAGATATTGAACACCGTTAGAATACATGTCCACCTTGCCAAACAATTTTCAAATACATCCGCTGACAACTCTTTATTGACCATGAAGAATGATGAAGGAAATACAGCTTTGCATGAAGCTTTGTTTGCAATACGCGCAGCAAAGAAAAATGTCAACACTTCAGTGGATATTGCTTGTTTCCTAGTTTTACATGACCCACATGTTAGTTGTCATCAAAACCATGCAGATAAGTCTCCGTTGTGCCTGGCAATTGAATTGGGTAACAAGGAGATTCTTGAATATATTTTGAATGCTCTACCTAACGGTGATGGTTTACTACAAGGACTGGAAGTAAAGTCTCCAGTTCACGTTGCCATTGAGCACAAAAAAATAGGTGAATATTTGCAGCATTAACACAAGTCTTTTATGTTTCCCCTTATACTGTCAAAGTTGTTTTTGTATTTATTATTGTCATTATGTCTCGAATTATATATTCAGTTCTTTCTTTTAAATTACAGATAGGTTAAGATAATAAAAGAACAAAAGGAAGAGCTTTTACCTTTACGAGATGAAGAAGGGAACAGTCCACTTCACTTTGCGGCATACATAGGTTACATTAAGGTGGTTCGCTGCTACTTAGATATCAAGACTGATTGGGCTTCTGAGAGGAATAATAAGGGCTTCTATCCTCTCCATTTAGCACGTGAAAATGGCCACATCGAAGCAGCCAAGGAGTTATTTCGAATGTGGCCAGATCCAACCGAATTGCTCTGCAATAAGGGTCAAAACATTCTTCATGTTGCAGCCAAGAGTGGAAAAGAACATATGGTTAGGTATATACTCAATGAAAAAGGTACCCATACGCTTGTTAACAAAATGGACGATAAGGGCAATACACCTTGTCATTTGTCAGCGTTACATGGCCTTTCTATGGTCGTGGTTGCTCTACTGTTTGAAAAGCGATTAAAGGCCGACCTCGTTAACTCCCAAGGCCTGACAGCCTATGATATTTTTAAGTTAAATATATTTAAGGTATGATTGATCACTGTAAGACCAGCCTCAGAGAGGGATAGTGTTGCTTTTAAGGGTACATAGTTAAACTTCTTTTGTTGTGTTTTTTCTTAGAAACAGGAACAGCAAATTTATGTGAATGATAGAAACAATGAAGCTTCTGGAAATGTCGAGGAGAATTTTGCAGACGTCGACTTGAAGAGTCTGAAAAAACTGAATCAATTTCACATGGTACGAAATACTAGACCTCAAAAAATTATTTAGGGTTGTCATTCCTATATTGGTGATTGTTTATTGGGACTGACGTTTGGTCTCTTAGGGAACAACATGATGGTTCTAACTAAGTACAAAATGAAATCTTAATTTAAACTAAGTAACTAAATATCTATACCGACATATATATATATATATATATATCATATTTTTGTTATTTTGGGATAATCGATATTAAAAATATTTCCAAATATTTTTTATATTTAATAATTCCCAATGATCCGATATATTTACTTACATTTCTATAAGATTAGAAATCTCAATATTTTTACAAAAACCAATATTTAATTTTTGAGTTGACTTACAAAACGGTAACACTACTTAAAGTGACTGTAATTAGATAATAACTTATTCATTATGTATGTACATGCATAAATATTATATTTGATTAGGAGTTCAAACCACTGAGCCAAGATAATTCAGATCTTTTCAGGGGATCAACTTCTTAATAATTTTTAGCATTGCTCATAATTTTTTAGTCTCTTTAGCATCAATACAAATTCAAACTATTCTAATGTAAGTTTTTTTTTTTTTTTATTATATACAGATGATGACATATTCAATGTTGTATGTGTATTATGAGTTGTTCTGATATTGGCAGATTAGACATCATCACCACCGCTCAACAAGTATGTCACGTATCAAAATCAAGCCACCAGTACCAAAACAAGATCTTAATAACACCATAAACTATCTTTTCGTAGTAGCAGCACTTCTTGTTAGTGCAGCGTTTGCCAGTGCTCTGCAAATATCTTTTGACGGTGGAAACAGTTCTGATTATGCTAGAACATTGCTAAGTCGCTTCTTATTGAATAACATTATAACTATGAATCTGTCCATCACAGCCGCGTTCGGTCTATTTTTGGCACTACAACTTGATGCCAATCTCGCTACTGTATCGGTTTCCCTTTGATTCCTCTTGTTGGAATTTGCCCTTACTTTTATGGGGACAGCATTCTTTAATGCCATGCTGATCAGGATGAAAACCATTAATTACTCATGGCCCCTCCCCCTTCAAACCATCATTTATATTTTTCAACAACTTCAGAAGGCGCTAATTATAATTTTATCAGTTGGTCCCTTTCATACTGAGGCGAGAAGCTTCAGTTCTAATAATTTATTTCATTCTCTTCTGTTTTTATTTTCCTCTACACAGGTTATGGAGTATAATATATTTTAATTCACTGAATATCGTTGTAAAGTTAATATTTTGTGCGTCAATCTTCCTTTTTCTTCTTAATTTTGTATCTTACTGGGCTCTCAACTTAATATGAATTTCTTTTTAATGTCATTGGAGTGCCAGTATCAATTTATTAATAAAATGATTGCAATGTTCACTTAAGCTTTTAGCTTTTTTCTAATTCGTTGTGGGTGGGCCTTGTGGCTTTACAAGTTTGCGTTGGGGCGAGAAGTTTCAGCTATAATCATCCACTTCATTCTCTTCTGTTTTTAGTTGAAGTCTGATCTATATTTTAATCCCCTAAAATATGACTGGACTTCATAAATTCATTCTGCTATTTTCTTTTCAATTTCATATGACTGGACTTCATAGTAGAAGATCATACTGCTAATTGAGTTATATTAATGTAATAATGTATGAATAAAATACAACGTTCATTTGAAGTATGTACTTTTTTCCCTTGAACTAAGTATACGCTGCCTTGTCTGATATTCCAGAGTTTCATGATTAAGGCAGCCCAGTCCTCTCTCAAGTGATGCAATAAGGAATTTATATAAAGTTGTAGCATTTTTAATTTAAATTGAATGCCACTTAACTACATATGAATAATTAGAAAATAGTGAAGAACTATTTTGCTTTTTAGAGTTGATATATGATTTTATTCTTTTTAATTTTGAAATTTCTTGAAAATCGATCAAGAAGTATCAATACAAACTTGTTGAATACGGTAATTCGTTCTGCCAAGGCTTCAAGTATTCTCTTAATCTTTACTTTTTGTAACCAGCTAGGAGCCTAGGACATTCACCAAACAGAATATGACCTTAAGGTCAAATTAATTAGTTCCTTCTACTCTTTTTAATAGTAGTATGTAAACTATATATATATATATATATATAGTGTGTGTGTGTAGAAAGTAATTAAGGCCAAATTATTTGTTCAAAAGGAGTCCAAATTTCGTTGATTTGATATTATTATCTGATTATTATTATTTTTATTTTTGTTTATGATTTGTTTTTGTTCTGATTTGAAGTTCATTTAAGTACTTTTTTAACATCTTCACAATAGCGCCTTTTGTCATTCCGAAAATATGAACAACCTTTTTTTTATTTTTGAAATAATAATATATATATATATATATCATTCAATGTGGTTTGATAACAGAAACAAAAAATGGTAATATGTTGTGGAGGGTCGATCTATAATACGCTGACGTAGAGGGAGTCTCGTCGGTTAGCTTCCTAGCTAGGAACCTAGCAACGGGTATCTTGCATAAACCAAATAAAGGTGCATGGGTGATCTCAATACCGGAGTGGTGTAAACCGAAGATACCCTGATACTTAAGTTATAAATGATATTATAGTAGAAAATGAATCAAATAAACAAAGTGTGAGTATGATATTGTCATTTGACTCTAAATGAAGGATGCATAATGGAGGTCGTAAATGTCGGCTGACTGCGGAAGTGATATGGCGTGTGAGGGTAAATTATCCGCTTTAGGTATGCACTAGCGTCCTACTTTGTGGAAGTGATGATGTCTTGAGAAAGATGATATGTGGGAGTGATGTCTTAAGAATGTTGAAGGCTGGTGCTTAGAAATGCGAGAGACTGGAATTATTTTGGCAGAGCAATAGTGCTCTAGAGAATAGTAGGATGATCATTTGCCTTCACTCCTTTTCCTTTTATAGGTGAAAAAGTACCTGTTGTAGGGCATTAAGGAGACCAGGATCAAGGGATCCGTTCACCTCTGGCCTCCGTTTCTGCCTTTACTATGTCCGTTACCCACTTTGAAATCTCCAAGTGCGTTACCAGCTTGAAGTCGGCTGGCCCGTTGCCAGTTTTGAAATCATTAAGGCAGTCTACTTCTCATTTAAGAAAATCACAAGTTGGCAGATGTTGCATCGTCTTGGGCGTCCGGACTTTGGGCTTGAGTGACACTTAAGCCTAACAAATGAATTGCTCTCCTGGACTTCAACCTTCTCATACTAATTGGGTCTGCGCAACTTTTTACCATTGAGTGGCCATATTTCCACCCCTTAAAAATTGCATATACACTCATTTTCGTATTTATATCTCACTAAGATTTTTAAAATTTCATATTCTATAAGAAAATTTATAGGTTTTATTCAAATGAAAAGGAAATTTTTGTTTTTACCTAGATTTAAAAAAAAATTTGTTTTTGACCTCTCAAACAAATTATTTCCATTGTATACCCAAAATTACTAAAATACCCTTAAGTCAAAATCACTCAAATACCCAAATTTGAAATTACCAAAATAGCTTTCTTTTTCCTAACAATATCATCCCTCTTTCTTCTTTTCCATTCATGATTTGTGAGATTCGATTTACCATTGTAGTTGAAAAACAATATAATAAGAAGTTTTTCATTAAAGCTTCTTCAACCATTGAAGATTTTTTATTCATTCAAGTTTCATCCATTGAAGGTTTTGAAAATTTTTTTCCATTTGAGTTTTAAAGATAATGTATGTCTTTTTGTTGGTTGGTTTTTTAGTTGTTTTGTTCATATTGCAAGCTAAAAGACTATAAGAATGATTTGGTTGTGATATATGGTATCCATAAAAATCTATGACAAAATCTACTACAAAATCAGTTTTTTATTAATGAAAAACCGATAAAAACTGATTGAAGAAGTATGCTGGTTTTTTAGTGATTGAAAAATCGTTATCAATTTTTTCATGCTTTTGATATTTTTGCGTTTTGAATGTTGTGTTTTGAATTTTAGTATTATATGTAATTAGATATGGTTATATTTTATTCTATTTGATTATATTTGGGTTGAGAGTGTAGTGACTGCAAAATCAATACGTTTAACTCGGTTTTTAGTGGAGTAAAAAGCTGGTTTCAATTTTTTGGTCCACTTAAAAACCGAGTTAGGTAATGTTAGTATAATTTTAATATTTCTTGTGTTGTTGATGCTAGGTATTGATTTATAGTGTTAAATTTGATTCGATATAATTGTATTTTGTAATATTACTTGATTGAAATAAGACTAATTTATTAATAATATTATTTGATTTGAACATTATAGGAATGACTCAAGAGACAATCGTAATCAACTTTGACGGAGAGTGGAATGGATGTAATTACGTTGGAAGGAAGTTGATTATGTATGTGGTCCATAAAAATAGTAGTTTTTCATTATTAATGGACGTTGTGTACAGAGAGGCTGGTATTGATAAAAGAATGTGAGATATCCATATGTATTATTTACTACAAAGCATGACAAATGGTCAAGTTTAAAAGATACATATCATATCCGATCTTAGTGTGGTTAGTTTGATGGCGATAAAAAATATTGATGTTAAAGAGATTTATAGCGATAAGATTGCGAGAGATTTTGGAACTAGGGTTAGTAGGCATACCATTTATTCAATTATCACCGACTCAATACTGGACACAAAACATAATGAGATAGATATGGATAGACCTGTAAATCTGCATATGGTTGAAAGTCATTTTTATCTTACTTCAGGTATTGAGAGCAATCAGGTTGATACTTCTGTCACCCTATTTACATCTATAAAAAGTCTCATTTGCGACGTTAATGATGATTATGAATTATGGTACTGATGATGAAGATCAAGACACAAATGATAATGGTGATGGGATACGTGATAGTGACGAAGAGCAAATTGGAGATAGTGATGAAGAGGAAACTCAATTTGATGATGTCTCTCAAGAAGAAGGGTTTCCAGAAATAAGATTTTCAGGTTTATAATTTCAAAACAATTCTTCACAATCATATTGGATTGTTTTTGGTGTAGAACTAAGCAACATTGAGGCTACTTTAAACGCTACATCAACTATCTACTAAGGTGGTATGTTGTATAAAGGTGCATTCTTTAATAGTAAAGAAAAATGAGTATAACTATTGGAGAATATACTGTAAAAGCTAAGTTTGAATATCGAGTAAGACATTTAGACACGAAGCGATTTGAGACCGATTGTAATGATAAAACTTATAACTTTATAGTTCGTGCAAGATACAGAAAGAGTTGTTCGATGTGGTTTGTGTTAAAGTATGTGGCGGAACACACGTGTCGTCAGACAGCTATGAAATCACATATGAAGAGTGTGAAGACTATTGTCATCGAAAAATTGTATACGGGGAAAGGTAGGAGAGATATTTATACACTTAATCGTTTGATTCAAGAAATGTTAGAACAGTATGGACTTTAGATCTTGTACAGTAAAGCTTGAAAAGTTTTACAATATGCAAAAAAACTAGCATATAGACAAACAAATGAGTCATTTCAGCAGCTTTCGTCTTACTTTGAAATGTTGAAACTATCAAACCCCGACACAATAATGACAATTGAGAGAGATGAAAACATCTAGTTCTTGCATTCCTTTATTGCACTTGGAGCTTCCATTGAAGGTTTTAGTCTTACATGAGACCGGTTGTTGTTATTGATGCCACTCATTTGAAAGGTGAATATAAATGAGTGATTTTTTTTACTGCATGCAAAGATGGGTCGGAGATGATTTATTCCATCGATTTGAATTTGTCATTAGAGAGTCAGACTGTTCATGGACTTAGTTTTTAAAAAAGTTACGAGAGATGAACGGGGTGTCAGACGATTTACATATCGTATCCAATCATCATAAAAGCATATTGAATATAATGAAAGCAGTTTTTCCTGAAGTCTCACACGTATTATGTTTTTTCCACCTGTAGCAAACCCTTAAGTAACATTATAAAAAGCGTTCGGATGTAGAAAATATATTTTACAATACAACATACTATTATGTGCCTGATTAATGCAACAGGATATTAGAAGAAATACGTGCGTTATATCGAGCACACATGCAACTTTGGTTAAGGTTAGAGTGAGCAGGTGGTCATGAGCACATTATCCAAAAAGAGATATGAAATGATGACTACCAATATTATAGAGTCGCTCAACAATTGCATGATGCAAGCACGTCGTTTGCCAATAACAACTGCATATGAATATGTAAAAAATGTATTGTAGAGATGATTTAATAATAGACGTATTGTTGTTGAGAAGCTCACAACTTATATTACCACCACTGCTTATGATAGTATCATGTTGACAAAAGATTTATCAATGGAAGGTAGTGTACATCCCAATACAAAACCGTATCAGTACAACATCATATATCTTAGCAAAGGAGATGCAATAGTTGATATTCAACAGCACACATGTACGTGTAAGTAGTGAAATCTAGATCAGTTGTCATGTGTTCATGCATATGTTATGACCAAGTATGGTAATTGTACATTGTTCTTTCGGTATATCATGTCATATCGTAACACTTAAATTTCTGATACATGTTAGGTTCAAGGGCGTCAATTGTGATATACTTTACAGTCAGTATTATAGCGTAGAGTGGCTGAAAGCCACATATACACATCCAAATAATCCTATCCCTAAATTTGCCAGTTGAAATGTTTCTACAGAAGTTAGAAGCATGGTTATACTACCATCCATAGGAAAAAGACAAGCATGTAAGTCGAAGAAGCTTTGGATTTCTTCAACTGGGGAAGATCGTTGTAGAAAAAAGTGTGAAAAATATGGTTAAAGGGGATAATCGTTTTCATTGCCATAACCCTTCTACTTTCGTTAAGGGACGGACGAGCGCAGTCGTGGATATGGAAGTTGGGACGAGCACAAATATTAGTGAAAATACACCGCGATCCCGAAGATACTGCTTATATCATGAGATTGGATATAACTAACGTCGATGTCCTCAACGGTTTTCTACTTCTAATCCAGAGATGACTAATGACGAAAACAATTATTAGACATTGACATTAATTTCAACTTCTATTTCGTGTATATTTTATTTTGTTAAATATATATATTACTTCATTTATGTAATAATACAACGATACCATTATAATCGGATTGGTTATTAAGTTACTAATTTTAATTTCATTAATTTTAATGAATGAATAGAAATTTATTAATAAAGTAATTGACATTAAAACCATGAAGGAAGTAAAGTAATTAATATCAAATTTAGTGAATGAAGTTTAGTACTTAAACATAAAATTGCATCTTCAACCATCAATTGGTAATTGGGAACCTTCCAATGTGATGGAAAGTGGGTAGAAAGGGAAGGAAATATAGGATCGATTTTTCAGTAGAGCTAAGAAACTGATATCAGTTTTTCAACAACATAAAAAAACTGATCACCGGTTTTCTTGATTCTCTCTTCCGATCAGTTTTTAGACATCCTTGAAAAATCAATTACGGTTTTTTAGCATGTTTAAATAACTGATCATGATTTTTCTTAAATGTCTTCTCTTTAAATGGCTTTCGATGGCCAATAAATGACCCCAAAATTGCTTCAAGTTAACCAATTAACATAAAACTGTATAAATAACTTACTTAATAACTCTACGTGATGACATTGAAATAATACAGGACATTTACATGACAATATTTTACCTAAAATATACTGATGTTGATTTATCTAACTATATTTGTTGGGAATGATGATCTGTTATGAGGTATAACATCATTTCTATGATTTTTGTATATTTTTAGTCGCTTGAAACCTTCAAATAGGGTGGAAAACAGGATAAAAATGGAAGAAAACTAATGATCAGTTTCTAAGTGGACATAAAAAATCGATTTCAGTTTTTCGGCCCATGTAAAAAACCAATCCACACTTTTCTTGAATTTCTTCCATTCAGATGACTTTTTATGACCAACAAATAACCCTAAAATTGCTTCAAGTTAACCAATTAACGTAAAATTGTATAAATAACTGTTGATGTTCGAAAACGGTCAACCCAGAGATTATGGGGCCAAACTGCGAACAAGGTAATTGAAGGGGTGATAAAGGTAACGAGTGTACGATAAATGCGAAGTAAATGAAGTTTTAAAGTTGGTGAAGCTTAATTAAGGCGAGAGAATGTTGGTTGTGGCGGGTGAGTGAATACAATCAATTAATCAATGGAGGTAGGAGGAGGAAAGTTGCAACACACAAGGATTTTTACATGGTTCGGCGGCTGCGCCTACATCCACGGCCACTCTGAGGTCAAAATCCGACAGAGTGACAGTTCTCTAGTATTTCCAACTTGTCGTCTACAATAAAGGTCTCCCCTGTTTATATATGGAGGGGAGAGATACAAAGAGAGTAATAAAAAAAATGTCAAAATAAAGTACAGGTGATGATTATTTCAACTAATCCTGACACAGCCATGCTATCTTAAATGTAAAATCATCATTCTTTCTTACATGTGCACGTCTGCATTTAATGCTTCTGGAGAAGTCCTCCTTTCATTAAATGCAGAGCCGTCGCATTAAATGCATCTTGGAAATGGTGTAAACAATCTCTGGCGGGAAATCATGGGAGTAGGTGACTTTGCTGACTTGCTACACACGATATCTCCTGAATGAGCTCTCTGGTCAGTCAGGTAATGCATGCTGGAAAGATGCCGATGTGGCCAGGGAGAGGAGACTAGGCGGTCTGGGGGTTCCAACGAGCTCGCGACCTGGACGGCCTCGCGAGCTCAACGAGTTGACGACGTGGGCAGGAGGCATGCTTGGGAGGTCCGAAAGCTGTTGCGATCTCGCGGCCTGGTCCGCCTCACCAGCTAGACCAGCAACTGCTGATCCGATCTTGGGCCTTCTGGGCCCTTGCTCCTGCCCGAATATATAAGGCTTATATTGGCCCATTTAGGCAGAACGAGAAAATGAGCATAACATCAAGCCCCTCAGCTCTCTGTGCGTTCTGCGGACTGGGAGCTGATTCAAACACATGATTGGCGCCCATTTGCGAGCTTTCCGGCGTCGTTTTGACTTCTGTATGGTAACCGCTGACACGTGGCGTTCATATAGGCGTTGGAGCCACAAACGTACCTCGGGACCGTACGCATTTAATGCGCACGTCTTGTAACTGACATGCATGACGGCACACGACCGAGATTGATGCTGGGCCGTTGGATCTTTGACGGTTATGCCTTTATGTTAGATCGGATGGCTGGGGGTGGACGTCCTGGCCTATATAATTCAGAGGTCTTTTCCGATTCCATTTTTTGCTTTTTTGATACGACATCGGTACCTCTCTCTTCACCAATTTTCTTCTTCAGACTCCGCTGCTTTAGGAACAAGGGACGAGCGTAGCCGTGGATGTGGAAGCTAGGACGAGCACAAATTCACGTGAAAATGCCTCGCCATCCCGAAGATGCTGCTTGTGTCATGAGACTAGACATAACCAACGTTAGTATCCTCAACAGCTTCCTACTCTCAATCTAGAGGTGGATAATGATGAAAACAACAATTAGATATCAATATTAATTTGAACTTATGTTTCATGTTTGTTATTTTATTTTGTTAAATATAAATATTACTCCATTTATATAATACTGCGGTACTACTATAGTCGAATCAATTTTTAAGTTATTGATTTTAATTTCATCAATTTTAATGAATGAATACAAATTTAATGAATGAAGTAAAGTAATTGACATTAAATTTAATGAATGAAGTAAAGTAACTGACATTAAATTTAAAGAATGAAGCTAAACACTTAAACAATTGATTAATGACTTGAACAATCGATCGGTAACTGGGAACTTTCAAATATGGTGGAAAAGGGGGTAAAAAGGGGAAGAAATAAACGATCGATTTTTCACTAGGATTAAGAAACCGATTTCGGTTTTTCAACACCTGTGAAAAACCGATAATGGGTTTTTCTTTATTTTCTCTTTTAATCGGTTTTTCAAGTAGCCTAAAAAATCGATTTCGATTTTTAAACCCATTTAAAAACCAATCATGGTTTTTCTTCATTTTCTACCCTTCAAATGACTTTCAATGACCAACAAATGACCTCAAAATTGTTTCAATTTAATCAATTAACATAAAATTGTGTAAATAACTTACATAATGACTCCACATGATGACATTGAATTAACACATAACATTTAGGTGATAATGTTTCACCTAAAAATTATTGATGCTGATTCATTCAACTATCTTTGTTTGTAATGTCGGTCTGTAGTGGAATATAACATCAGTTCTATAATTTTTGTGACGTTTTAGTCACTGGGTACCTTTAAATATAATAGGAAGGGGGGTAAAAAAGGAAGAAAACTTAGGATCAGTTTTTCAATGAGGCTAAGAAATCGATTTCAATTTTCCAACCCTTGTAAAAAACCGATCATGAGTTTTTCTTGATTTTCTCTTCTAATCGGTTTTTTAAGCAGCATGAAAAACTGATTTTGGTTTAAAAAATCAATCATGATTTTTCTTGATTTTCTACTCTCCAGATGGCTTTCAATGACCAACAAATAACCCCAAAATTGCTTCAATTTAATCAATTAATATATAATTGTATAAATAACTTATATAATGACTTCACATGGTGACATTGAAGTAACACATGACATTTAACTGATAATGTTTCACCTAAAATTATTAATATTGATTCATCCAACTATATTTGTTTGTAATATTGATCCGTTGTGAGATATAACATCAGTTCTATGATTTTTGTATCATTTTTGTTATTGGGAACCTTCAAAATGGTGGAAGGGGCAAGGGGGGGGGGGGGGGGGGGGGGAGAAAGAGAAGAAAACTTAGGATCGGTTTTTTAGTAGGGCTAAGAAACTGATTTTAGTTTTTCAACCCCTATTAAAAATCGATCACTGGTTTTTCTTTATTTTCTCTTCTGATCGGTTTTTAATTAAGATAAAAAATCGATTTCGATTTTTAAACCCTTTAAAAAAAAACTGATTTCCTGATTTTTAACTTAGCAATATTAACCTTCAATATATTATTTTTATAAAATAGTAATTAACAAAATGAATAATTAATATATAAATTAATACATTTACTTATATACAACCTCTCTATTAGAGTCTAATATCCATTTTTCAAATTTATTTACGTTATACAGTAGTGTCGAAAACATATATACATCCCTACAATCTCTGCCCTCAATGCAATGGTGTCTGCAACCTGATCGAGTCGTCTTGATTTCTATGTAATCTCTTTCAACTATATAAGGTTGCGTATGCACATTGCCACGTACACTCCACAACTCGTCGTGTATCAGTAATAAATTAATTAAATGATATTGACATAACATTTATAATATATATATTAATTAAGTTCAAAATTTACTCACCCATCGGGTTACTAGGGTACAACTGATCTATCAAGACGCTTAAATTTCCATTGCTCATTCACAGGTGACATATCTATCTAAGTATTCTCATAAAATCTTATGAACTGCAACAAGATGAGCATGAAAGACACAAGCGGCTCAAGTGGCTTGATCTGTTTGGCTACGTCAATATTTGCAAGGGAATCGTATATTGATATTTTCCACTCTCTAAGGCACACCTGATGTAGGACCTAGTGATTTTGATTCAAACTACATGATAGTAACACCTATTTATTGAAGACATCGGTGATATAGGACTAATTTGGATCATAAAATAATAAATCTTAACCTTCAAATAACACTTTTTTCAACGAGCCATCACATGATTAATGCGTCTATTTGACCAAAACTGAATGCAAGCCATTTTGAGGGTATATTAGTTGTAACTGAATCAAATTTTATTCATTTGTTGAAGTACTATTTTTTATAGTGTATTATCATATATGCTTGCAAGATAAAAATTAAACATGTTATTTAACTTCAGGGAAAGATGGACATGAAATTGTAAATGCATAAGTGATTAAAATATAAACACTCACATATAAGGAACTCTGATGGACTATGTATCTACTATCTTCAGTCTCATTCTACCACTTCTTTTGTAGGCACATCAAATAAGAATCGATGTGCTCTAAAGTCAAGCATTGGTTCTCATCCTCGAGGGTTACCAATATGTTCGATATCATGCACCATGCACAATGATGAACCGCACACCTAAAATTAAAAAAATAATAATAATTAATTGTAAATTTTATTACCTTAACAACTAAGATGAAAGGATCACGATATTTTTTATCAATACCTTAGGTCTAAAGACGTGGAAGTTTTGTATCCATTGTAGACAGCCCCTTTAGGGGTCTACAAACTTTGTCACCTCCTCGAATTGCTGTTGAGGCACTTTTTTTTTTTTTTTCGCTAGTCCAGGATTTGTGTATGGTGTCCGTAGAGGTGTTGTTGGTTTTGTCTTTCATTTGCTTCGTTCCTAGATGACCTCACCCTGCAACTATAAGCAAATCAAAAATACAAATTACACATTTACAATTATATGTCAGACTGTAACACACTAGACATATTATGTCTACCTAGTCATCACCACACTCAGTTTCTGTATTTGATAGACTTTTTGAGTCCTGCTGAGAGTGGTGGATCTCTTAGTCCTCCTACTAATTAGGTGATTGAAAACTGATCCAATCCGTGAAATATGGTGTTTTTTAAGCAAGAGGTCCAAACATCCTGAAATTGAACATGGAAACCGACCGAAGCACCCACAGCTTGGGTCATCCGGGTCGGTTTCATATTTTCATGCCCACCCCTAATTTAATATACAAAATGTATAGCACCATAATTACAATCAACCAAGGAAAACAATGGTAAAACATGTAACTTTCATTTTGGTCAATAAATTAAAGGTGCAAAATATAAACATGGTGATGAGCCAATTACTTGATAGTAGCTGTTTCTCAAGATATTTCATATAATGTGTTTCAAATAGTAATTTAGAAAATTTTCTATTTTTAATATTTTAATTTTATATTATTATTAGTAATTTATGATAATTTTAGTTTTATATTAAGGGGTAATGTGAACTGTTAATTTTTCATTTTAAATGGAGGTTAACAATGGGGCAAAATGAGGAAAACCGAAATTGAGAGAGATTTGAAGGATTAAGTAAAATTAGAGGAGGTTTTGATAATATTACTATGTATACAAAACAAAACTTTTGAAGAGAGCCCAAGAAAATGTAATAAAAAGAAATGGATATACTATACTAGTAAGTTGTTCCTCACTAGGGGGACAGTTCCAACTAGACCACCTTAGAAGAAAAAGATAAAGCTAATTTATACACTACATAAAAAGATGAGACGCCTTTGACGAACCAACTTCATTTTTTATGATTGTAACTAGTTCAGAACATAATACAGTCCCGGGATTATCCCCCACAAATGAGAAAAAACCAACCCACAAAAAGTGGTGGGGTGGTATGTAGCCCACAAAAAGTGGGGAAGAAACCCATATATTAATAGGGGACGAGCTTGAACCAACACCTTTTTTTCTTGGAGTTAAATTTGTAAAAATCGCTCATATTTTTAAACCTTTTTTAAGCTACATATTTTGAAAAGACTTTGAACCATAACCTTAATTTTATATCCATTCCTTAGGGTGATCTATATGAAAAAATTACATAGTAAATTAGTGTAACACTTTATTTTATTATTATTATTATTATTTGTGGTGGGGGAGAGAGAGATTAAATTAAAAAAAAAACTATCTACATTTTATTTTTTAGAAAAAGAATGAGACTTGAACTCTAAATTTCTTAGGATTAAGAAAAATATTCAACTACTCATATTAAAGAGTGATGTGCAATTAGTGTACCGCATGATAATTAGCATATTACAATACATGAAAGCATATTACATAGTAAATTAGAATAATTGTTGGTTGCAAAATTAACTAACAAATTTATTTTAATCTTACAAGTGCACAAATCATTTGATTGAATATAATGACAAGGAAGGGTTGATCCCTCAAAGAGTTATTAACCTACTTTAATTATAAGTTTATTTCAATTGTAAATTAAGAACAATTAAATTAAACAAAAACGGGTTCTAGAGATTGAATTTAAGAATTGAAAATTAAATGGTAGCGGAAAACTCAATTAATTAAATCAATAACAAAAACCTTAGTTAAAACATGCTATTCACCACTAAATAATCACTTGATTTGTTAAAATGATTAACAAAACAAGTTTATGTTAATGCACGGTGAAGACATTTATGACAAGATAATAGTCATACTACATCTTGTATTGATTATTCTTTAGTTAATATATAAATCATGTAGTGTCTGTGTAGATATGTGTATTCCTAATTATAACTTAGCATGATGTCTACTCAAATTTAATAATCGAAAACCATTAAGCATTAGAAGAATATGAATGTTACATAAATTCTAGATTATGATGTCTCTCTTAAATTTTTATGAACTAATGTCTCTTAATTGGTTTATAAGCAATTGAGTGTAGCAAGCAAAGAATATACTCGTTTGATGTACGATTTATATTCTTACAACATAATCCTATATGCATGTTTCTGAGGTCATTAATCAAAGAAATATGATAAATAGAATACAATTACAGTAGAGATATTAATTTCAACATATAAAACATTAAGCTTTATTGAAAAGATAAATAAATTGATTTCATATTTAGGGCTTTAATTTAGCTCTAACTAATAAAATAACCAGCTATACATGGCTCTAAAATAAAACTTACAAATAAAAATAAAAATAAAGAAGAAAAGATAGAACTAAGAGCCTTGGCCTTCACTCTTGTTGCACCTCCCACCTAGTCGAAGACAATTTTTCATGTTGTTGAACCCATGTATTTACAAGGTGATTAAACTTGCACATCAAGTATCTTCTCAATTGATTAGAGACACAAACATCCAATTTTGATTTGGAAATTTATTGATTTGGAGAGAATTTGATTTGAAAATTGAATCTCTTCACATTAATGACTAGATCTCTCATATTAATGGCTAGTATCTTTCTAATCTTGTTCAACTAATGTTTAGAAAGTTGCTTTGAAGTGTTAAAAGAGAAACCCAAATTTCTTAAGCTTTCCTATAATTGTCAGGTCTCATGACAATTTGACCTTTAGGTACTAAATCAGTTATAATTTTTTCTAAAAAATTTCAATTCATGAACCAGCTGTGACTATGAAAACTAGACATCCAGACTTTAATTCGATACGTTGCAGCTCATATAACTCAAACTGTGCACTTGTTATGACCTTACACAAGTCATGTAACTTTAAGCCCAATAATTATGCTATTTGTTTTTGAAACCTTTCCAAATCAAATTGATTTGATTCTCCTCCATTAATTTGCATTAATGCTCAATGAATTTCTTCTCGATTTACTTCTAGATCCACTTCTAAATTTGATTTCTTTCCAAATTGCTTGTAGATTCGTTTCCTAAAATATCCATTTTAAATGCTCAATTTCCTTTTCACCCAACTCCCATATAAAATTCCAATTTCTTTTCTTTTTATCTTGATTGCGGTTTCTAATTAATTCTCATTAATTATGATCACGATTTCTTACCAAAAGAATCCGATTTGATTGGCAAAAGGTCCCTAGAATTCTCTAATTTCCTTATGCTGCAATTAAATTTGAAAATCCACCATTTCCATTCTTTTCTTTTCAAAACCTAATTTAAACATCGAAAACATTAAACAAAATAAAAACACCGATTCCATACAAAAACACAACATAAACAATAGGTAAAATTGGTACAAAATAATGATAGTTATTGACCTAACAATAATATATGGAAGAACGTCATGCTAATTGCAATAATCATGTTTTTAAGTATATATATACATATATAAATTTCATTATACATGTTAGTTATCATCAAACCCAAAAATTTAAGCTAATAGGATAATGTTCAACTATAACATTTAAAATTTGAGATTATGATATGCTAACATGCTCCTTCATGTATAATTGGGATAGATAACAGATGACAAATATATATTAAATACTCTCTATCGTATAACATGTGTAACAAGAATTTCATAAAGAGGAGAGAGAAAGTTTGAACCAGAAATCTTCAAACTCTGACACCATATTAGTTACCATCAGACCTAAAAGTTTAAGTTGATAAAAAAGAGCTCAACTATAGTATTTAAAACTTGAAATTATGATATGTTAATAATACAGTTTTATAACTATCTAGGACTTGAAATTTGGACTCTTTTTAAATAGATCATTGGCCTAACCTTTGACAATTGTAACAACAATTTGACCCAATATTTTTTTGCCATTGAAAGTATTAGAGTTCAAAAAATTATATATAATAATATTAAATTATAAGTGATTTTGATAAGTATTGACATATCTCTAATTTACTCAACATTCGGTTTGCAAAAAAAAAAAAAAAAAAGATAAATAAATAAAAAGAATGGAATTAGATACTTAAAACTTTGCAAACTTCACCGAATGTAGCAATAGTGTATGTGCCCTATTTTGCTAAACTAAACTCCAAGGTTTCCTACTCAAATAAGATAATAAATTATGAAAACTACAATGTTGGGATAAATTTATTGCTTGTTTTGTTTTGTTTTGTTTTTTTTTTAAATTTTTTTTTTTTTAGTGAATAGATCATAAAATGAGAATAAATTATCACCTCAACAAGTTGGTGTCCATCTTAATTGGGAAAAATTGTATTGGTTGGTAACCTATATTTGTTGAATATCGCGATAAGTCAAAAAAGAAAAAATCTCTTTAACAAATTGTAGTGACTTTTGATCACCACGGTGGTCATTTGTCTATATGGAGGTTTAGCTTGCCCTTTAGAGGGGGATGGCAGTTGATACTCCTTGAATCACAGGTTTGAGATAATATAGAGCAGAGTATAGAGTAAAGTGTGGTGGAGACATATCATGACAGGACCCTAACCAGACTTTATCTAGACTCTTGTTAGGAAGATCCCGTCGGACATTTCAACGGACTTCCTAAACCCAACTCATCGGATTGAAGAAACTCGAAAAGTGAACCTCTATCCTTTTTTAGCTGGTTTACTCGTTTAACTTAAGAATTTGGTTTTCTTTAAAATAGTTTAGAGTGATAAAATTTTTCGCAATTTCATTTCAAAATGATTTTATAAAAATTTTGGCAACATAACGGCTGCATTTTTAACAAATCCAAAATTTTATCTGCAAGGAAATTATACTTCGACTATGATTCCGTTTCTTCCCAACTTCATTTATCCACAATCATGCAATATCACCACACATTTCCAAATCAATAAGCATGAAATTATAATACAATGTATAAGTATATATCTACATGAAAATCCGTAAGTAATCACAAAATATTTACAACTATATCATCCAAAATGAAAGTAATTTTTCACAATTGATGTCTTCAATCCATATACATAATTTACACAAACATATTGTTGTGACTCGTCTCACCTATATAAATGTGAGATAAAAATATCGTCACCCCGTCCGACGATCGCACTCAATGGAATATATAACTACACAACCATTAAACAAGTTAGTGCAACAAAATAATATAACATAATAAACACTAAGGAATTAAGTTTATAAACTTATTCACCCTTGAAATTTCAAACTCTTAAGGTTTTTTCCAAAATCCTCCATGTATACCCTCAAAGTACTCTATCCATCATGGGCGATTTTAACTAATGTCAACGTGAAACTACTGCAGTATCTCAACCACTACGATACGGAATTTACTGCATCGCATGTAGGGTGATAAATCTCATGACTGAGCAACTACAACGGAGAATTTTCTGCATCGCAATTGTAGTGTTAAAACTCCGGGCGACTATGAGCAGAATATACTGCATCGCCACGTAGTGCCAAACTGTAAAATAACCAACTACGTGCGGAATTGTCTGCATCGCAACTTAGCGCTCTATTTTCTAGGAAAACTGAGCAACTACGAACGGAATTTTCTGCGTCATCTCGTTGTGCTAATTACTCTATAATCTAAGCGGCTACGGACGAAATTTTCTGCATCGTCACGTAGCGCTAAATCTCATATCGTCTTAAGGTATATACATAGGTTTTTAAAACTAACTCATCAAGTGCAAAAACACAAAACTAACTATTTTTGGAACTTTTAAAAACTCTCTTGATTCAACTCTTTTTAGAAACAACTTAATATGGATTTTAATAACTTTATGGATTCCATAAAAACTCATATGCTCAAAACTTGAATTTTGATATTGGAAAATCATTTTCATTCTCACTTAACACTTATATACAATAATTAACACAAAGAAATGGAATTAAACATAAATGATAGTACACTTACCTCAAAGCCGTGCAAATCCACGTCAAACGTCTCGACGAGTCTCTCGGACCTTGCTCGCTTACTCGTCACCTACATGACAATTTCTTATTATCATTTGTAACAATCTCATAACTCAAACTTTAAATTGATATTTCTAACACAACTTTCTCCAATAAAGACCCTTTTTGTACTATAACTTCTCAACTTGTTGTTTCTAACTCAACTGAGACTCTCTAATTCCGATTTCTTCACAAAAATTTCAATTTTGGACCCCTAGGGATATCCTTACGCGGTCCGTATAATTTTTAGAGGCTCAAAACGAAAAATCACAAATTTAAACCTCTTTTGACACCCCAAAACAGAATGCAATGCATAGATATGCTCGGGACTCGGTTTTCTTTCATTCTTTTTCCTACGGTCCTCTTATTTCACATTCTAGTTACCCATAAAATTTCATCAAAAAATTCTATCATTTGCTATGTTAAACCTAAGAAAAACGCTCTGTTTCGGGCACTTTTCGATGCACTTTTTCGTATCGGACGAGCGAAGATGGTTTTTCTTTCATATTTAAGCTTCTTTTACCTAATTATGATCAAATAAATTCATTCCATGCAATAAAAATTGCATTTACATAGTTAGTTCATTTATCGATTCTCTAACAGCACTATTTTGGACATAACTTGCGTAATTTTTATTGGAATCGTTTCGTTCCAAAATCTATGGTTTCCTATAATTCCTAGATAGGATTTGAGGTCTAAAACGACCTCAAATAAGTCAGACTTGCACAAGTTATCTCTATCCCATGGTTTGAGCTCGGGATTCCCAAATTGCTCAAAACTATTACCATTGAACTTCTATCACTTCTACTTATCTTATTAGGCTCTAATACACATTTAAGCATGCTCATTCCTATCTAAATTCAAGGGATTACACATCCCCCCTTGGTGACTAAACTCACCACACACACACACCACACACTACTTTTTCATTTCAACAATCACAACCCACTCACAATTTTTATCAAATACTTAGAGTGTGTGAAAATCAATTTTGTTTTCACTTGTATCAAGTTTATGATAGCCCTTTTTATACAACTCTAACCTATCATTACTCAGAACAACTTATCATTAAAACTTACATAACTCCCACTTAGGGTTCTATATAAATTTTGAGGGTAAAACACCCAACACAACATATCAAAACCAACACAATTTTCATCCAACTTATACAACCCCAACTAACAACCAAGATGGAGAGAAGAGATGATATCTCATCTTATTTCTTGCTTAGAATGGTGAGATTGACTTTGAAGAGATCCTAGAGAGGGGGTTTGAGGCTTGGAAGGGTTGAATGGAACTTTCTTCTTCCACTTTCTTGTTTGTACGTCCAACCTCTGCTCTTCACTTTTCTGTTCTGTTTTTCTTTTTCACGCCAATTATGTTTTGCTTCTTGTATTCACGACTGCTTTTTCCTTTTCTTTCATCAATTTGACTCTAAGTGTGGTATATATATAACTAACATTTCCACAAATGACTCCCATGTCCTCTCTTCCTTCAATTCACGCCAATCTCCCTTTCTTTTCTACATCTCACGGCAACTTGCTTCTTCCTTTGTCAATTTTGTTCTATTTATTGTTTATTCATATATCTCATTAACAATTCATGAAATGCCAAGCTTGTCCCTTGGCTTATTTTGACTATCATCCATATCTTTAACTAAATTTAATTAGTGATTGGCTACTTATTCTATATAACAAATTTTAAAATTCTCATTTGTGCACTCATTTATATTATCCTTTATAATTTATCACTTAAGTGTGGACGAACTATTTTACCCTTCATTGACTTATCGTACTATAAGTGTTCAATACTTTAATATCGCTCATAAGGTTGTTAATATTACTCGTAACTTAATTTACAGATTCCCATATTCTAACTTCTAACACTAGGACACTAGGAAATAACGTATCAAGAATAGGGGTTTACATATCATCTTTGAATCACAAACAAATTTGTTATGTGACGTTCCTAAAGTTTTAACTAAAATTTGGTTGCAAATCTAGTACCATCAAGACAACTAAAATGATGGATGCCGTATATCTTGAAGCTGCATGAAGTGGTAATGTCAATCACTTGCCCTTTTGTGAAATCAATAATAGGGACATGTCAGATATTTTCAACAAAGTGAACCTGTCAAGGAATGCCTTGCTTCACATGGTGGCCGGCTTCGGTAATAAAGAGATCACTGAGCTCATGACTAGTAAATTTCCCTTTTTGATCACCAAGACAAACTCTGAAGGAGACGCAGTACTTCGTTTTCCTGTTAGAGCTGAGAAGTTAAACAGAACAAGAATACTTGTCAACTGTGCAAAACAGATAAGCTCTACTCTTAAAACAAGTGATACCTTGCTAACGATACAGAATGACCAAGGAAACACAACTTTGCACATGGCTTTACTAGCATTAAAGGCACCAAAGGAAAGTGTACACAATTTAGTAGCAGTGGCTTGTTACCTGGTCTCAGAAGACCTGGAAGTGTCATTTATCCAGAACAAAGCAAATAAGTCTCCATTTTGTCTAGAAATTGAATCAAGCAACGTAGACATTCTTGAATACCTTTTCACAGCTCCACGTTGAAGGTAGAAAGGTCATTTCACATATAAAAGATATACAAATTTAAAAAAAAGAAAAAAATCTTAGGAAACATTAAATATTTTACAATTAAAGATATACCCAAATAAAATATATATATATATATATATAAACTAGCTTGAAAAGTTATATAAATTATAATTCCACCATAAACCCCACCAGTCTCTCCTATCTCTTCTCAATCCCTTTACATGGAGGCATCATATTCATATGAGAAGAGGTGATGGAAGTGAACCTGTTTACATACAAGTAGGAAGCTTGTAGCCTCCTCTCAAATTTAAATGGAGTTTGTAACCCTCCTTCCTCTAGAAAAGTCATAGATAGCAACCTTTCTTTGTCGAAAAATTGTTATTGTTGATAGCTCTTCAAGTTATTTTAAAAACTATTAATTATCTTTTATTTTATTAATATAAAATAAATATTAAACTAATTAATTTATGAATTACATAAATTCACATCCAGGGCAATTTTGTGTTTTTGGTTTTTCGTCTAGTAATATTAAAAGTAATAAAAGTGAGAACATTTTGACGGAGATTTGTGTAATAAAAGGAAAAATCAAATAAAAATGTAATTTCACCTAAAATCTTTCAATTAACCCAATTTTCAGCATTTTTTTTAATATAACAATTTTCATCATATTTAAATAATATTTTTTTATACAAGTTAGAAGAAATAAATAGGCATACAGAAATTGTCAATGAAAATAAATACGATCTAATAATAGAAATCATAAATGTAGGGGTAAAAAAATCCATCACTATTGAAGCAAAAATAAAACAAAATTGAAGTGTGAGGCTTTCACAACAACTATTGCATTTGGTGAAACCAAACCAAAAAAAAAAAAAACTTAGATTCTATTCCTCTGGGATTCAATCTAGGGTTGAGTGCGGTTGATTTCATTTTCTGTTTTCATAATTAATCAATGGGGTTTGGGTGATTGGGCAACAAATTAAAAGAAAATGGTGAAAATTGTGAGGAGTTGCTTGCAATCATTATTAAAGATGGTGAATTCGGTTATTGGGATGGTGAGCATTGCTATGATAATGTACTCATTGTGGCTGATTAGGGTTTGGGAGAGACACATGGGTCATTTCCCTCCTGCTGCTTATCATCCACTTCCATGGTGTTAGTTTGCATTGCTATTTCTATAGTTATTATTTCCTTTTTTGTTTTGGATTGCTAGAAATTTGAATGAAATAAAGTTTGTAGATTTAAGTGTTGGTGGGTGTTTCCTTAACTGAATTTTCTTGGTTTACTTTATCGGATTAATCTGTAGAATTAGCATGTGTTTTGCTGACGGGGGGTTGGAGAAAGTTTTGAACTTTATTTGGTTTGATTTACCCTTTTTTTTCTTTTTTTGGGTTTTAAAAGAATGTAGGAAGAGAGAATGAATTGAACTAATATGTATTTGAGTTTATAATGGTTTGGTGGTTGAGAATCATATGTTCAACAGACATAAACTTGGAAGTTTGATGGTTCTCCTTTGGTAAGAACAAAAAATATGGAAATTTTGAATGATTTGTTCCTCACTCTTTTTCAATTTTGTATGTGTAGTGTGTACTTTAGGGGGGCTGAATTTGTTTTATAAAAGCTGCATTGGGGGAGAGGGAGTGGGCCAAATAGATGGCTTTGTAAAGTTACCTTTGGGTGTACTTTGGTTGGAAGCCCTTTCACTGGTTTAAATTGAAATATTTCTTCTAAATTAAATGAGAATAGGATATTTTTTTGTAATGTTAATGGAGTTTTGTTTTAAAGGATATGTGCTGATGATCTAGAGATTGGTTTTGTCTTCTGGATTCAGTTGAATATATGAGACATATGTATCTTCTATCAATGCATGCATAGTGTTTATTTGAAGGATTTTTTTTTTTTTTTTCATTTTGCAAATAATGATTGAAAAATAGTGTAATATAATGTTTTCTCATGTGAATTATTTCTGCAATTATGGCTTTTTATTTTGCACGTATTGCAGGTTCATTTACACTTTCCTTGGGTTTGGGGTCATTTTGTGTGTGATCACATTCTCAGGTCATATTGCAGCAGAAACTGCTAATGGTTGTTGCCTTTATTTAGTATCCTTTTACCTAATCAGTAATTTGTATAATTGCTTCTTTAGTTTCACCCGCTTCTGCAGGCTGTCTTTCTGTTTAATTACTGTAGTTTGAGAATATGGAAAGTTGCTTGTGGATTAATCTGTTTGATGCAGTTAAGTTAAATTGACTTGCCATATTAAGAATAAACCATGCTGTGGATGAGTATATATGCTGAGAGTTGCAAATAAAGGTCTGAATGTGATGCTTCATTGTAATGGCTTTGACCAGGATCGTGGTGAAGTTTTAAGATCAAGTACTGAAAGTCTCACCGCCACAATAGCATTGAATTGCAATCTGTAATTATGTGTCATGACTGCTTAAATGCTTGTAAATAATGTCTATCAGTTTAAATTTGCATCTGCTTTTCCAGATATTGCTTCTTGAAGAATTGAACCATTTGAGATTAATAAATGGATTCTACCATTTTCTATTTCTCAAAGTCACAGGAACTAGTGTGAAACAATTTTATTTTTTTTTCTCAATGTTGAGAAATTTTACAGAACCTCAACATTACTTCTCTGGATTTACACTTAACAATATCTGAATAGGACTTCAGTGTTGACCTTAAATGAGTGCAGTATATGTTTTTTGTCTTTCTGCTTCCTTATGCTGGAGGCTGGAGTGACTGCTGATGTATTTTTGAATCCCGACTGAGAGGAGGTATATTATATATTCAAACACTTTGTAGTTTATAACTTTATAGCATTATATGATCTTCAAGAGGTTAGGGTACAGTTTATGAGTATACTTTATTTTTTTTCCTTGAAAAAATATGTATGGGATTAATAAAATTCAACTTGGCACCAGGACTTTCCAGAGGATCCAAGTGGGAGTTTTTCTCAATTCAAACACTTCGTTAGATCTAACTTTGAGATCTGCAAATGGATAGGCCTGTCAATTGTCTCTGTGCAGGTTCTCCCTCGTTCCTCTCCCTCTATCTTGCCTAAATATGTTTGTCAGTGAGAGTTATTTATGTGGAGTCACGGCTATCAATTTAGTTGGATATATCACGATCAGTAGAAAAGGTGTAATATGTTTGGCACTTATTTTTAAATGACTCTTCATAACTGAAAGCTTCAGGATAAATCTACAATTCATTTAGCCATTTTAGTTCCCAAAAAGATCTGTTTATGACTCTGGATGCTTGTTCCTCTTTGTTCGGGTCCGTTGCGTGAATCATATTGCTTTTTGTTCCACTTGACTCTGTTGTTTGACAAATGTAGTAATTTCCTGGATGCCTTTTGAATAAGATGGAAATTTAGTAAATCATAATTGTTTTTGATGAAATAGAATTTCTTTTCATTTTTCTATTTTTAGGTGTTCCAGGCTTAATTACCACCTTTTAACCATGTGGTATTTTCTGTATTAGAAGCTCAGTAATTTAACCTGTAGAAGCCTGATGGATTGGTCCGGGTAATGGTTGGGCTCATTGTTTTATGTCTTGCGGATTTCCCTCCCTCCAAAATAAGAAATAGATTATATTTTCCGGATCTAAAATGACAATTGTTTAGGTTTATAGAACTTCTTTCTTTTCGCATCTCTTAGGTCCTGATACAGATGATTAACTAACCACGCCCCTCAACTTGCAGGGATTATCTTTTTTATTGGCATTGATACTCAAGGCTGTTGGACCCCATCAATACTATGACAGCGATGATGAGTATGCTCCTGATAGGGTTCCACTCTTGAAGAATGCCATTCACTCACCTACCTATGTGGTTGGAGATCCTGTTTATGGATCCAGAACTGATGCATGGACTATTAGGGTCAATGAGAAGGTAGAAATCCTTAATGTCTCTGTTGGCCATACATCTCAATTTTGCACCTGTATTAAACTGCAAGCTACCATGAAGTTTGTCATATCCTCCACAGCTATCAACTATTCTCTCTTTCAATGTATTTGACTTGAATGTATCACTACTCTTGACAAGTGAAAACATATACCGTCATTGCAAGTCAGTCTGTTGCTTGTCCTTACGCTGCTTTCGGCTGCATGCACATGTGGACATTGTCCCTTTGTTTTGTTCTTTTGTTTTTATTTTTTATTTTTTTAATCCAATTATATATTCCACAAAGCAGAACTAACCTGTACTGTAAAAATGCTCTACGCTTCACTTGTGTTTTGTGTGAATCGTATGGCACAATTCTCTTTTCCCCCTCTTGAAATCTATTGTTGATCGAAGATAAGAAAAAACAAAAACTTTTATGCACGTCTACACCATTTTCAACTTAGCAAGAATAGAAAAGTCCACGCCATAGATTTCTGCACTTGTCTGGTTTTTACTCAGTTGCATGTTGGTATCCCTGTCTGTTTTAAGATGTTTAACTGCTGAGCCTTTTTACTCTGTAGCATCTTTGTTTCTCTATGTTTGACAGCCACTATATTATAGAGCATGCACGTCAGGGTAATGGCTTAAACACTTCCATAGTTATACTTCCATAATTAGTAATACTATATTCATAAGCCCGTTGTAATTAAAATTCGCTTTTTTATTAAATGCTTAAACACTTCCATAGTTATACATATAGCTAGAAAATTCACCTAACGGTTCATCATCACATTCGGATTTCTCTGATTTGTTCTTTTCTCCGATCTTTACGCCGTAATCAGGTGAAGAGGTGACAGATTTTGCTTCGGTTAGACATGACACAGTCATGCAGATAGCAAGCATAGAGAAGCATCAGGAGCCCTTGCTTTCTAACTCAAATCAGCCGGGATGAAACTACAAAATCAAAAGATGGATATTCTTCTGACCAACTGACAGCTGGTGAAATATATATATATATATTCTTCTCCTGTTCAAAATACAACACTGCCCAACTTTGTACTCAAACCTCATCACACGTTTTGTACTTAATGTTATATATTTTGAGTGATACATAATATATTTTTGACTATTAATTGTCTATGATCTGAATTTGTACTGATCTGATTATCTTACGTTTTTCTTTTGTTGAGTAAATATCCTAACAAGTATGGTAGCTTTGTTGTTGGACAATATTTTGCTGTAATGATTCATTGAAAATCCAACTACATAAGTCGTTTGCTTACCGCCTCTAAAATGAGAACTACTATATGTGTTGCAATCTTAGTTAATCTTAATAGTCAAGAAACTCATGGAATGTGTTTAACATTCTTAGCAGTCAAGAAACTTATGGGATATTATGTTCTTAAGGAATTTGAGCCATTACTACTTGGCTGGGAGCAAACGTCTTTTGCTACTCAGCTGGAACTGCAGCTGAAAAAAATCGTTCTGACAGTGCAATGTTATTGACTATTGATAGGTCATCTATATAACTAGCATATATATTTAAACCACACATCTTGTGTCATGTAGTATGAGTCTTATATGTAATTAGTTATTCTTGTTACATGATATAATATAGTTAAATTGATTTTTGCATTGACACAGACATTCCCATATGATTTGTATTTATTGAGGGGCTGTTAGTTTTCATACCATGGTATTGGTGAGTGTTTACCAATTAATATGTTTATGTAATTTTTTTTTTTTTAAATTTTCCTAATGTAAAGGAGATTGTAAGAAACACACATCTTAATCTAATGTGTTTTATTTTTCATATGACTTAATAATCTATTGTCACTAGTTACTTTATTTAAAAGCTTCATCTTCTACCTAAGATTGTCTCTCCTTTCTCCTCTTCTACTTCCTAAATCCTCCAACCTTAACATTCTGATTCAAAAGTATAAAAAGAGGAAATAATATCATTACATCTGCATTTTCAGTATATAACAGGATGTCAAACAATTTGTGATTGATTCGGATTTTAGATTATAAAAAAAAAATCAGATTTGAACCACAAAAATCACTATCATAGTGCTTTTCCTAATTGAAGATATCAACTGTAGATATAAAAGTAATTAATCGTTCAATGTGCTTTTATTCAATTACAAGTTTACAACAAAGCATTTAGAATATTCAATCATAACTCAATCTTAACAGGTATCCTCATGTTCAATTAACACATCTCCTATCCCATCTCATATTCCATTTTACAACAATAAACTAACACGAAACTTGCATGTGCAAACCAGCCAAATTGTGTGATCAAATGAACACCCGAGCGAAGCAAGGATTCATACAACCCATAAAGAGTCCTCAACACCATAAAAGAGAAAAATTAAAGGTAAAAAATATTAAACTAAAATAAACTTTACTAAGAGTAAAGAGCTAGCTTTTTTCTCATTTTTTATTTTTTTGCCCTTTGATTCTGATTTGCCTTTTCAAAAAGATAGATTCAGGGACTCATTCTCTGGAGCCTGGACACCCAAGATAATCGGTATCTTCTTTTAAATATATATACTAATAATGGTAATGTTTTAGAAAAGCATTTACAAAAACACATTTTCAGCTTCACTATGTAACACTTTTGGCTTACGCAAAACAGCACTTGTGCATTTCCCAAAAAAAAAAAAATAAAACCAACACTTGCTACCAAAATTTTTCCCAGACAGACCCCAAAATCAAGGCTCCCAATATAATAGATCAGGACAGTTTGTGACATTTGTTAAATGGATTCGCAAGATATCATCTTCAACTGTAACTGCTTTAACTACCACACAATCATATTTTATAATAAGAAAATAAAGAAAAACCGTCTTTTTGATAGCTTTGAAATAATATTTTAACAAGCTATCGTGCATATTTCTGTCACAGCATAGAACGTAGGCATATACCCCATCTTATCATAAAATAATTTTTTATTTGTTTTATTTAAAAGACTTTGTGAAAAAAGTTTAATTTAGTCTAAGTATGGTTTGTATTTTATAAGATCAATTATTTAATAAAATCTTCTTTTATGAGCTCCACTCTTTATTTGTTCGATGCGTTGTCCCTTAGCGTTATTGATTTATTTATATTTTCAATATTAATATGGGTCCCCACTAGTCAAATAACGATTATCGATGATCTAAAATAGTTTATTTTATCAAAATATTATTATACAATAATATACTTGAGGGATTATGAGCATGAGCAGTGCATTATTTGGTTTTGGGCACAAGCATTATCGAGTTTACTTGTTTTGAGAAGAAAAAAAATATATTATTATGTGCTAATAATATCCTGATTAGCTAACAACTAACTAATCAAATGATTAGAAGGTAGATTTATTAAATTTCAAGCAAACTAGAATTATTTGTCTTGACTAATTTATTGCTTGGCATTCGTTGCTCTTCAAACACCAAATTGCATTGAAGAGTCACTTTCTTTTGAACATATTCATTAAGACTCTTGTAAAACTCAAAATCATCACTATTGAACTTTAATAAATCTACCTTTATAATTATGATATACATTAACATTTTATCTATTTAAAATTTTTTGATGTTCGGATTGTATATGTAGATTAATATTAAGAAACAAATTCATCTTTAATCGGAAAGATTTTCGTTTTTTCCACATAGTTTGATTTTTTTTTTTTTTTTTTTATCAATGAAGTATCACATAACCGATTTGATATGTTGTTGTGGATATAATTTGGGCTGTGTAAATGAGCTGGTAAAAGTCTAATGAATTGACCTAGAGGGTTGATTCAATAGACAAAACTTAAGATCCAAAAAACGAACCCTGCTCTTAGCTCTTAGCTCGCTGATGAGCTCTCAGCATCTAGATCGAAGCTCGTTATATTCAACTCGCAGGATTGAGTTATCAGCTCACTATGCATCCAGTTTGTTACTCAGAGCAGGGTCTAACTCGAGGTCATCCAAGACAGGCTCTAGCTCGTACAATGAACAGTTGTATAAGGAAATCTTCCAGAAAAGCAATGATCTGATTTGATCGTGATTCTTCTATTAGAATTGGAAATTAATTCAAATTTGGACTCAGTCAACGTTATCTCGGATTTCGCAGAACAGTTTCCTGATTCAACGTCAACTGATTAGGAAGTGTAGTTAATGTTAAATTCTTTTCTTATTTTACTTTGATTCAAATTGTAACGTCTCTTTACCTATAAATAGAGACTAAATTCATTGTAAACGGGGACATATGAGAAATATTATATTATCACTCTGCTGAAATATTAAGAGATAGTCGTGAACGTAGGCTTTTTTGGTTGAACCGCGTTAAAAACCATCTGTTTTCTTTGTGTTGCGCTTTGTTCTTTACCATCTATTCTTCTTGCTTTCTGTTCTATTTACATTGATTGCAGATATTGGATTTTGAGCTCTCGTCGACCAGAAATCAACGTCGACATATGCTAATTAAGGCACGTTGTTTATTTTCATCATCTACATAGATATATAAATATATAAGAAGGGAATCTGCAGCCGAAACGTTTAGAATAGATGATAGTAGCAAATAAGTCAGGCTGCCGACAAGCTGTTGTCACATGCAATGTCCGAGCTTGAGACGAAAAGAAATTAATGCAATCCTCCACAGAAATTAGTGAAGATTTTGCTTCTATTTTGGAAGGAGAAATTTGTGAAAATGCTTTCACATTTTAACTTGTACTTCTAGAATTGCTGCGTTTTGGATCATTCACTTAGAATCCAGTTTTTTGGACCTTGATTTAAGGTGGCTTTAATTTGAGTTTAGCGAATATATTTATTTATATATATGTACATATATATTTTCATAAAAAATCTCACCAATAAATATACTTTCAGGTGATAATTAAAAGCACTTAAAAACGGTTTGTGAGAAAGTTTTATCAAATGTTTCTTTAATGCATCAAATACTTTATTAAAAATGCTTAACTTTAGGGTATGTTTAGACGTGTATTTATAGCAAATATTTACCAATGCAACCTCATTCAAGTGACAAACACTTAACTACTCAATAATATAACACTTAACTACTCAGTCAAATAGAACAAAACACACAAAAAATGTTTCAACCATTTATAATTTTCGTGATTAAGTAAATAATATTCTTAAATAACCTGTGGTAACTAAATTATGGGCAGAAAACTTCAGTGGAAGCAACACAATATCATTAGTGACCAATAAAAACTAACTCATTCATTTTTTTAAAATTAAAAAAAAAAAAAAGTCACGCTGCATAATTGCATTTGCATGTGTATTTATAAACAGGTAGTCAGAATATTGAGGGGTATGACATAGGAGATGTTAATCATGTGATCAAAGCTCATATCAATAATCATAAATGGTATAATTTTTTGTAGACAGAAATCTATTTAATGGGGTGTCCACTTATTATTGGATAGACAAGGTGCATACACTTGACAAGATTGGGCCACAATAGGCCGATAATTCACGACTTGTAGCCCACGGAAACATATGATATTTGACATTTCATTCAATTTTTAGCCTTCCATACCATTATTTTGGTTTGTGTGTGTAAGAAAATATCAAACATTTTGAAGATCTCAACCTTAATTTAGGAATTACCCATTTAAATCATATAAGTTGTTTTCTTTTTTTTTTTTTATTATACTTTTTTTACTTTAATCATATAAGTTTCATTAACCCAACACAACCTAATTTGGATAAATAATCATGATATTTTAAAATTTATTTATTTATTTCCATTTGTTAAAAAAGTGCAAACGTTACTTTCATTTATCAAAGCCCAAACTTCAAGTGTCTTTTGATTAATTTGCTCATTAATTTTAATGTAAAAGTTTATAAAAATGAAAAGCCAAAGACTGGAAAGATAGAACTTGTAATAATATAAAAATAATTGAAGCACTCTTAGACATATTGTTTAAATTAATAACTCAAGAATCAGTGACTTGAATTTGAATTATAATTAAGATTATTAAAAAAAATGAATAAAGCTTATTGTAATTTTTTCAAAACATACTAATTTAAGTAAACTGTTGCAATAAATTTTTTGTAAAAATAGCTTTTGTTAGCTTAAAAAAAAAATGATGATGAAACAGATACGGCGTAAAGGAGATCTCCGCCGGGCAGGAATCAATGATTTTCACGTATCTTGATTCTTTGAATGGCCAAAACGACGCCGTTTGGTCCATTGCACATGCCAATCTGGTGCTCTGTCGCCATCTAACGACTCTTTTTCCGCTTCTCACAGGACCCAAGAACAGAACAAAATTAACGGTCCCTTCTGCAAATGACCAAACTACTCTCTTCTCTTCAATACTCTCAATACCAAACGTACGGGCAAGCAGAAATAACGCCTTAACCATCGATGGGACCCACCCCCACCCCGTAAGTGGCATGCCTCGTAAATAAATCCGAAACCAATGCATCAAAAAAAAAAAAAAAACACGGCAGTAGAAAGCTTTCTCTCTTGTTTGTTCTTCTATTTATAGACCCCCTGACACGCAAGGGGATTTGAACAAACACCACAAGTTGTGTCTTCAGTGTCTACTTTACCTATAGTTGATGCCAAGACAAGAAACTGTTGGCAAAATAATCTCCCACTCTTCTTTTTTTTATTTTTTCACTTTAACTTTCTGGGTTTCACCGCTCTTGCCGGGAAACTGACTTAGGCGGTGGCGGCGGTGATTTGTATAGTTTACTAACACAATGCAGGTCCGTTGCGGGTCTGGTCATGTTTTGAGCTTGTGTCTTTGGTTGGTTTTCGAGCGTTTGGTCGTGTCGGCGCAGGTTAAACACCTTGTGTCGGACACACATTGGCGCCCGGCTACCGCCACCTGGTACGGCAGCCCCGATGGCGATGGAAGTGACGGTAGGTCTCACGTTTCGACTCTTTTAGTCATTTAAGATCTGTTTCAAGCAGGTGGTTTGCTTTTTGTGGCATGCTGCAAGATATTATATTTTGTGAGTGAAAACAAAAAAAAAAAAAAAAAGTGAAAATCAGTGAGTTGACTCGGACTGACCCAATTAGCTGGTCAAAAAGTTAATTGATGTGTGAGAAAATGTGTACAATCATGGAAATTAAGAAAATTGTCATGGGCTCAACCCCACCATGCAACTGCCACACATTTTAATATGCATGGTACACACTGCCACACATTTTTTATTTCAAACATTTTACAAGATTTAATATGCATGGTGAGGTTTTAACTATCAGGTACAGGCTTCGGTTTGCCAAGACAATTAGGTACACACCATCTAATGTGTAATGTGTAACTCGTCCGTTTCTGTGGTTGGTTTAATACATACATATTATTTCAAAGAATGAAAAAAATAAAATAAAATAAAATAAAGAGAGGAGGTGAGAGGTCAAAGCAAAAGCATAAAGAATATAAAAAAAAATAGAGAAACGGATAGTGGCATTTTTAAGTGAAGCAAATTATAATTTAACTATCCAGTTTAAACTTTAATTCAAGTGGAACAATATTTTTGATATTATTGCAATTTACCCTCCTATCGTTAGCAAGATTCTATTAAATTTAATAGTGAACGGTATCAAAGGAGTAAAAAGATGAAATTACCCTTCATGATGAAGTTGACCCATTTGATTGAATAAAAATAAAAAATTAAAAAATTAAAATCTAAAAATTAAATAAAATTTTTTTCATTAGTTCTCTAGGAGATTAATTTGAAAAAAATTCAATAAAAATTAAAAATTAAAAAATATTTTCATTTAGATCTCCATTCTCCACCATTGGATGGTAGGAATTAATGTGAAAAAAAATTAAATTAATTAAATTAAAAATTGAAATATAAAACTTAATTTTTAAATAAAAACATTCATCATCTCATCAAACCAATAAATCTCCAATATAGAAAATCAACACATTCATTATCTTAATCATCTGGAAGTCATATTCAACTAAAAGAAAAAACAAAAATCCCCAGAAAAATTTCATCTTCAAGCTCTCGTCCCTCTCAACTTCAACTAGAATTAAAAAATAAATAAATAAAAAAAATAAATAAATAAATAAAATTGTTCAAACACCTAATTCTAAGAACACCCAATTTCGGGTTTCTAGTGGAAACTAAGAGTCATCATCATCAATTGACGATTCTGAACTTTTAGTGGATACCCAGAAGACGATTCTGGGTTTCCACGTTTTGGGTTTCCACTAGAAACTCAGAGAAGACGATTGAAAACCCAGAATCATTCAGGTTTCCACTAAAAACCTAGAAGAGACGATTTTAAAGTGAATGAAAAAAAAAAAAAAAAAAGGTGTTCAATCATCAATATCATGGATGACGACTACACCAACATCATGGATGGTGACCAGAAACCCTGAACAAATCCATGGACGGGGACCCACCACACTCACACATCAAATACATCCAACAAACATCAAACGATGGCAAATGGGGAAGAAGAAGAGGTCAAACTACCACAGATGTGGAAAAAGAGGAGGGATAGGTCAGTGATGGGAAATAAGAAAAAGTGGAGGTCGGAAGTGAGAGAAAGAACGAGAAAGGACTGCTGAAGGTTGAGAGAAGAAATTAGAGAAAGGTTAATGAAATTCTTTTTATTTAAATTTAAATTTTAACATTTTATTAATAATTTTAATTATTTAATTTTTAAAATAAGGTCAAAAGACCAATTTACCCCTCACTTAGTTAATTTTAACGAAGAGTTGCTAACGACAAGGGGTTAAATTGTAATAAAATTAAAAGTCTTGTTTCGTTTGAATTAAGGTTTGAACTGGGTAGTTAAATTATACTTTGCTCTTTTTAAGTGAGAAAGGACAAGTGTCAAGCTTTTAGCTTGATCAATAAGCAAACCAAGTAAGAAAAAAGGTTGTTAAAGTGGTTGATTTCGTATATATGTATGTGGTCAATTATAAGCAAAGCACACATATAGATTAGGATTCAGAGTGCTGAAAACTAGGTGGTAGCAAAAGTGAACAAAAGAAAGAAAAAGAAAAGAAAAAAAATAATAACTAGAGTAGATTTTGAGTTTATTTTTAGTGTGTAATAAATTCAATTTCATATTCAATTTTCTTATTTGATTTTTATAAGTTTTGAATTGTTTCTTGTGTTATTTTTAGGTGAGGTCTATGAGAAATAATCTAAGAAGAACAGAGGTTCTATTGGAAGAATGACCGGAGATCCTAAGTAGTTGAGATTTGAGATATTCAGAAGTGTCGATTTTTGTGTATTACAAGATAGAATTATTTGATAAATAGTAGTTCTATTGCCGAAATTTTTATTAACCCACTCATATATTGTCAGATTTCCAAATGATTTTTTATTAAAAAATTTAGAATCACATATAATTTCTCTGCATACTACAAGGTCTTTCTGGATTCAAGATAAAAATCTGAAAGGATCCTATCATCTCCAATTTGATTAAGATTTGATATGCTTGATCAATTAATTCACATGCCTTTATATAGACAATTAAATACAATGAATTTCTATTAACTATATGTATTAAAAAAAAAAAAAAACTTACGAAAATGGTAAACAGTATCAAAATTCTAGACCCCCTGATATCTGTTCAAAAAGAAAATTATTTTTTTACCCTTGGTATTGTTTGAAAAGGAAAAAAAAAATCAATAGAAAACTGAAGAGTGATTAAAAGGGAAAAAAAAGTAGTTAAAACATTAATTGGTTGTTCATACCAACTGGGTGAACAACTCAAAACTTTAACTGTACGTAGAGTGATTGAATATGATAGTAGGTATGGTCGAGAGTATGGTGATTGTAATGGTCACAGATCCAAACCCAATAACCATAAGCCCATGAGCCAATTAGGTGTTGGTTCAATATGCCAATCGATATAGGCTTATAGCCCAACTTGTTGGTTGACACATTTTTATATTTCCTCGTATAGATTGGTTAACGAGTCAAATGACTTAATCTACTCAATCTAGAGTAAATATACCCTCGGTAGAATGACTCATAGGTTTAATTAACCAAATTCAGTATAAATATGGATTGTTGCTACAAGTCGATCAACATGACATTGACCTAAGGTTTATAGTCCGACTTCAACTCTACTACCTCAAGTTTGATTACGCCAAGACTCAACCATCTAGGAGATAAAGCACAATCCATTTAAGATTAACTTTTATCGTCTCCGATAACTTAGGGACAACTAATTTTACTCAAATTCGGACTTCTAAATCTACTGAGACTAGATTTCTTTCGACTTGTAGGACAACACGCCTATAAAAGGGTCTTCACACCCTTAAACCAGGCATTTCATCTTATGTACATTGTCACGTTGTCGAATTGTCATTAGACACCATTGAGATTCAACTTCAGCCACCTTTAACGACAGAATCCTCATGATACCGTTTATATTCTCATCCAACACATTCCTACCTCAGACAAGCTTAACCAGATCTACCAACACGATACTTCCAGTTGCTTGGTGCAATCAACCCAACGCTAGACCATCGTTGTCTTAAATCACCATCAATGTTGTTCTAGCCAATAACTGAGATCTATCTTGTTGCCATTGCCTTCCACCTACACTGCCACTCAGCTTAGCCATTTAGGCTATATTGTTCGACAGTACAAATCACCCTTATTTTTCGTTCTAACATAACTAGGATGACACTTTATTATGTTTCTACTATCTTTCATATTCAATCTATTGACTTGAGTACGAAGAGTCTTTTGTTGGCATCTCACCAGTGTCAAGATCATCCATATTCTTTTTCGTTTGATTATGTAAGACACAGGTTGCTAGATCTTAAAAAGTCGATTGACGAGGCTTACTTTCAATGGACATACTATAGTTTGACCCCACCATAGCTTAGCGTTGTTTGTAGGAACCTGGTACCTTGATCTCGTGAAAATCAAACCGGCTTTTAACTGTGTTAACATGTTTGATAATGACACCAATTCATGTCCAACCATTTGATGGAACAAATGACGGCCTATACAGTACAATCAAGGCACTTCAAGTTGAGAACAAAATGATCTTGGCCGAAAACATTAGTCTATGCTAGAGAGTTGAACAACAGACTGGCAACAACATTAGACCCGATCAGTAGAATAGAGTCGGTGCTTCTGGCATTGATGAAAGGATATCTTTAACTACTGGGTGATTGGTTCCCAAATTCCAAAGCAGGCTAATGCAACAACCAAATCCTCCAATGATAATTTTTAACACCATTAGGTTTAGAGAAGATCCTAATGAGGAAACTAATCCAAGGCAGCAGAACAACTTTAACAAGTTCAGGCGAAGAGTGTCGGTCGACTGATAGCCAAATGTCAACCTAATTCTTAAAGAACTAGTTTGCAATATTGAGGGTTTAAGGAACAAGAGACTCACTAAACTAGCATTGGACGAACTATAAAAAAAGTTAGCAAAACTTGAGGCACTGATCAACCGAATATCTAGAGTTCTAGTACCGATTAAGAAAAGCACCTGAACCAGTTTCATTGATTCATCATTCACAGATCCAATCGTAATGATAAATATGCCGAAAAAGTTCAGCCTTCTAAACTTTAAGGCATATAATGAAACAACAGATCCAGACGATCATATTGCCTTCTATAGATAGAAGACGTTCATAGTCATCATCCAAAGGATTTGAGGGAAGTAGTAATATGCAAGAGTTTTGGTGCAAGCTCAGTAGGATCAGCCCTTCAATGGTTCATCAACCTACCAAACGGAAGCATAAGCTCATTTACACAGCTACACAATGAGTTTGTGGAATAGTTTGTCAGTAACAGAAAGTTAGAGAAGCATTTAGATAACCTCTACATGATCAAACAGTGACCAAACGAATGACTGAGAAAGTATGTCAGTCGTTTCAATAAAGAAAAGATGTTCATCACCAACTGCAATGTCACAACTGCAATCTTAGCCTTCAGAAAAGGTCTACTACCTAATTCAGAGCTCTACAAGGAGTTGACAAAATATCTGCCAAAGTTAATGGATGGCGTGCTCACAAAAGCGTGGACACAAATCAAATAGGAGGAAGACAACTAATAATCAACTAAACATGTCTAATCCCAAGAAAGGCAACAAGTTTGGTTAACAAAATAATCAATAAGGATTAAACAACCCCAAAAAAGCTAATTCCAACAATTTCAAGCAAGGTGATCGAGTCAGCAGAAATCGCCGCAATGGTCGACAATGTCCATACGATTGACCAAAAGGTCATCGTAGCCCTTTCCAAACTATAATCTCTCGATCCATCTAACAGAGCTCATAACCATCTTGAAAGGAATTGGGAACACAATTAAATGGCCCACAAAATCCATGAAGCCAGCAAGTGTGAAGGATCAAACTAAATGATGTGATTTCCATAATGATCATGGCCATCAAACTGTAGACAGTGTTGCTTTACACCTTGAAGTTGTTAAGCTTCTAAAAAATGGTCACTTGCTTGAGTATTTGAGTGACAAAGGAAAGGAAACCATGCATCAAGCTGACAATTGACGTCATGACAAGGAACCTACTCCTCCAGCACCCTCAATTTATGAGAGAACCATCAACGTGATCATTGGGAGATTAGAGATCAATGGAACAATCCATTCAACTACAAGGAAGCACACCAGAGATGTTGTACATCACATCAATCGATCGAACCAGATGGATTAATAAGATGACTATACTTTGCCCTTTTCTAAAAATGAGGCCACTTAAATACTCAATCTGCATGATGACGCATTGGTTATTAGCCTCTACATAGTCAATTGTCTAACTAAATGGATTTTGATCGACAATAGGACTTATGCAAATGTACTTTTCATGTCAACAATAAAAGAGATGCAGATCAGTGAATCAAATAATAACAAATAGTCAACACTTTTAATAAGTTTCAATGGTGAACAAAAAACTACCATTGGAGAAATCGTGCTTTCGGTCTACACCGAAAGAGTCAATTGTTACACTAAGTTCTTGGTCTTAAATATTGGCGCAACCTACAACATAATTATAGGTTGACCTTAAATCCATGAGATGAAAGCGGTACCATCAATCTCTCAAATTTCCTACCAAGTGGGGAGTCAAAGAAATGAAGGAGGAACAAAAGGTACTGTGGGGGTGTTGTCAAAACACTCTCAAAGGCAAGGCAACAACCTTATAACAACTACATTAAGGCTTTCAAGAAGACGAACCAAATAAGCCTTAAATAGAAATACTCGACGAAGTGTTGATCTATCCAATTTACAATGATCACAAAATGCAAATTGGGTTGACATTAAAACCAAACCTCAGAGCTAAGCTAATCAACTTCCTTACTCGATATCACGACTGCTTTGCATGGTCGCATGCTGACATGATAGGAATTTACCCATTCATCATCACTCACAAGTTGAATGTCGACCCTACATACATTCCAGTGAAGCAGAACAGGCAAAATTTCGCAATAAAAAGAAATAAGATAATTAAGAAGAAAGTTTAAAATTGGGTTAGTCAGGGAAATCCAATACCCCATTTGGATTACCAAAGTTATTGCCATCGGAAAGACAAATGGGAAGTGACGAGTTTGTATTGATTTCACACAAAGCTTGTTTAAAAGACTCATTTCCCTTTACCTTATATTGATATGATGGTTGACATAACAGTAGGGGACAAGCTTCTTAGCTTCATAGAGGCATTCTCCAGGTACAATCAAATCTTTATGCATTTGGATGATAAAGAGAAAACATCGTTCATCATGGAACGTGGCATCTACTGTTATAAAGTAATGCCATTCAGATTGATAGATGCTGGAGCCACCTACCAGTGTCTAATGAACAAGATGTTCAATGAAAAATTAGGAAAAACCATAAAGGTCTACATTGATCACATGTTGGTCAAGTCATTATCGGCCGACAATCACCTCGAACGTTTTAGCCAGGTGTTACGACATGAAGCTCAATCCGACCAAATGTTCTTTTGGAGTGTCATCCGATAAGTTCTTAGGCTACCTTGTCACTCAATAAGGCATAGAAGTAAATCCTTACCAGCTTAGGTCGATCATAGGTATTGAGTCTCCAAAATGCAAGAAAGATGTACATAAACTAATTGGACGTCTCGCAACTCTAAGCCAATTTATATCTAAAGTCTCAAAGAAGTATCATTCATTCTTCGACACATTAAAGAAAAACAAAGGATTTGAATGAACTGATGAATGCGAAATAGCTCAACAATAGCTCAAAATGTACTTGTCCAACCTTCCATTACTTGCACAACCAAAAGATAGGGAGACATTGTATGTTTACTTGGTTGTCGCACTTATTGTAGTGAGTGCAGTGCTGGTTTTAAAGGAAAACAACCAACAGAATCTAGTCTACTATATGAGTTGAACATTATTTGATGTTAAAACAAGGTACAACCAAATGGAGAAATTGGCACTTGTCTCAGTGGTAATGGCTCACAAACTTAGGCCTAATTTCCAATGCCATCCGATTGTGGTGAACACAACTTTCTCACTTAAGAACGTTGTACAGAAGTCAGAGCTTTTTGGTCGACTCACCAAATCAGCTGTAGAACTAAGTGAGCATAACTCATTCTTCCAATCCCAAACCATCATCAAGTCCCAAGCCTTGGTCAACTTCATAGCAGACTTCACTCCCAAAAAGCAAAAGAAGGAAGAAAAAAAAAAAAAAAAAAACTAACAGTAATCACAAAAGGGACAAAAGAAGGAAAGTGGATATTACAGGTCAATGGAGCCAACAATTGAGGTGGTAGTGGCTTGAGAATTGTCTTGACATCTTTAGAGGGAGACATGCTTCAACAAACCATTTGATGCCATTTCAAGACAACAAACAACGAGGCTGAATATGAGGTAAAAGTAAAAGAGCTCAAACCTAAATTCGAGTCGTTCGACACATTCACTAAGTACCTCGATCAAAAAACACCCATGTAGATGCACTCACAAGCCTTGGCTCATCAATCTACGGAAAAAGGGATCTATACATCTCATTCATCCATCTACACTGACTAACAGTTTGGCCTCATGAAAAAGAAGTTGCTATAATTGACCAAGAGATAAACTGGATGATTCCAATCATCGACTACCTTCTCAATGGCGATTTACCAACAGATCAAGGTAAAGCACGCAAAGTCAAGATCTAGGCCACTTGACACTACCTGATGCATGGTAGATTTTATAATAAACTCATATTTGCAATGTATTATATAAGTGTAAATGTTATTGTTCTAGTAATTGATGTGCATCCTACCGACAATTAAACGAAACATAGCTTATCAACGATTCAAGAAGTAATATTTATTAACCAAGAGTAAGATTTGAATTTGTTGTTTTAACAGTTACCTTAGTTGAAACTTCTTAATTTTTGAAACTTACTAATTTTTGTTAAATTATTTTAAAGGAATACAATTATAGATTTATAAACAAAGATTATTTTTATAGCTCTTATACTTTGTAGGCAATTATATTGATTGCCCTAATTATGAATTTATATTTTTTAGGATCAAACCGATCATGTTAACTATGTGTGACCAATTTGTTGATAATGAAGCTACTATAATTTCGAATTTTATTGAAACCAAACTAGTCATTATTAGAACACGTCTCAAAGTTATATAATATAATGGTATGATTTCTTTTTATTTAAACAATTATATTATATTTAATTTAACACTCTAGATAAAATTAACTTTGAATTCTTCTTAAGCATGTCCTTATCAACAAAAAAAATCCAATTCTTTCATTATAAATTCTGATACATCTCAAGCAAATATATTTGTCACTATATTATATATGTTATAAAGATATTAGTATTAATATATAATATTGAAGCCTTTGTTTAAAACTTTTCATACTTTTTTATTTCTCTTATGTGAATACCTCTTCAGTTTTATTATTCAACTTATTTTCAAACTTGTTAAATACTTCATATCACCTAAATTAGATTAATTATTTATGGTATATACCTAACAATAATAAAAATGTGAGTAAAAAGAGTGTTATCACTAAACAATCATATTTAAACCTAACTAAACTATTGTTGGTTTAGACAATATGAGTTTATATTACAACAATATTTATTGACTAAATATAGGGGTGGACAGAAAAATAGGGACTAACCCCGCCCCAACTGGCCCGACCCTAAAATATCGAGTTTTAATTTGACTTCAGGTCGGGTCAAATTTAAACGTGAAAAACTGATTATTTTCAGTTTTGCATCGGTTTCGGATTGATAAAACCTACTAGATCCAAAAATCGATTTTAAAAAAAAATTTAAAAAAAAAGAGACTATATATACCTAATGGTTTGCTCCAAACAAAAAACCCTAGCCATCAATGTCATCACCACCACTAGTTCTCTCTCAACTTCTTCACTCCACCACTAGTTCTTTTCATCCTCTTTTCTTTCTCCTTCGCCAACTCGCCCCTTCCTCTTTTCCTCCTATGCTCCTCTTTTCCTTCGTCGAGAAACAAGCACACCCCAGAAGATGGAAACAAGAAAAAAATGGGTTGAATCTCCCATCCAGAATGAATGAGACATTTTCATGCAGTGACAAATTTCATACCCTGTAGATCTTCAACAAGCTGTGAAATATTCATACCCTATAGGTTTTTTCGAGATTGCACACTTTTGAGCTTGTCTTCACCATCAAAAAGTTGTTGAAATCTGAGCTTTTTGGTTAACACAAAGGTGATCGAGGGTAGACTAGAATGATTTTTTTTTTTTTTTAATTGTTTTAATTTTTATTGTGCGAGTGTGAGTCTTATTTTTTGGTTTGGTTTCAAGTTGTGGAATGGAAGAGCAAAACAATTTTTTTTTTTTTTAATTTGTATTTTCTTCCTTTTTTATTTTTTTGGTTTGATACAAGGAAGGATGATCTTGGATTTAATGTGGAATTGATATAAAAAGGATGATCTTAGTTTTATATTTTAATTTTTATTGTGGAACTAATACAGAAAGGATGATCTTGGATTTTTAAATTCGAATTTAGGTATTGAATTGGTGAATTTGTGTGAAACTGATAAAAACTGACCAAATTGAACTAACCCGACACTAGTCGATTAAAGTCGAGTTTCCTCCCTAAATCGGGTCAGGTCGATTTTCAATTTAAAAAAACCAAAAATAGTCGGTTTAGGGTTGGTTTTGTCCAAAACTAACTTGACTCAACTTGTGCCCACCCGTAACTAAATATATCAGAAGTGGTTTCTAAAATCTTTAACTATAAAAAATGTTGATTATGATGCTCATATTTATATATGTAACATATAGGGCTAATTGATGAAGCGAAGGGGACAAGCAGATAGGCTTGTACTTGAATTCAGATGGGTGTTCAGCAAGTTGGAGTTCAAGTGCATAGTGCTAGTCAGAGTACCATTTACATGTGAAGACCAAACACATGGATGTGAGGTTTGACAAGATTACAAAGTTGATTAATTCAGGTGACTTAGAACTTCAAAAGGTGCATACTTTGGAGAATGAAATGAACATGTTAACAAAGGCCATTACTACAAACAAGTTCAGGCACTGCTTAGACTTGATCAATGTCTCTAGGTGCTAGAGAGGAGACACACCTTAACTTATCATGTATTAAAAGGATTTATTTTTGACGCGACCCTAACCAGATTTCCTCTAGGCTAGTATCTGGTAGGCCTTGCCTGGCACCCCAACGGACCTTTTTTAAACCCTTTTAGGCGGCTAAAAGAAATCCGTGGAGCGAACCCTAAACTTGCCCATTTAAACTTTGCTTTGGATCTCATTTAATCTTATTATTTGAAAACCAGTTGGGTTGATTATATTTTAGATCCAATTTGTTGATTTGGAAATTAAACTAAAACCATAAAAGTGACCATTTTTATTTTCGAAATCTGAAAGCATTTTAACAAAAAACCGGTAGCATAACGACTGCAATTATAAGGTTACCAAATTTTCCTACAAAGAAATTACACTCCCAAATCTTTCAACCACAACCCAACTTTTTTCACAAACATGTATCTCAATAATCATTCCATCATTTTCGTAAAACTATAAGTGATAACCAAAACTTTCATATTATAGAAATACTTACAAGCGATTTACATTACAAAACATATTAATACAAGATTCCACATGGGTATTTCAAGATTCAAAATGATGTATGCATTTGATTTTTTTTTTTTTTCGTTGAACAAATACAATGCAAACTATATAATGCATTATTCAAGTATACGCCCACCTATATTGATGAAGAAATTTGTTTGCTTTAGTCGCCCGCACGAGTACCTGAAGATGGTTTATACAATACAACACGGAAAGAATGAAATCTCAAAGCAGTTAAAGCAATTTAACGATTGTTAATTAAACAATTATAAACTTATTTAATTATGCATGAAATACCACATAACTCAATTCTTTCTAAAAGCACCATGCGTACCCCTAACTGCTATATCACGTGGCGATTTTCAACTGACACCAACAGTGACACTACTAAGACTCCTCGACAACTATGTATGGAATTCTCTGCATCGCAAATCGTAGTGCGAGGTTATCTATGAATCTTAGCGACTACGTGCGGAATTCTCTGCATCGCAAATCGTAGCGCGAGATACTATATATAATCTTGGCAACTACATTGCGGAATTATTTGCATCGCATATTGTAACCAAAGAAAATCTCTGATTCTAAGGGTATACGCATGACCTTTGAAAACTCTTTTCTACTAAGTGCTATAAGCACAATTTAGCTTTTCTTGTGAAAATTTTAGGCTAGAGCTTTTAAGCTCAACTCTCATAAAAGTTACTTTACTTTCGAAATTACTTTGAACTCATATTAAAATTATTCATAAACTTTTTAATAACCAATAAAATTACATTTGCAACACAAATACTCATAGTGTGAGTTAGTGACACTCACATTGAATCCAAGTTTGCCAAGGAACTTTAATGGGCCTCTCTCGCTCCACTTGCTTGTGCTTCACCTACACATCATATTCTCATTCAGAATACACTAAAATGAACTACTCAAAACTACAATTAAAGTTTTCAACATAACTAACTTATTGAAAACCCTTTAGACTACAATTTTCCATCTAGGTTCTAACTTAACAAAGATTTAAAATTGCAATTTTTTTCTATGAACCTCATTTATTATCACCTAGGAACACCCCCACATACTCGGAATAATTTTTTGAAGCTTGAAACAAAAAATCTCGTTTTTGGATCCCTTTTGGCCGAACCTAATGTAGGAAGCAATCCCTAACTTTTCTTTCTTCCGTTTTCACTTCAATCATCTCCCTATCTCTCATTTAGGTCAACCCCAAAGTGAATTCAAAAATAAATAGTTGCCGGATGGAGATTCTTAGCCAAAAACCCCTATTTTTTACTACTTTTTCATGTCAAAATTTATCCTTTTTACATTCTCAACTCAATTCTCTTTCATTAGGGTTCTTAGACTCACATATACTCAATTAGGATCATACATGACATAAAAATACAAAGAGGAAGTGGCATTGCATGGTGACCATCAATGCCCTTCATCTAGCTAAAACAACACATTGTCTCATTTCATTTCCTTTTTCAATTCTAAAATTTCTATGTGATATTCTAGCTTCTCACATGCATGAATTCAAACTCAATTTCATCAAAACTCAATGAAATCACATATCCCTCTTGGTGGCCATGAACTACACACTCACACACAACACATTGCTTCTTTAAACTTTCAAGATTTTTACATTGTCATTCTCTTAGACATTTCATCAAACACCTTGAATGCAACCAATTTACTTAAAACAACTTTAGATCAATTTTTAGGGTTTTACTCTCATGAACCCCAACTTTAAATCTCTTATGTAATTCCACCTAAACCAAGCTTCCTTTTAGTGTTTTAGGGTTCTAATCTTAGTTTAGATCAAAACCCCCATCAAATATTCAACAAAACAATCCACCCATCAACCAACATCTCATACCACTCAACTATCACTATTTTCAAGCAAAAATTATGGAAACTTACCTTAAAATTGCTCAATCCTTGATCTTCTAGTCTAATCAAATCCCAAAATATTGATTTGAAGCTTGGAATGGCTTGGAATGATTTGGGCTTTCACTTCTCCTTCTTGCTTCTCTTTGTCGTCCCTCACTCTCTCTTTCTCTATCTATTTTGCTTCTCATTTTTACTAAGTGTTGGAAGCTAACACTTATATATATATATATATATATATCTTAATTGTTGAAATGACCACAATGCCCTTTGTCAAGTTTTTATTATTATTAATTCCCATTTTACTTCTAAAACTTTATTAATTATTCATGGTGATGCTAAAACATAATATTTAAGGAATTTCATATTTTACCTCATAATTCATCTATTAATACTAAGAATTTCATATTTCGGGATGAGGGCTTACAATTTTTACCCTCTTTATAAAAATTTCGTCCTCGAAATTTAATTTACATACCTGACTAGAATAGGTGAGGGTATTTAGCCCGCATTTGCTCTTCATGTTCCCATGTGGCTTCTTCAATCTCTGGTTCCTCCATAACACTTTAACTAATGGGATCGTCTTGTGGCACAACACTTGATCTCTACGATCTAAGATCTCCATTGGTTGCTCTTCGTAGGTCAAATTCTCTTTTAGTTGCACCGGTTGTTCTTTCAAGATGTGTGAAGGATCAGCTATATACTTGCGAAGCATGGAAACATGAAAGACGTCGTGGATGTTTGCTAACTCTGGTGGCAACTTCAATCGATATGCCACTTCACCCACTCTTTCCATTATCTCATACGGCCCAATATAACGCAGACTCAACTTTTCGCGCTTCCCAAATCTCAAAACGCCTTTCCATGGTGAAATCCGCAAAAATACCTATCACCCACCTGAAACTCTAAATCTCTTCTTCGGTTGTCTGCGTAGCTTTTCTGTCTATCTCTTGCTATCTTCAGTTTTTCTTTAATCACATTTATTCTTTCAGTTGTGACTTGGACAATCTCTAGGTCAATCAATCTTCTCTCTCCTACCTCGTCCCAACAAATTGGGGTTCTACACTTTCTGTCATACAACGCTTCATATGGCGTTATACCAATGCTAGACCGATAGCTGTTGTTATAGGCAAACTCTATAAGAGATAGGAGAGTATCCCAGCTCCCTTTAAACTCCATTACACAAGCTCTCAATATGTCTTCAAGAGTTTGGATGGTTCTTTCAAATTGGCCATCTGTTTACGGGTGAAAGGTCGTACTGAAATTCAATCTGGTGCCCATTGCTTCTTGTAGCTTCGGCCAAAATCTGGAAGTAAATCGTGGATCTCTGTCTGACACAATAGATACTGACGCACCATACAGTCTGACTATCTCATCCATATATAACTTGGCTAACTTTTCCAGGGAATAAGTATTCTTAATGGCAAGGAAATGAGCGGACTTAGTTAATCTGTCAACTATCACCCAAATGGCATCATGTCCACTCTAAGTCCATGGAAGTCCTACCATGAAGTCCATTGTGATCCTCTCCCACTTCCATATAGAGATAGATAAAGGCTGCAACAAACCTACTTGTCTTTGATGCTCTGCTTTGATCTGCTGACAGGTTAGGCACTTAGACACGAACTCTGCTATATCTCTCTTCATTCCTTTCCACCAGTAATGATCTTTCAGAGTCCGATACATCTTGGTACTCTCTGGAAGCATGGTGTAGGTTGATGAATGTGCCTCTTCCATGATCTTTTGCTTTAAATCTTTCACATCTGGCACACACAATCTCTGTCCCAACACCAATGTTCCATCATCTCTCAATGTAAAGCTACTCTGCTGTCCAGTTTCTATCTCACTTCTTAGTTTAATCAAGTATGGATCTTGGCCTGTAGATCTCTAACTCGATCCACTAACACTAAACGGATATGGAAGGCTGCTAACAGAGCACTTGAATCAGTCGTCTCCAATCTAACACCCATAGATCTCAACTCTACCAACATAGGCAAATACTCTGCTTTCAGCTGGGCTAATAAACTGGAGGGCTTTCTGCTCAAGGTATCTGCTACTACGTTCGTCTTGCCAGGGTGATACTCGATCGTACAATCATAATCTTTGATGAGTTCCACCAATCTTCTTTGCCTCATATTCAGATCTTTCTGAGAGAATAGGTACTATAAGCTCTTGTGGTCAGTGAAGATTCTACAAGGCACCCCATAAAAATAGTGCCTCCAAATCCTTAAGGCAAATACCATAGCTGCTAACTCTAAGTCATGTGTTGGATAATTTAACTCATGCTTTTCAACTGTCTCGAGGCATAAGCTACTACTTTGTCATTCTGCATTAACACACAACCTAGCCCTTGTCTGGAGGCATCACAATAGACTACAAATCCATCCTACCCTGATGGAAGAGTAAGAACAAATGCTGAGGTCAATCTTCTTTTTAACTCATCGAAACTGTGCTGGCACGCTTCTGACCACTCGAACTTTTCCTCTTTTCTGGTCAATCTTGTCAAGGGAGTAGCTATCTTTGAAAATCCTTCCACGAACTTCCTTTAGTACCTAGCTAATCCCAAGAAGCTTCTAACTTCTATCACGTTCGTGGGTGGCTTCCAATCTACTATAGCTTCTATCTTCAAGGGATCTACTGATATTCCTTCTGCGGATACCACATGTCCTAGAAATGCTACTCTATCCAGCCAAAACTGACACTTGTTAAACTTTGCATACAGTTGATGCTCCCTTAAGGTCTACAACACAATCCTCAGGTGCTCAACATGCTTCTCGACTTCTCAAATACACCAAGATATCATCTATGAAGACAATTATGAACTTGTCCAAATAAGGCCCAAAGATTCTGTTCATTAAATCCATAAAGGCTGTTGGGGCATTTGTTATCCCAAATGGCATCATCAGGAACTCGTAATGCCTATAACGAGTCCTAAAGGCTGTCTTAGGAACATCTTCCTTGCGAACCTTCAACTGATAGTACCCCGACCTTAAGTCAATCTTGGAAAACACCCTGGCTCCTTGAAGCTGATCAAACAAATCATCTATCCTTGGTAGCGGGTACTGATTTCTAATAGTAACTCTGTTGAGCTGCCTGTAATCTATACATAACCGGAGGCTTCCATCATTTTTTTCACAAACAACACTGGAGCTCCTCAAGGTGATGTATCGACCTAATGAACCTTTACTCACTAATTCTTCCATCTGAACTTTCAGTTTCTTTAACTCGGCTGGTGCCATCCTGTATGGCACTATGGAGATGGGCTCTATACCAGGTGCTAGCTCAATCTCAAATTCTATCTCTTTGTTTGGTGATAGCCCTTGGAAGGTCCTCTAGAAAGACATTTGGGAACTCATTAACTACTGGGACTTCCGTTAACTGCAACTCATTACTGCCAGCTTCCATTACATAGACCAAGTACCCCTGACATGCCTTCTTAAGCATCTTATTAGCTTTTACTGCACTAATCAAACTTGTAGAGAGCATCTTTCTAACACCACAGAAGACCACATCTGGTTCTCCTGGTAGGTTGAATCTAACTTCTTTTCTAAAACAATCCACGGTGGCATGATGCTTGGATAACCAATCCATGCCAAAATAACATCAAAATCATGGATATCTAATACCATCAAGTCTGCCTCAAATTCCTGACCTGCTATGATCACTCTACTTCCCACATAGATCTTATCTGCTAGAAGTGAATCACCCGTGGGAAGTGACACTATCATACTACAATCGGTCGGGCTCACCCCGACTCTAATTCTATCCATAAAGTCCCCATAAATAAAAGAATGAGTAGCCCTTGGGTCAATCAACACATGGGCATCTGAGTCAAATAAGGAAATAGTACCTGTGACAACCTCTGGAGCTGTCTCAGCCTTTTGTTGAGTCACTGCATAGACTCTAGCCTAGCTACGGGGTCTACCAGGCTATCCTCTGGGTGGCATGCTCCTGCTAGGTCCACCACTGGGCTGCCTTGCACCTGTAGCTCCTCTAATTTGGGGGCCTCCACTCTTTGGTCCACAACTCCCACTAGGTTGTGCCTGAACTGCTAATCTAGCTTCTGATGGGCTGGAGGCGACTAAACTAGGGCAATCCTTCATATAGTGGCCCTCCTGACCACACCTGTAGCATCTTGTCCTGTCCTTTAAGTACTCGCCTGTATACGCTCTCCCACACCTATTGTAGGTAGGTTGTGTCTTCCAACTCTGTCTACTTTTGGATCCACCAGGAGATTGGACCAAACTCTGACTGGTCTAGGCTCCTTGACTCTGTCGTCGGCTCTCAGACCATGCAGGCTTCTTATCACTTTTGACCACCTTACTTGATCCCCCTTGATGACTACCTGTCTAGCTTCGCTTTTGATCAAACTTCTTAAGTTTAGGGGTGGATTCTACATTCCTCTCAACTCTGGTGGCTGCCTCCACCAACTGCCCATACCGGGTGTGCACGGATGAAGTCACATAGGTCCTGACCCGTGAATGCAAACCTGCTATAAATATGTTGATCTTTTGTTCTTCATTCTTTGCGATGAAGGGAACCAGGCGAACTAACTCTGAAAACTTCTTTTCATACTCTGCTATTGAGGAGTTCCCCTGCTCTAATCTGAAAAATTCTTCTATCTTTGCATCTTTGTAACTCTTGGGGAAAAACTTGTCAGTGAACTCTTTCTTAAAATCTGTCCAGGAGACTCCATCTGGGTGTGCCTCTGATGTGCCTTCCACCAATCTTTCGCACGGTCTTTAAGTAGGAAGGTGGAATAAGAAACCATCTGCTCTTTTGTGCAACCCATTACCTAAAATATCTCTTCATTTGTCTCAAGCCATGACAGTACACGTTCTGGTTCATCTGTTCCGTCATAGGGCTTGGCGTCTAGCTTACAGGCACACTCTATGGATACCCCTGTCTCACGCGGTCGATGAAGTGCCACTGCCAATGCCTGTTCCATCTGCTCTACATTTACTTGTGCTTGCTCGGGTCTCGCAGGTTGTGAAGGCTCTGGGTGAGAAGAACTAGCTGGCACATTGACTGACTCGTCAACATGTTCTTCCTCGGGTGTGGGTGCCTCTGCGGCTGTCCTCCTCGTCCTTGGGCGAGTACGACGCTGCATGTTTCTGTTCTATTTCAAATATTCATGAAAAGTTATAAAACAGATGAGTTAGAACACTAACAATGCATGAAAACAACTCTGGAAGTCATGTAATGCTCAAACTTAAATCTATGTAACTCATCTATAAAACTCATATCTCATGCAATTTGAAAAAAAAAAAATCTCATGCATAGAACAACTTTAAAGCATTTTCTAACTTTATCTCAAAACTTTACAAAACCGGGTTCTGATACCACTCTGACGCGACCCTAACCAAATTCTCTCTAGGCTAGTATCTGGTAGGCCTCGTCTGGCACCCCAAGGGACCTCTTTTAAACCCTCATAGGTGGCTAAAAGAAATCCGCGAAGCGAACCCTAAACTTGCCTGTTTAAACTTTGCTTCGGATCTCATTTAATCTCATTATTTGGAAACTGGTTGGGTTGATTATATTTTAGATGCAATTTGTTGATTTGGAAATTGGACTAAAACCATAAAAGTGACCATTTTTATTTTCAAAATCTAAAAGCATTTTCACGGAAAACCGGCAGTATAACGGCTGCAATTATAAGGTTACCAAATTTTCCTGCAAAGAAATTACACTCCTAAATCTTTCAACCACAACCCAACTTCTTTCGCAAACATGTATCTCAATAATCATTCCATCATTTTCGCAAAACTATAAGTGATAACCAAAACTTTCATATTATAGAAATACTTACAAGCGATTTACATTACAAAACATATTAATACAAGTTTCCACATGGGTATTTCAAGATGCAAAATGATATATGCACTTGATTTTTTTTTCATTGAACAAATACAATGCAAACTATGTAATGCATTCTTCAAGTATACGCCCACCTATATTGACGAAGAAATTTGTTTACTTCAGTCGCCCATGCGAGTACCTGAAGATGGTTTATACAATACAACGCGGAAAGAATGAAATCTCAAAGCAGTTAAAGCAATTTAACAATTGTTAATTAAAAAATTATAAACTTATTTAATTATGCATGAAATACCACATAACTCATTTCTTTCTAAAAGCACCATGCGTACCCCTAACTGCTATGTCACGTGGCGATTTTCAACTGACACCAACAGTGACGCTACTGAGACTCCTCGACAACTACGTGCGGAATTTTCTGCATTGCAAATCGTAGTGCGAGGTTATCTATGAATCTTAGCAACTATGTGCGGAATTCTTTGCATCACAAATCGTGACGCGAGATACTATATATAATCTTGGCAACTATATTGCGGAATTTTCTGCATCGCATATTATAGCCCAAGAAAATCTTTGATTCTAAGGGTATACATATAGCCTTTGAAAACTCTTTTCTACTAAGTGCTATAAGCACAATTTAGCTTTTATTGTGAAAATTTTAGGCTAGAGCTTTTAAGCTCAACTCTCATAAAAGTTACTTTGCTTTCGAAATTACTTTGAACCCATATTAAAATTATTCATAAACTTTTTAATAACCAATAAAATTACATTTGCAACACAAATACTCATAGTGTGAGTTAGTGACACCCACCATGAATCCAAGTTTGCCAAGGAACTCTAATGGGCCTCTCTCCCTCCACTTGCTTGTGCTTCACCTACACATCATATTCTCATTCAAAATACACTAAAATGAACTACTCAAAACTACAATTAAAGTTTTCAACATAACTAACTCTATTGAAAACCCTTTAAACTACAACTTTCCATCTAGGTTCTAACTTAACCAAAGATTTAAAATTTCAATTTTTTTCATGAACCTCATTTATTATCACCTAGGAACACCCCCACACACTCGGAATAATTTTCTGAAGCTTGAAACAAAAAAATCCCGTTTTTAGACCCCCTTTGGCCGAACCTAGTGTAGGAAGCAATCCCTAGCTTTTCTTTCTTCTGTTTTCACTCCAATCATCTCCCTATCTCTCATTTAGGTCAGCCCGAAGTGAATTCAAAAATAAACGGCCGTCGGGTGGAGGTTCCTAGCCAAAAACCCTTATTTTTCACTACTTTTTCATGTCAAAATTTACCTTTTTACATTCTCAACTCAATTTTCTTTCCATTAGGGTTCTTAGACTCACATATACTCAATTAGGATCATACATGACATAAAAATACAAAGAGGAAGTGGCATTGCATGATGACCATCAATGCCCTTCATCTAGCTAAAACAACACATTGTCTCATTTCATTTCCTTTTTCAATTCTAACATTTCTATGTGATATTCTAGCTTCTCACATGCATGAATTCAAACTCAATTTCATCAAAACTCAATGGAATCACATATCCCTCTTGGTGGCCATGAACTACACACTCACACACAACACATTGCTTCTTTCAACTTTCAAGATTTTTACATTGTCATTCTCTTAGATATTTCATCAAACACCTTGAATGCAACCAATTTACTTAAAACAACTTTAGATCAATTTCTAGGGTTTTACTCTCATGAACCCCAACTTTAAATCTCTTATGTAATTCTACCTAAACCAAGCTTCCTTTTAGTGTTTTAGGGTTCTAATCTTAGTTTAGATCAAAACCCCCATCAAATATTCAACAAAAGAATCCACCCATCAACCAACATCTCATACCACCCAACTATCACTATTTTCAAGCAAAAATTATGGAAACTTACCTTAAAATTGAATCCTTGACCTTTACCTTAAAATTGCTCAATCCTTGATCTTCTAGTCTAATCAAATCCCAAAATATTGATTTGAAGCTTGGAATGGCTTGGAATGATTTGGGCTTTCACTTCTCCTTCTTGCTTCTCTTTGCCGTCCCTCACTTTCTCCTTCTCTATCTATTTTGCTTCTCATTTTTACTAAGTGTTGGAAGCTAACTCTTATATATATATATATATATATATATATATATTAATTGTAGAAATGATCACAATGCCCTTTGTCAAGTTTATATTACTATTAATTCCCATTTTACTTCTAAAGCTTTACTAATTATTCATGATGGTGCTAAAACATAATATTTAAGGAATTTCATATTTTACCCCACAATTCATCTATTAATACTAAGAATTTCATATTTTGGGATGAGGGCTTACAATTTTTCTCCTAAGGGGCTATATTCGTAATGGTAGAGATTGTTGATTATATGGCTCATATTTATATGTATAACATGTGATCTTGCTCATTGGGGGGCATACATATAAGTTAGGGGTGTAAGGGTGGAGGCCTTGCGGTACAACATGATATTTGTAAGGGTGCTTTTGGAACTAAAGTTTTTATATAAGTATAGTTGTAACTCTATTAAAAGTTTAATAAAAAGTCGTACGATTATGGACATAAGCACACTGTCGAACCACTATAATTCTCTGTGTTTTCTTTCTTCTTCGTACTTTATTTTCACATTTCTATTGCATAACATAAAATGTTATAAGATATCTACTATTGAGTTGTTCTTTCATGGTCCTTATTAATTGGAGTTAAACTCAAATATGTTATATGTATTAGGTTCAAAGTCAATGAATCTAAACTAAAAGATATTGTCAATAAAAAGTCATACTTGGCCTCTAAATCTAATAGAGATTGCCAAAATTGAAAGATCAATGTTGAAGGTATAAGTTTTTCATTTTTTCCTTTTCACTTTATTTACTTAGAATTCAATTCATTCTTATATGTAATAAAACTATGTTAAGATAATATATTTAACTTTTTAAGTGCAGTAAACAGTTTTCTTGGTCAAAGCATCAATTATGGTCACAAACTTGAATCAAAACGTTTGATATATGTCTTGTGACCAATGCCATAAAATTACAGGTGTAGAATATGGAGAATCGTTTTCATGCTTCCATTGCAAGCGAAAAGAAGTTAAGGCTAAACTAAAGTATTTATTTATTTATTGCTATGAAAAAAAAAATGACAAAACACTAAGGAGAAGCATCCCAACTAACTTGGCACCCCACTCCAAAACCTTATAAAATAAATAATTATACTCTAATGTTATATAGAACTTTAGCACATTATAATTTAGTTTGGTTATATCATATGACTTAAATAACAATTAATTTTATTGTTTTATCATAGATGTTGTCTTGAAGTGGAGTTACATGATGTATCTGGATCAATTGTTGCAATTTTATCAGGACAAAATGTTGAGACATTTTTATCCTATTCTACTGAACATTTGATGGACCATACAACTAAGGTACATTATATCTTACTTATTTAATATATAAACTTCTAAGATATGAAGTAAAAAAACATGAAAAAAAAAAAAAGTGTATAAACTATGTTTTCCCTAATGTGATTATAATTTGAAGCAGCAAAAGTTACATGTGAAATGCCTTACTAATTTTTACCCAATCTTGTGGATAAACAATAGATTTACCCCATATTTGTTGTATTCTAAATATTTATTACAATGAAATTTAAATGTTGGAGGAATGAAATGTGTTGATATATTTTAGGCTAAAAATTAATTAACTTAAAAAATTATATAAAACTCAATTTCATTGATTAAAAAATTATATGTTTATATTTTAAGGACTTGTTTAATTGTTAATAGTATTACCAAAATGACTTGCTACTTTTAACTATATAAAAATTTAATTAATTTTGAATATTGTAGTGGCCAAAGGCCTTAGGCCCATGTCCTAAAGCATACTTGGACATCTGTGAATAATTGGACCAATGGTTGGATTGATCCAGTTTGGGCCCAAGGCTCAAGAATCCTATTTTTATTTAATCACAACTGATTGAAAGAGATATGTACATCTAAAGGATGATATCTTTATCTTCTGACCACAAAATAGGAAAGATTTCTATTCTGAAAACTCTAGATTGTCTATAAAAAGGGACTCTCATAGATACTCACATGGTCAATGACCTGTATAACCAGCTATCATTCTCTAATAAGCAATTTATATTTTCTTCATCAACCTTCTTTCTTCCCCATTGAGAGTCAAACACAACAGTTATGGTGGATTGTTTCACACAAACGAGACAACTAGAGGTGGACATTTTCAAGTTCGAATTAGGTTGGATTGGAAATCTTCCAACCCAATATGGGTTGGGTTGAAAATTTTTCAACCCAACCCAACCTAATCGGATTAGGTTGGATTGGGTTGATCGAGTTAGATTTAATTTATCACAAAAGCACAAAATGTCTAGTTGATAACTCTTATAGTCTTAACAATTTGATTACAAATAAAATGAGTATTAATAAATATTCAATAATTATAAATAAAAGATTATTTTACTATAAAGACTATCTTTAATGCTTATCTCTAGCAAGTATTCTTCTAAAAGAAGAAGAAAATTTTGGATTTTGAACTAGGGATAGACGTTTGTCGAGTTCAGGTTAAGTTGGGTTGAAAATTTTCAACCCAACCTAATCAATTTAATTTTCAATTAACCCAATCCATTCTTTTTTTTTTTTTTTTTTTAGGATTTAACCTAACTCAACCTAAAAAAAAAAAAAAAATGATCAGGTGGGTTGGGTTTGTCGGATTGGGTTAGAGATGCCCACCCTTAGAGACAACAACAAAAGTGAAAGTATGGAAGTGGGTCAGAAGCATCAAGTCCTTTTTTTTTTTTCCTCAGATTTAGATTGTGATTTTTTCTTGGCTTTAATGAAGATCTGGGTTACTATATTGCAAGAACTTGATCTTTAAATATTAAAGACCCAGATCTCTTGAAGATCTAGGTTTCCAAATTATTATTATTATTATTATTTTAGTTTTTTTTTCTTGGCTACTCATATTTCTTTTGACTTTAATTAAGAAAATTTTAAATTTAATTGGTTTGAAACTAAGAATATAAACTCCATTATTTTAATTTTAATTGTTTTTAATTATTCATTAATTAATTTCAAATTTGTTATTCAAATATAATTGTTTAATTATTAACTTTTTTTTGTTTTTGTTATTTTTTATTATAATTTCCATTTCATGGATTTTTTTAGATTTTCCCCTAAATATTAGATCGACATTTATCCCTGCTGACAGGTTACAAGATAACATAACTATATCATATATATCATATATATTTATACTCTCTCTCTCTTATTCACATGGTTAGTTTACTACTACTTGACACGTTATTCTATATGGTCTTGTTGATAGTTTGTTGCATGATCATGTCCATCATTCCGTGCATTCTACATGGATATGATTGATAACAATTTATTATGCATGATCATATTTAACCTTTCAACTATTCATTCCACATGAATATGTTTGTTAATAATGATCATATCTATTACTGCTACATGTTTGTCCTACATGGCCACCATATTCATGCTTATCAGTTCATATGGTCGACCAACATCTTATTTGATGTGATTAATAGCAGTAACTTAAACATTAATTATATTTATATATATATGTATCTACTCTATAATTAATGGCTCTAGTATTGCTCTTATACCAAATGGAGCCTTATTTATGCTGCCGTTCAGCTTCTCAAATAATGAGCACTCTATCCCCTATGTTGGGTTATTGGATTGTTGGGTCGGGTTTATCCAAGATGACCCAAACTCATGATCCGATCCTAATAAAATATATTTGGTTAAGAAAAAATAACTGCTGACGGTTACTAGCAGTTATCAGAAAATAACTGTCACCCCTATAAATACATGTTGTATTTCATTTTGTAAAGACTGATGAGAAATTGTTTTTACAATATACATGCAAACATAAAGAAAAGAGTAAAAAGAGAGAGAATATATGGTAAGGTTCTTACACCGTGATTTCAAGGTTTGGTCTTGTCATTGGTGGTCGAACTTCGACCAGTTGAATAATTCAAAGGATCTAGAAGAATTTCCGCTGCACATAAACGGGTACATTTTCAATTCCGTTTTACTATTTTATATCGAATTTATATATTGCTTTGAATTCTTTCATTGATATCAGAGCCATGTTGGATAGTTTGCTGGTTATTGATCATGCTTGAATAATTAAATTGCCATGAAACTTAATTTTTCCAGATTGAAAACTTAAGAAATAGATGTATGAAACCTGAATATGTTCTTAGACATTACTGTCATTTTAATTTCTTCTTCTTCATGTGATTATTACATCATTAGATAGGACTCGAAAAGAGCTTTCCAACAATACATTGTAGCTTGACTTGGATCAGAATTAAAGGAGAAAAACAGATTTGAATGAAAATATAGAGAATCAAAATCTGGAAAAATAGTTTGATAACCAAATATGTTAAAGAACAAAAGAACACACTAGGATACTCTTATCCAAGGGAAGTGTGATTCTCCCAAACCCAAAATTGAAAACTGAGGGCATAAATCAAAAGAGAATGAAATTCTAAACAATCTAGTGTTGATTCCATCGCCAAAAGACATCGATAGTAAGACGTGTGTTATACACACACCGCCTTGGCGCATGACAACCAGGGTAGTGTGGCCCATGCATGCGCCATGCAAGTGACACATAGTACCACGCCAGCGACACGTGGCATATCATGGGGGTTGAGCGCAATGCGTGGCTAGCTATTGTTGAGACATATGTCGTCCTTTGAACATGACACGTTGTCACTTGCATGCACGACATGTGTTGCTTGGTCAACTGACAAGAAATGCGTGGCGTAATGCGAACGCGCCACGTGGCTTCATTTGCACACGATGCATGTTCAGGTTGACATGTGTCTCGCTTTGAGCATGAAATGTATTGTGCTAACATCAGCACCTGCGTAGGAGGGGAGTGGAGCCACGTAGCGACGCGTGAACATGGCTACCAACGCATGACCGTCACGTGTCATCGCCAACAGCAAATTCTGATGAGTTTTCCAACATGTTTTTTTTTTTTTTTTTCTACTCTTTTCATTCCAATTATTTATTCGCTCTAATTGTAAACGGAATTACACTATCTTATTTATTTCACTCTATAAGGAGTTAAATTAAATTGCCTTAGTTTTTATATTAAAATCTATTCAACCTAAAGTTAATCATGCATGCATATATTTATATTTTAAGTTATGTGACAGGCCCCATTTCTGCACGCCTATCTCCGTACAGACAGCAGCCTGTCGACAACCCCATGGTGATCCTCCAGCCGATATCTAATCCGACTGAAAGGTTCCTATGAAGTTAAGTCGTTTTCTTTTACTGAAAACCTTTTTAGAAATCTCTTTTAATCACAGAAACGGGTGGAATTTTTTTTTTTTCACATTTATAAATTAGGTTTATAAAAACTTGGGTAGCATAACAGCTGTTTTCCCAACTATGCCACCGTGCAACATTTTTAAGAAAGTATACACTTCTAAATTCAAACATTGTTGCTCAAACTTCTAAGTCTCAGACCCTTAATTTATAAATTCATGAGTAACCACGAACATATCATCCAATTTCAAAAATAAGGTATAACACAACCATAATTCCAAGTCATGCATATATATTTATTTATACATATTCAAAAACAAGGAAAAGTTACACATTCAATTGTATACAATTTGTTTTAAGGTGTTCAAAATACATATATACAATTACAGTAGCATCCCTGACTCGATCTACCTAATCTTGAGCTAGAGTCCTTGCTACCAACATACCTGTACCTACATCTGCCCCTGGGTTGGTTTTGTTTATAAAACATAAAACAATGTGAGTTACATGAGCTTAGTGAGTGTCGTACCTATTTTATATCGAATTTAACTTTATAAAATAAACCCCCTTTTTTTTTTTAAACATTTATAAAACTTTAATCACTGTAACATTTAAAATCAGTTTTCACTTAAAACCATATTTTGATTAATTACATGGATAAACAATTTTCATAAATACCATTCAATTTCATTATAAACTGAATAATAACGCAAAATAATGCATGCTTTCTGTTTTCTACTGAAAAATGTAATAGTGGTGGCACTTTGATTTTCGTAAAATTTCTGATTAAAACAAGCCAACCACTAATAGTCCGTACCACATGGTATCCTAGGTATGGAGCGAAATTTTGTCTCGCTCCGACCTTCTCAAAATTTTTCCTCATTTAGGTCATCTATCCGGTATTACGTAGCGGAATTTTTCCCTCACTAAGAAGTGGCATTTTTTCCTTACTTAGGTGGAAGCTAGCTAATAATATACCCTATACGTGCATTGGGCGACACATTGAACTGAACCATTGACACGACACAATCCCCTTTGCGGGTTTCCTCCGCTGTTAGTGACAAACACCCCTGACACTGTCATTGTATGTTTTGGGTACTCAACCTCAATCGGAGATATCTGTTATACCTTCCAGGCATACCATAGGTTTACAAATACATTTCCAAATCCATGCAATCTATGATTTATATAATAAATTTCTAATCCATGCAAAAACATTTCATTTCAAGCTCATTCATTTTAACTCAATTTTTAAACACATCAAGCACATAATTTTAAATAAATCAATCAATTAAAAGACACTCACCTGGCTCAATATCTCGCTGTAATACTCTTCCCTATTTCTCCTTCAATTTCCTCATTCCAATTTCATCTATTATGCGCATTCTAAATTTTAGAATTCAATATCTAATTCTACTTTAAACCACTACAAACATAACACTCCATTTAATGCATAAACTTATTTTAACATCAACACATGCTTTCCATTTTATTCTAACTTATCTACTCATATATACACTTCACAAAATCCATCAAAAACACTACACAATTTATTAAACATCATCCTCCCCACTTTTACTGAACCTAGCATGCGTTCTAGCTCACTTTTCATCTTCATTCTTTTACATCAATTTTATCATATAATCACATCACATTTGTAACCACTTATTCACCTAATTAACCAAAACAATTCAACCATCAATATTTTATTTTTCTAGGCCGAATTACATCACATTCAACCCCACACTCTTCCATTTCATTTTCATATCAATTTCATCATCATAACAGCCCCTCAACAGTCCTTAAATCATTTTACAAAACCATGGACAGCTTTGCACCATGTTGAAGGCATCTTGGCCGAATCATGTAATTTTTATCGCACTATGTTTTTGTTTTGCATTTTAACACCACAAACCATTATTCTATCATGAATTCAAGCATATAACATTATCAAATTAAATCAAACAAAATTGAAACATAAAATTTTCATGTTGGCTGAACAGCTCATGCATAATTTCAAACATCATAACTTCATCTAATTTCACTTTCTTGCACACCAAAACAACGCTAACCTATGCCAATTCAATCAAACTCATTTGGAACCATCAAACCTTACTTGGCCGAAATATATACAAACATAACACTAACATTTCATCCATTTCTTCACACAAAAATCAGTCCACAATTCCATCTCAATTCACAACATAATTTTTAACACTGTAACAACACTCAAACTACTTCAAATCATAATATTTCTCAACTAATTTACTTACCAATTGTTCCTTGATCCTTTGCTTTGCTTTCCCATTTGATTAGTGCTTCAAAACCTTAAATTTAAAAAAAAAAAAAAAAAAAAAACTCATCAAGATTATGAGCTATTCATGGACAGCATGTTGACAGTTTCTCACTCAAAAATCTCCATGAAAACTCAATCTTACCTCTTGTTTTTGGCTTGATCTTGCTTAGCAATCTTCCTAGACTTGTATTCTTCAACTTTTGGTAGCTTGATTAACCTTAAAAAATGGTGAAAACCTTGCTTGGAATGGTTACTGCTCCCTGGTCTGCAACCCCCTGTTTTTGTCGAATTCAATCTCTCTCCCTTAAATCTCTAAATTTCTCCAGCAATTCTCACACACACACACACACACACACCCACACACACACATATATATATATTAATTATAACCTTGACAAAATGCTCTTCAAGTTTGATATATAATTACAATTCATGTCATTGCTTTTATTTTACAAAATTTGCCCCTAAAGTTTGAAACATAATTTCAACCCATGCCATCCATTTGTTTGTCCATTTTGTCCTCAATTCTCCTACACTTTTACACTCCAATTTTATTTCAATTCTAATATAACCTTTTCATGGAAATTCCTTTATCATTAATTGCATCTCATACTTTAATAAATCATCACATCACTTTTCAAATTCGAATTTATTTTCGATCCATTCAGAAATTCTGCTAAGATTTGATCTTATATTCAAAAAATTTGACAATATATTTATAATATTAAAATGGGGAGGGTATATTACATTATTTCATGCATTTTTATGGGACTAGGTCGACTTATTTTAATAATAAGCCATCTGATGATATGATTATGATCATTGTCCTATCAAATGATAAGGAAATTATTGAAATCTCAAATTATCGACCAGATCTTTAAGATTAAGGAAATCTTACATGACAAGTAGGATCTTGAGATTATAGAAATCTTAGATGATAAAATATTAGAAGTCATAATGATCTTAAGAGATGCTATTCAAATTGTGGATGTCATAAAATCTTTTTGGAGAATGATATTATGACTGATTTGTGCAAAACATTTATATATATAGTTTAATGAATATTTAGAAATTAGATGATGATGGGTAGCTTGACTACTTTTTTAATTCCTGTCCGAATATTCTTTTATCATATTTATAAATATATAATCGTTGCAATATTTACATGAAATGATAGTGAATATGCTAATATAGATGTAGAAAGATATAAATTATAAGTCTTTAAGTAGAATAAATGTCATTTAGGGCAATGACATGTACTTCGAAAACATAGTTGTTAAACTAAATAAGGGTGACAAATTGAATGATGATATTTATGACATTTGACACAGTAAGTTTCAGACTATACTAAAGGAGCAAAAGATCTCTCGAAATCCTAACCAATACACCATGGTTGAACCCGAGCATAGTACTTCTACTCAACATAAAAAATATGTTAAGGCTTATTAGACCTATAAATAAAGAACAGTATTGCTCATATAATGATGCTATTTAGCATGGTTGATGACCACATGTACACGTATGAAAAATATGAGACGACATAAGACATTTGGCTAACCTTGATAGACAAATGCAGTGGCATATCAACTATTAAATTAAGGAGACTTACAATTAAGTTTGATACTTATTAGAAGCATCAAGATCACAACATGAGGTAGCATCTGAGAGAATTATCAAACATAATACATAAATTGAAATCAGTTGACTAGACCTTAATTGATGAGCAATAAGTATAAATGATAATCTGATCTCTCCCAAATAGCTGGTAAAATATGAAAATCAACATGATCTATAATGATAACATCAAAAGGTTTGATGATATCTCACGTCATGTTGAACTTGAAGATGTATACCTAGAGGTAGCCAATACTTTGAGTCAGCTTTATTTGGTTGAGTCCAGCATGCACAAGGGTTTAGGCTCAAACCACAAAAGAGGAGGAAAGAATAAGAGTTGAAAGAAAAGGAAAAGGTATACCAAATCCAACAAAGATGAGACTGGGAAGCCCAAGAGGAGTAAATATGATGGTGCAAAGAAGGACAAGAGTATGTTAAAGTGTTTCAATCGAGGCAAAATGGATCCATATAAGGAACAACTCGAAAGTTAATGTGAGAGGTATCGGTACCTATAAAGTGATTCTATGAGGTGGCCAAATGTTATATCTCCTTAGTATTCTCTATGCTCTAGAGATTTGACTGAATATTGTCTCTTTAACTATCCTTCTGGGTTTAAGATAATATTTAACTTTTCATAGCTACCATCTGAGGATTTATTTATATTAATAGTGATTAAGTACTGGATATTTGATGGATGGTTTTATTGTATTAAATATAGAATTTGACAGTATTATTAGTGCGATGATTGTTTTTCACTTTTTACTTTCATTGAAGTTGACAATATTGATGTTAATATTTGACATGCTAGATTAGAACATATCAGACATAATCAAATGAATAGATTGGCTAAAGAGAGATTTTTGGTTCCCTCAATAAAATAGATTTGTCTATATGTGAAAGTTGTTTAGTAGGAAAAACAACTAAAAAAACCATTTGAAATGGAGATTAGGGGTTAGAATCTATTGTAATTAATTCATTATGATATTTGTGGACCAATAATTTTGAATGCTAGAAATGACGCCTCATATTGTATAACATTCATAGATTATTACATTTATTTTGATCATGTCTATCTAATCTCTTATAAATCTGAGGTATTAGATTGCTTTAGATTTTATTTAAATTTGATGAAGAATCAGTTAGATAAAACTATCGAAGTCTTGCGAACTGACCAAGGATGAGAATACCTTTTTGTCCAATTTAAGACATTGTGTCATGAGAAAGTTATTGATAGACATTTGACCATTCCTAGGACTCCATAACAAAATAGTATAGGGAAAAGAAGAAATAGAATATTGCTGAAGATGGTAAGATATATGAAGGCACGAAGCGAATCTCTCAATATCTTACTGAGGAGATGCACTCTTAATAGCTACTTATATTTTGAATAAGGTTTCTACAAAATCAGAATCTTCCATACCCTATGAATTATGGATAGGTAGGAAATCTGACATTACTTATATGCAACCTTAGGGTGCGCAGGATATCTATATGATCTTTCTAGTAAAATATAGAAAACTGGGTGCTAAAGAAAAATAGTAGATCTTTATTAGATACTCCAAGCACTCGAAATGATATGTACTCATAGGATAAAACTAAAATGGAAGCATTACTAAATTACAGTCACGAGCTATGAACTTCTTAGAGAATGAATTTCATAGTAGATGTGAGGTTGACAAGAAATTTAAATTTTACGAGTTGAATTATTTGGATGTTGTTCCATGTCCAAATACTCAACTAAAGGAAGATAGAAAATTTTTTAAATACTTTATTCCTAATGGGAGCGACAGAGCTATTAGAATAGCTTATACATTTGTTCCCAATGGGAGCGATGGGACTGACGAGTTAGCACTCTCAAAATTATCAACTCATAAAAGAAACCATAAGACTATTCCTCATTGTTGATTTGAGATTGAGGGGAAGCTTTTATAATTGCTTCGCATAATAGTGATAAGCTAAAAGATGTGAATAAGGCTTTCAACTCACCTACTAAAGATATTTTGGATTAAATCCATATAAGAAGAGATGGAGTCAATGAAGAGTAACCATGTTTAAGATTTGGTTGACTTATCGCTTGGTGGGAAAACCATTGGAAACAAATGGGTTCTCCATATCAAATGTAAGCCAGACAAGTTAATAGAGAGATATAAGACGAAGTTAGTAGCAAAAAGATATACTCAATAGAAGAGTATAGATTATTAAGAAACCTTTTTCACTATGGTAAGATTTGCTTCCATTTGCCTTATATTAGTTATCGTCACACATATGGACCTGAAATTACAACAAATTGATGTAAAGACAACATTTCTCAATAGAGAACTAGAGGAAGAAATTTACGTGGAGTAACCGGTGAATTTTGTTTCAAAAGGCCAAGAGTTGAAAGTATGTAAGCTCACGAGATCGATTATGGCTTGAAACAATATTCTAGATAATGATACCTCCATTTCCATAAGGTTTTCATGTCTTATGGATTCAAGTTGACGAAAAAGGATCACCGTGTGTTTATTCAGCTAGTAAAAGATAAGTTCATGATACCATCTTAATACGTGGATGATATTCTGTTAGCCAAAAATAATAAGAAGTTTAGGATGATCATAAGAGAATTATTATCCTCAACTTTCGAGATGAAAGACATGGGGAGATGAAAGACATGAGAGAAACTGCCTATATATTTGAGTTAAAATTAGTAGAGATCATTTAAGAAGAATTTTGGCTTTATCGTAGAAGCCATACATTAAAAATTCTCAAATGATTTTGCATGGTTGATTGTATACCTATGGATACTCTCATCTCGAAAGATTAAACCCTTAGTCTTGCAACGTGCCCTAAGATTTCATAAGAGTATGAAATAGTGCAAAGAGTTTCTTACTTCAGTACTATTGGTAGTCTCATGTATACTATAATGTATACGAGACCTGATACCTGCTATGTAATTAGACTGTAAAGTAAATATCAATCTAATCTTGGACAGAAACGTTTGATTGTTGTGTGAAAAGTATATTGACATATCTGAAAGGGACTACTGATTACTTCCCAAATTTGGCAATATAAGCCTTGTTAGGCATACAAATATTGATAGAGAACGTGGTTTGGATGAGCAAAAAAAAAAAAAAATTCACATCAAGTTATGCATTTTTGCTCAACCAATGTGTTGTCTCTTAAAGTAGCAAGAAGTTGTCATGCATTATACTATCCACCATGGAAGTTGTATTTATAGTATGTTCAGCTACAGTCTAGAAAGTAATTTGGTTTAAGAGATTTTTGGAGAATCTAAATTATAAACTAATGTGCAAAAGCCAGTTACTGTATCTGTGATAGTCAAACAGTAATTGCTTATATCAAAGATGAGAAGTATCATAGTAAATCGAAGCATATAAAGACTAAGTACAATTTCGTTAGGGATATAGTGACAAAAAATAATGTAACAATTAAGTATGTATCTACATGTGAGATGGTTGTGGATTCACTCACAAAAGCTATGACAAGAGATATATTTTTATTACATGTTGAATCTTTAGGTTTGCGTAGATTATAATGTTATAATTGTTACATTAAGCTATATTTGCTTTATGAATAGATATGACATTTTGTTAATATAAAACTAGCGCATATTCATTTCATATAGATTATATATGAAAGTATGTCGTCAAATTTTGAGACTGTTATTCTTACACATACAGTCACCTTGATTGCCAAAAGAGCAAACTAAGATGAGACACATATATTTTTAGAAAATAAAAATAAAGTTATTCTCTTAAGAGCTTAAAATATATGAAATGTTGTCTTGATTGTAATCAAGATGAGGTTCTACCTAAATCAATTATTGAACCGCTCATGATGTATCTCTACCATCATGAGAACCTAATTAAACCAGATGTGAGTTTCTTAATAAAAGCGCTTGAAGGGTAACTTTTTAGAAACTCAGGTTAAGCGCTTGGAGACCGTATGAACTAAGATCTGTAAAGTGAATAATCTTATTATAAAAGACATACGCATCCTTATTGAAGGACAAGATTCACTATAACATATGTTTCATAACGCATGTGTTTATTGTGACTGATATGAAAAATGCGTAAATTTTTCACTAATTTCTCATTGTGTAAGTTCCATTGAAGTTTATAAAACTTTTACCTATGTCCTCAGTGATTGTTTACTTTGTCTCAATGTAACGAGATGATATTTGTATCATTAGTGTGTTTTCTATGGCAATGATAATACGGCCCATAGGACATTACTATGGTGTTAATCATTTTTGTTGACTAAGAGACGAAAGTGAGACAAGGAAATTTAACGAATTTTATTTTGCTGTGCCTGGAGTAGCATTTTTGGAGTTGTGTGTTGCAATTCTAGCCATGCCACTGCATCTCACATATCAAATAGTATAGTCCTCATACTTGCTTAATTAGTCCCACCTTGATCTGGTATTTTCCAGCTGTTCCAGCTCTCATCGGCCGATCCTCATCCTCATCAAAATTTGAATCCAGTATATAGAACTATAATTTTGACAGATATATCCTAAATTTGAGTGCATATTGTATTTAAGTTCAGTGCTCCCACCGAGTTGCTTAGTGTCATTTTGTATGCTGTTCATTTGGCGAAATTTTGGTGAGTGTTTTGAGAGACTTTAATCATGTGAGCATATTTCTTCTGTAACTCAAGATTTATTGCTTATACAAAGTAATTATTAGGCAAGATCCTGCATTGACAAAATTGTGTGAGATCTACTATTGGTTGGTGATACAGAATTGATAATAAAACCATGTTAAAAATAAAATTATGCTTTTGCAGATAGAATCCAGTATAGCATATCACTTTCTTTCTCAACACATTGATTGGAAGCTTGACAAAATACACAGAGAAGAGATATGGAAACACCTAGAATGATATTCAAGACTAACATCCTATAAAATCTCTGCTTCCTTCTTGTGCTAAGTGACAGCTTAGTGTATTTAAATTTTATATGGAAATAATTTATGAGGATGGTTTTGGAATTTTCGAAGGGTATAAGTAAAAATTTTAATTTTAATTTTTTACTATGGATGTAGCAAGTAAATGAGTATAATAAGAAAATTTTTGGATTGCAACAGGGCCACTTTTTTTTTTTTTTTTTGTTATTCCAAATTTAGAAGGATGAATACCTTTGCAAGTTTCTTAGACATCAATGATGATAAATTATTTATATTTTTAGAATATTTTTTATTAATATGAAAAATATAATTTATGAAGCACATGTTATATCTTATAATCTTATAAATAAATAAAAGTCTATTAATGTTTCTGGTTCTAATTTTTTTGGTAAGATAAAAGTCATATAAAATCTATGGAAGGTTTTATAATTTTTTAAAATCCACAAAAATCAATAGAATTCCATAAATATTGTTTAAATTGAAACTCTATAAAAGTCAATAAAAGTTTGTTTATTTATTTATTATTTATTTTTGAGAAATAATATAAGTTTATTAATGTCTATGAAAGTCGTTTAAAATAAATTCTATAAAAGTTGATAAAAAGTAGTCACAACTTTATAAAGTCAATAAAAGTAAATAAAAATCCATAGACTCTATAAAAGTCATTCACTTATATATACATACATACATATATATATATATATAAAATTCTATAAAAATCTAGACTAGTAAGTGTAGTGGTCAAAAATTTCCAAACCCAAAACTTGTTGAAATAGACTGACCAAATATGATAATCGAGTCAGACTAATAGCTCAATACATGTTACAAGCGGATAGCCCAATAACTTGATAAATCCAGCCCAAACTAGGTTCATCTCTTTAAATGAGAGTTAACCACTTTTAATGAATTGTAACGGATGTTGCAATAAAATTCTATAATAAACATTATAATAAACTTTATAACCGACATATCATTAACTATGTCATTAAACTCTGTAACCGATATGTCATTAATATTGTCATTCAACTTTGTAACTAACATGTCATTAACTATAATATTAAACGCTGTAACCGACATATCATTAACCATAACTTAAACTCTATAACCAATATGTCATTGACCATGATATTAAACTCTGTAACCAATATGTCATTAACATAACATTAAACTCTGTAATAAGTTTCGATGACATCTTCCCCACCTATAAATAGAGGCTTCATCAAGAGTAAGGGGCATGCCACCTCTCTTGCTCATCTCTTGCAAGCTCTTTGAGTCTTTAAGTCAAGACGGTCAAGACTCCGATAGTCTTCCGTCCTTTCCCTCATTCGACACACTCCCTTCAATTTGACAACGCTTTATAATTACCATATTCTTTTATATTACAATCAACTTAATGACTTGAGCGTCAGAGTGTTTTTGATCAACAGTCCATCGATGTCAAAATTACTCGCATTTTCTTTGTTTGATTTGTGTAGGATAAATATTGCTAGGTTCCAAAAAAGTTGATTGCTGAGGCTTGTTTAAAGTCGACCTACCGTAAAATTCATCCACTATAGTTTGGCGCCGTCTGTGGAGGAGATCTAGCAACCTAATCCAATGCAAATCAAATCACTTTATGTAGTATAATGTCAAATATATCTTAAAAATCTCATAATCACTTACGAAAGGTTATATTCTTTCTCTGAATTGGTTTTACATTTAAACCACGTGATGTCTAAAGTCGAAACACAGTCTTAGTTCTATTTTAAAAATATATACATATTCTATGCACATTCCAAAAATTAGATTTAACATCTTAAACTCCCAAATCATGCATGCAATTGTTCAAATGTATCTAACATTCTAACCTGAGCATTATACTTTTGAAAGAGGTTTTGCAGATGGTCAATAGCTTCTATGTTAAGACTTCTAATTATGTTACCTTTTTCGACTGTTTTTGTTAAATCCAATTTTTATATTACAAATAATATAATGAACTTGATTCTCTTATTATTCCACATTTGCTTGATATGCTTAGGATTTTTCATTTTTATGAGAGATCATTGCATACAATTTTATTGAATGGAGGGTCTTCCTCTTTACTCTTTCATAAATCACGCTAAAGAAAGCTAAGCATGTCTTTTTCATGTCTCGAAGTAATAATATGCCACAATAAATTGTAAGTCAATGTCTGTGGACCTTACTCTTTAATACCATTCTACCCAAAAATTTTCCATATTTCCTATAGATTTATCAACGCATTAAAACCTTACGTTATCATTGTTGTTGCCATCGAACTTGATTGCCATTGTCATTAATTCTCAAAGATATAATATCAATTAATCAATGATAAATTCGTAAGGCAAGAATTATATACTTGATTTCTATTTAGGTTCTTATAGCCCTTTGAAAGATTCTTTGAATGAATAAACTTTTGAGGACTTAGTTTGTTCTATCACAAGCAGAACTGTCCTCGTCATTGTTTTATTTACTTTATTTTTTAAATTTTTTGAACACTTTAAAAAAACGATTGAGTTAAAAATTATTACTTACTTTATTTATATATGTTTTAAATTATTTCTAATATTTATATTAATTTTGTTTGGTGTGTGATATTACTTTAAAAGCCTTGACTCAATCAAGAAGTGTTTAACTTTAAGGTGATATAAGTTTAGATGGCTCATTGGTAAAGTTTTTACACGTTTTTACACCTCTATATTGAGATTATAAGTTTAAATTGTAATATATATATATATATATATATATAACTTCGAGGGAGTTTTTGGTGTTTCGCTATTTTGTAAAATAAAATAAAATAAAATAACGGACCTTTTGAAGTACTTTTTCAATGTAACCATCTTAAAATTTTCAAAATTATCAAGGGAGTTATGGTAATAATCTTTTGTACAATAATACAGAGAATCTATTCAGACGGAGAGCCGAATTTAATATTCTGATGTTTAAGTTATTAGTTTCATTTGACAACTCAATCAACTTGTTGGGTGAGGATGGGCCCTGTGAACCACACCTCCAACACTGGAGTAGTCATCAATGTGGAAATCTACTCTCTTGCATGTAAAAATTTTTTCCAATGGAATTCTGGAATTGTCCTCCTTTTGTTTTTTACTTTACTTTTAAACAATCAAGTGTTATAAAATAAATAAATTGAATTAAAGAATGTATAGAAGTTGAAAAAATATGAATAACACATATAAGAGATGTAATAGAAGTAAACAAAATGAATATAAAATAATTGAAGTAAAATGTGAAAAGAAAAGGAATGAGAGAATAGAAGAGTACTTGTACTTGTGCTTTTTACTAATTTTGGAAAGCAAAACTCATCCCTTTTTACAAATGACATACATGCCTATATATAGGCAAAAGAAGCACCAACCATTCACAAGAATAATAGTAAAAAAATTGGTTGCTTGTGGAGGTGGTAAATCCACATTTATTACATGACACTCCCCATTGGATTTACACCTCTTAAAATAAACTACCTTATTAAAAACCTTACTAGTAAAACTTAATAGGATAAAATCTGGTCAAAGGAAAAAAAAGTGCAGTATATAAAGATAAGAAGAGATGACACCACCCCCCCCCCCCCCCCCCTTCCCCCAAATGAAAGATGGCATGCTCTCTGTGATGAAACTTCTGCTAAGCTAACTATCTAGCTTGGAGAGTCGATGCATGTTGATGCTATGTACCAATTTTTCAAATGTTGATGTTGGTAGAGGTTTTACAAATAAATCTACTAGATTGTTCATGGAGTGTACTTGTTTCACATCAATCGGTTTACTCTCTTAAAGCTCGTGAGCATAAAAGAACTTTGGTGAGATGTGTTTGGTTTTATCTCTCTTGATTTATCCTCTCTTGACTTGAGCAATACAAGCTACATTATCTTCATGAATTATCATTGACCCTTAAGTGGTTTGAAGGAGTCCACAAGTATTTTGTATATGGTGAATGACCGATCTCAACTATAGACACTCTCAACTTACCTCATGAAGTGCTAGAATCTCAAAATGATTAGAAGATGTAGCAAAAAGAGTTTGTTTCGTGGAACGCCAAGAGATTGTCGTGCCATTGTATGTAAAAACATACCGGTATGTAAACGTGCCTTATATGGATCAGAAAGATATCTTGTATCAGTATAACCAATGAGACCTACACTATTAGCAGATTTTGAATAGAATAACCCCAAATCTGTTGTTCCACGAAGATAACAAAAAACATGTTTGATTCCATTCCAATGATGTTGTGTTGGTTCAGAGCTAAACCTAGCCAATAAATTTATTGAAAAAGCAATATCAGGTCCAGTACATTATGTCAAATATAATAAAGCATCAATTACACTCAGATATGGTACTTCTGGACCAACTATTTGTTCATTATCTTCTTTAGGTCAAAATGGATCCTTTTTAGGATCAAGAGATCGAACAACCATAGGGGTACTTAAGGGATGTGCTTTATCCATATTGAAATGTTTAGGATTTTTTTCAATATATGCTCTTTGATGGATAAGTACTCCCTATGATTTATGCTCGATCTCCAGGCCGAGATAATATTTTGTTTACCCTAAATTTTTCATTTCAAATTCCCTTTTCAAATATTCAACAGTTCTTAAAAGTTCTTTATGAGCTCCAATTAAATTCATGTCATCAATAAATACTGCTATAATGGCAAATCATAATCTTGATTTTTTTATAAACACACATAGGCATATAGAATCATTGATATATCCTTCTTTCATCAAATATTTGCTCAAGTGATTATACCACATTCTTCCAGATTGTTTTAATCCATACAATGATCATTGCAACTTTATTGAGTATAATTTACGAGGTTTTGAATTATATGTTTCAGGCATTTTCAATTCGTCAGGGATTTTCATATAGATATTTGTATCAAGTGAATCATATAAATATGCATTTACCACATCCATTAAATGCATTTCAAGTTTTTATGTCATTGTCAAACTAATTAAAAATCGAAATGTAATTGTGTCAATCACGGGTGAATATGTTTCATCATAGTCAATTCAAGGTCTTTATGAGAAACTTTGTGCTACTAATCATGCCTTGTATATTACGATTTCATTTTTCTCATTACATTTCCGAACAAATGCCCATTTGTATCCAACTGGTTTAACACCTTCAAGTGTTTGAACTATGGGTCCTATTTCGTTTGGCCAATGAATTTAATTCTGCTTGAATTGCTTCTTCCTATTTAGACTAATCATGTCGTTTCCTACATTCATCAACAGTATGTGGTTCACAATCATCACTCATGATTTTAGTAGCTACTGTGTAAGAGAAAATGCTATCAATGACCATTTCTTCACAATTTCATTTTTCTCTTACATAATTTATCGAAATTTCTTCATTTCTTAACTCTTATATTTGTTCAAATATTTGTCCTTCTTTAGGGATTTTGACCAAATCTATGGTTTACAAATCTTCAAAAGTCGTTGTCTCTTTTAATGATATGTCCTCGAACAAAGTAGATTTATTCATAACTTAAGTACTTTTTTCATCAAGATAATGATCTTTCATTTTACGTTTCCGTGGAACAGTATCCTTTGAGTCACGCGATCTACCACATTTCTGACGCATAACAGATTAATTATTTGCTACCATTTGTTTTGCTTGTTCAATAGTCACAGTTACCCGAGCTGGCGTATTGGCACCATGTATATAAGATTTAGTTACTCTTGTTGTTCTGTAAATGCGTTTGGTAATTGATTAGCAATCACTTGTAATTACATCATTCTTCATACTTCATTTTCACATCAATTAGGGTCTAAATGAGACAATGTATCCATATTCCATGAAAGTTTACACTTTCCTATAGAAGGATTTTCCTTTTCTTCTAGTAGTGGGAACAAATTTTCATTGAAGTCATAATCTGCAAAACGTGTAGTGAAAAGGTCTCCTGTTAAGGGTTCAAGATATCGAATAATAAAGGACGAATTAAAGCCAACATAAATCCCCAAACGACTTTAGGATCCCATTTTAAACCTTTTTAGGGGTGCAATAGATACATATACAACACAACCAAATGTTCTTAAGTGAGATATATTGGGTTGATGATCAAGCACAAGTTGTAATGGGGAATACTGATGATATGTAGTAGATCGTAAGCAAATTAACGCAGCAGCATATAGTATGGCATGACCCCATACAGATATTGGTAATTGTGTTCGTAAAAGTAAAGTTCGAGCAATTACTTGGAGACGTTTGATAAATGACTCTACCAAACCATTTTGAGTATGAACATGTGGAACCGAATGCTCAACATCAATTCCAATGGACATGCAATATTCATCAAATGTCGTTGATGCAAATTCACCAGCATTATCTAAACGAATTGTTTTGATTGAGTAATCTGGAAATTGTGCTCGTAGTTTGATAATTTGTGCAAGGAGTCTAGCAAATGCAACATTACGAGTTGACAATAAACAAACATGTGACCATCATGTGAATGCATCAATTAAAAACATAAAATAGCGAAATGTTCTACTTGGTGGATGAATAGGTCCACATATGTCCCCTTGAATTCTTTGTAAAAATAAGGGGGATTCAAAATTAATTTTAGAAGGGGATGGTTTAATCACCAATTTTTCTTGCGAGCAAGTAGTGCAAAAATTCTCTTTAGACAATAGAATCCTTTGATTCTTTAATGGGTGTCCATTAGAATTTTCAATAATTCTACACATCATAGTAGACCCTAGGTGACTAAGGCGATCATGCCAAAGTTGAGAAATTTTAGGGCTTGAAAATTTCTGATTTATAATCATATGAGTTTCAATGGTAGTTATGATTGTATAGTATAAGCCAGATAAGAGAGCATAGAATTTTTCTAAAATAATCTTCTGTCCTGAGACGATGGATGTAATACATAGATAATTTATGTAATGCTCACTTATAGTCTCAATATGGTATCCATTATTACGTATATCTTTAAAACTGAGCAAATTTCTTCTAGAATTGCTTGAATATAATGCATCATGGACATATATTTTAGTCTGATTTGCCAATGAGATTATGACTTTCCCATGACCCTCAATTAGGTTTGTAGGACTTGATATAGTGTTTACCTTAGCTTTATATTATGTTAAATTAAGAAATACTTTTTATCGCAAAGGATAGAATGTATGGTTGCATTATTAATCAAGCATATGTCTTCACCTTCTCCTTTGAGAATAGATGGTCCATTCATATCCTTTTCATTTAAATAAAATTCATATTAGTCATTGAAATGAGCAAAAATACAAATACAAAAGTATACCTAACTTGATATAGAAAGAAGCAAAAGATAGTCAGAGATTGTCATGTCCTAATTGGTATGGGCATTCCCATCACCATTAAGTACATAACAAAAGAGAAATATAATTTTTTTTTTAAGATGTTAATACTAGTTGGTCTGTCTTTGCCATCACCATTCATGAGAATATCAATTTCTCCACCTACATTTTCAAAAAAATCTACAACATCAAAATGAGTGATATCTTCTGGGCTGGCAAATTTTGCAAAGTTGGTCTCAACCTCCTTCTTCTTCCCTCTCATGGATTCTTGATAAAGTTTTACAAAATGTTTGGATGGACGGTAGGTAAGTGACCAATGATCTGATGCACCACACCTAAAACAAGCACTTTCATTCATTTTGGTGGTTTTATTTCCCATATATATATTTTTTTGTCATTTTCTTGTTTAGCCATATAAACATTCCATTTTTGGGATTAATTATTGGCATTACGGTGCCTCGAAAATTTATAACTACCATGTACGCGAGAACCACTTCCTCTTTTATATCCTCAACCACGCCCTCGATCACGACCTCGTCCATGCCCATTGTATGTGTTGGCATTCACTTTTGGGAGTGCCAATAAACCCACTAGTTGTAACTCATGATTTTTCATCAACAGTTCATTATTCTGTTCTGCAACAAGCAAACACGAGATTAATTATGAATATTTTTGAAATCCATGTTCTCAATATTGTTGTTGTAACAGCATATTTGAGGCATGAAATATTGATAATGTTTTTTCTAACATATTTTGTTCAATTACTGCTTCACCACACAATTTTAATTGTGAAGTTATTTTGAATAAAACAGAGTTATATTCAACAACTGTTTTGAAATCTTGTAACCTCAGGTAAATCCATTCATATTTAACCTTTGGGAGGAATACATTCTTCTGATGGTCAAACCTATCTTTTAAATTGTTTCATAGGACTAAGGGATCCTTCACTGTAAGGTATTCAGCCTTAAGATTTTCGTGTAAGTGGTGTCGGAGAAATATAATGATAGGACCCGACCCAGATTCCCTCTAATGAACCCAGCGATTCTGCTGAGTATTCCACGAAACCCTTCTTAAGTCTAACTAATAAGACCCAAAAGGATGTTGCGGAACAAACCCGTAACTATTGTGCTTTGCTAACATATGAATCATACATTTTAAAATTCTCTTTTCTAAATTTGCAAGTAGATTAAAATGTAAATTAAAGTATCATCCTCAATTATCCAAATATCTTAAACGCGCTTGCATTCTCATAACACAAAAAGTTTACAAAATTGTTCATAATAAAAAATTCGCACAAAAATATAATTAATATGCAAATCACAATGCTGATAAATAAAACTATGCAACGTCATCGATCGTCTTGGCCCACCTGATTAGAACGAGGCATTCCAATACCTTGATCTCCTATACCTGCACCTGGGAGGTTTTTGCAATATAAAACCAAAAATGTTATGAGTTACAAGCTTAATGAGTGCGCAAATGTTTCTTTTTAAATTTATCTTTTATAAAAATTTATCTTCTGAAAGCATTTTCTTAAAAACGTTTTTTTTTTTTTAAAAAACCATTTATTTCTAAAAACTGAAGTTTTATAAAATTACTTTAAAGTTCCAAAAGCTTTCGTAAAGTGCTAAAATACTTTATAGTTTTGTAAAATATTTCTAAAGCATTTTCTTTCTAAATTTTGCTTTAATGGTATGCTTTTCTTTCTAAAATCTACATTAATGGGAAACCCAAGCGAAACTATAATCATATGAGTGGTTAAATCAGCTCCGCTCAGTGTGGGGGGTCACATGGCATAAAAGCTAGCATTACACACCATGACAAAGCTACAAAGACATTTCGCTACTACGTGGTGGAACTATTATCGCATACCGCATAACAAGATAATACCATGCAAGTATAGAGGACAACACGACAGACACGACAGACTCGATCCCCTTGATGTTAGCAGGACTAACCCTTCCAACACTTGTCATACACTGCAGAGTATACCAACCGAGTCTAAAGCTACAAGGTCTATCTATCTATAAACTTGGGTCGTTCCACTAGTCCTTGACAATTTTTTCTTTTTCTATGGTTCAATCTCAAATTCTTTTTCATAAAATATACTAATAAACTTTACATATCATCTTATATATAAACTGTTTCTTTGCATGCTGAATGGTAAATCATTGATAAGCTAAAAAAATCAAGTAATGAAAATCTATAATAGTTTGTAAAGGAAACTGAAAAATATTTAAAATATTTTCACACTTACTGTTCACTGACCAACTCACCAACAACTGCCCCTTTAGCGTCCTTCGTTAGCTCGTTGATTACCTATATTTACATGCAACAATGACCTCTCTCAGAACATGTATCCATGGAACACACTTTAAGTCCTAATCCCTTCTATTATCACTTCTATTTATTTATTCATCTCAGCTATAACAGACTGTAGTGTTGTCAATCTAACTCAAGCTACGAGCTCGCACCCTAGCTCGTCCTTTCAGCGAGCTCTCACTTTGCCTAACTCAGCCCGATTTAGGAGCATTATCCATCTTAGCAGGCTTGCTCAGCTCACCTTTTCAACAAGCTGCTACTTTCTAGCTTAGCTCCATTCACAGACACCTCTCAGCTTGCCCTTTTTGCGAGCTGCTGCTTTAAGCTAGCTCGGCCAAGCATCATAATGGGCGGAGTCCTTACTTAGCTCGCTTGCACTCCAATCCAACTCGAGCAAGGCTGAAAAAGGGCTGTAGGTATTTACTAACTTGCACTCAGCAAGCTTCTGACCTAACTTATGCATACTCACCTACCACTTCCTTTCCAGGCGTCACTTCTTTTCCAGGCTTCACATCCTTATAAGCATTCTCACAACCCGACCTCATTTAGTTTCACATACATACTCTCAATAACATTTTATCAGCTTCATCCCTCTAACCCAGGTTGCAACCACAACAGGTGGTGTGACGGGCACTCAATCATCTTAAACCACAAACAACTTTTCAAATCAACTTATTTCTTTAACTACCTCACTTACCAGTTCTCTTCCTTAGCCTTTTGTCGTGCTTCCTACCTACTTGCTGCTTCAAATTACCAGATCCATGCACAAAATCTCAATAATATCATATGCAATTCATAGATTGCTTCAACAGCTTCTCATTAATATAAATCCATGAAATCTTGATCTTACCACTTGACTCTTACCAGATCTTGTTTGATAACACTCCTAAACCCGCTCTTTGTCTCTTCTGACTGAAAATCTCTTCAAAGATGGCTTGAACTGGCAACTATTTTTGTTTGCCGATAACTTGTCTCTCCTCTCTAGATTTTTCTTCCTTCAACTCTCTCTTTCTCCTTTTGCACAGCAAACCCTCACCACACACGCTTATTTATAGGTGTGGGTCAAGTGTAACATCTACCCTCAAACTTTCTAAAATTTACGATTATGTCATATTCTAGAAAATTCTTCACTTTTCCCCAATGTCCTTAACCTTTCCTTTTATTTACGATTTTTTCATCCATTAGAAAAATTCTTTATTCCCACAATACTCTTTAACTTTTTTATAATTCAAATTTATTTCTGATCCTTCTGCAAATTCTATAAAATTTTAATTTCACCTCCGAACATTTAAAAATCTCTTTTATTTTATCACAAATAATTGTATATCCGTACAATACCTTATTCCTTACAAATGTACAGTAACAAAATCAAGAGAGGGTATTACATATAATAGCTTTCGCCTTATCCTGTAAAGTCGTCTCATTTCCCTCCTTAATTGTATCCTGTAACTGCATTGCCTACAAATGCAACTTAGCATCTAGGATCTAAGAAAGGTAATTTTTTTCCAGAGATATCGAGGGCAACGAATTGTAGGTTCTTGAGATTTGACATTTTTTTTTAAATAGCTATATTTACCACAAAATATAATAATTAGTTTTATGTACAAATAAAAAAATAGACAAACATAATAAAAATCACATATGGAATTATATATGTAAAGATAAGTAAAGTCATGTGTGAAAATAATTAAAGATAATTAAGATCAGTCAGTAGGCATTGCCATACATATAATATATGATAACAATAATAAATAAAGTTAGATAGTGAGATATATATGATAATTAACGATAAATAAAATTAGTATAATAATTGAGTCAGCAGAGCCATACATTAATTGAGTTGGCATAGCCAAACTTTTCAGTTAGAGATTGAGTTGGCATAGCCAAACTTCCCAGTTAGAGATTGGGTTGGCATAGTGATATATCTCAGTTATCATACTGATAACGTGTTATAAAATAAATAAATTGAAATAAAGAATGTGTAAAAGCTGAAAATATATGAATAACACATATAAGATGTAATAGAAGTAAACAAAATGAATATAAAATAATTAATGTAAAACGTGAAAAGAAAAGGAATGAGAGAATAAAAAGAGTACTTGTACTTGTGCTTTTCACAGATTTTGGAAAGCAAAACTTATACCTTTTTACAAATGACATACATGCCTATATATAGGCAAAAGAAGCATCAGCCGTTTACAAGAATAATGGTAAAAACATTGGTTGCTTGTGGAGGTGGTAAATCCACATTTATTACATATCATTAAGTTCTTTTTAAAATTTTTGGGTTAAAAATTATTACTTACTTTATTTATATATGTTTTAATAATTTTGTTTGGTGTGTGATTACCTTTAAAAGCCTTGACTCAATTAAGAAGTATTTAACTTCAAGGCTATATAAGTTGTTGTAAAAATGGGATAAACACCTATTTTAAGGACCCATTTTTGATTGGTTAGAGATCTTCATTTAGATAGATCAAGATAGATTCATATATATATATATATATATAAATTGCTTTAATAAATGAAAATTGAATTGAAGATTTAATTAATTTTCAAAACATAAATTATGAATTAAGTGTCATGAATATAGTTATTAAATTCAGAAAAATGTAACTATAAAATTAAATTATAGATTTAATTTTTTAAATTGTAATTGCAAATATTAACTGTAGAATTAAATTGCACTATTAATTGCCATAAATTGAAAAATTAAATATTCAAATTATAACTGTTGGTGTTAATTATAAGTTTAAATTTTCAAGCGTAACCGTTGATTGGTTTAATAGTTGATTTAAAATTAGTTTTGTAACCGTCCCACATAGAGACTATAAATTGACATTCTTTCTAATTGTTCAAAGACAACTGAGAATCCATTTTATTTTTTTATTTTTAATTTATTTTCTCTCAAATACTATTCCAAGTCATAAGATTCCAAAGTGATCAAGATTCAAATATAGTTCAGTTTGTTAGATAATTTTGGTTGGTGTTGTTGTATATTGGGAGATAAACATTGAATAACTCCGAGAATGAGTAATGAATTTATCTTAAGGACACTATAATTATTACAGGCCTTAACACAAATAGTTTTGTTTTATTTTTTTTCCCTAATGCAGATTCCTTGTTTTGGTAGCATCTACTAAATTTTACTTTTATATGATTATCCGTTCTTCTTATTATATTTTTCTAACATAAGTTTAGATGGCTCATTGGTAAAGTTTTTACACCTCCACATTTAGATTGTAAGTTTAAATGGTGATATATATATATATATAACTAACTTCGAGCAAGTTTTTTTGTGTTTCCCTTTTTTGTAATTAAAAAAAAAAAAGACATTTAGAAGTACTTTTTCAATGTAATCATCTCAAAATTTTCAATTGTCAAGGAGTCCTTGTAATAATCTTTTGTATAATGATACTAACAATCTATTCACATGGAGAGTCGAATTTAATATTCTGATGTTCAAGTTATTAGTTTCGTTTGTTGTGATGGAGGAAAGTTATTAGTTTCATTTGACAACTCAATTAGCTTGTGAGTGGTGGGCGCATGGGGATGGGCCCTATGAACACCCTCACGCCTGCGCCCCGGAGTAGCCATCAATGTGGAAATCTATTCTCCCGCATGGAAGAGTATTTGTCAATGGAATTCAGGAATTGTCTTCTTTTTTGTGTTTTTACTTTATTTTTTAAAAATTATTAAGTCCTTTTGTTTTTCTAATTTTTGGGTTAAAAATTATTACTCACTTTATTTATATATGTTCTAACTTACTTCTAAAGTTTTTATTAGTTTTATTTGGCGTGTGATATTACATTTAGAGGCCTTGACTCAATTAAGAAGTATTTAACTTTAAGATGTTATAAGTTTCGATGGCTCACTGGTAAATTTTTCACACCTTGATATCGAGATTGTATGTTTAAATCATATATATATATATATATATATATCTATCTATCTATCGAGTCTTTTGGGTGTTTCTCCTTGTAAAAAATAAAAATAAAAAATAAAAAAATTAAGTAAGGGACCTTTAGAAATATTTTTTCCATGTAACCATCTCAATTAAAATTTTCAAAATTATCAAAGAGATCTTGTAATAATCTTCTGTACAATGATACCAAGAATCTATTCACATGGAAAGCCATATTTATTATGGTGAAAAATATCAAAAATGACTATTACAAAAGTAAAAACTTCATTTATAGCCCTTCAATTTAAAAAATTCATTTCTAACCTCTCAAACAAACTAATTGCATGGAATACCCAAGTTACCCATTTACCCTTAAGTGAAATTTGACTCATATATCCTTAAAACCCCAAAAGCAAAATTACCAAAATGCCCTCATATATATGGAGGCCACAAAACACAACCACCCACCTAAATCAAATTTCCACCGTTTTCATCAAACCCTCATGACCTGATTTCCGATTTGAGAGCACTTATGCCCAACCACTCATCCTCGGCCTTGTCGCACCATTGTCGACCTTCGCCGACCTCCTCAAATTGTCGACGAACTTGTTCACCACCTCTATTGCCGAAGGTACGCAACATTCATATCCATTTGATTGGATCTTTGACAATGATTAAATTTAGAGTTTTGAATTCGTTTTTTTTTTTTTTTTTTTTTTGTGTTTTGGATGTTGGAGTAGTTTAGTATGGTTAGTTTTGACTGCATTTGGATGGATTGGGATGAGAATGGATGTTTTTGGTGATGTATGTAGTTAAGGAAGATGAAGTGTGGGAATCAGGTCTTTTGGTTGTAGAACGACAAAACCATGTTTTGTGAAGCCACAAAACACCGTTTTTTTTCGTTAAAACACAATTAGCTGAATAACCATGTTTTGTGGATGCATAAAACACGATTTATTCCAAAAATTGTGTTTTATGGATCCATAAAACATGGTTTTAGTGAAGGATCATGCTTTATGTCCTGCCACAAAACACGTATTTTTCAAATCCATGTTTTGAGGTTAATTAAACCACAGTTTTCAGAATCGTTCATGTTTTAAGACCGCACACATAAACCCAGTTTTCCATCGAAACTGTGTTTTATAAATACACAAAACCCAGTTTTTGGAAAAAAAATCGTGTTTTGTGCCTGGGAATGAAACACAAAGTTTCTAGAAACCATGTTTTAGGCTTCTTTAAACCAAAAACTTAAAACACGGTTTTTAGGTGAACTGTGTTATATGATTGGACATAAAAGATGAACTTTCTAAAAACCATATTTAAGGCCTCCTTAAAACACGATTTTCGAAATGATCGTGTTTTATTGCAAGTCCCATAAAACATAGTTTTTTTTTTTCAAAAACCGTGTTTAATGAATCCTTAAAGCACAATTTTAATGATCTTGTTTTATGAGGATGGACCAATAAAACGACAATTTTTTCGAAAATCGATTTATCTGAAAATCGTGTTTTATTGTGCCACAAAACTAGGTTCTGTTGAAATTTTCTTTAATTTAATTAATTAATATTTGCTTAGAAAATAAGGGAATTAAATTTTAAATTTTAATTAAGTTAGAAAATTTAAATGTAATTAATTGAAATAAAAAAATTAAATCAATGTGATTAAAATAATAAATTCAAATAAATGAAATATAAATTAAAAGTAAAAAATAAGATGAAATTAATCAAATAAAATTTAAATTTGATTTAATGTAATTGTAATATGTTAATTTAATTTGTTAATTAAAATTAGTTTTATAAATTAATGAAAATATTTAATAATTAAGTTTTATTAAAGTAAACTATCAATTAAATTAATGTTATTTTAATTATTTTTATTGGTTTTGTACAGATGCAGGTCAATTATAAGTGGAGTACAGGTTATTCTCATTGAGATGACATTAAGCACACACTGTAGCTTCAAAGAAATTGCTGGTCTAAAAGCAGCTCTTGAGAAAAGAGAACTCCTTAAGCAGTTCTTAGGTGTGACCCCATTCAGATATTACATGGAGATAGCTCACAATCAGTTGTTGGTTTGCCCCTTGATTGCAACTATTCTTGCTAGAGAGTTAGAAATTCCTTGTGCTAGGCTCGATGAGATGTGATTTGAAATTAGAGGGCAATCATATAGGTTTGGAAAGTAGGAGTTCTTATTGGTAACAAGGTTGCCATTCGAGCATATCGATGTAAATACCATTAAGGCACGACAAAATAACAAGAATAGTTTTTTATGGCAATTTGTCAAAGGAATTCCACCGTCAGTGAAAGCTATTGTCCTAATGCTCAAGTCACGAGCGAATTTAAATGTCGAGGACACCTTCAAGTTAGCTAATTTAGTCATAGCTTTTCAACTATTTTACGGCTTAGATGAGTGCCAAGGGATGGATAAGGCGTTGTGGGTCATGATAGAGGATATAAAAGCGTGGAATGCATTCCCTTAGGGTACAATGTCATATAGTATACTTCTCAACCACTTCCGACAGGTGATTACTGAGGAACGACTTATAAATGGATAGACGGTTAACTTATATGGGTTTGTTTGGGCATTCTAGGTATAACCCTTACTATACGCTATTTATTATTAAGGAAAAATGTTTGATTTATATATAAAAATATTTATTTATTTACTTATTTATATTTTAATGATATATATATATTTTTTGTTTTAATATGCATTACAATGGTGACTTATTGAAATATTCCCATATTTAGACAACAAGGTAGGGAACAGAATAGCAGGTGATCCTAATGTGCCAAGGTTTAGGAATTGGCATTGTGATAAGAGGATGAGAAGGAATTCAGGAAGATAGAGGAGTGAGCTTCACCTTATAAGTGTCTACCCTAACCTAAATTTGTTTCCATTTGTTTGCTATCTTTGGGTGCAATATATTAACTATATATATGTATTGTAGTGTATTGCATCAATGAGGATTTTTGTGCCTACTAACGATGAGAGATAGACGGATTATTAAAAGTCCTTTAACCCCCAACATTTGGTTAGAGAGAAAGTGTGGAAATGCGGTGGCGAAGGGGGTGAAGATAATGACAATGATGAGGATGATAATGATGATGTTCCAGGTGATGCTGCTGATGGTGAGCAAGCAGCGGGTGAGAGAGAGTGGAATATAAAGGAAGAGGAGGAGGAGGATGAGGATAAGGAGAAGGGGCCGAGGACAAAAAGTGCGTATGATGTACAATCGTCTCGCCCTCAGGTATAAAATGAGATTATTATTTTAATTATATTTTAAATTAGGTGTACATAATTTATTATTTTAATTAATTATATTTTAAATATAATATATATCATGTATATATATGTATATTGATTTAATTATTTGCAGGAGCCTCAAACGAATGTCGGTAAGATAATGAAGCTATTGAAGAATATTATCGGAATGCAGCAGACACAAGAAAGATTGATGCGTAATATGGATAAGAGACTGAAAAGGGTTGAAGACCAGCTAAAAATTAGTGGGCATGTGGATGATGATGTTGCTGAAAGCTCTATTTGGGTTCAGGATGATGACTTGCACATCCATGATGATAGAATAGGGAGTGATCATCACATTTTTCAGCAGAACGAGGAACAGGACCACCACAAACACATGCATGAGTCAGCACATCATAAGTCAGAGGGTGATCATGACATTAATGGCCGGGTTAAGTATAACATAACCTAATATCGAGTTTGCAAATAGTTTATTCATTGTTGATTACCATTGTTGTCATCATCACCCAATGGTGGAATGGGGAACCGTTGATCACATCGGTATCGTGTGTGTCCAATAGCTGAGCAAAGGCGGCATTTTCAAGAGGTTCTAGCATATCCAGCAATGCTAGTACTCATCAAAGCCTTTATTGCAGCTTCTTCGCTGATCGGAGCACATCCAGCAGCTTCAGTATTGCTCCCAACACTTGCTGTAGTAGCTGCAACGCTGTTTCCAACATCTACTCTTGTAGCTTCTATGTTGGTCCCAATACCTCTAGCAATACTTACGCTAGTCCCTCCAAAGGCGGATATAGAGGGGTTAAGACAACGCAGACGGTTGTCTCCCATTTCACCACATTTTCCACACTTTTTTTTATGATGACTTTCCTCAGCTAAAGGAATTCGTACCTCTTTAGGTCTACCTGCTTGGCTTTTTCTTTCGGGTGGTAATATAATCATACTTTTAACTTCTGCAAGAACATGCCAATCTTATGGACCAGGGAAAAGATTAATCGAACATGCATACGCGCATTTGAGCCATTTTTTGCTATAATAATTATCACAAAATGTATAATAGTAAACATCATTGAACCTGATATGTATGATAAACGTAGAATATTACTGTATGACATTAAATAACAAAAATTAGCAAAATACAATAATGACACCTTGCAATAGCAATTGCATGATGACATGGCAACGTATCTAGGTCATAATACTGATAATTGCATGACCGTGCAAATAGCTGAATGAGCCCATAGCTTAGTTCATGTTCGACTCCAAACTGGATCGATTGTTGGATGGTAGATACTGTGGCACTCGTCGATTCATTAACCATTGAGTTTACATGATCCTCCCCAGTTTTGGTAACCGAAGATCTGAGTTTCTCAACATAACATTGTCTTTCGTTGTACTATTTCTACAATATATGTCCTAAAAATTCATGTACAGTTGTTATTGGAAATCGACATGCTTTCATCATATATTTGTTGAATAACTCTACAATATTAGTGGTCATTATGTCATATCTTCTTTTTGAAGAATATGCACATGATCAGTTTGTCACCCCAATATTAACTAATTTTCATGTATATTCGGACATACCATTTGAATTTGTTCTAAATATTTATTACAATCGTCCTTTGTATAGCAATATGCTGCAAGGTAAAACATTTTCATGACGTCTGGTTGTTTTCTATAATTTTGCTTCAAGTTTTGTTTTAAGTGGAAAAAACAGAACACGTGTGGGATTTCAGGAAAAATGATTTGCACCACATTCGTAATGCTTTTATGACGATCGAATACAATAATCAAATCTGATGGCAAATGTTGTGTCCCACCAATACTCTCTCGTAATCTACTTAAGAACCACGTCCACGAATTGTCCGACTCTCCATCACCAAATCCGAAAGTGATGGGATAAATCATCTCCTCTCCATCTTTGCATGTAGCAACAAAAATCGCCCCTTTATATTTCACCTTTCAAATGGGTGGCATCGACAATAATAACTGGACTGATGTAGGATCGAAAACCTTGAATGAAGTCTCCAAGTGCAAAAAACAAATATAAAAACCGGTTGTTTTCATCAATCATAATTGTTGTCACTGTGTCGGGGTTTGTTTTTTTTAACATGTGCAAGTATGACGGAAACTGCTGGAATTGTAACACCCTCCACCTGATTCCCATTCGGATAGAAACTCGAGTTAAAGGATGCTACCTTAATCGGTTTATTCGCTATTATTTTATATATATGCACTATAATTTTTTTTTTTCAAAAATCCGACAGAGTTTTCGCTGTTTTTTTGAAAAACCCAAAATTATAAAAACCTGCAATTTCAAACACAAACACTTCTAAAATACATTTATTTTCTCAACTTCCAATTCGGATCCTCCATCCGACTCCAAAATCACTTCACCACACAAACATTTATAAACATAAACTTTAATAAAAATTATCCTGATTGAAATTAAATACTAATTAAACGATAAATAAGAGTTTCTTTACAAAATTACCTTACAAACCCAAAAACTTTTTCTACAAATTATACATCATCATTTATAAAATATCGTAAATCCATATACATATATATGCATTTCCAGATACTTTAACACCACTATACACTACTAAACGAAGAACTACCGACTATGGAGGGAATGTGACTCGTGAAAAACGCAGCAGATGTCTTCTTGTCAACCCTTATCTACAGCGCCCAGAATTTCAACCTACGCGTGGAAAATCCAACACACTAAGTATTTCTACTTAGTGGGGGTACACTAAATTTAAAAGCCATAAAATTTTCTCACACAATCATACAAACTCAAAATTCCAACATTCCCAGAAGTCGTAGTATAACATGATTAAAATTCAAATACATTTTCGTTAAAATTCATCGTATGGTCAAACAAAATTCCACAAGTCTCAAACTTTCATTATTTCATAAAAATTATGTTATTGTAATACAAAATTTCACAATTTTCAAGCTTTTATCACAACTCATAAATAACTCCATTTATTCATAATTGCACGTATACAACACATTAAATTCGTTTTCAAGTATATCAAGAATCAAACTTTCAAAATGCTCAAACTTTTATTAAATTTCACAAATAAGTCATTTTATCAACAATTGCACATATAAAACAAATATTTTAAATTTCTCATTTCACAAAAATATATCATAGTGTAACACAACCTGTTTTTACGTTTTTCTCAATTTACTAAAATAATACGTAAGGAATTTACTTTATTAATAAAAACACATATAAATCACATAAAAGACTTTTCCAAACATTTCAACACGATACCTTCAAACTTGTATGTTAAATCACAACGACAGCACATTATTAACAAATACATATATGTAAACACATAGAAATCATCTTCGAACATAGTTACACGATTTTCATTTAATAGTTTTCTCAGTGCCCTTTGTAAACTTTGACACGATACCATGGACTGGAAATCGGGTTTCACGTTTCCCCCGGCATCGGACACTCAGTGACTACCCGCCGGAGCACGTTTCATATAATACACAAATTCTGAAACCGGACACTCGGTGCCTCGCAAAGTCCATGAATTTCATATCAATATATATAGGCAAATCGGCGCAGTACTGCTATAATCACCCTATTGGCATGCCAACTACCAATCCCCACCTACCAATGTTCAGGTTTACTCGGGCCCTTATAATTTCATTTATTATCAAAAATTTCATGTTTTCACAACTTTCATTTCTCAACAAAAATTCTCATTCGGAAAAACTCATAACACTTTTTCAATCAAAATATATATATTTCTCATTTATTCAAAGCATCAAAACACATCATTTCTCATTCAAAAGTGACTCATCAATCTCATCAAAATCGTTGTGCCCTTCTTCCGATATACATTCGGTCAAGGCACTAACATGTTCGTTTCTTTCCGTTTCTTTTTCGTTTTCATTCGAAAATTATTAAAAATCACAATCCAATACCATTTGATAATAAATTATCAAAATAATTTCACAAATCCTTTAGATTTCACATTCGGTCAATACTTTTTCTTTCACAAAATTTTTCATTATTCATTATCACAAGATTCATCATAATATCACTTGCACATAAAATACCACAAGATCATTCATGCTAAAATTCACACATAGTCACGAAATCAATTTAATTAAAAATTGAACATAAACACATTTTTTTTTCACAAATTGTTCAAAATTTAAATATCAAATACTACAAAAATTATTCATGACATAATTCGTACATTTTCATAGAATCTATTTAATTAAAACGTAATAAACTCGTATATTAAATTAAATCAAAATCTCTACTAATAAAATAAGTTTTTAAGATAAGTGTACACCAACCTTTTGGACGCTTTCTATAGCTTGTCCACTCACATAATTCCTTTGATTTTTTTCTTATCAACCTAGACCCACCCAAAAATCACATAAAACTTAATTTATAACTCATGAAAAAAATAAACTAATTTTCCAATAAAAATATATTAACTAATCATTTACTTATCCTTCAATACATTTTCTCAATAAATTCTCAATTCCATCAACTTTCCAAATAATATTCTCACATTTAACCTTAACCAACATAATTATCCAACATTCAAATTTCCATCTTTCTTGCATCTTTTTAATTCCAATCACTATAAATTCATTCCCAAACCTTATACCACTTCTTCAAATCTTAAAAATCAATTTAAATACACGCAACAACACCATAATCCATACACTAATATACATATATATATACAACAACACAATCACTTAATATTTCTTTTCAAAGCTTCATTTCCATCATCTTAAAATCCCACATATCACTTCATTAACCATCCAAATAACCTCATCATCCATACTTTTAGAATCTAAACACATACTAATATATAACAACTTTATTCATCCTTTTCATCTCAACAAATAATCACACAAAAACACTTCAACAATCATCCAACAACTCAACTATAACCTTAAACTAAAAGAATCACTTAATATCATCAACTTTTACTTATCAAATCCTAACCCTTACCTCTCCAAAAACCTTGATCCAAGACTCCTTAATCCTCTTCTTCCCTTCCAAGCTTAGATTGATGATGATCAACCTTGATTTAGTCCATATAATTCATTAAAACTTCATATAAATCAATAACTTTAAAAATTTCATCAACCAAATATATAATCACTTCACTTACCCTCACTTTTTCTTGATGAAGATAGATGGAATTGAGAGGCTACAAGGGATGGATCATCTTCTCCTCTTCTTCTTCTTCTCCTCCTTCTTCACGGCTGCAGCTTCCTCTTCTTTCCTCACGGTTTCTGCTCCTGCACGGTCAACTCTCCTTTTTCTTTCTTTTTCGGTTCTGTTTTGCTCTCCAAATTTCAGCTTGTTCTTCACGTTTCCTTCACCTCTCAACCGACTTATATCTCTTCCAATCATCTCTCAAGCCTTCACTTATATACCCACACTTAATCCATGCCAAAATTGCCTCTAAAGTATCCTTAAATTCACCTAAATGCCACTAGTTATGCATGAAGACATTTAATTGGCCAATACTCTCATCCTTTTAATCACCAACAACTCATCCCATTTCCTTAATTACATCTCAACTAATCACTTGCTTTTTGACTTAAAGATGTCACAACCTTATTGGCCTTCATCCAAGCACATGGATTGTGCTTCTTTACTACATATTATCTCCTACACATTTAATGTTACAATTAACTTAAATTTTAATCCTCACTTAACACCAATAAATTCCAAAAATATTCTATGATGAAATCAAATTGACCATGCAATACTCTAATTGGATGTCTTAACTTCCAATTTCATGCTTTGAAAAAAATTCAATTGGGCTTAAACTCACTAAATTCCCAACGTTTCCTACGAGGGTATTTTTATCAATAAATATTCGGAACCTTTAAAATCCAATCAAACGAACTCATTTTTACTTCGTTTCAGTTTCTAATAACTCTAATTCATATTCTGAAGCTTATAATGTCCGGGGTCTATTTTCCAAAAATCACTATTCATACGGACACTATTCACTGAAAACACTATTCACCGAAAAAAATTTTATTTCACGAAACTTGAGGAAATTTTCCTTTTCCCGAAAATCACTATTCACTCAAAATACTATTCATCCCGTTACATTTTCATTTCTTTTAAATAGAGAAAATTTGGGATGTTACAGGAATGACTCATCCATTTTCCCATATGCTAGTTTTTTTACATATTGCAAAGACCTTCAAACTTTGTTGTACATAATCTGCATGTCATACTGCTTTCACATTTTTGCAATCAAAAGCTGAGATGTAATACTATCAAGCCCTACCTTTTTCTGATATAGTGTTGCTATGACAATAGTCTTCACACTCCGCCTATGTGACTTGAAGACGTCTTGACAACATGTGTGTTCTAACACATACTTGTACACATATCACATCATACCACCCTTTCTGCATCTTGCACGAATCTCAAAACTACAGGTCAAATCCTTACAACTAGCCTCATATCGAACCATGCAGGAACGTCTAACCTTATATTGATACTTGAAATTAAGAACACATCTTCCAACAGTCACATTCAATTCATATTTACTATTGAAAAATGCACATTTATATAATGTATCACGTCTGATGAAGGTCGACATGGTTGTGAGGGATTAGTACCCTCAATTTCGCACTGATCTACACCTGGAACAATCCAATATGGCTATGAGGGGTTAGTGTCAAATTGTGAACCCCAAAATCTTATTTCTGGATACTTTGTGTTCTCTCCATTGTCATCAATAACTTCAGTTTCAATGTCATCATCTCTAATTTCCTCATCATCATCTCCACTTTCGATGTTTCATCATGTAACACCCTCCACCCGATTCCCATTCAGATGAAAACCCGAGTCGGATGATGCTACTTTAATCGGTGTATTCGTTATTACTTTACATAAATGTACTAAATAAAAAAAAATTCTCAAAAATCCGGCAGAGTTTCCTCTGTTTTTCTGAAAAATCCAAAATTATAAAAACCTGCATATTTCAAAAGCAAACACTTCTAAAATAAGTTCATTTTCTCAACTTTCATTTCGGACTCTCCGTCCGATTCCAAGATCACTTCGCCACACAAACATTTATAACCACAACATTTAATAAAAAATCATATTTATCAAAATTAAAAATAAATCATATGATACTTAAGAACTTTCTTTACAAATCAAAAACCTTCTTTGACACAACTTATACACATTATTATTTATAAAATCTCATAAATCCATATACATATATATATATATGCATTTTCATGTACTTAAACACCACTGTACAATACTAAAAGTAAAACTATCAAGGATGGATGGATGTGACTTGCAGAAAGCGCGGCAACCATCTTCTCGTCTATCCTTATTTACAGCGTCCAAATTTAACCTACGCGTGGAAAATCCAACGCGCTAAGTATTTCTACTTAGTGGGTGTACACTAAATTTAAATTTCATCAATTTCAAAGATACAAGATTTTAAAGCAGAATTTCACAGTTATCAAATATTCATAATAAATCATAAAGAGATCAATTTACTAGTAAATGCATATATATAAAATGCCTCAAAATCATTTTCCAAATATGACTTTACAAAACCAGATTTCACCATTTTCACATTTTCGTCAAGAAATGAAATAAAAATTACATCCCATTTCGTAGAAAATTATCGTGTTGTCAAATAAAATTCCCCAAATCTCAAATTTTTATTATTTCATCAAAATCATGTTATCGTAACACAAAATTTCATAATTTTCAAGCTTTTATCAACATTCTTAAATAACTTCATTTATTAATAATTACATGTATACAACCCATGAAATTGTTTTCAAGCATATTAAGAATCAAACTTCTAAAATGCTCAAACTTTTATTTAAATTCACAATTACGTCAATTTATCAAGAATTGCACATATAAAACAAACAATTTAAATTCCTCGTCTCACAAAAATATCATTGGGTAACACCACCCTTTTATGTTTTTCTCAAAATACTAACATAATACGTAAAGAATTTACTTTATTAATAAAAGCGCATATAAATCACATAAAAGACTTTTCTAAACATTTCAACGTGATACCTTCGAACTTGTATGTTAAATCACAACGACAGCACATTATTAACAAATACACATCTATATGCACATAAAAATCATTTTCGAACATAGTTGTACGTTTTTCATTTAATATTTTTCTCAATGCCCTTCGTAAACTCTGACACGATACCATGGACTGGAAACGGGTTTCACGTATCCCCCGGCATCGGATACTCGGTGACTACCCGCCGGAGCACATTTCACATATCACATAAATTCTGGGACCGGACACTCGGTGCCTCTCAAAGTCCATGAATTTCGTATCAACACATATAAGCAAATCGGTGCAGTACTACTATAATCACCCTATTGGCATGCCAACTACCAATCCCCACCTACCAATGTTCAGGTTTACTCGGGCCCTTATAATTTCATTTATTATCAACAATTTCATGTTTTCACAATTTTCCTTTCTCAACAAATATTCTCATTCGGAAAACTCAGAACACTTTTTCAATCAAAAAATATATATTTCTCATTTATTCAAAACATCATAACACATCATTTCTCATTCAAAAGTGACTCATCAATCTCATCAAAATCGTTGTGCCCTTCTTCCGATATACATTCGGTCAAGGCACTAACATGTTCATTTCTTTCCGTTTCTTTTTCGTTTTTATTCGAAAGTTATTAAAAATCATAATCCAATACCATTTGATAATAAATTGTCAAAATAATTTCACAAATCCTTTAATTTCCACATTCGGTCAATACTTTTTCTTTCACAAAATTTTCCAAAATTTTCATTATTCAATGCCACAAATTTCATCACAATATCACTTACACATAAATTGTCACAAAATCATTTATACTAAAATTTACACATAGTCACGAAATCGATTTAATTAAAAATTGAACCAAAACACATACTTTTTTCCAAACTTTTCAAAATTTAATTATCAAATACTATACAAAATCATTCATAACATAAATCACACATTTTCATCAAATCTATTTAATTAAAACATAATAAACTCAATTAAAATGTAATAAACTCATATACTAAATTAAACTAAAACTTCTATCAATAAAAATGAGTTTTTAAGATAAGTGTACACCAACCTTTTGGACGCTTTCGATAGCTTATCCAGTCATATAACTCCTTTGATTTTCTTATCATCCTAGATCCACCCCAAAATCACATAAAACTTAACTTATAACTTATAGAAAAATAAACTAATTTTCTGAAATCTAAATTCTATTAATATAAACTTACCTATCTAAATAGATCTGGCATCCAAAAATTTTCTTTTCTTTCTTCTTTCTTTTCTGCTTCTCGGCTTCTCCTTCTCTCTATTTTTTTTTTTTTCTTTTCTGCTTCTGCTGGCCGAATGGCCCCTGTTTTTGTTTTTCCTTCTAAGAAACTATATATATATGCACACACCACGACCTCATCGCTCTCCACCGCCTCATGCACAGTCACTTCTTATTTTATTTTATTTTTCTTTCTTTCTTTTCTCAACCGACAGGCGCACACACACATACACACACACATATATATATATATTTTATCACACGGCAGCCATTTGCTGCCTCTTTTTTATTATTATTATTATTATTTTATTTTTGTTTTCTCCCATGGTCCCACCACAAATTAATTATATATATTATACATTATTTATTTTTCTTCAACGGGCCCACCATCATTTATTATTGTTATTATATTTATTATTATGAAAAATCTCACCGACCTTTTGATTTCCCATATATGGAAAATTTCATTTTAAACCCTATAACCTTTTTCTTTGTAACCCAATTTTCTTAATTTCTTTTAAAAATATCCTCCAATAGGATATTTATCCACAAACTTCTACACTCTTAAAACTAAAATCGGACTAAATTAATAACAAAAAAATCGAATTTCACTTAATCTCTTAGATTGGGGCGTTACAAAATGTCCTGGTACATATATTTTACAATTAAATATAATCATGTCATTTTTAACATCTCATTTATTTTTTCTTAATCACTTAAAAATCACAATTTAAATCTTAAAATTTACCACACTATCTTTTTAATTTATACTCAATTTATAATTCCCTTATGCCACATGTTTATAATTTCTTATCTCTTTTTATTTGACTTTTCTATAATACTCGGATTCAGCTTTTCTGGAAGTTTCTCGAAATCCTTTTAAAATTCATCAGGGCCTATATTCGGACTGCCTACATACTCCTGGTAATCTCAGTTACTCTTAAAAGTCATTTCATGCTCTTTTTGAGCTCTCCGAAAATTCACTAAATCGTCTCCAGTGATTTTTGAATTGATTCTATTTCCATTCGAATCACCTTGGAAAGTGTCCTTTGAATTTCTAAAATACTTCATGAGCATTTTAATACTCATTCCGACACTTTCCTAAATTTTTGAATTTTTCCGAAAATCTTTTCGGGTTCCTGATCGGATCCAAAAACCGCTCCATTTTATCTCAAACGAACTCATTTTTGATCCGTTTCAATTTCCTTAGACTCAATTACTTATTCCAGAGCTTTCTGACTTTAGGGTTCGTTTCTCAAAAAATTCACTATTCACACGGATACTATTCCGTCCGAAACTACTATTCATTCAAAAATCACTATTCATCCCAAAAATACTATTCATCTTAATATATTTTCATTTCTCTTGAATAGGAAAAATTCGGGATGTTACACATCATCATTAATATTTATGTCTTGATCTTCATTATAACGATCATTACTACCATAATCAATGTCGCACATTGGACTTCCTGTGGATGTAAATACAACGATAAAAGCTTAAATTTGATTAATGCCACCACAAGAAGCTATTACCTTCACGCATAGCCGGACTTACAAGTCTATCCATATCTATCCCCATATGCCCTGGCTCTGGTATTAAGGTGGTTGTATATGGAGGGACGGTAGAGCTTACAACTTCAAAATCTCTCACATTTTTATCAACATAAATCTCTCTATAATTAGTTTTTTTGTTCGAAATCACACCATGAATACTAAGATCGGTCGTGATAGATATCTTAACTGCAGGCATTCCCCTAGCTTGGAGTAAATAATGCAAATGAATGTCCTAAATTCTTCTATCAATGCCAATTATAGTGTAAATAAAGTCCATCAACCGAGATAAATTGACATCCTTGGGGGCTCCTATCATCAACGTCTCACCTCCAATATAGTTATTTTCATTCCACTCTCTGTTGCATTTGATTATTATTGTCACCTCACTCATTCCTATAAAATTGAAGCAAAATAATTTATTCTTATCCATACTCATAATGTTCAATAACCAATTGCAACGCATAAAAAAAATCATTTGATAACCATAAACATTTCAAATTTAAATAAATAATCTTAAATAAAATAAAACACAAAAATTGGGTTTTAATATATAATATAACACGAAACCGAGTTTTAATGCTCAATAAAACCCAGTTTCGTGTTTTATTGATAAAAAATCGGGATTTTTTCCTAAACAAATAAAAATCTACATCTTTAATCACGAACCAACCAAATCCAACAAATGCAATCAAATCTAACATCATATGACTTAAATTAATACCAAACTTCAACCACCAAAAAAAAAAAAATGCTGCCCAACTTTCCACTGGTTTTTATGGGCCATTAAAATTTGGTTCCGGGTTTTAATGCCCCACAAAACCAGATCGTTGCAGAATCTCAACCCCTTTGCGATTTCTTTTATTTTTTGCAAATTAGATCTTATATTATATAAAATCATAATAAAAAATCACTCATAAAACATTTACCAAAGCAATGTGAACAAGAAATTTAAAAACGAATCAATAACAAACACATACATTTAAGCTTGAAGAAAAATTTGAGTGTAATGCTTGTTTGAGAAAAAGAAGCTTCAATGTGTGCTTTTTGGAGTGAAAAAGCCTTCAATGGGTGCACAAAACAATCTTCAATGGATGAGAAAATTGAAGAGAATGGAAAAAGTGTGATGAAATAACATATGGAGGAAGAGGACAAGGAGGAGGAGAAAAAGAAGAGAAAGAAGGGCATTTTCGTCGATTTACTGTTGGTTGAAATAAGGGCATTCTCATCATTTTGTCGTTGGTTGAAGGGAATGTTTGACTTAGGGGCAAAATCAGTAACTTGGTTATAATATGTAATTAGTTTGTTTGAGAGATCAAAAAGAAATTTATATAAAATATTGGCTAAAAATGATATTTTTCTTTTATTGTTGTCTTAATATGAAAAGCACTAAATGTTAGAACCATGCACCTTATTTCGCCATTAGTTGATAAAGAACTAATAATTTATGAAACTTTAGGGAGTGCAATGAAATTTTCCCTTGAAATTATTGTTTTTGTTGATGATATTATTGTTGTTGCAGCAATCCATAAAACGAATATGGGTGATCATGCTTCCAATGATATTGAAATCATAGCTGCTTCTTTGAGAGGTAAGTTTGGAACCTTGTATCCTTTATCAAAAGATTGTTGCATTTATCGAGTTCCTACAGCCATACGAAGATCAAATGAAAAACTTTTCACTCCGGTAGTGGTCTCTATTGGCCCACGCCACCATGATCGTGAAGAATTAAAAGCTATGGAAGAGCATAAACTTAGATATTTGCAAGATTTTCTTAAACGAACTTGTATAACCCTGGAGGAGTTTCTTACATATATAAAGGATAAAGAAAAAAGGTTGCGTGATTGCTATGCGGAAACTATCAAACTTGGAAGTCAAGAATTCGTCGAAATGATGTTATTGGATGCTATTTTTATCTTTGAGCTCTTATTAAGAGAGAGTAAATATCAATTTGTTACTAGTGAAGACCGTATATTCGGAAAACCGTGGTTGTTGCCAGATATACGGCCTGATGTATTGTCCATAGAAAATCAAATTCCATTTTTCATTATTGAAGACTTGTTTCAATTTGCCAAAACTAAAATGCCTGAAAATCAGTACTGTTATGAGGAAGTTTTCATGAGCAAACTTGTTTCTTATTTCTGCCGTGCTTCTTGTGAAGTTCTTTCAATAGACCAGAGTTTGTTGGAAACCAACTTTTCTGTGGCACAACATTTTCTGGATTTGCTAAGGCTTTGTGTTGAGCCACCAGATAATGTTCAGGTTGTTAATGAAAGGGAATCTTTGATTTACCCAACTAGCTCACCCACTGTAAAAAAACTTCACCAGGCTGGAATCAAGATTAGGGTTGGATCAAGCAAGCATTTATTTGACATAAGGTTTGATAAAGAGACTTTGGAAATTCCAAAGTTGAGAATGACGAATTTCTCAATGACTTCTATCAGACATCTGCAGATCTTTGAGGGATTGCATTGCGAGACAAATCATATAAATGACTATGCTTCGTTCCTTAGTTTCCTTGTAAGCTCTCCAGAAGATGCTGAATTATTAATTCAGAATGGAATTATTGAAAATGCAGATAGTGTAGAAGGGTCAAGCTTTTGTCAAGAACTTGGTAAAAATGCTAGAGTGTTGTCTTATAACTTCAAGTATTCCGGCATTGTTAGAGACCTAAACACCTTCTGCAAATTTCCATGGCACAAGTGGAAAGCAAACTTGAAGCAAAACTATTTCAACACTCCGTGGGCCTCCATCTCTGTCATTGCAGCTGTTGTTCTCCTTACACTCACTTTTATGCAAACTGTTTGTTCTATTTTGGGACTGCAGGTGTCAAGTGTGCCGTAGTTATTATAATTGATCTCATTTTATTTATCTCGTCTCGTTTAGTTCCTTGTTTGTAACTTGCAAAATTAACTGTGCGGATGTGTTACTAAATTAGTTGTCTTCATAATGCTAGTTTGAGATAATTGAATTGCATTATTTTCTCCTTTTTAATTGATTAGAATATGGGAAAGCAAAATTTATTGAGCTTAATTAATGCCAGTCTATAGTTATCAAATTAGATATAATCTGTAGCTACAGCTCTGAATTCTACTTCCAATTAGATTGAAATGTTCGATAAATTGATTATGTTTAATCTCTCCTTTATCTTTACATAAATATATATATTTTGTTCTCTCATGTTTGGATTATAAAGGAACATCTTGTTTTAATTTTAATTATTTTAATTTGTTCATTCAAGTGGGATGGTCTGTCTTGTTGATGTTGGTCAGGTTAGGCCAAGCACGAAACGACCCATTGACCAAACTTAAGACATATCAAGAAGGAAGAAGTAACAACATTTTTATTCTAATGTGGTCTCATTGATGTCGGTAAGGTTAGGTCCAAGCACGAGACGATGCATTGACCAAACTTAAAACATATCAAGAAGGAAGAAGTTACAACGTTTTTATTCTAATGTGTGTGTGTCTATATCTATATCTATATCTATATGTATGTATGTATGTATGCATTTGAAACAAAGGCCTCTTAAGAAAGATAATATTGAATGGAATCAGCAGATACAACGAAGGAAATAGGAGGACAACAAACACCGCAAGGTCCGCAACAAATATCCCCTTCGAGCAAGACAAGCAAGTATGGTAAGCGAGTGAGCTGTCGTATTTCCCTCTCTAGGAATGAAAGAATAACAATAGGCCCCCAAATTTAGCCATAACTTACATCTTCCACTAAGGTTCCTGCAATATAGTTTGGATAATAAATGAACGTCTTGCCATTGACCACACCTAAAACATATCAAGAAGGAAAAAGTTAAGTTACAACATTTTTATTCTAATGTGTGTGTGTGTGTGTATATTCATTTAAAGCAAAACCCTTTTAAGCGGATATTATTGAATGGAATCAGCAGATACAACGAAGGAAATTGGAGGGTAACAAGCATCGCAACAAATATCCCCTACGAACAAGAAAAGCAAGTTTGGCAAGCAAGTGAGCTATCGTATTTCCCTCTCTAGGAATGAAAGAATAACAATAGGCCCAAAATTTAGAGATAACTTACATCTTCCACTAAGGTTCCTGCCATAGCCAAACTAGTGTTCCAAACTTAAAATCGCATTGCGAGAGTCTGTTTCTACCAGTTGGAACCAAAACCTTTCTGACAAGCAAAATACAATGCTTCTCTAATTGCAAAAACTTCACCAGTATCTGGAGTAAATCGACTAACTCGTGGCAGAGCAAAGGCAGCACGAACATGGCCTTTATGGTCTCGAATGACTGCCCCAACTCCCGCTATAGGGTTATCAATTAACAAGAGGTTTCAAGATTTTATCATAAATGTAGTTAAATTATTTTACTATAAAATTAAATTTTAAAATAATTATAAATAATTATATCAGAATTTTTTGTTAACATAACCTAACCTATAATTATTAATTAAAAAAGAAATATAAAAATTTTTCTTTGGAGGCAAATTTTCTTCTAACTTAAATTGTTGTGCACCTGCTTATCCATTTTAATGGTGGGGTTTGAATGTCACTCTATACATTTTACAAGCATATGTGAGATGATTGTGGATTTTTTTGCTCATCTTAGTGGTGGGGCTTTCAAGTCCCATTATTCACATTTTACAAATATTTATGAAGGTTTTCTCTCTTTGTTACGAGTACATATCTACTAATGATGAAAATAGATTTTCAAATTAGGAAAATAAATTTCTCCTAATTATAGAATTATATATTCAAATTGTTTAAGTAGTAATTTATCTCGTCAGGTTTCTATAGTCTCCTAATTAGTGTCGGCGTTAAAAGAAAAGTCAATTTGGAGCTCAGTTAATATCATGTCAACTAATGTCGAGAGTGGTAAAGTGGTCCTGTTCTAGTGAATGATCCAGCAAATGTTAAAGAGGCAAAATGGTCCTTTACTAATATCAATGAAGGTAAACTATTTCAAAAAATAAAAAATAAAAAAATAAAGGCAATGAAAGTAAACTAATTTATCATGGTCTCATGATTTTGATAGCCTGATTGGTCACATGACAATACCATTGTCTTTTGTCATGTATTAGAAAAGGTCATATCCATTTTGGTGCCATAAAATTAGCCCTCACCCTTCATGGTCGAAAAGGTCTCCCAGTTGCTACAAGACTCACAATACTGGACACTAGATACAAAAAATATGAACATGCGTATCTAGGACTCTTCTGGCTACTCTCAACGCTGGAACAATCATTCTCACCTTGATCCCAAACTTCAACATCCCGCTTAATTATGAGTTTAGCTCCAATGCTATCAAGGTTCAGGTTCAAATCATAGGTGTTGAGATGAAACCTGACTCCATTATGGCAACTCTCCATTATCAAATGGTATGGAGACTTTAAAATCATGTCATAGATCTTGTCTTGCTAACATCCACCAACACGATGGTACTTATCATGGATTCATAGCATGTACCTCATTGTACTATAATTCCAAAGCAAATCAGTAGAGAAAAGCTTCTTGAGCTTCTTTTAGAAAGTTGGATCACAAGTTATAAGCATACTTTCAAAGCTCCCGAACCAGTCACTATTACAGAGGCCTGCATGAAAAGCAACAAGGACGGAACAACAACTTTCTTCTTTGGCAAGTCTGGAATTCCCACAACACCACCAGCTAATTTCCAGTTTATGATATCACCAGTTCAACCAACTAATCGTGTTCACAAGGATGATCCACCAGTTGCTGTTTTCTCAAATACTGCTATGCCTATTTTTCAATATAGAGACTGTTATGGTCATTGTCCTTTTGATATTGATTGTGATTGCATCAGATGTTAAAATGATCCCATTGGAATCATTGAACTTCCCCAAAGATATCATCCTTACAAAAGGAAAGAGAAATCTCATAAAGATCCTCTCTATCAAGCTTATCTTGATGGAGATCCCTCTGTTGGATTATTAGGAGAACCTTCTGAAAAATTTGATTTTGTTGTCAAATACTCAGACCCTCCAAAACATTCACCAATAAAAAAACCCCTCTTGGGATTTACTAGATTACCTAGATTCTCCACCAAAATCAACGTCTACGCTACCATCAGTACCTTCAACTTACAAGTTTAAAGAACCTCTTCCATGTTACAAGAAGAGTTTGAAGTGGATTGCTAAAAACACTCCACCTCAGCCTTCTATATCTCAACCCGTTTCAATCATGATGATGCAACAACCACCACTCTCTTTTAATCAAGTAGATTATGATCGAGAATTTCCACCTATTCCTGAATATGCCAATCAAAGACCAAAAATCATGCCACCTCATGTTATTCAATCTGATGGTACTCCAAAACCCATCTCTCATGATGAAGCAATTCTCAATTGGCAAACTGAGAATGCAAAATAGCAAAATCAAGCTTTGTTTAACATCTCTAGAAAAATTGATTAGATAACTTGTCATGCCTAGAGTACTGCAAAAATCATCGCACAACTTTAGAAGCAAATGCAATAAGTGCATAATGAGTTGATGACTATTATGCAAACTGCACAAGGTTTCTTTTAAGCTATCCTTCAAAAGGAGGTAGAGATGCGGAATTTGTAGACTCAATTAGCCTCTCTCCAGAGAGACTATTTCAGACAAACACAATCCCCCTAAATCACTTCATCTGGTGTCACAACCTTACAATCCATTTAAAGATACCCAATGGACACCTTCACTGTCAACCTTTCCAAAGCTCAGCCAAACATTTCCTACATTACACCAACCATCTACAGCTGAAGCAGCTTTTGACTCAAAAAGTCAGTTTTATGACTACATGAAACAGCAATTTGAAAAGCAAAGAAAATAAGAACAAGCAACTAAGAGAAAAAGTAAACAACCTGTCTCTAACTCAAAAAAACAAAAATCATCACCACCAAGGTCTTCCCAGATGATGGTTTCAGCCTTAATAAATCAAACCAATTCTTTTACCAATTATCTTACAGATATAGCCTCTCACCAAATTTCTATAATCCCACAGTCTGAAGAATTTGAATCTGAATCAAATCAAACCTAAGATCCAAAACAAGATTTATTACCTTCTTCTTCACCCTCTTTACAAGACTTCCCATCGAGCTCCTCATTAAGTCCCTCCTCTACTTCAAACACTTCATTTTTCATTCAACCTCAATTTCTGAATACCCAACCCAAAGATTATAGTCCAAAAGAACATAGTTTTGACCTAGATACCCCATATTCATACCACATCTCTTTCAAACCTTAAAGATGCTGAACCTCCACGACATAGACATCGTCGACATCATCAACCTCTTGAAAACCAATATAACCCTCCTGGATCAAAAATCCATACCTTCACAGTTAATGATCTCTCATAGACAAATAGCGAGATCAAATGTTTGAGTTTCATGCATGGTTACAAGCAGAGTGCTTAAATCGAATGCACAAGTTCAAGCAATTCTCACACAGTTTTCCACCAGACTCACTAGAAATCTTCGAGAATGGTGGACTAGCCTCCATCAATACAGACAATTACAATTTGTGTAATTACCTACTATTGATCAAGTCATGTATATTCTCTACACTGAATTTTGTGGGATGTCATAAAATTCAAATGCGTGAAGAATATTTTCAAATGAAGTGGTGTTCTTTACGAAGAAAAGATCTCGACAAACATTATCAGGCAATGCTTAAAAGATACTATGTCCTTCGAGGTATGGACGACCCCAACATGAATCAAGCATTTCTTTTCTCTATTCTTGAATCTTTGGCTCAAGAAACAATAAAAATGATGCAAGCACATAATGTAACACCCTCCACTCGATTCCCATTTAGATGGAAACCCGAGTCGAATGATACTATCTTAATTGGTTTATTCGTTATTATTTTACATAAATACACTATAAAATGTGTTTTTTCTCAAAAATCCGGCAAAGTTTCTTCTGTTTTTCTGAAAAATCCAAATGTATAAAAACCTGCAGATTTCAAAAGCAGACACTTCTAAAAAACATTCATTCTCTCAACTTCCATTTCAGATCTTCCGTCCGACTCCAAAATCACTTCACCACACAAACATTTATAAATACAATATTTAATAAAAATCATCCTAATCGAAATTAAACACTAATTAAATGATAAATAAAAGTTTCTTTACAAACCTAAAAAAATTTTCTACAACTTATACATCCTCATTTATAAAATCTCGTAAACCTATATACATGTACATGCATTTTCATATACTCTAACATCACTATACAATATTAAAGGTAGAACCACCAACTATGGACAGAATGTGACTCGCGAAAAACGCAACAGATGTCTTTTTGTCAACACCTATCTGCAGCGCCCAAAATTTCAACCTACGCGTGAAAAATCCTACGCGCTAAGTATTTCTACTTAGTGGGTGTACACTAAATTTAAATTTCATCAATTTCAAATATACAAGATTTTAAAACAAGATTTCACAGTTGTCAAATATTCATAATAAATCATAAAAAATCAATTTACTAGTAAATGCATATATATGAAATGCATAAAAGTCATTTTCTAAATATGACTATACAAAACCAGATTCCACCATTTTCACGTATTCGTAAGAAAACGAAATAAAAATTAAATGTCATTTCATTAAAAAAAAAAAAATTATCGTATTGTCAAACAAAATTCCCCAAATCTCAAACTTTTATCATTCCATCAAAATTATGTTATTGTAACACAAAATTTCACAATTTTCAAGTTTTTATCAAAATTAATAAATAACTCCATTTATTAATAATTGCATGTATAAAACACATGAAATTTATTTTCAACCATATTAAGAATCAAACTTCTAAAATGCTCAAACTTTTATTAAAATTCACAATTATGTCAATTTATCAAGAATTACACATATAAAACAAACATTTTAAATTCCTCATTTCACAAAAATATCATAAGGTAACACCACATTTTTATATTTTTCTCAAAATACTAAAATAATACGTAAGGGATTTACTTTATTAATAAAAGCACATATAAATCACATAAAAGACTTTTCCAAACATCTCAACACGATACATTCGAACTTGTATATTAAATCACAACGAAAGCACATTATTAACAAATACATATATATAAACACATAAAAATCATTTTCGAACATAGTTGCACGTTTTTCATTTAATATTTTTTTTCTCAGTGCCCTTCGTAAACTCTGATATGATATCATGGACTGGAAACGGGCTCTCTAGCATCGGACACTCGATGACTACTCGCCAGATCTCATTTCACATATCACATAAATTCTGGGATCGGATACTCGGTGCCTCGCAAGGTCCATAAATTTCGTATCAACATATATAAACAAATCGATGCAGTACTACTAATATCACTCTATTAGTATGTCAACTATCAATCCCCACCTACCAATGTTCAAGTTTACTCGGACCCTTATAATTTTTCATATATTACTAAAAATTTCATATTTTAATAACTTTTCTTTATCAATAAAAATTTTCATTCGGAAAAACTCTGAACACTTTTTCAATCAAAATATATATATTTCTCATTTATTCAAAGCATCATAACACATCATTTCTCATTCAAAAGTGACTCATCAATCTCATCAAAATCATGATGCCCTTCTTCTGATATATATTCGATCAAGAAACTAATTTGTTCATATCTTTCCATTTGTTTCCGTTGCTTTTTCGTTTTCATTCGAAAATTATTAAAATCATATTTAAACAAACATTTATTTCAATTTATCAAAATAATATCATACAAACCTCATATTCTTTATTCGAACAAGACACACTTTATCACAAACTTTTCAAAATTTAATTACTAAATACTATCAAAATTATTCGTAACATAATTCACTTATATTCATAGAATGTATTTAATTAAAACGAAATAAACTTATATACTAAATTAAACAAAATCTCTACTAATAAAAAAAAAAAGTTTTTAAAATAAGTGTACACCAACCTTTTGGGCTCTTTCTATAGCTTATGCACTCATATAACTCCTTTGATTTTCTTATCATTCTAGATCCATCCTAAAATTACACAAAATTTATTTTATAACTCATAGAAAAATAAATTAATATATGTGTATTTTTTTTTCAAAATCTTATGAAAATAAACTGATTTATCTGAATAATCGAGCATCCAAAATATTTTGCTTTTCTTTTCTTCTTCACCTCCTTCTTCTCAACTTCTTCTTTTTCCTTCTCTTTTCTTTCTTTTTCTTTTCTTCTTCTGCTAGCCGAATGGCGTCTGTTTTGTTTTCTTTTACTTCTAAGAAACTATATATATGTATATATTACACCACGACCTCATCTTCTTTCCACCATCTCATGTCACCTTTCTTTATTTTATTTTTATTTTATTTTATTATTTTTTTCTTTCTCAACCGATGCCACATATATATATATATTTTCATCACTCGACAGCCACCCCTTTGCTTCTTTTCTTTATTATTTTTTTTCTATTATTTTATTTTTTTTTCTCAGATGATCTCACCACAAATCAATTATATATTATTTATTTTTCTCCAACGAGACCCACAATCATTTATTATTATTATTTTTATTATTATTATTTTTTAAAAAAAAATTCACTCCAACCATCATTGACGTTTCTGGTAACATAGGTAAATTTTCATTTTTGTCCCCTATGACCTTTTTCCTTTTAATCCCACTTTCTTAATTTCTTTCAAAAATATCCTCTAATATGATATTTATCCACAAACTTTTATACTTATAAAATTAAAATCGAACCAAATTAATAACAACAAACTACATTTCAATCAAACTCGTAAGTCCAGTTAAATTGGCGTGTTATAAAAATACCTTTGTATATATCTTTTATAATTAAATATAAACATTTTTTTTTTCCAGTTCAATCACCTACAAGTCACAATTTAAACCCCGAAATCAATCACATAACTTTTTAAATTCATACTCAATTTACAATTTCCTAATGCCACATGTCACATTTTCATGGTTGTTTGCCCCACATGTCTATCATTTGTTGTCTCTTTTGATTTGACTTTTCCGAGACACCCGGATTCAGCTTTTCTGGAACTTTTTGAAATCCTTTCAAAATTCATCGGAGCCTATATTCGAATTGCGTACATACTCCTAGTAACCTCGGTGACTCTTAAAAGTCATTCTATATCCCTTTTTGACTTTCCGAAAATTCACTAGATCACCTCCAACGATTTTTGGATTGATTCTATTACATTCAAATCTCCTTCGAAAATGTCGTTTGAGTTTCTAAAATACTTCTAGAGCATTTTAACACTCATTTTCACACTTATCTAAATTTTTAATTTTTTTCAAAAATCTTTCTGAATTTTCGATCGAATCTGAAACTGCTCCATTTTACCTCAAATGAACTCATTTTTGATCCGTTTCAGTTTCCTTAGTGTCCATTACTTATTCCAAAGCTTTTTGACTTCAGTGTCCGCTTGTCGAAACATTCACTATTCACACGGATACTATTCCGTCCAAAAATACTATTCATCCAAAAATCATTGTTTATGCCGAAAATACTATTCATCCCGATACATTTTCATTTTTCTTAAATAGAGAAAATTCAGGACATTACACATAATAGATCACTTGATCATATTACACTTAGTGAAATCTATCAGTTTATACTTACTGCACTTGAAAGACTATATGCACAAAAGAAATTCTTTGATGACTATCTTCAATAATCAAGGCAATTATCAAAGGCATGTCAGCGTCCCGATTTAAAGATCAAATATAAGGACGAAAAGATGTGTACGTGTAAGCCCTATCGAAAAAGGCATCATTTCTACAATCATAGATCCAAGTCGTTATTTTAAGACCTTTCAATTCCAAGAAGTATAAGCCTAAAGTTCATAGATTTATTTGTAAGAAGAAAACAAAATGGAGAACAGCAGATCGCTGTTATCGTTGTCATGGGAAATGACACTTTGCGAAGCAATGACTTAAGCAAAAGCACAAGTCTCAAAAAATCTTTCAACAGCTTTCTCAAATATCAGGTATCACCTTCTTTGATGATGAATTAGAAAGTCTCTTTTTACAAGATGAAGAACCACATCCTGAAACAATTCTTCAATATACTATTGAAGACATTGATTCAGCATACATTTTCCTTACCGGTCAGCAATCATTAGAATATTCTGATGATAACGCATGCTACCGGTTTCAACAATCTTTCCCTTCTATTTCCTCTATTTCTTTGATTCCTTTAACTCTAGTCTACCTTTTCCTGACTAAATTCACTAAGCCCATCAAAGTTATTGTTTTCTTTGACATAGGTGCCATTAAATCAATCCTTAACCTAGATATTCTTCCTTCTTCCTTTTGAAAGCCACATCAAGAACATTTTTAGACAACTAGTAATGACGTTTTCACCATAAACCTCATCAGTCATCTTATAACAGTTCCAATCTTTTCCGGCTGTTGTACAACTTACAAATTTTTAGGATCCTCACTTCTTGAAAAAGATATGGTATTAGATTTTGATATCTATACCAAGCTCAATAAACTCAAAAATCTTCCTGAAGGCATTAAATATAAATCCTATTTTCAGACATGGACAACCTACCCAAAATTGTACCCAATCCTTCAGCCCAATTTTTCTTATATTCTTCAATCCCTACAGCAACACTCCGTTGCTAATTCACACTCGGCCTTTTTGCTTAAATGCAAACATCCTCTTTGACAGAACCTCAATTATTTTGTTAACCTACCCTTTAAGCTCAATAAAGACATCAACCCAACCAAAGCAAGTTATTCGGGAATGAATTCTGAATATCTGCTCCTTGTACAACAAGAATGTAATGCTCTACTTAATCAAAATCTCATTGAAGCGACCGATTCACAGTGGTCTTGTGAAGCTTTTTATATTAACAACCGAGCAGAACGAGCATGAGAAAAAATAAGGTTAGTTATCAATTACCAACCTTTAAATCATTTCCTCAAAGACATTAAATTTCCTCTCCCTTCCAGAACAACTTTTTTTGTCCAACTCCACAATGTTCTCATTTTCTTTAAATTCGACTTAAAAGACGAATTTTGGCAATTAGGTCTTCACCCTAATGATAGACACAAAACCATTTTTTGTATTCTTAATCACCATTACCAATAGATAATTTTACCCTTTGGATTAAAAACTGCTCTTTCTCTTTTTCAACAAAAAATGACTCAATTTTTCAACTCATTCCTCATTCCGCTTTGGTGCACATAAATGACATTCTTCTCTATTCCAAAGATGAAGAATATCACTATGCTCTAATTCAACAATTTCTGGACATAATTGAAACCATGGAATTATGTTCTTCGAGAAAAAAGTCAAAATTGCAAAAACAGAAATCAATTTTCTTGACCTGCAAATAAAAAATGGTTCTTACCATCCGTAGTCCCATATCTTTGAAGAGTAATGACATTTCCAGCTGCTCTTACCAGCAAAATATAAGTCCAACAGTTTTAGGAAATAGTCAATTATGTTCACAACTTCATTCCTCACTTCACCTGAGATACCTACTCCTTGACTCAACTCCTTCGAAAAAAACCTCCCCCTTAGTCCTCTGAACATACTAACACTATCATATTACTCAGGCAAAAAGTTCAAAAGCTTCCACCCCTCAAAATCCCAAGCAGTAGAAAAAATATTTTACAAACTGATGCAAGTAAAAATTATTAAGGTGCTACACTTCTCAACCAAGATGACAAAGATTACAGACATCTTTGTGCGTTCACCAGTGGAAAATTCAAAGACTCACAGCTGCATTATCATTCAACCTTCAAAGAAATACTAGCTATAAAGAATACAATTGAAAAGTTTGAATTTCATATCATTGATAATCATTTTCTTGTTGAGACATATATGCAATTTTTCTCTCAAATGCTCAAGTTCCATAAAGGAAAAATGTCATATCAACAATTATTTCATTGATCAAAATAGTTCAATCGTTACTCCTTTGATGTCAAACATATAAAAAGAGAAGCCAATGTTTTAGCATATCATCTCTTTCAACCAATCCAAATCACTGCTCCAATCACTCCAATCAATGCAGACAGACTCATTCAATGCTACATGTTCACTCAAATTCCTCAAAGCTCAGATATGACAAATTCTTCTTCCTCCAGAATGCCATATGATACTCCTCCAGAATATCATGAAGTCGTTCAATTCAAGTTTCGGTCTTCAAAGTCAAAAATCTCATGTTCCAATATTAAAATAAGTGCATTGAAAAATATGGCTAAGTATTTTTAAATGCCTTATCTGTTCGCCTAGAATACTCATTTACAAAGGTCTTCACCATCCCTATCAATACTTTTCACCCGTTATTTGACTTTCCTATAGAACTATTTTGGTTCTTTTGATACTTTCTTTATCTACACCATATAGCAATTGAATTCCCTATTACACCTATGATCAAAACTCTTAAACTCTTCAAAAAGAATCCAGAAGCATCTTTGTGTCCATTACTTCAATTTCTTAATTGGTTTCAACATATTCCCAAATGGTTGTCCACTTTCAAACTACAAGCTACTAAGAATAATTATGTGATCATCATGTTCCATAAGCTTTTTACAATTTACCCAAATGGTCTTTGTTTTAGTCAGTCCTCTTTTGAAATTTTAGAAAATCATCCAATTCAAATTTTTGGTTCCTCAACAAATTATCTTGTAAAAATTCAATCAATTTAAAAGATTCTCTTTGAGAAAAACCAGACTATTCCAAATTCTATTTGGTCAGCCCTACAAGATGGTGCACCATGAGATTTTCTTCCCACTCAGTTCATTGTTCAACTTCAAAAGGCTCATTCTACTCATCTTGATAGGATTGTAAGTCAACTTAACAAAATCCAATTATCAGATTGGTATTATCCGGATTCACAGCCTGACACTATTCAGGAACAACAATTATTACAGGTACAAGTTAGACTACATAAAATACAAAAGATAAAGTCAAAGAAATCAAAGTGTCTATCTCAATCGAGAGACGATTCACCCAGTCATGTGCAAAATATGCAAGCCAACTCACCATCCACTCAAGAGCCATTCATTGACACTGCTCAGTATCCTCACCTAGAAGACTTTAATGACTCAATCTTCGAGATGCTCCAAATCCGTTAAATATGCCAACAAAGCAAAGAAAATGGTGAAACAAAGTCCCTTTCGAGCATGAATATGCAAATCACACCATTTTCAACAAATCACCATGAATCCAACAAAACAATCAATCAACTGAAATAAGTCAAAAAGCAAGCAGTGAAAAGATTTGTAATATACCTTCCCGATTTTAGTACTATATATGTACTGTATGATGTATTGTACAAGTATGTCCTTATTTATAGAATAATAAAGTGATTTTAAAGTATCCAGATATGTAACTGAATTCTAGTAGGATTTTCGGATAGACCGGAGATAGATTCGAATACAAGAATTAACATGGTTAATTCTTTTCTAAACACATTCTATTGGAATTCTAATTACACCCACTTAAGGTTAAGTGTGTAAAAAGAGATAATAAAATTTCCTAGAAAGGTCATGAAATAAATTATGGAACCTCGAAGGGCAATTTATGGAAATAAAAGAATTTTCTAAAAAGGAGTAAGGATGTAAATAAAGTGTGATGGCAATGACATTTTTGGAACTTTAAAAATATGATAGATCGACATGTGTGTAAAGATAAGGATGACTTATGAGTAATTTTGAAGACAACATAACCACTAGTTAGCATTTGGTTGAAGTGGAATGAGCTTAGTTAGAATTGAATTGGTTGTTAAAACTCAACCAATCAAAAACCTTCAATTCTAACTAATAGCACTCTCGTAAATTTGAACTTAGTTTAGAGGCAAATGTTAAACTTAATGAAGGCTTATATAAAGTTATGGTGTACATAAGATGTGTAGAAAAATTGAGAACAAAAATTAAGAGAAGAGAGGAGATAGGTTCGGCCAACAAAGAAAAATAAGAGCAAGCTTGTTTTGGTCAATTTTTCATGCTTAACTCACTAGATTCACACTAATTTGGTGATAAAGCAAGGTTTGAACAAAGAAGGTGAAATGAAAGTGGTAAGTTTCCCTAAATTTTCATCATGTTTTGATGATTTCTTAGTTGAAAAGTATAACTTGATGAATTGATGAAATTTTTGGTATGTTTAGAAATAAATTAACTTGTATTCAAGTGTAGGAGTGAAAGGAAACTCAAAGAAAATCATTAGACAAGCAAGTGATCAAGGTGAGCATTCTAATATTTTAGGATTTTATGTGATTTCTCAAGGAAAATTAAATTGAGTTGATTCTAGGACATTAGATGAATATATGGTAGCCATGAAAATAGAAGAATGATGTTGGATGCATGATTTATAGATTCGGCCAGAGTTAGGGTTTGATGTCAATAGATTGATTTTAGTGTTTTGATTATATGAGGTTATACATGATTCTAACATGATGTGCATCAAGAAAATGAAAGGAAAAGTTTGAATTTGGATGATATGTGAATTCGGCCAAGATGGAATTTTAGGAGTGCACTTTATGTTTTTGTCATTTGAATGATTTAGGGTGATGTTAAGATAAAATTAAGATGATTAATACATGGAGAAATCAAAAGAATAAAACTTACGTGTAAAGTTGTGTAATTGGACAAGTTGAAGGGCATGTTAGTTTGAATGCCAAGTTGGGTTAATTGATGTTGGTTTTAAATGATTAAGTGATGGATTCTAAGTTAAAATATGTATTATAGGTGAAAAGGAAACAAAAGAATCAAGGGAAAGTTGTTGAAGGATATTCTAGTGATTAGAAGCCAAGTGAGTGTAAATATATTTTTATGAATGTTAAATGCATTTTAGTTTACTTTTAAAGCATTTTTTTATGAGTTTCCATTAAGCATGTTAGTTATGGATACTTTCATGTTTTCATTTGAAAGAAAATATTTTATACGCCTACCATCGTTATCATATTGAGCTTTAATTTAACACTACCAGCTATTAGTCTTACTATTAAGGTACATACAAGCCGTCAAAACCCGATCTTCTCTTGCACATCATAGACCCTAAAATATTGCTGCCCTTTATCCAACCACTTGTGCAGATTTGTTCCGTCAAAATGAGAAAAGTTAACCTTTGGCTTTCTTGGTTTTTGATGATGATGTCTATCTTTTCATAACACCTCATAGCCCTAGGCAATCTTCTTCCTTTTATCTATCAGTTAATACCTCTAACACCTCATTCATCGTGATCCCCTCAACAATTACCCCTCACTTGGTTGCAATCTGAGCCGATCTCTTCATGTTCTCTAGCCGCAGAATCTTCTTCATGTCGTGAAATATAAGACGTAGTGCCTCACCTTGAGTTCGCAATCCCTCTTCATGAATTCAAAGTTCTTCTTTATGAGTTCATCCTTGGTGATTGTTCTCCTTTGGTTCCTTCACGACAGTGGCTCTCCAAATTTCTTCAACAACCCCTAACAATTGTGTCATTGAAGTATACAAATCATGCACCGACTTTAACAATTTCGATTGGCCCTCGTCCAAGGCCTTTAATATTTGCTAATTGGTCAGTGGCGCATTCCTTATTGAATTAGATGTCTCACCCGGTTCCATCACAACTATTCGATACTAAAATAATGCACTTAGTTTGTGAATAATACATCAAGTAAGTTTCCAAGAAAGAGAAGTACGTCATAATGGATACAATTAAATATCAAGTTTTTTCTAGCCAGAACTTTTTCTAAATATGCATTGACATACCACCACACTATTTCCAACAACTAAGAATAATTATTTTTTTATGAGGAAGATCAGATAATACTGTAACCACAGAACATATTAAGAATTTTTCTCTTAATAACAATTTTCCAACAAAATCACCACTGCAAGCTCTCAATAAAAGCACCAAACTGTTGAGGATCTAAATCTAGATCCAACAACAAACCTAAATCTAGAATTAAATAACAGAATTACCCAACCCTAGTCCAAGATAATCCTAGAGCAAATTCTAAGAAAAAGTGAAAAACAAAGATAATTACCTAACAACTGTCGAATTTCCCTAACTTTTGTAATGAAAATTGGAGCATTAATCCATTTATTTTGTTTGTGTGAATTTTATTTTTATTTTTATTTTTTTGTTTTATTGTGTTTTCTGGATTTGCTCAAGCAAATGTTAGGTTTGAGGGTATTTGATCACGATAAAATATATCGTAATTTTATGCTCTTAATTCTCAATTTTGTGATGAGAACTTGAATAAATCCTTATTATTTCTATGTGTTTTTATTCATTATTTTAGGTGAGTCATGGAAGGATAAATTAGTAAATTAGTGAGGTTTTCAAGGCAATTAGCATGTATGGGTTAAATTTATTTCAAGGAATAATTAATTGGGTTGAAATAATATATTCTTGCTATTGTTTTTAATTTATAAATTAATTTTCAGCCCAAGTTGTGATTACATGAACCAATTTATGCAGCCCACAAAGATTAATCACAAAGCCCAATTCATGCATCCTTTGCAAATATATGTTGGGTTTTAACCAAATTTAACCTTTTTTGAATGACCCTGTTGAGAAATAACCCTTCAATTGTGAGACTTTTCAGATGATATAATTTTGGACAAAAATACCTTTAACATTGCAACTAATTACACTGACCTACCCTTTTCACTAACCCTTTCCCTTTCAAACTTTTCCCTCTTATTCTCTCTCTAAAATTCCCTAACCCATTCTCATCCCTCCTCCCTCTCTCTTCTTCTTCTTCTTCTTCTTCTTCTTCTTTCCTTTTATTTTTTGCTAAGTTGGATCGAACCAGAACCATATGGTTCTGGGCTCGGGTTCGCGACCCAGAACCAGAGGGTTCTGGGCTCGTCGATGAGCCCAGAACCGTCTGGTTCTGGATCGCGAACCCAGAACCAGATCTGGTTCTGGGTTTGCGACCTAGAACCAGACGGTTCTGGTCGGTGACAAACCCGCCGATCAGAACCGTCTGGTTCTGGGCTCGTCACGAACCCAGAACCAGATGGTTCTGGGTTCCGCGACCCAGAAGAACCATCTGGTTCTGGGTCGAGAACCCAAAACCAGTTTCTGTTTTTTTTTTTTTTTTTTTTTATAAATGTTATAATGTTGATGTTGATGAATTGTATTGATGATGTTGATGAATTGTGGTTGATGAATGAGAGATTATGGATTTTGATATTGGATGAATGGGAGAGGTAATTTTGTTCAAAAAATAATAATAATGTCTATTTTGATAATTCAGAAAACTAAAAGTATAATTTTGTAATTTTTGAAAATACTTTTAAGGGCGCTTCTTGGATAAGAAGCACCCTCTATTATAAATACTATAATTATGAAATAACCCCAAAATTTTATTTAATTATAAATTTCATCCTAAATTTTCAATTAAGGTTGGGAATCTCAACCTCGAGGTTGGAATTTCTAGGATTGATAGGGAATCCTAACTTTGAGGTTGGGATTATGGATTTTCATATTGAAAAAAATGGGAGGGGTAATTTTATTCAAAAGATAATAATAAGGTCAGTTTTGATAATTTAAAAAATTAAAAGTGCAATTCTATAATTTTAAAAAGTATCTTTAAGGGCGCTTCTAACCCAAGAAGCGCTCTCTATGATAAATATTGTAATTACGAAACAACCCCAAAAATTTGTTTAATTACGAAATATATTTAATTGAACATTCAGGTTGATATTCTCAACCTCAAGGTAGGGATCCCAACCTTGAGGTTGGGAGTCTCAAACTTAATAAATAAACATCTAAGGTTAGGATTCTCAATCTTTAGATTGGGATCCCAACTTACAGGTTGGAATCCCAACCTATAGGTTGGGATTGATTTTAAAAAATACTCATTAAGGACATTTTTGTCCATTCATGTTTTTTTTTCTATTTGGGATTCCCAACCTCGGGGTTGGGATTCCCAACCTATAGGTTGGGATTTATTTCAAAAATTGACTCATTAAGGGTATTTTTGTCCATTCATGCATTTTTTTTTACCTTTAATTAGAAAATGTTAGTTTTGAGGCTTGACTTTCTAAAGGGGTCATTTTCTCAATTTTCTCATATATGTTAGCCCAAAGCATCCAATCCAAGCCCATGAAATAAGGCTAGCATTAGCTCTTGAAGCAAAAGAAGAATGCACAGACCATCTGTATTTCCACTCTACTTGTTTTCACAATTTTACAAAGGTAGAGGAAGAATGATATTAAACAATATTTTAGTTTCTTGGGTTGTATGTTACATGCATGTATTTACTCTCTTGTTAATATTTATCATAGTTTATTCGATAAGATATTAGTGTATAATTGAATTATAAATTAACTTTAAGATGTAACATGACTTTGATTGTAAGAATCTCATGTGCCTTGAATAAAACAAAATTTTTGTCGATTTTAATTGTATTTGGGACACAGTTACTAATCAAGAATAATTAGGAGGAAAATAGAATTTTTTCATGACTTATGATTACTGTAGAGACTAAAACTTGTTGGGAATTGAATTACATTTATTTCACACAAAATCAATAATTAAGTTTTGACATTCCCACTTAAAGAATTGGGTTCTATTTTATGATTCTATTTTCAATGAAATTTGATTTCCTTTTATTTATATTTCTAATTAGTAAATACGTCTTTGATATTGAAAGCTTGAAAGTAGTTTGAAATCATTGTTTGAAAATGTAGGGAAGAAGGCAACAAAATTGAAGACATCTTGGTGGTTCGCATCATCATACTAAAGTAAAGATTCTCTATCATTTTTTTTTTAAATTTTTTGATAATCTAGTGACACATCAGTATTTAAAAAAATGAATGATCAAGATTGATAGATTTTCTCTTTCTCTTAGATCACTCAAACTTAAATTATTCTCATAAAAATATTAGCATCATATCAATATTGACAGAAAATCTTTATCCATCATACTAATAGCCTTTATTTCTATATATGCATTACTTGAATAACAGAAACATTGTAGTATATATGTAATTTATCATATGAATAATACTAGATTACTCAAAAATTTTGTTCTAATTCATACCTAAATAATGTGATACGTGAGTTGTCAAGATTTTATAAATCATGAGATAATATGGTAATTAATAAGATCTTAACAACCCACATGTCACATTATTTATGTATAAATTTGAGTAAAATTTTTGGATAACCTAACATTACTCTTTATCATCTATTTTATAATTTATGTTTTTTATAAATCTATGTTTATGTGATTAAACCTTAATCTAGTGAGTATATCTGTAGACTGTATAGTTTACTTACCTGAATATTATAACTAAAACGTTGAATAAATTAAATGGTTAATAAAAGATGGACATATTTAACTTTCATTGAATTGCTTAAAAATAATGGTTATAATTGTTATTTAAATTTTCTACATGAGAAGTCGAAGCCTGTAGTTTTATAGAAGTAGAACGTTGACTCGTATGGTTTCCATTATGTAGTTAAACATCTCCTAATATCTTTTATTAAGTCCATCTTTCATATTAATTAAGGGAGAAAAAAATGGTCATTCTCTTTGCTATGATTGAGGAGAGAAATTTGGATAAGAAGAGCTCATATGTCCATCCACCCAAAACACACAATTAATGTAGAGATTAGGTGACTGAAGTAAGGATGTGTACGTTTGGTATAGCTTTTTAAGTATAGCTTTTATGAGTAAATCTTTTGACTTAGAGTATTTATAAATAGAGCTTCTAGTAAAATGTTAATATCATTTGGTTATGTATTTTTTAATAGTTTAAAATATTATAAAAAGGTGTTTGAGAAGTACAATAAAATTTTGTATTTAAAAGAAATATCTTAAAAGTTTATAAATTATAATAAGAGTATTTGAGATAATTTATGACTTTTATAATAAGTTGATTGGAGACACCAAAAATTTGGCTTTTTGTTAATAGATATATAAAGATTTTTTAATATTAAAAATGCCCTTTTCAAGAATACGTAAAAGAATTAATTTTTTTTTTTTTTTCAAAAGAGTTTCTAGTATTAAAAACTTCACTAAAGTCATACCAACGCACTTAACTTTACACATGACATGAGTGCTTATTCAACCCTATCAATTGCTGCCAACTAGGGTCCATCTCGGAAGATAAGGCTTGGGACAAGCTGCAGGGAAGAGTAGGGTTTGACACAGCCTGTACATGACAGGTGTAGAAGTGGGGCATCCAATGCTATTAAAATTGCATAATTCTTCAATTAGAGCATCTTAATAATTATGATAATTCAATTTGGTTTAGTGATAGATAACATTCATTCAGTTTGATAATATTTCAAATTTGAATTATTTAAAAAATAATTTGTTTCAATGATCTCTTATATGATATTTAGGGATACTGAAAATTGACAGATGAGCATGCATTCTAATATCCAAAAATTTCATAGCTGAGTAACCAAAATAAAATGCACACTAACATAAGCACAAATCAAGCTTACTATGCTCATCTAAGTGAAACTAATCTGCTAATACTTGGGCTGCATACTGGGAGAAAAGAGTCCATAGTGCTGCTCAGTTTCTGCAGGGCCCTTTTCATTTTCATCAAACAGGGCAAACAGGTAAGTCTCTATGGGTTGCCCAGGCCTCCTTGGAGTCCCTGACTTGACATGATCAATCAAGTTTTGATAATAAGTATGTGCATTCTCAACTGTTGCTGCATTGCCCCCAGCCGAAGGCCAGCCACTCTCCGATACCACAATCGTCAAATAAGGTGCACCGGCCTTCTCCAAGGCAACGTAAAGAGCATCCAATAATGCATCGAAAAGGTTTTGGTATTCGAATTGTCCATCACTTACCACATGCACTGGTGAAGTGAACAAGGCACACTCAAGCTTGATATTAATCGGGTCACTAACATAGCCAAAATAAGGGTACACATTAGCAAGCAAAAGTGCCCCAGTTTTGGCCAGGAACTGAACAATTGGCACTATAAATGGACTTTGCATTGGTGCTAAATGCCCTTGCTGATGGAGGATATGAGCTGCCCAACAAACTTGGTTCTATAGAGGTTGACACCTCAATCTGGCCTTGTAAATTGGTTGCTTTTACTGCATCATAGATATTTTGCATTGCTGGTAGCAAAAACTGGGCTGTTAAGTCATTATACTTGATCTCATTTCCAACCGAGATGTACCGGAATGTAACATTCGATGAGTGTGCAATTGTATGAACCTTTGGACCCAGTCCTTGGCACTAGAAGGGTCTCAAAGGGGTTAAAGATCTTCATTAGGGACACCAATCATGAGTTCAATATCTGAGCCTTTAAGGGCCCGTAGGGTAGGCTCATTCGGATCGTATATTCACATTTTGTAGATTCCATTTGTCTGGAAGAGGTGCACAACTTGTTCATCGGATGGTAAATTGTTGGCTACTCTTCCATAGCAAATACCTACGAATTCAAAGCCCTTTTCTGCTGTAAATTGATCATCATCAGCCATCACTATTGACAATTTGTAAAAACACATTTATTTAGGGTGCCCTTTATTTAAGGATTAAATTTGGTTTATGTACGTAACTCGTAAGTCTAAATTAAAAAAAAATAATAATAAAAAAAAAAAAAACATCATACACATTGTCAGAAAAGAGACAATTTCATGTTTGGTATTCTGTTTGATCAGAGCAAAGAACTAGGAAATAAAATTTGATCATAGATAATGCTTCAAGAACCTTTTTTGTTTGTTTAACTATTGTAGTTGGAATTTGAGGTGGGAAAATCACTCGAAACCCTTAAACCTTACTGCTAAGTGTGAGAAACATATGCCACTGTACCCTTTATACAACTATAAAGCTTTGTTTCAATATAATTATCTCTAAAATATCTTATTACTTTCTTAAAAAAATTATCTATTTACTCTTAATGATGGTCTCTCTAAATTGGGTAATGTAATCTAAACATTTATTTACTACGAGTGTATATACATATAGTATCTACTCTAGAAGTATATAAACATAATTTTTATCACGTGTGGGAATCACATAATCCGGCATGATTTTTCCTGCGAGACTCCAATTCCCACGGCGGTCACAGGTTCAAAATCATAAACAATTCCTAAACAAATATATACTCTAAATATTTATTTAGTGCGAGTGTATATATATAGTATCTACTCTAGAAGTATACGCATATATAAACATAATTTTTATCACGCGTGGGAATTGCAAGAATCCTGCATGATTTTTCCTGTGGGACACCGATTCCCACCGTAGTCACAGGTTCAAAATCATATACCATATATATATATATATATGTTAACTTGTATCAAAGCAGACACGTTAAGAATAATTTTAATGGTAAGATAAATATATATTAACATGTAGATAGAGAGGGAGGGAGAGACCATACCTGCTCCGTTGAGAGAAGGCATTAGCAAGCCAAGAAACAACAGAGAAGCAGCCATGAAATTCTTTCTGCTAATTGCAAAGAAGAAAGCCATGGAGAAGAGGAAAGAAAGAGGAAATAAATAAACAAAACAAATTCTTCTACTTTAGATATGCATAGGCGGACAATTCCGTTGTTATAGGCAGAGAAACTTATGTCACAATTACTTAGGATCCTTTGAATGATTTAATTAATTACACATTAAGATTGAATAGGTATCAAATTAAATGCTAGAAGAGTGCAACCGTATTATTATTTTGGTAGATTTGCTCCTGAATTATATGGAAAAAGATCTCGTATCTTTTTCATGTAACATAGAATTAAATTACACAATGTTTCATAAAAGACTATTTATCAATTCATGACTATATTACTTCTTGGATAAGATTATCCAAACCTTGTTAATTGAGATTTTCCTCAAAATAATAAAAAGAGAATTTATACTCAGGAGCATGACAAATTAAAAATTAAATTCCTGGTTGAAAGGAAATCTATTTTGTATTCTAATTCTCTTTCTTATTCTTTTTTCTTATAAAATTTAATTCTTACTTAGAAAACGCATATTGAACGAGCCGGATTTTCTTCAAGGATTCAAGTAGAGCAAATTTGGAAACTGCCCATTAATTTTGGTCAGTTTTGTTTTGTTAGCCTTCTGAAACATTGACTGTATTTTTTAATATGATTATGGACACAAACTGGAACGGGAAGATTTGCAATCCTCAGCTTTTGTTTTTCAAGTATGACTTGGTGGAAAAAAACATTTATTTAGTAATATAAAATTAAGATAGATTTGAAAACATATTATTTTGGAAGGATATATTTAAAATAAAAACTTTTAAATATTTTTTAGTAATTTACAATTAAGTATAAAGTTAAAAATTTTTATTGTTTTTGACTAACTTTAATGGTTTGACCACTACAAAAACAAATTAAAACAATTTAATAGGTGCAATTCAATACTATTAAATGTATGTTTGGTACAGCTTATCTATTGGTTAAAAGTTTTTTTTTAATGTCAAAAGTTTTACTTGATTATTTTTGCATTATTTGGTTGACATTCAAGTAGAACTTTTAGAAAAATGAAAAAACTGAAAATTATCTATTTAAAGAAGTTTAAAATTTGAGTTTCAAGTAGATCTTTTTGAGTTTTTTTTTTTTAAAGATTAAAATATCTACTATATATTTATTTTATTTTAGTAATATTTTTATACTCTTATAAACCTATTACATTTCTTTATAAATATAAACACAACCTCCACTTTCATTGACTTTTTATTTCATTAAAACTTTTGAGAATTCCTCTTTAACTAGTAAGTTTTCTATATTTTGTATTTTTTAATTGCATTTTTTTTTACCTTTATTGTCATAAATATTATATGTCATATCTGTTTTATATATATAATGCAATTGGTTTTGTTATTGGTTCATTGATATATCTATTTGTGTTATATATATAATGTAATTGGTTTTGTTATTATGATTTATTGATATATATATACGGTAATTAATTTTAATTGGTTTTATTATTGTAGTTCATTGATATATGTATATATATACTGTAACTGGTTTTAATTAGGTTTGTTATTGTGATTCATTGATATATATATATATATATGTACTACAATTAGTTTTAACTGATTTAATTATTATGATTCATTGATACTATAATTGGTTTTAATTAGTTATATTATTGTGATTCTTTGATATATATACTGCAATTGGTTTTAATAAATTTTGTTATTGTGGTTCATTGATATATGTATATATGTACATATTGCAATTGGTTTTAATTGATTCTATCATTGGTTTGTTGATATATATATATATATATATATATATGCACTGCAACTGGTTTTATTATTGATTCTATATATGCATTGCAATCGGTACTGTCTTTTTATTAAGTTGTCTTAAAGAGAATGATTTAAAAAATCTCATGATATTTTATTGATGAAACATTATTAAAAATCTATTTAGATCAAATAAAATTGAAGATATAAAATTTTATTAACAAATCTAAATAAATATTTTTCTTTTGAAAATAAAAAATAGAGAAACAAAATAATTTTTTATCTATTTTATTGAAAACATGTATTTTGAAAATATGCTTAATCAAGTAATCATTGGTTGTTTGATTGATTAATTTTTTATGGTTGAGGTTGAAGTCATTATATTTTTAGGATGAATATATTACTCTTTTCTTTTATACCATTTTTTATAAATTAACAATCTAAAAGTATTTTAAAAATAATTTAATCGAACAGTTTATAATTTAAAACAACTTTTTTAATTGATAACCAAACAATCAATAATTTTTTTAAAAAGTTTTATTTTCAAAAGATTTACTTTTAAAATATTTACTTCTAAAAAACCTATTTGAAAAAATTGTATCAAACAAAGCCTAAATCATAATAAAAAAAAAAAAAAAAACAAACAAACAAACAAACCAACAAACAAATAAACAAACGACCTTTAAATACGCTCCACAAGTTCTAGTAAAATTTCTCTCCTTTACTATTTCAAAAATTAAAATAAAAAATAAAAAATTCCATCCTTTAGTATTAAAAAAAAGGGGTGGATTTAGAATTGGGCTCGTTGTCTTAATGGGCCTGTATGCACAAACAAACAACACAAACACGCAACAACCGCTATAGACATTCCAAAGTACGTCTTCCGCGATAATGTAAGCCACAAAAAAAAAAATCTCTGAAATTCAATTACAGTTGTTTACGTGATTGCCGTTCAATGTAGGATTTGGAAAGCGATCTCTTGAAAACCCAGCCTTTGCCCTTGAATATACATGCAGGTACGATGACAACACTTGTTTCCATGATCTAAGAAGCTTTATGGAATTTGATGTGATAATTTGTGAAGTTTATGTCGGGGTCTTAGGTTGTGTTTGGGATGGGGGTTTCAAGATGAGCTTTTAGGAGTGGAGCTTTTAGAAAATAGAATTTTTTCTAACTAATCGCTTATTGTTGTTTGGTTAAAAAAGTACTTTAAATTTATAGAGGGCTTGGTAGTATATTTATACAAGTAATTTTAATAAATTATGGAAGCGCTTTTTGTTGGCTTTTCGAAGACAGAAGCCATGTAAGGGCTGTTTGGGTGAAAAATGAAAAAGAGCTTTTGATATTTAAAAAGGGAAGCCGGCTTTAGTAGCTTCTTCCAAAAGAGTTTATAAAATAAATTTTTGTTATATGTTGAAATTTGTGGTATATAATAAGGCTATTTGAGATACTGTATTTCATTTTTTATTTAAAAATAAAGGAAAAAAAAAACTCGAAAACGGAAAATTTGAGTATCTTGAAGTGAACATAGGAGAATTTATTTAATATTGAAACCTGTAAAATAATAATAATAATAATTAAATAGCTTTTGACATAAAAAGCACTTTTGGCTGTTGGAGATACCCTGCCAAAACACTTTCTTAGAGTCCTCTGGTTGTTGATTGTGGCTGAAGTAATTTTTAGTATAGGCTATTAACAATTTTTTTTAATACGGGTTAAAAGAAGTGTAATACAAATAATTTCTGAAATAAACTCTATCTATGTATGTCCTGTTGATATTTTAACATCATAATATTGGTTTGGGATTCGGATTCGTAATGTACTTGTATTGTGCTGGATTGGTTTTATACAGGCTAGTCGAATTTAATGTGATAATGGATATCATGCATTTTTAGTTTGTTTTACACTGGTGAGGTTAGTTAATAATTGTACTGTGTTTGTTATATCAAAAAGGTTGCATGAATCTTAAATCTGAACACGTGTTACTCAGCCAGAGTCTGTTTGTAGTTTCATGCTGTGCTTATTGAAATCTGTGGTGGCAGAGGCTGACAATCAGTACAGCTGCTTTGGTTGATTTGTGTTTTTATGCATTTTAGTGAATTAGAGAGGAGTTAACACTATAGTTCTGTTCCCAAAATGCTAAAGAAAAAGGCAAATGCTTGGTTTAGAATATGTATTTGAACGAATGAATGAATGTTATCATAGTTAAAATTTCTGATGATCTTGACAGTTCTTCTTAGTTTGTCCTTACATGCTATGAGACAACAACACTAATGAATTTTATTATCCTGATTTTTTAGTGTCGACCAAACAATGTACATTGTTCATCGATGCCCATGCAGTTAGTTAATCGCCATTTGAACTTCTTCAATCATTCCACAAAAAGTATGGAGGCAATACAAAGCAGAGTGGAGTCATGGATTAGGGATCAGAAGGCGAAGATTCTGAAAGTGTCGTGGGGCCCACTCCACTGGAGAATGAGATGGTGGCCTCCTTGGAACAACGACGACAGAGAACGGAGGAGAAGGATTCATGAAGAGTATGAGAGACAGAAGAAGCAACTTCAAGATCTCTGTCGAGCCGTCAAGGCGGAGTCTGTATCCGACCTTCAAGACATTTTCTGTTGCATGGTCCTCTCTGAGTGCGTTTACAAGGTTTTTTTTTAACTTAACTGCTCCACTTGAAACAATATCAGCATCTTTAGAAACTGCTTACTACTTTTTGTTGTGTTCATTCCTTGTGATTTTAAGGACATGTCCTATTGTCATTTTTTAATTGACTTTCACATGGTTCAGGCTAGAACATTGGACTGTTCTGCTATTAAGCTTTATGTTGTCAACATGTCCATATTTTTATTGCATTTTATCCAATAACATTTAGAGATTGGGAAAGCTTTTTTAGTTTTTAATTATAAACAAATGGGCAATTTCCCTGGGAAAGGTGTTTGTTTAAGAATGATGTGTTTGTTTTTCTGGATTTATTTTGTGTTAAAACTAAAACTAGCATTGCTTATTCATATGCATGTTAATACAGTTCCAAAAATTTTGTAATAAAAGAGAATGCCATAAACTGTCTATGATGAGAACCAAGCATGTATGATTGGTTTGTGGTGGATAATTGCTCAATTGATAATGATTAATGCTATTGCATTTTGAAATAAAAACTTCTCTTGTACTGATAGTATATATTGTTGGTTAAATGACAGAGACCTCCTACTGATATGGTTCGGGCTGTAAACAAATTTAAAGCTGACTTTGGAGGTCAAATTGTTTCTCTGGAGCGTGTGCAACCTTCCTCAGACCATGTTCCTCACAGGTTTATAATACTGCATGATTATGTTTTGCCTATAATTGCCTTTCCAATTAGTTTCTACATTTTCAATTTTTCTATTTAAATAAATATTGTAAAAATTTGATTGCTGGGACACATCTCATGTTCTTTTAAATGTCTATTTAGGACATTAACACTATGTCAGTATTGCAGGTCATTGACAATGATGAGTAATTTAATTAGCTCTGTTGAGCTTTTATGGCTGGATTATTCCTACTGATGCTTCTGTGAAATTCTTTCTTGTTTCCAACTTAGGATGTGCACCTGCTGGTCTTAGCAATACATTTTGAGTTCAATAATTTATCTAAATATATTTTTGTTTCTTATTAAAAAAAAAGAAGATAATTTATATAAATATTTTAAAAGTTTGCAACAATCAAGTTTGAGGGTAGCACATGTTGTGTGTGAATTTGGTTTTCTATGTGAAAGGAATCCTAATTTTCTCATTAAATGTAAACATGCATAATTAACTTAATGGAAGTTATGAAGCCTTAGCTTCTACTAAAGTACTAAATGTATGTATTTATCCTTAGACAAACATAACCTAGTGCGAAGAGACTTACTTTTTTACTATATGTGAAATGGTTTTTCTTTTCCTCATATTTAAACTTCATCAACTCACATAAACCCATGCAGGTACCTTCTTGCAGAAGCAGGTGACACCTTATTTGCTTCCTTCATTGGGACAAAACAGTACAAGTAAGCATAATAGATGAATTTTTGTTGGGCTTTCAAAGTGCTTTATATTTTAAAATTATGATTTTTTTCTCTATTATCAAGGGATATCATGACTGATGCAAATATACTGCAAGGAGCCATATTTCATGATCATGAGGATACCTTTGAGGATATTGACAGGGTTGAGGTAGTTGAATCTAAACGGAGTGAAGGGCAAAGGGGCAATGGAGAAATTCGGTGGGATCCCTTGGATTCTAAACCTATGCAACTAAGAGACAAACCTAAACCTGCTGCACATCGGGTATGATTGCATTATATCTTTTTTTTCGCTGATACATTAACGTGTTTTGGCTACTGTCTCCTTGGAGCTGATTTGCAGTTTACTTTTACACATAAATAATCCTGTTATCCTGTGGGTTTATGTATATATATGAATTGAAATGCTTTATTTAGGGTTTCTTGGCTCGTGCTAAAGGGATACCCGCTTTAGAGTTGTACAGCCTTGCTCAGAAAAAGAAGCGGAAACTTGTATTATGTGGACATTCACTTGGTGGAGCGGTAAGGTTGATTTACCTGCTTTATCAATATTTTTCAGCATTTTGCTTGTAACTAATACATTTATCATTTGCTTCATGCTGTGATTTTCCTTCTTAGGTAGCTGCATTAGCTACCCTTGCCATTTTGAGGGTCATCCCTACATCCTCTTCATCAAAAGACAATGAGAAAGTTCAGGTCAAATGTATAACATTCTCCCAGCCTCCAGTTGGGAATGCAGCTTTAAGAGAGTAGGTATCAGATCATCTTATGGATAAGTAGACCTACTTTAACTTGTAGAAGAAGGAAGTCTTGTAGTGCATTATTGTTTTGTTGTTTTTATTCACTGTGTAAAGGGCTGTTTAGTCAGTTTATCTTTTTTCACAGTTATGTTAATAGAAAAGGGTGGCAGCATTATTTCAAGAGTTATTGCATTCCTGAAGATCTGGTACCTCGCATCTTGTCACCTGCTTATTTTCATCATTATAATGCTCAGCCTGTGTCAGTTTCAGCTGATGCTGAGACTAATAGTTTATCACGGAAACACGAGGAAGTGGTAGAGAAATCAAGAGCAGAGAAGGTAAAAGAAAATGAAGGGGAGCAGTTAGTTATGGGTTTAGGCCCTGTGCAGAGGTCCTTTTGGAGACTTTCCAAACTTGTTCCTTTATCAGGCCTAAGAAGTCAATTCAATAGGTACAGAGGAAGAAAGATTGATCCTGTCGAATCATCTAATGTGACTGATTCTGCTTTGACATCTTCAATTGAAGATATAGCAGATGAACCGCAATCTCTTGAAATCCAAGAGGGATCTGATGGCATATCTCTTAAACCATTGTCTGACACTAATACTGGGTCTTTAGATGTAGCAACAACTGGAAAATTAGCAGAAAAAAGCAGCAGCAATATTGGGGAAGGAAGGAAATGGCACAGAGGCAGAGTGCCTGCTTTGCCTTTGTATGTACCATTTGGGCAGGTACAAAAATAAATTACTTTAATTCCCTTGCAGTTCATTTGTGGAGTTAAATGCGTGGAAGATTAAATAATTAATTCCTGACATTACTTTTATTTAATAACTTCTCTTTTATGTCCTTAAGTTTTATGATTTTGTTAGTACTTTTCGATGAGTTTATTTCAAAGTTTGTATGCTGTTTATTGTAAATTTTTCTTTCTTTCTTTCTTTTTTTCCCCTCTACAGTCATTGGTGTGAACTAGTTTTCTGGTGGTTGATGTCAGTCATTTATAGATGTGCTGGTAACCAGCATATGCTTCAATGCATTCTGGGGTTTTATTTTCCTTTTTTGGTGCTGGAATGAAATTTCATAATGTCAAAAAATTTTGCTGTGCTTTTTGAGATCCTATTATGATATGGATTACACTTTCTTTAGGTATGCTGGCAGGTGCTACCTCTTATGAATCTTGTTTTTATGATCACCTATGTCTTATTAAATTACTGTGGTAAAACTAGAGTGAAAAATGATTATCTGATGATATTATTTGGTATTAATGCTTGGAAAGCATTCATTGCTTCTTGTTTTTCATAATTTCTCATAAAAGCTGATCATGCATTCATTAAGTTGAATATGTAATACATATATGGTTAATTAAAAGTTATTTTATGTTCAACAGCTTTTTCTCTTGGAGAATTCTTCAGTGGAATCACTGTCAGGTGCAGAATACACAAAGTTAACAACGGTATGAGCTTCCATGCTTAACATGTCTTTCTAGTGCTCTTATTTTCTTACATTTTTTTATGGCAAACCTAAAATTTTGTGTAATATTTTTCTTTTTGACCACTATGCTTGACATTTCATTGACGTAAAATTTTATGATTTTATAACAATTGCAAAGTTTTCTAGCGTTAGCTTTTTGGGATCTCTCTTTTTGCTTGACTTCTTATGGCAAAGGCATTTTCAGGTCAGATCTGTGATTGCTGAACTGAGGGAACGATTTCAATCACACTCCATGAGGTCTTATAGGTCCCGATTTCAAAGGTAGTGTATTACCTAACAAAGTTCTATTTTACTCACTCTCACACTCACAAATGGCTTGTACAAAGGCAGTTGGTTTTCTTAAGAGTCTTAATATACAAGATCTGGTTAGGACTTAGGACTTATGATTGTTATTCAAACTTAGTTGCATGCATCGTTGTCTAAGTCCCATGCATATGATAGCAGTATTAGGACAGTCCAAATTAGAGAACTTTTATATACCTATCCTTCTTTAGTCAGGTTGTCTTGATTTTAATTCTATCCATACCTCGTTATTTGCTCAATTGTCTACAGGTGCAAAAACGAAAAAGGGGCAATTTTTGTCTGTTAGTGCATATCCAAATTAGAAAAATTATATATATTGACCCTTCTCTAGTCAGGTTACTGGTTTCAATAACATAAATTTCTTTTTTACCAAAAACCATGCAATTATGACTTAAGAAAAGTTGAGATAAAGCAATTATTGGTTCTCTCTGTTTTACCTAAATTTTGAGATTTTTTTTTTCTTCTCGTGGTTTTGATGAGCCATAATCCGCTTAGAAGATTTATGAAATCATCTTTCTTTTGTAGGTTTTAAGAAAGATTTTGTTTTTTTGGATTGCAACCTAAAGCAGTTCCTTTTGATGTGATTATTGTAAATTCTCAGCATGGTGATTTTAATTGTTCATGCATCTCGGTTTTGTTTGCAGAATATATGACCTGTGCATGAGTAACAGTGCTGTGTTATTCTCTGGAATGGATCAAATACAGCAGTTTCCACATTTACAACAATTGCTAGGCCTTGCTGTAGCAGGTACTGTTGAGCTTGGGCATATTGTTGAGTCGCCAGTTATTCGTACTGCTACTTCAGTTGTTCCTCTTGGATGGAGTGGGATTCATGGTGAGAAAAATGCAGAGCCTTTAAAGGTTGATATAACCGGTTTCAACTTGCATTTGTGTAATCTGGTTCATGCTCAAGTAAATGGTAACTGGTATTTTACTCTATCACCTTCTCACTGTAAGTTTTATTATTTTTGTTACTCGATTCTTCATGCTTTGTGCGTGTATTTGTTTTTTCACTTAACATCAGTTATTCTGCTCATGTAACCAAACTTGTGCATTAATTAAGAGATCTTGCTTTGCTACATCTGGTTGAATATTCAGTATTCACCTGACATAAATGTTCTCCAATGGTTTGTAGTGCTTTTGAGTGCCTTCAAACTATCAAGTGATGCAAAGGATAGTAAAGAATTGAGCTAGATGGGAAAGTGGTAATCAAGTTAAATATTGATCATTGTCCTCTTTCTGATTGTCCCCTTGCTAATAATCGAAGATTATTAAGTAATGAGTTGGTTAAGAGGCTGTTTTCTTCTGCCAGATCCTCACGACCACTCTAAATCCAGTGGTCAGGTTGACAGCTATCAAGTTAAATGTTGATCATTGCTTCTCCTTTGGATCATGACCATGCTAACTCTAATTGGGGTTTTAAAGCTTTCAGTGATCTAATATAATAATTAAGAAGTAGGTGAAGAGGCCAACTCAAGGCTTGGCTCTCTGTACTAGTATAAAATTGTAGTTTTAGTTTCAATACTTCTGTTGTAGTGTGTTGCTATGAGATCATGCCCATTTTTTGGAACTTCTAGAAAGACCATGGGTGCCAAAACCTTAAGGTCTTTGCTTAGTGATTGACTGGTGGGACTTTCAATCGAGAGACCATGGGTCCAAAAGCCCTTGGTGCCACCTACTCTAGATATTAAAATTTTACAAATTTTATTTCTACCAGTACAGTCTTTGAATCCTAGAAACAAGCGAAGATCAGGGGAATTCTAGATATTTTAAAAGAAAAAGAAATAAAAACCTTGGATGCAAATATTGGCATAGGTTATATAGGGAATCGAATCACATATTTCTTATCAGTGATGACAAATAAAAATCTGATATTCAAAGTTTCTGCATACATCCATGAAGACTAGAGCGATGGGTTAGTCAAAGATAGATATTTTCCTTATCTAATGATGGAGCATGATTGAGCTTCTCTGTGTTAAACTATTTTGGCTTAGAATAGTTTAAAAGGAAACTAGTGACCTTGTGAAGAGAATGCTGGGAAAGATGTTAGTTGTTGTAATATGATTCATAAGTCTAAAATGTGGAAGCTGAGAAGGAAGAGTAAGAATAGTGTGATTTGCCAATTGGATTATTCTTACTTTGTTTTCACCAGTAGGAAGCTCACTGGTGTACAATGCTGACTTCCATAATCTAAGTAGTGGAACTTAGAGTGCCTTGCATATTTGAGGTTTTATATTAGACAGGGATGATATAGCACAGAAGCTACAATGTTCATTGCTTGAAAGTTACTGGATGCAAGACTTCTGGACATTCTTGCTTTACCATTGAAATTTTGTCCTCTACATGTCAAGTTGATGTAGATTTGGATGATCGTATGACATCATGTAAATGAATTGTTGCTTCAGTCAATGCCATAGATTTAATTTGGTGTGAGATTCATTCTTGAAGTATTTTTCTCAACCAGGTGTTCAACTACCGTGGAATCATTTCCTTCAGCTCCAGCTTACTCTTCCAATATTGGAGTACAGCCGGAATTACAGAAAATACGAGTCTTAGTTGGGGCGCCATTGAAACGACCTCCAAAGGATCAAATAGTGGCAAGCTCTTTGATGCCTCTGTTTTCTTCTGTTGATTCAGAAAATATAAATTGTAATATGGGATCTGATCTGGGGTCATGTCTTGACAAAAAATTTGTATGTCCTGAGGGCCTGAATGACTTCTTCATATTCTGCACAAGTGATTTTACGACTGTCTCCAAGGAAGTTCATGTGAGAACTCGTAGGGTGCGATTACTTGGTCTTGAGGTACTAATTTGTTACATTCTGACTAAAATAGTATGTACTCCTATTTGTTTTGCTAATTTCAGAAAGCACGGCTTTTTAGGGTGCTGGTAAGACTTCTCTTTTCAAGGCTATATTGGGTCGAGGCAAATTTACCACTATTACCAATATGGAGAATTTGCTTGCAGAGGCTGATGTTCAAGAAGGTATAGCTGGTGGTTTATGCTACTCTGATTCAGCTGGTGTAAACTTGCAGGTAATCTCTTTGAACTAGGTTTTGAACCCCTTTTTTTTTTTCTGCTGTTATGTTTGGCATTGACACACAGGTTGTACTTCATTTTTTGACAATAATTTTCTGTTTGCTATCCATTTTGGCACATGTCGTGGCTGCATGTATCCTGGCTGTCTGTGTGTCTTGTTTCCCCATTTCCTGTTACTCTTGTTTCTGTCTTCTTTTCCTTATAGAAAACAGGTCTGTTGCCTAGGTAACCTTCAGGGCTCTCTACAGGGTTGGATTGGGCTGGATTCTTCTGTGGGATCCAGATTGGATTTTTATTATCAACATTGAATAGGCAAATTCTAAGCTAATACAAGGGATCTCATGCTTGTCTGCTTCTGAGTCAATTTTGAATATAATAAATAAATGCTAAAGCTGAGTTTGAATTTTGAGTCTGAATTACAAAATATAGATTATTTTAGTGTAGCTTCTGATCCAACGGAACTAAATTAAGGATACAGCAATGAGAAGGTTGTCAATGTTTATGGTTAGAATGCTTAAATATTGTTGTCGGCTATTCTTTTAATGGCTTAAGCTTTTGGATAGAGTTGTTACTACATAACATTAAAACCAGTTTTCTCAGTGTCTAGGTTCAACTTCCTCTACGAGGTTATATTGAATTTGTTATGTGTGTGTATTGGGTGTCACTCATGTGGCAAGCCTGTTGATCTTGTTGGTGAAAAAGTGTGTTAAAATGCTTAAGTATTATTGTTGGGTCTTTTCCTAAGCTTTTGAGCCTAGTAGTTGCTGTAATTTGTATTTAATTAGAATATATCACATATTTATGGTGACAGAGAAATGAAGGAAATTTATGCATTTTAATATAACATTTTGTTGAATTTGTTCTTTATCATATGAAGGAGGCACATTGATTCCATCCAGTTATTTCTGATGTCATCTCTGACACATTTTTAGATATCGTGATCAGAAAATAAGCCATTTTTATTGAGTTGGATGACATTGATTAGCTGTAACATGGATTCTGACCCAACCCATTTGCAGTCTTGATAACCTTTATACTTATGTTTTGTGTTACACGATGCCATGTGGGGATTTTGATATCCAAATTCCAATGACTGATGGGAAAATCGTTTTAATATAGTATTTCTGTGAATGGATATGAGTGAGATGAGCATTATCAAAACCTAATGCTGTATGATACTTGTGATATTTAACTCTATATAATTTAATTATTAAAATTGAGGCATAGTTATCTTCATTACATGATATTTTGTCATATGATACCTAATTATATTGTTATCTCCTCTTCCTTTACAAATTTAATCATCTATATGTGAGCATGACAAACACAAAACACCTGTGGATGTTGGCCCTGTTAATAACTTTAGAAATGGTTAAGTTCATTCATGCTACTTTCTGCTAAGGAGGCATGATTAAACACATTTCTCATTGGAGAATGCTAGTTTGTTCTTCTTGTGAAATTACTATATTAGCCTTAGTAGGTGTTGATAGTTGTAGCACATGAACCAGCATAAATGATGCAGCATGCACTGATGAGGTCAGAGCTTGATTATTTGGATAGACAGACTCAGTTGGATTATGATAGAGATGCTATTCTTATAAGTGCTCAAAGTGTTTGCTGCAAATTTTTTTAGTTATCTTTGATTGGATTAGGGCTCTGTTATTTGATAGATGAAGGTTAGATGGTGTATGATAGAGTTTCTACCATTATCAAACTTATTTGTCTGCCTTAGGTTGCTTTTGTTATTTTTTCTGACGATTTTTAATATCCATTGTGTATTCAGTCTCTTTAACTTCTTGTTTTCTTTTTCATGCTTTTGGATTCCAGGAGCTGACTATGGAGGCTGCCCATTTCAGGGATGAACTATGGATGGGAATTCGTGATGTTAGTAGAAAGACGGACTTGATTGTTCTTGTGCATAATCTTTCCCATAAGATACCTCGATACAATCACTCAAATGCATCGCAACAGCCAGCCCTTTCACTGCTGTTAGATGAGGCTAAAGCTCTTGGAATTCCTTGGGTCCTTGCCATAACAAACAAGTTTTCTGTCAGTGCACACCAGCAAAGATCAGCAATTGAAGCTGTTGTACAGGCATATCAAGTGTCTCCAAGCACATCTGAAGTTGTCAATTCTTGTCCATATGTTGTGCCTGGTGCTGCAACTGCTTCTTTGTCTTGGGATGCAACTGATCGAGATTCTGATGGAAGGATGGGTGCTCAGAAGCTTCTTTTTGCTCCAATTAATTTAGTTCGGAGGCCCTTTCAGAGAAAAGATACCATATTTCCTGTGGAGGGTATGAATTCCCTTTGTCAGCTTGTCCACCGTGTCCTTCGGAGCCATGAAGAAGTGTCCTTGCAGGTAGAAGCATTTTCCTCAATGCCTGACTGTGATTATCTGACAGACTTCCTAAATTGCTGGAAAATGAAAATATTGGGCAAGAGGATTTAAATTGACACACCTTTCTTCTAAATTTAAATTATTTCAATACTAAATTAGTGTCTCAATAGATGCTTTATGGGCATGGTCAAACCTCTCAAATGTCTGACAAACCAATGGATTAGGAGTATGTTTTTCTGATCCTGATTAAATCTGATGGCACCTCTACTTGGTTTAGTTGGAAGCTGCCTATATGGTATCTGTTTTCTGCTAGAATTGCACTTTAGATTGGATAAACATAGCAGAAGGGGAACACATATTCGTACCAATCTGATAACCCTCAAACACTAAAAATACTTAACTTTCTCTGGTTCATCTATATTTGGTACGACCACCACCTGTAATGGAAGCTTTCATTTAGTTGGCATTAGTTAATTTGCCAGTCCTTTAATCTATGGGGACCACTTCCTACATTTGGATTTAAACTTAATTTCTTATTTGGGTATGTGCTAAGTTTAAGATTGGATTTAGTAGTGGCAGCAAACATGTGTTGATATTTTCTAGTTGAATGTAAGATTATTGTTTAGAGAATGAACTTTTTTTTTGTTTTTTTAATGTTTTATTATCTGTTCTTGTGTGCATGGGCATTATTTGATTTCTTTCTATTGCTTTATGCATCCAATGTCCACATGGAAAAATTCTGAAGTTTTGTTGCACTATATTTTGTTTAAAAAATCAAGGAGCTTGTTAGAGATAGACTGTTGGCAGAGTTGGAGCAAGAACGTGCTGTGGCAACAAACCAGGATTCAAAAGCTAAGGCATCCTCTATCACAGCTGCTGCTGTGGGTGCTTCTCTTGGGGCTGGTCTTGGCATTGTCTTGGCTGTTGTCATGGGTGCTGCATCTTCTTTGAGAAAGCCCTGAGAATTCAATTTTGGTTCTATTCATTGATGAATTATCTTCCAAACATGGGATTCTGGATTAGAGGTACCGTGCTTGATCTTATGTGTTAATAGTTATTTATGTCAGTAACTGTTGTAGGGTACCGTCAGCAGATTTCTAGCCATTTATTTATTCTCTTAATGTAAAGTTCATTAAAATTTTACATAGATCAACACTTGAAGATGACTTTTGAACGTTTCTGTAGTATTTCACCAGTTTATTGCTATTTTAGCGCAAATGCAACATCTCAATTCATCCAATCATGTTTCCTGTTAAAATTTTATTCATTTCCTTTTTCCACAAAATTTGGACAGCTCAATGTCGTCTAGGTAGATTGGTTAGCCAACGGATTACTTATTGACTCACCTTGGACAGCCAAAACCTGTTGTGGATGAGAATGACGGTAGTTGCAAATTCAAACTGGACATGCATTGCTTTATCTTTTTTTGAATCATACTTGTAGCAATTTCAATTGGAATTTGATCAATTTGAAGCAGCAATAACGACAACTTGGCCACATAATTTGAAGGCCTTGGTAGAAAGGGTAAAACCAATTTTATAACTAAAGAAAGATTTGCAACCGAAGTGGGAGAACAAAAAATTAGGTGTCTTTTTCACATAAAAGTACACACCCAGCTTTTACTTTGATTTATTTACTTTGGGAGGGCTTTGAGAAAGATTGTTTTCATTGCAGGGTTTAGATCATTCGTGTGGGTTCTTTCATTGCCAATAGATTCTTCCAGTTTGTTTTGACCAAGCACTTTACTTGATTGTACATACATATTTTGCAGGTGTGTGCAATTAACCTTGATTGGTAGGATCAACTTGCGGCCATACTTTGTGGTGTCAAGGTTTGTGGCGTCAAGGAGTGATGAGAGTTCGTTTCACTTGCACATGATTCAAGAGGGCGAATTAAGGAGATGTAGTGGATTTAGAAGATAGACGGAATTGTCGTCCTAAGTCTGTAAAGACCGAAATTAGGACTATTATTATGTAGAGATGGATTAGTTGTTTTGGCAAAGCGGGTTGCTATGAAAGATAATTGTAATCCATTTAATAATAGTGAGGTTTCGTTTGAAAGTGGTTGGAAAAAGTTTTAGTCGTGTGGTTATTACCTTTTTGGATTTTACACATAAAAATCGTTTTGCACACTTTTTATTATTCTCTTACTCATATTTTTTTGTTTAATTATTCTATTGCACAGCTACTAAAGATAAAATATATTTGTTCATTAACCTATTCATCCCCACCCTTCTAGGTTGGTTATTCTGGTGGTTATGGATTTTCCCTCTCATAGTCACTTTGAAACTAAACTACTAAAAGAGGGATTACAAATAACATTCACAACAACTTTTTTTGTATAGTTATCTAATCCCTACCTATCTATCCTGCCCATCACGAACCAAATCCATAACTCCCTCTATCTTCTTGATTTGCAATAACTCTAGGATTCATCTTATTGACTTATGCGCAAGTGATACGAACTCCACTCACTCCTTGATGCAACAAGAAAGCAAGACCTCAAGATGATTAATTCTATCATGGTTTATTGTTACACATGCACAATCAAGTAATGTGCTTAATCAAAACATACTATACAAGCCTACATGTAGTGCAAGCTCTCATGCGAAGAATCTAGACCTAAGAAGAAAACAATTATCTTTAAAAGCTCTTATAAAAGCAAATTATACAAATAATCTCTTGTACAAAATAGAGTGAGAGAAAACTATTTATTCTGCATCACTTCTTTTTTTTAAAAAAAAAAAAAAATCTTATTTATGAATAAAATCTTATTTATGTTTACATAAAAATGGTTTAAATTTTGTTGAATTATTTGTTTTAGTTGTTAGTATCATATAAAACAAATATTAATAACAACTACTAGAAAAAATAGCGTATAAATGTCTATTTAATTTTTTTCAGACAATTTTATCAAACAAGTTGACAGTATTTCTAACTTATGGGCCCATGGCTTTACACAAAATTTCTTAATAATAATTAAAATTTTATCTTCAATAACTATCTTGCTGAAAGTAACATTTTTTCAATTTTATCTTCATCATACATCTTATAAATTATCAATTTTTATTTGCTATTAGTAAATTGAATCTTTATATTTGTATAGTAATTTTAACAACATATACTTAAATTAAAATGAATACATCAATAACTTTAAGTTTAAAAAAATTAATGTTTTCTAAAAAAAATATTATAATATAAAAGACATATATTTATTATTATCAATAAAAATTAATTTAAATATTGTAAATATGTAGATAATTTTGGTGTAGGATTTATTAAATGATTTGTAAGCTATATATAATTCAAAATAAATATAAATAACAATTAGTAGTTATAAAGATATAAGCGTAACAATTTTTGTTCTTAGATTTTTTGTCTTAAAAAACAAATGATCAATATGTATGTTCATACATCCTTAATTCCCTTTTAATTTCAAATCCAGTATATGCTTAACAAAAAAAAATAATAATAATTTAAATAAATTGACATAATTAAGGGTGGTCGGTTCCAATCCAATCTGACCATTTTTTATTAAGTTGAATTGGATAAATCTTAAAAAACTGGGATAAGTTAAAAAATTTTCAACTCCATCTACAAATGCTCATCCATAATTTTAAATCCAAAATTTTTTCTCTCTTTAGGAAAACATTTACTAGAAACGAGAATCAAGGACAATATTTGTCGTGGATTAAATCTTTTATTTAGAATTATCAAATCGTTATTTGTAATCATTTTATTAATAATCAAATTGTCAAGACTATAAGAATTGTCAACTAGATTTTTTGTACTTTTGTGGTTGATTGAATTTAACCCAATCAACT